>OY776125.1:80616382-81256871 GCA_963675135.1 Galeopsis tetrahit | reverse complement strand
AATGTGATTTTATAAAAATAGGTTTGTAAATGTATTATATGGATAAATTAATATTGATTGAAAGATATTGAATTGAGATTAATCAATCCAAATTCAAACTAAACATGACCGAGTATACCGACTTGGCAAAGTGCCAAATTAAATATCATTTTCCGGTTACCCGATAAAAAAATCATTTGTGAGTGAGCGCCCAAAATGATTGAATTCTATGACCCGCTTAGTGGGGTAACCCCATAACTTATTATATGGGGGAGTTAAAATTAACATATGTCAAAATCGAAAATTCGAATCAAACCTAATTATTTAATTTGATTCGTTTTATTGCTTAAACAATTCAGTTTCAATTTAATTATAAACATTTTAGTGTTCGATTTTTTTTTTTTAAAAAAAGTTGATCGAACCGAAAATCAAAATTTTAATTAGTATTTTATTTATATTTTTTAAATATTTAATAACTTAATACTCCCTTCATCTTCTATTTAATGACTTATTTTACAGTTTTTTAATGTTCATAATTTAATGACTTATACTTAAAATATTAAAATAGTAAAATATTATTTTAACTATCTTCTCAAAACATCTAAATATTACATTGAATTTAATTATTTATTCATAAAAAAAATCTTTATTACTTTTAAAGTTAACAAGTTTTTATTACTTTTACTTTTATTTCTCATAATATTAATGAACAATTCATACATTAAAATTCGTGTTATAATATATATGATTACGGATTATGAGTTAGTTTTGTGAATTTGTGGATTATGTTAATACCTTTATATTATTATTATGGATTTATGGACTATGTTTGAGAATATTGAATTGTTGACTTGTGAATAAGTGTGCATATTGGTCTAATTTCATTATAATTGAATTGTGAATGAAATAATAATTGTTTAAATGCACTATCACTGGATTAGCGATTGAAAAAAAAGATTAAGTAAAAACATGGAAATTAATCAAAACTATCAAATTTTTAATTCAAAATCGAACCGATAATATCATTAGTTCGTTTCACCACAAATTTGATTTAATTTTCATTTTTAATAATATTTTATGAAGTCACGTTGTTGGTTGTAACAAAATTTACATGAATTTTAATGTGATGGGTTAGACTCTAAATTAAATTTTTTTTTTTGAATTACATTACATACTCCTCCCTTTTCTCCTGACTCGAACTTAGGGATCTAAGGTCTAGGCGTGGTGCTTTAACCACTTGAAATATTCCACTTTATCAATTAAAAATATATTTAAATCACTTAAAATTCAATTACATGGTATGCATTCAATTGTATATAAGAATTTACTTATAAATTTCTTTCCTCTTAAAGCGAAATTTAATTGGATTCGTCCCTTAACATCCTTAACAATTTTTAAAGATTGAGATTAAATGAAATCAATACCCAATCTTTGTTCATTTACTTTATATACATCAATTAACGAATTCAAAGTTCAAACATGAAACTCCGTATGTTTGGGAACCACTGGTAATTCAAGTGGTTTGCTGGGTACGGATCCGTATAACCACATGTTTCATTTATCCTTTTCAACAATGCACATGATCATTGATTAAATGTGATGTCCTACCTAAGTACTAACTACTTTTGATAAGACCAATCATAATATATAGGTATATTATGATTTAAGTTGGTATATACTACTTCATCCATCTATTTTACAATTGTTTGTACCCTTTCCTTATTCGTACGTCTCACAATTATTTACACTTTCAAAAAATAATTTTTTTCATAAATTCTATTATCACAATATTCATATATTTACACAAAATGTCATTACTTTTACACTTAATCTAATTATTTACTTTACTTTTATCATAGTTTGTGTGCCCACTTTTTTATGAAAATATTTATGGGACGGATGGAGCATCTTCCTCATTTGGAATAAAAGTTTTCCATAGCTTTTTAATATGAAAATTTAAAAATAGAATGAAATAAATAGATGTAGCAATGGTAATATGATTGAGAGAAAATAGTTTACCAATAAAAGATTATTAATTTTTATTGAAACAGACTAGGTATAAAAGTTGAAAAACTTTTATTGAAATAAATGAAGTAATTTATAAGTTCTAACCCCGATTAATTTACCTACAAACATTATTCACTGTGTAGAAGAGGGCCTTTAGTTAGATAATACACCTTCAGTTCAAATCGGTAGAGTTTTTAATTTATCATAAAGACTTGATTAAATTTAATATACGAAAACAAGAAACAACAAATCCGTTGTAGTCTAGTTGGTCAGGATACTCGGCTCTCACCCGAGAGACCCGGGTTCAAGTCCCGGCAACGGAACATTTTTGTTTTTAAGGAAGTATAATTTTAACTTAACTTATGCACCCTTAGAAAGGAAAGGTATTTATGAAATGAACAAATACTATTAAATTGAAACATAATTTATTTATTTATTTATGATCGATCAAAATGAAGTGATGGTTATTAAACTTTTTTATTAAACTTAAATTTTTAAATTTGCTTCTTTTACTTTTTTTTTTTTTTTTTTTAAATAAAATAATTCCGATAAGGGTTGTGAGATTGGGGGTTATTAGGTAGTCCTATAAATAAATTGAAAAATATTGATGAATTAAATTAATATACTTTATATATACATCAAAGTTTTAAAAATATCAACTCAATCTAATTACAACACATGTAATACAATTATTTGTTATAAGATACAATTATCAAATTTAACCACATATTGACATATGACAAATTTAAACTCTTTATTACCTGTACAGGAGATTTCTTTTCTAGCTTCATATCCAATTTGACCATTTGTCAAGAATCAGATTTGAACTTGTGTTGTTCCATTCTCACTTTCTCAGTTTTCAATACTACTACTATTTTTCAAATCACTAACGCAAAATTCAACCCTTAAACTTAATTCCAATACTGCTGATATTTGATCTTCAAAACAATTTAATCAAATTTAATGATTGAGAATAATTTTACATTGGACCTCTTGTACATAAATAATGCTACATCTTTCAATAATCTATGGAAAATATTTTTTTTTACGTTCCATAATTTTTCAACCTTTTCAAAAACGTTCCAAAAAAAGTTAAGTTTTTCAATTACGTCTCAAATTTTAGCTAATTTTTCCAATTATGTTTCAAAGTCGCCGGAAACATCAAAACGACGTCGTATTACATCATGGTTACGATGTCGTTTTGATGTTTCTGGCGATTTTGGGACGTAAATGAAAATGTTAGTTAAAATTTGAAATGTAATCGAAAATTTTAACTTTTTTGAAACGTTTTTGAAAAACTAGAATATTTATGGGATCTAATAAGAAAATATATATATAAAAAAACAAATTATATGATGGCTTCAACTTTCATGTAAGAAAATGATGTGTAATGCAAATTCATAGTTTGAAGATTGAACTAATATCAAATAACTTATCTTTCACATGCCAAAAAGTAAAGACTAACATAGTTCGATTCCTTTATTTCACGTTTTGTATTTCACATTTCGAATCATTATTTAACACTTGTCCGTGTAAAATATACAGTTCGTTGATTATTTTGTTACCATCCCCACGTACCATACATTTAAAGTATTGAAACTGCAAAGTGAAAAAAAAAGGACAAATGATTCCATTCAATTGTGAGCTAGTCCCCGCCCGTAACCCGAGCAAAGACGTATTACCACACCCAAATGTTCATGATTTTTTTTGGAAATGACATTTTGAATTTATCCCAACTTTCACTTGCTACATCCTAATTTCCATACAATCACTTAAAAACTTAGAGGCTGAGAGAAAGCCATTGTAATATGGTGAACAAAAGTGAAGCTCTGCCCCGCAAGATAGAATTGGGCGTTGCCTCGTCATTTCTATCAATTTTTGGTCATTATATACTTTTAACTAAAGAAAATATAATGATAACATTTTCTTCCCCCGGAGTTGTTTCTTGTATATCTTTTTTCAAATTGGAGATGAGCAATTACAATTCAGGGGATTACAAGGAAATGACTAAAACAGAAATAACCTTTTTTTTTTTTTTTGAAACAAAACAGAAATAACCTAATTAAACAGAGATAAACGAGCAATGCCCACTATTGAAGTTATGAAATGAATTAATTGGTCTGATTTTGAAATCTTAAAAATTCAAGAATTCGTGGAAATTAGTCTGGTTATTTTCATGGTGTTCAGTAGGCATTGGTATATTAATTATCAAATATTCATATTCCTATTGGGTTGGATAATTTCGTTAGCCTTCTCAGCTTTAATGGAAATATTATCTTAATTATCTACTCTCTCCCACATCGAAAGCAGACAAAACCACAACAAAGGACACAGAATTAAAAGGGAAACAACTCAGAAGAATAAATTTATCTTTGCGCTTGGGGCAATGACGCAGCTAGTGAGGTTCTAACCGAGGCGCGTCTATTGCTGGTTGAAAACTATTTCCAAACCCCCTCTTAGGCCTGGGTTCTGCTCAGGCCTTCGAGAATTTTTGAAAGGGCTGCCTTATCGGTGGCCTTACAATATTAGTTCAAAATTTCTATTTCAGCGGTCAAAGCTCTTGTAATCGTTGACACTGTCGGGTAATTTTTTGAGTTACTCAGGAGGTTACTGGAGAATACTAATATAGGCATTGCACACCTCTCATTAAAAGTTGTGGAGGCTTGGCATATGTCCCATGCCATGATTCGAAATTCATTGAACTGCGGACGCAGGAAAGGTTGTTGCCAAGGATGTTTCGTTTCTTTAGCTCAGTCCGTGTAGCTAATCTTTCGATCTCTAATAATCTTCCATGCTAACCCGAAAATTTGGAGAGAGTTAGGCTATTCCAGATTTTTCGTAGAGCATCTTGGGTATCATTTTGAAGAGCCCGTGTTGGGGTGGGCATTCCCATCTTTGGACACTCCACTTCCATGAATCGAGGGTATGTTCCTGCAAATTAGTAGCGTCTAGCAAACAATATAAATGGTTGGTAAGATTTTCCTCCCATGTGAATAGTTCTCTCCTCCACAATAAGTTCCATTTCCAAGAACCATTCTCCCATTCACCACACTCACTGATCATAGCCTCCTTATTAATACAAATGGAGAAAAGTCTAGAGAAGAGTTCCCGTAGATTTGACTCATCAAGCCACTTGTCGTACCAGAAAGAAGAGAGGCTTCCATCTCCCAAAATTTTAATCAAATTGGACCCAAACATGTGGCTGGGCGAGTTTGGGAAGAACAACTCGACCATATTTTTCCACCAGCTTGAAGCCAAATTCCTGTCCGCCAATGGAGCAGATTCTGTCGCGCGTCAAGGTTAAGTCGTATTTTGAGTCGAGTATCCTTACTCAAAATGAATTGGGTTTAGCTTGAATCCTCAATGTCCACCTGCCAAGAAGAGATTTGTTAAAGAGTTCAATGAAACCCATGAGATTTTTGTAGAGTTCACCTCCCCCAAAGAAAATTTCCTTGCAGTTTTATGATTTCACTCAGTGTTTATTTGGGATTTGGTAAAATGATAGATAATAAATGGGTAACGAGGAGAGCACCGCGTTCAGAAGAGTAACCCTGTCCCTAGGGAGATTTGTCGATCCTCCCATGATTTGATTCTGAATTTTACTTTATGAATCACGTCCCTCCATGCGTCGAACTTTTGGTGATTAATTCCTACTTGAATTCCAAAAAAAATCATTGGAATCGATTCAACTCCACAGCCAAAAAAAGTTGCCACGTCTCTTTGAAATAATTTTGTAAGTGGTACTATGATAAAGGGGAACATTTATACTATAATGCCGTACCATGATAAAAGGGCATGCATTTATAATATATGAAATATGAAAGCGATATTTAAAGGGGTGGGGGTGATAAAAAAAGGCCTATGTCCTATGTTGCACTCTGGTGGGGCGCCCGCCTAAGGTCGGCCCAAGTGGTCGAGCCTACGTCATAATTTGTTGTAGAGAGGATTTGCGTTCCCGCAGCCCCTGCCCAATTCTAGTTCAATCTTTTTAAGAAGAGAATAAAAATATCCTCAAAATATAAAGTATGATCCTTAGAAATTTAGATGTAGTCTAAAAAAAAAAATTGACGAGGGACATATAAATTAATTTGAGGTGCAATTTTACTTTATTTTAATTATTTTGATCAAGTAGCATTTCACATTTTCGATTTTGATTGCAATAAGGAATTGCAGCACAACATATAATGGTTTTGGGAGAGTATCTAAACATTTTTCTATAAAATTGGACTTTGTTGATTTTTCTTGAAAACAAGAATGGCCCCCAAACCACTATCCCACATAGGAAAGGACCAAATAAAGACTGAGAGTTAGCTGAATAAATTGAAAGGAGAGAACAAAGGTATAATCACGCAGCTGCGCGGTGAGCACATAGCGAACTATTCTTTCGCCTTTTACTAAAGAATACCGTGTGCACGCCGCAATTCAAGCAGCATACGCCTCTTTTTGGAGGGTTTTTCTTTTAGAAAAGCCCAGCAAATTTAAGTCTAAAATTTTCAGTTCATTAGCTTTATTTTCTGAGAAAAGCTAATCTGGCTACTGCCACGGACCGACTTAGCTTTACCTTTGTTTTGAATAAATCTCGTTCAAAGTTGTACTGGAGGAATTCCGCCTGCTTTTGTTCTCAAAGCTTCTCCAATGTGGCCATTTTTTATTTGCCGAGGTGTTGACGTTGCACCTTCAATTGCTGACACCATGTCTGAGCATGCTGACAGAGTCGTAACCAATTCAAGCAGCATATGCCTCTTTTTGGAGGAATTTTCTTTGAGCATATACATTTTTTGCTTTGAATTAATTTTCTATTAGCAGCGTAATTTTGCTAACCTTCTTACCTTCAATTATCTACTCTCTCCCACATGGAAAGTTGACAAAACCACAACAAGGACAAAGAATTAAAAGGGCAGCAACTCAGTAGAACAGATTTATCTTTGCGCTTGGGGCAATGACGCAGCTAGTGAGGTTCTAACCGAGGCGCGTCTATTGCTGGTTGAAAACTATTTCCAAACCCCCTCTTAGGCCTGGGTTTTGCTCAGGCTTTCGAGAATTTTTGAAAGGGCTGCCTTTTTGGCGGCCTTGCAATATTTGTTCAAAACTTCATTGAATTTTTCTGGTCTAAGTCTTGAATGTTATGTCAACTATTGATTTTAAGGCCACGTGACATCTAATTCAATTAAAAAATAAAGATTTTATTTTCTTCCTCTTCCATGAACGCAGTACTGTGTATCTATGTATCTATCTTGTTTCTCTCCCCTATGCTATTGTAGTTATCATCTATGATATCTTCTTGGACACAAATTATTAATCTGGTAATGAGGCTATGTAGTTTTGTTATTTTTATTTTGCAGGAGTGCTAAGCCTATTGAGGTTTTTGAGATGGTAATGTTGCAAATTGGTTATTCAATATGCGTTGATTGCCCGAATATAATCATATTATTCATATATCATCTTCTTTTTCTCATAATGGTGGCTTCTGCGAGATATTGTTCTGCTCAATTTCGTTTTTCCTTAGCATATAAATTGTACATGTGGATAAGAGTGTCTTTGGAATAATTTCAAACTAGAATTTCGACGATTCACCAAATTAGAATCAAACTATAACAATTGTTGATTGTGGTGGTTGAAATTTATACATGTGTTATGAAGAAATGTTAATGGTTGGTTTATTGTTCAAAAATTTCAAGATATTGTAGTATGGTTTTTCTTCTGCCTACCAGGTGTTAATTTGATGGAATGTTTCAAAGAAATGTTAATGGTCAATGGGTGATCAAAGAGGCCTATGGACTAGGTTGGCGACCTCCATTGCACTCTGGAGGGGCGCCCGCCTAAGGTCGGCCCAAGTGGCCGACGTCATAATTTGTGTTAGAAAAATATCCTCAGAATAAAAAGTATGAGTCTAGAGAGAGAGAGACGGGTAGAACGTAGAACCCGACTAGAAACGGTCAACACCGAGGGAATTCCAGTGAGGCAGAAACCTAATCTTTACCCAAGACATTTTTTTTTTTTTTGAACAATAAAAATCTACTTTATATTAGATTTGAGCACAAGGGGTACTCGTCCCAATTACAGAACCTCAGATTTTGAGTTGGATCAGTACATATTATGGAAAACAGAGGTGTGGGTTACTACACCAAGCCGCAATAAACGAATTTGGGCGTAAAAGGTTTCTCCCATCTAGCCATGACCATAAGTTGATTTTTATTCTCTCCATCACCTTTCTTAGTTCGACTCTCTCACCCTCAAAGGTAGCTGCATTCCTCACCTTCCAGATTTCCCAAACTGTTCCTATCCACATAAATGCACCTATCTTTCGTTGTATTTTTCCTTGTCCTAGCATCTCGCTATATTGTAAAAATTTCAGTGCAAGTGTATTATGAGGTACGATGTTAACCTTAAACCATTGTTGACACTCCCACCATATCGTCTCCGTCACTCTACACTCCGAGAGTAGGTGGTCGTTGCTCTCCTCTGTAGCTTCACATAGCTTGCAGGTTGCGTCTTCAGGGGTAATCCTTACGCCTCGTTTGATTAGATTAGCCTTTGTTGCCAATCTTCCTTTCAACGCCTTCCAAACAATAGCTTGTATTCTGCGTGGAGCCAAGGATTTCCAAAGTAGTTGATACACCTGCTTAGTCTCCTCTGCTTCCTCTCTTGCGCCCGCTGTCTTCTGCAATTTTTTGTATACCAGGTTGGTGGAAATGTCTTTTATATCCCTCCTACACATTTAAAAAAAAAAAAGACGGATGTCAGAAATCTGTAATGAGAAAGAAATGTCTTTTTTTATCATTAAGGGTATGCGAAATGTCAAAAAAATTAATATCGCTAATGCCTAACCCCCCATTTTTTTTTTTTATCATTAAGGGTATGCGAAATGTCTTTTATACCCCTCCTACACATTTAAAAAAAAAAAAAGACGGATGAGTACACCCACCCATTTTATTTCACATCGATTCCCACCATCACCACCAAAACAACAAAAACAATAACGGCGGAATGTCATACAACTTCGACATGCCAACAACAAAAATAAAAATAAAACTAATCAATGATATTGGGGACAGCAGCCGATATCACCAAAACAACACAAACCCAAAATTTCAACAAAAATAAAATCTTAGTATGTTCGAAAATTTTACACAAACAAAATTGAAATGTTCGAAAATTTTTAATGAACAGACTCAATATGTTCGAAAAAAATTCCAAAACAACTTAAATTTGTTCGAAAAAAAAGATCGAACAAAATGTTCGAAATTTTTTACAAGACAAACAAAGATTGTTCGAAAAAATTTCTAAATCAAACAAAGATTGTTCAAAAAAAATTCCAAAACAACCTAAATTTGTACGAAAAAAAAGATCGAACAAAATGTTCGAAATTTTTTCCAAAACAAACACAGATTGTTCGAAAATATTTCCAAAACAACCTAAATTTGTCCGAAAAAAAATCACGAACTTCTAAAAACCCTAATTTTTCTAAAAACCCTAAATTTCCTAAAATTCCAAAAAAATTAAAAAAAGTACCTGGAACGGGCGGCGGTGGCGGAGGAGGGGTGCGAGCGGCCGCGTCTATGGGAGGAGGGCGATGGCGGCCGCGACGGACGAGGGAGGAGAAGAGGCGGCGACGTGGGGAGTGAGGGCGGCGCTGTCGCCGCGTGGGGAGAGGAGGCGGAGCTGCGACGCGGCGACGTTGTGAGAGAGGGCGGCGTTGTCGCGCGTGTTGGGTGGGAAGACGGCGACGAGAGGAGGCGGCCGCGAACGGGGAGTGGGAGGGGCTGCGGTGACGAGAGGAGGCGACCGCGAACGGGGAGTGGAAGGGGCTGCGGCGACGAAAGGAGGTGGCCGCGAACGGGGAGAGGGAGGGGCTGCGCAGTGGGAGGCGGCAGAAATGGAGGTGTAAAAATGGTGGGTGTCTGAATATTATGAGAAGATAATGAGTAAGGGTTTTAATTGGGAGAGAGGGTAATTTTGGAATTTCCAGGTGGGTGTCCTCATCCATTTTGTGGGTGTCCTCATAGGAACTGTGTGTGCCTTTAGCCGCGCCCTAAATTGAATGGAAAGAAGACAAGTAAAACACGCAGCTGCGCAGTGAGCACAAAGCGAATTATTCTTTTGCCTTTTACTAAAGAATACAGTGCAGCATACGCCTTTTTTTACAGTGCAGCATACGCCTTTTTTTTTGAGGACTTTTCTTTTAGAAATGCTCAGCAAATTTAAGTCTAAATTTTTTAGTTCATTATTATTTTTCGTGTATTTTTATTTTATGGCCTGCGTAATCGTTCCCTCTAATATATTTAGTATTGTTTGATGAAGGTCTTCATTTCGTTTCACGTGGTTTACAATTTTAATACTACTAGTTAATTCAAAGGTTCTTTGGAGATTTTGCCAAAAATGGCTTCTTATGTGTATTGAGAGGCTAATATGGCCGCGGATAAGTTGGCTTCTGTTGTTGGTGGTGAAGACTTTAGTTGGTCGCAAGTACGTGAAACACACTGACTTAGCTAAACTCTTGTTTTGTATAAATCCCGTTCCATTGTGAATGGGAGGAATTCCACTCACTTGTGTTTGCGAAGTTTCTCCCATGTGATGATTTTTTATTTGCCTTGGCGTTGACGTTGCCCCTTCCGTTGTTGCAACCATGCTTGAGCACGCTGAAGCAGGCACATAGTGTTGCAACCTATATTGTTAATATGTATTTATTCTAATTTATTATATAAGCCCATCTTAGTTTCCTATGGGCTCTCTTATACGCTGAAGCAGGCACATTAGAGTTAGGTTAAGACTTAATGTCTTTGTATAAATACCTCATGTAAATTCCATTTACAATTAATCAAGAAAATATATTTTCCATACTTCTATATGGTATCATCGAGTCAATTGGCTCACGCCCTGATCCATTAAAACCCTAGTCGCCGCCTCCTTCTTGGACTGCCGCCGCTCCCTGCCGTCTCAGACGCCCAGCTACCGCCACTCCTCCGCTGCCACCTCTCTCTCCCACTTCTGTTACTGACCATGGCTACACCACCACATCAACAACCCTCTCTCATTTCCTTCAAAGACCTAACTCAAGCTCCTCCAAAACTTACCTTTACAAACTATGGAGCGTGGTCTTTCCAGCTACATCTCCTTCTCCAAGGTCATGACCTATTTTATTATGTCTCTGGTAAACATCCCTGCCCTCCTCCACTGATTGCAGCCACCAGAGACATCACCCCCACCTTGCCAAATCCAGAATACCTCACTTGGGTACGTCAAGACACTCTTATTCTCTCTGCCATAGTGGGATCTTTGTCGCCTTACCTCATCACCCATGTTGCGTAAACCAAAACCTCCTGCGAGGCCTGGTCCGTGCTTGAAACCATGTACGTAAAACCCTCCAGAGGTCGCATTCTCGCCCTAAAATACAAGTATCTCGGCCTTTCCAAGGGAACTCGCTCAGTCTCCGACTTTCTCTTGGATGTTCGCTCGGTTATTGACGAGCTCGCCCTGCTCGGCGTTACAACTGACACAGAGGATGCCACCCTCAAAGTCCTAACCGGCCTTGACGATAACTACCGGGATATCTCCAACGCAATCCAAGCCCGCGAGCAACCTATCCTCTTCGACGAGCTCTGTGACAAGCTCCTCAGTGCCGAGGTTCAAATAGCCTCGCGTCCTTCCTCGTCCCTGGCACCCGCCTTTGCATGGTCGCCGGGAGATCACATCCTCGCACCTCACGCCCGGCCTCAAGGCCCAAATTTTCTGATGCTCGTCCTCGCCCGATGACACAAAAGCCATACCTTGGCAACTATCAATATTGTCGATCACCAGGCTATACTGCTCGCCATGCCCTGAAATTCCGTGCTCGCCTGCTCAACTTGCCCCATCTTCGGGCCCACATCGGCCACCCTCGTCTGGTCACCACACCTCTCCACTATCTCGCCAGTACAAGCCTGATGCTCGCCCTGCCTACTCGGCCCACTCTGCCTCCTCGCCCCATCCATCTGATCACTGGATCCTCGACTCGGGGGCCTCGCATCACATCACCAATGATCTGGCTGATCTTTCACTTCACTCGCCCTATGATGGGGCTGATGGTGTTGAAATCGGTGATGGTAAAGGTTTACACATTTCACATACTGGTTCCTTGACCTTTAAAGATCTCCATTCACTTAGTTTTTCGAATGTATTAGTTGTTCCACTTATTTCAAAAAATCTAATATTTGTCTCCATCCTCTGTCGCGATAATAATGTTAACATTATCTTTGACAAATCTTCCTTTCAGGTGCGGGATGGTCGCTCGGGGAGCATTCTCCTCGTTGGGAGCTGTATTAACAATCTTTACGTATGGCCGACACAGGTCGCCAAAACCTCTCCAACAGCCCTCGCCATCCAACACCTCGCCACCAACAAATGGCACGCTCGCCTTGGTCACCCATCCACCAACATCCTTCCCACACTTTATCTACATTTAACTTAGCTTTTGCACCATCTAAGCTTTTCAATTGTAATTCTTGTAATTGCATTAAAAGTCACAAACTTCCGTTATAAGACTCTAGTGAGAAAAAAATTATTTACGTCCCGTAACTTTTACCTTTTTTGAAAAACGTCCCAAAATAGTTAAAATTTTAATTTACGTCCCATAACTTTTTCAATTGCTTAATTTACGTCCAATTTTCACTGAAAATCCCCAAATTTATGTAAATGGGACGTAAATTGAGCAATTAAAGAAGTTATGAGACGTAAATTAAATTTTTAATTAAAATGAGACGTTATGCGAAAAAGATAAAAATATTCAATAAAAGTGTACAATTCACTATAAAATTAATGTAATTTATGTTATACAATCAAATAAAAAAATAATTCATTTATTCATAAATTAAATAATTATTATAAAAATCAATTAACTTACCTAATTCGTTATTAGAAAAATTATTAACTTACCTAATTAGAAAAAAAATTATAATTACAATATAAGTATTATAAAATTATTTATTTATTTTAAAGAAATCAAATAAATATAAAAAATTATCTAAGCATTACACAAAGTGGGTCCACATACGAACTAATATCAAATTAAAAATTATATAATAAAATGAAAAACAATAAAATTAACAAATTGTTAAAAAATATATTGTTCATCATCATCTTTCAATTACCGTGGGTAAGGGGTGAGAATTTTGGATATATACATTTGAGTATTTTTTTTATTTATTTGGAGATTTTAAATATTTGTGGATTTTTGTATTTATTTAAAATATTAAAATAATTGTTAAGTTTTAATAAGAGTTTTTGAAAATTTTAATAAAAAAAAGTTATTTGGGATTTTTATTATTTTAAAGATAAAATTTATATTTATTTGAGTATTTTAATTGATTTTTTAAATTATTTTTTTAATTAGGTTAATTGAGTTTTTAAATACTAGGTAAGTTAATTGATTTTTCTAGTAATTAACTGACTTAGGAATAAATCTTGGTTTTTTTTCATATTATATTTTTTTTGATATTATGAAAAATTATTTACTTATTTAAATATTATTCTAAATTTATTTTCATATATTTTAAAATATTATTTAGTATTTTAATTAATATTCATAATTTATTTTATAATACTTATATTGTAATTATAATTTTTTTCTAATTGTTAATAATTTTTCTAATAATGAATTACGTAAGTTAATTGATTTTTATAATAATTAATTAATTTATGAATTATTTTTTTATTTGATTGTATAACATAAACTACATTAATTTTATAGTGAATTGTACACATTTGTTGAATATTTTTATCTTTTTCGCATAACGTCCAATTTTAATTAAAAATTTAATTTACGTCCCATAACTTCTTTATTTGCTCAATTTACGTCCCATTTACATAAATTTGGGGATTTTCAGTGAAAATTGGACGTAAATTAAGCAATTGAAAAAGTTATGGGATGTAAATTAAAAGTTTAACTATTTTGGGACGTTTTTAAAAAAAGATAAAAGTTACGGGACGTAAATAATTTTTTTCTCTGACTCCAGTATTGTATCCACCAAACCTCCTGATATTTTGTTCTCTGATGTTTGGTCTTCCCTTGTTCTCTCCACTAAAGGCTTTAAATATTATGTATTATTTGTCGATCACTTCAGTAAATACATATGGACCTATCCACTAAAACGCAAATTTGATGTTCTTCCCACATTCATCACCTTTAAAAACCTTGTTGAAAACTACTATCAAACCAAAATCAAAACCCTTTACTACGACAATGGGGGAGAATTCATTGCCCTTCGCCCTTTCCTTCAAACTCATGGCATTACCCATCTTACCACCCCTCCCCATACACCTGAACGCAATGGCATGTCTGAACGTCGTCACCGTCATGTGGTCGACATAGCTCTCGCCCTTCTTCATCATGCCTCCATACCTCTAACATACTGGCCCTACGCCGTTTGTACAGCAACATACCTCATCAATCGCCTTCCTAAAGTAAATCTCAACATGCTCTACTCATACCAAACACTCTTCAATCGCACACCCAATCTATCCAGACTTCGTGTCTTTGGCTGCTTATGCTACCCTTGTATTCATTGACACCGTCTATTATTTGGCTATTTTACTCGTTAATGGGGACTGAAGTTAATTACTGTTTAAAATAAATGAGTAGGTGCTACAATAATGCAATATGATAAAAGGGGAACATTTATACTATATGAGTTTTTTTCCCACATCGAGTAAGTTGTAGGGGACAAATGAGAGCAAAGTGATATTAAAAGGGGCAAAGGTGCGTCATAATCCTTACTTACCTGGACGAGGTCAATAGGTGATCAAATAGGCCTATGACCTAGGTTGGCGACCTCCATTGCACTCTGGAGGTGCGCCTGCCTAAGGTCGGCCCAAGTGGTTGAGCCTACGTCATAATTTGTTGTAGAGGGGGCTTGCGTTCGCGCAGCCCCTGCCCAATTTTAGTTCAATCTTTTAAGATGAGAATTTTTGTTGTATGATCCTTAGAAATTTTGATGTAGTCTAAAAAAAATTGACCTTTAGAGGGACATATAAATTAATTTGAGGTGCAATTTTAATTTATTTTAATTATTTTGATCAAGTAGCATTTCACATTTTCGATTTTGATTGCAATAATAAGGAATTGCATGATTGCAATAATAAGGAATTGCAGCACAACATATAATGGTTTTGGGAGAGTATCTAAACATTTTTCTATAAAATTGGACTTTGTTGATTTTTCTTGAAAACAAATACAAACAAGAATGGCCCCCAAACCACTATCCCACATAGGAAAGGACCAAATAAAACTGAGAGTTAGCTGAATAAATTGAAAGGAGTGAAGAAAGGTATAATCAGGCAGCTGCGCGGTGAGCACAAAGCGAACTATTCTTTCGCCTTTTACTAAAGAATACCGTGTGCACGCCGCAATTCAAGCAGCATACGCCTCTTTTTGGAGGGTTTTTCTTTTAGAAAAGCCCAGCAAATTTAAGTCTAAAATTTTCAGTTCATTAGTTTTATTTTCTGAGAAAAGCTAATCTGGCTACTGCCACGGACCGACTTAGCTTTACCTTTGTTTTGAATAAATCTCGTTCAAAGTTGTGCTGGAGGAATTCCGCCTGCTTTTGTTCTCAAAGCTTCTCCAATGTGGCCATTTTTTATTTGCCGAGGTGTTGACGTTGCCCCTTCAATTGCTGACACCATGTCTGAGCATGCTGACAGAGTCGTAACCAATTCAAGCAGCATATGCCTCTTTTTGGAGGAATTTTCTTTGAGCATATATACATTTTTTGCTTTGAATTAATTTTCTATTAGCAGCGTAATTTTGCTAACCTTCTTACCTTCAATTATCTACTCTCTCCCACATGGAAAGTTGACAAAACCACAACAAGGACAAAGAATTAAAAGGGCAGCAACTCAGTAGAACAGATTTATCTTTGCGCTTGGGGCAATGATGCAGCTAGTGAGGTTCTAACCGAGGCGCGTCTATTGCTGGTTGAAAACTATTTCCAAACCCCCTCTTAGGCCTGGGTTTTGCTCAGGCTTTCGAGAATTTTTGAAAGGGCTGCCTTTTTGGCGCTTAAAAGAAAATTCCTCTGCTATTGTAATAATCATATATGATATCCACTCTTTCTTTCTAGGACACAAATTATTAATCAGGTAATGAGGCTATGTAGTTTTATTATTTTTATTTTGCTGGCACTACAAGAAATTGTTGAATTACCTACATAATTTTCCAACGAAAATAATTTCATCTTTAAATATTGAGAATTGCCTACAGATTGCCTACGGATCTTTATAAATTATTTTACACATTTTCACCCATGAAATTACCAAGGAAAAATCTGATGGTGATTTTCCTACAAAATAATCCGTAGGTAAGATCGCATTTCCCTACCGAAACGGTTGTAGGTGATTTTTTTTTATTTACCAACGAAAACTTTTCTAGCTATTTATATGTACAAATTATCTAATTGTATTACCTACAAAATTAGCTAGGAACTTAAAAAATATTGATTTACCTACAAAATAATCCGTAGGCAAAATAGCATTTCCCTACCAAAATGATGGTAGGTGATTTGATTATTTATTTACCTACGAAAATTTTTCTAGCTATTTATATGTATAAATTATCTAATTGTATTATCTACAAAATTAGCTAGGAACTTAAAAAATATTGATATACCTACAAAATAATCCGTAGGCAAAATAGCATTTCCCTACCAAAATGATTGTAGGTGATTTGTTTATTTATTTACCTACGAAATTTTTTCTAGCTATTTATATGTATAAATTATCTAATTGTATTATCTACAAAATTAGCTAGGAACTTAGAAAATATTGATTTACCTACAAAATAATCCGTAGGCAAAATAACATTTTCCTACCAAAATGATTGTAGGTGATTTGTTTATTTATTTACCTACGAAAATTTTCCTAGCTATTTATATGTATAAATTATTTAATTGTATTACCTACAAAATTAGCTAGGAACTTAGAAAAGCAATAGTGTTTTAACAAATAAACATATGAACTTTAGTATGTCCCACATCGAAAGAGTAGAAAAAATATAAGAGAAAAAACAATATAAAAGTAGTAGTATTAATAAGTTAGTAACCAACAAACATAAATTTTTTGTCCCACATCGAATAAGGAGTACAAGAAACATGAGAGAAAAATTTTATAAAAGGGGCCTAATGTCACCTTAGTTTGTATTTTGAAAATGTTTATATATTTTAACACTTTTTGAATCGGTTTTATGATCGATTCATGGTTGGACCGGTTGAATCGACTGGTCCAATTTTGAATGAATTTATTTTGTAGGCTAAGGTTAAAAATATAATTTATTAATAAAAAATTTAAAATATATATATTAAAAAATTTCCCACTTAAATGTTTGTTGCCAAATTCACCTACGGAATTACCAACAAAATGTTTCGTAGTTGATATTTACCTACGAAATTTCATTTATTATGGTAATCATATTACCTACCGAAATGTTATGGATTTGCTACGAAAATGTGGTAGGTAATTGCCTACGGATTAAATTTTCGTGGGCAACCGAATTACCTACGAGCGAATTCCATACGAATGGTTTTCGTTGGTATTCCGTAGGTAAATATAAATGCCTACAAAATTGGAATTATTGTCTACAAAATATTCTCTAGCCAATTAATTATTTTCTTGTAGTGTGGAGTGCTAATCCTATGAGGTTTTTGAGATGGTAATTATATTATTCACATATCATCTTTTTTCTCATAATGGTGGCTTCTGCGAGATATTGTTTTTCCTTTCTTTGTACATGTGGATAAGAGTGTCTTTGGAATAATTTCAAACTTGAATTTAGAATCAAACTATAACAATTGTGGATTGTGGTGGCTGTAATTTATACTTGTGTTATGAAGAAATGTTAATGGTTTATTGTTCAGAAATTTCAAAATATTGTAGTATGTTTTTTCTTCTGCCTACCAGGTGTTTGATGAAATGTTGTAGAGGGTGAGAGAGAGACGGGTAGAACGTAGAACCCGACTGGAAACGGTCAACTCCGAGAGAATTCCGGTCAGGCAGAAACCTATTCTTTACCCAAGCCATAGAAATAAAGGTTGGACGTCATTGTGGTTGAGAGCTATGGAACGAAAGGGATTGTTCAACAAATAGGATGTGACGTTCTTCGTATGTAACTTCCCAGACGAGTGAAGAAGATAGGATCTCGTGGAAAGTTTCAACAGGGTTAAAAAGGTTAAAGATTTGTACACGGCCTAAAAAAGGACAAGATAGGACTGAGATTTGACTTCGTACGAGTCGGGAGACATATAGATCTGAAAAAGGTAGAATATGAATTGAAAAATACTTGGTTTGGGTCGTACAAGGTAAGGGCGAATCTTATAAATTATGATTCTTAAAAATGTACTCCCTCAGTCCCGGGGAAAGCTCCCATGAGCTCCGGGCACAGAGGTTAAGAAATATTAATTTAATAAGTAGATGTATTAGAGGTGGTGTGATTGAGAGGGAGAAGAATATAATGAAATATGAGAGAGAATGTTACCAAAAAAGGAATGGATAGCTTTTGTTGGAACGAACGAAAAAGGAAAGTTGGGTAGCTTTCATGGGACGGAAGGATTAACATTTATAGGAATATATAAACTAATTTTAACAATAAATTCATTGCAAGTGTTTGTGTAGACTTTAGACGTAGAATTTATTGATTTTTCTGGAAAACAAACAAAAATGGCCACCAAACCACTATCCCACATAGGAAAAGACCAAGTAAAGAGCAAGAGTCAGTTGAATAAATTGAAAGGAGAGAAGACGGGTAAAATCACGCAGCTGCGCAGTGAGTACAAAGCGAACTATTCTTTCGCCTTTTACTAAAGAATACCGTGTGCACGCTGCAATTCAAGCAGCATACGCCTTTTTTTGGAGTGTTTTTCTTTTAGAAAAGCCCAGCAAATTTAAGTCTAAATTTTTTAGTTCATTATTATGTTTCATGTATTATTAATTTACAGCCTGCTTAATTGGTCTCTATTGGTTAAGAAACCTTGCACAACGTTTCTTATGTGTATCGAGAGGCCAATATGGCTGCGGATAAGTTTGCTTCTGTTGATGGTGGTGAAAACTTTAGCTCGCATGTGTTTGCGAAGTTTCTCCCATGATGGGGGAATGTTCTTGAAATCCATGATTTCCTTGATGGTTGGTAGCCAATCAATAAACTCGTCGGGTCGGCGTAATTTTGCTAACCTTCAATTATCTACGCTCTCTCACATCTAAAGTAGACAAAACCACAACAAGGATACAAAATTAAAAGGGCAACAACTCAGAATTAATATTAGACTTATCTTTGTGCTTGGGGCAATGACGAGGTTCTAACCGAGGTGCTTCTATTGCTGGTTGAAAACTATTTCCAAACCCCCCTCTTAGGCTTGGCCGCTTGGGTTCTGCTCAGGCCTTCGAGAATTTTTGAAAGGGCTGCTGTTTCTGAGGCCTTGCAATGTTTATTCCAAATTTCTATTTCAGCGTCAAAGCTCCTGTAGCACCTATTCATTTATTCGTTATTACATGCTAGTTCATTGACACAGACTACTATTTGGCTAATTTACTCGTTATTACACGCAATTGAGTAGGTGCTACAATAATGCCCAATATGATAAAAAAGGGAACATTTATACAATATGAGGTTTTTATTCCACATCGAATAAGTTGTAGAGGACACATAAGAGGAAACGATACTTAAATGGGCGGAGGTGGATCTTTTTAGTTACTTACCTGGATGGGGTCAATGGGTGATCAAAGAGGCCTATGGCCTAGGTTGGCGACCTCCATTGCACTCTGGAGGGGCGCCCGCCTAAGGTCGGCCCAAGTGGTCGAGCCTACGTCATAATTTGTTGTAGAGGGGGCTTGCGTTCGCGCAGCCCCTGCCCAATTCTAGTTTAATCTTTGAAGAAGAAAGTAAGTATTGACGTAGTAGTAAATTTGCAAAAAAAGAATGTCCTCAAAATATAAACTATGATCCTTAGAAATTTTAATGTAGAAAGTTCCCTTTTGAGGGACATATAAGTAATTGCAGCACAACATATAATAGTTTTGGGAGAGTAAACATTTTTATATAAAATTCTCTCATTTGTAAAGAGGTTGAGGAATTACATCTATGAAATTTAACAATAAATTCATTGTTTTTTTGTTTAGACGTTGACTTTGTTAATTTTCTTGAAAACAAATACAAACAAGAATGGCCCCCAAACCACAATCTTTTAAGAAGGGAAGAGAAATATCCTCAAAATAAAAAGTATGATCCTTAGAAAATTTTGAAGTTGTCTCAACAAAAAAAAAGTGACCTTTAGATCGAGGGACATAAGCATTTGAAAGTTTTGATTTTGATTGCAATAAGGAATTGCAGCACAACGTATAATAGTTTTGGGAGAGTATCTAAACATTTTTCTACAAAATTCTATCATTTGTAAAGAGGTTGAGGAATTAGAGCTATGAAATTCAAAATTTTAACAATAAATTCATTGTCAATTGTTTGTTTAGATGCTGACTTTGTTGATTTTTCTTGAAAACAAAAACAAGCCCCCAAACCACTATCCCACATAGGAAAGACCAAATGAAAACTAAGAGTCAGTTGAATAATTCACGCAGCGAACTATTCTTTTTGGAGGGTTTTTTTCTTTTAGAAAAATCCAGCAAATTTTAGTCTAATTTTTTTTTTTTACCATGAGACATGCGTTGATACACTTGTGGGGGTAAGAGTAAAGTTCTGTACTGACATATGCCTTTCTCCAATGGGCATTCCAGTTAATTCATTCCTTTGTTGTGGAAGAAGCTCGAGTTGTGTAGTCATTGAAAAGTAGAGCTCTCAATTCGTTCCTTGTCATAATTTCCTAATATATCATCCATAGAGCTAGGTCGATCAATAAGTCCTGACCCATTAAAATTTTACGAGTCACGCTTATTAACATTAAATTAATATGGTGCTTGTATATATTGTAGACTTATTACTAAAAAGTGGGTGATTTTTACATATTATTACACTGAAAAGTTTTAGTATTTTTTTTTTTTTGAAGTCTCGATGGACTTTGCGCTCTATATGGACATGACCCCATAGAAATTGTTTGCACCTGAGAGGGTTCGAACCTGAGACCTAGAGAGGAGCATACTCCTAAGTCCCAAGCCTATACCACTAGGCCAACTCCTTGGGTTACTGAAAAGTTTTAGTATTACTTGCTACTCATGTTCTTTCACTTCGGCTACAGTCTTCTATGTTAATAAAACGAAATATGTATACTAGCTATATTCCGTTAACCCAATTATATATGCACATAAGTGCACACAAGATCCACACTTGTTAATTTTATTGTGTTTAATGGATAACACGAATACGATAAGATTAAACAATAATTCATAATTTTCGTGTTTTGTTTGGACAATTAGACAACAAAGGAAATTAACTAGTATAAAAAAACTTTAAAAAATTAAAAAAAATTCAATTACCCAATACTCAATAATTGAATCATGTTAATATTACTATAAGGTTTCAGATAACTCGATATTCAAATTTTAACTCTAACCGATCGAGTAAGAGACACACTTGTGTGCATTCAATTGCATAGTGCAAATGAACCACATTTTCAATTTAATTCTAATGTGAAGGATTAACAATTTAATTGAACAATTGAAATACAAATTACTTAAAATCAAATTACATAGCAAGTATTCAATTGTATACAATAATTTGTATCATGTACCCGAAACCAAATAATCACTTCTAG
The DNA here is from genome assembly GCA_963675135.1 of Galeopsis tetrahit. Taxonomy (NCBI): domain Eukaryota; kingdom Viridiplantae; phylum Streptophyta; class Magnoliopsida; order Lamiales; family Lamiaceae; genus Galeopsis; species Galeopsis tetrahit. Next base: position 81,235,167 of record OY776125.1, on the reverse strand, counting down.
AGATGGACTTGTATTTAAATGTGGTGGAATGTACAAATTAAAAAATTGATCGAGATGAGAAAAACAATAATTTGTATGTGAATGATCACCACCTTGAATCCTTGATCAAACAACCCAAGTTTCCATCGTATACGAAGTAGAACTAGAGTCGGAAATTTGGGTCCAATTTAATGGCCGACCCAATAACTCGAAGCATAATATGAGTTGGACTCTAAAATTATAGACCCATATAAAATTGAGCTCGTTTGGCCCGATCCATTGAACCGCCAAGCTAGGTTAAATTTGGTCCAACGGACCGTGGACGGCCTGTTCGATATATATGAACATTTTTTTCTTTAGACAATTAAACAATTAAAATTAGTAAATTATTGTATACTTAAATATTATTGTGTTTTTAATTTTATTTTAATTTTGAAATTTGAACTTACTAGTCATTTATAATTATATTTGGACTTGTTATGTATATTAATACTATACTGGTTATGGTCGTTTATAAATTATTCATAGTTAGTATATTAGTAATGTACTCATATAATTGACACCGTTAGTCATTTTTATCGTTCCAACCTAATTGATACATTTTCTAAAATGTCAACATCTCACTATCTCTTTACATATTATCTTTTTCATCTCTCTCTAATTTGATCATTTTTATCACTTTTCACAAATTGTATATCATTTAATACTATATTTCTTAAATTTTGTGTCAAAATACAAATGTGTCAATTACAAGTGAACGGGTGAAGTATATTGTTAATTATAATTATTTGTATAAATAAATATTATATGAAAGTATGTATTCAATAAGTAATAAAGTTAATATACTCCCTCCGTCCCGTGATTATTTGCACATTTACCTTAACGGGCGTCCCAACATTATTTGCACACTCCAAAAAAGAAAATAACTCACATAATTTTTACCCTTACAATCAGTGGCGTATTCAAGATTTGAAATTTGGGTGTTGCGTCGAAAAAGAACGTATATGGATATCAACCGTTCCTTTGCGAGCGTTGCGAATCACGGGTTTTGAATCGCTCTTTATCTTTGGCAATCTTCACGTACAATCTCCTCGAAGATCCCGAAATGATCTGCAAAAAAGCACGCCGGAGGGGAGTCCGGCGCGGAGTCTCCGACGCTCAAGTCAGAATCGTTCTAGGAGAATAAAATGGGAATTTCCCTGTAATCCGAGGGATATTCTGGCGAAAATCTATGATCCTTATTCTCAATTCAGTGTATATCTTGTAAAAATGTGTATATTCTGTAAAAAAAACGTAAGTGATAATGTGAAAATAACCTGCTTATATACCTGGTCCTCCTTTTTCGGAAAGAGGAAGACTCCTTCTCCCTATATTTGCTCGCCTCTTCCTACAAATTCGGCCCACCCCTTTGAAGGCTAGGTCCAACTCCATAAATACTCGGGCCTTCTATATACCGGCCCCTATCTTCATGGATGGACTCTTTCTTTTGACCAAGTTAGAAAAGAATGATCCCCACTATGCGTTTCCTTTGGGCCAAATCCCTGGGCCCAAAGGCTATCAATTCTTGAATATGGGTCAAAGGCCCAATTACTCTTATTTCCCTGTTCAGGCCTAGGAGTGTATTAATCTATCCTTCAATCTTATTGCCCTGTTCAGGCCTAGGAGTGTATTAATCTATCATTCAATCTTATTGCCCTGATTAAGACCATTATAATTTATCCCGTTTCCACGTGTCGACCTTTCCAAGAGTGACATATTTTATCCGCATCAACCACTCCCCCTACTCTCGTAAAAAAGATAAATTTTTAAGAGAGTAGGAAAAATAATAAGATAAATTATAAAAGAAATGATCCATTCCTTTAATTACTCCCTTCTCATACTTCCCTTAGAATGTGGCACATTCTGTTCTCAATAATTATCTCAAAACCATCATGCCTTTTCCACTTCTACACGCTATTTCTGATATCGAGGTCCGTGTCCAGGCGTCTGCCCGAGGGCCAACATTCAGCCGCCCCTTTTTCAGCCACGCGCCTTTTCATTGGGAGGTATTTAATTCTCCTCGATTTTTTCCCTCCCCCTCTTCATCATAATTATTTCAAAAATTATATTCGCTCCATAGAAACCCTTCTTCTCTCTTCTTCCGAACTTATCCATCTTCCCCCATTTTCATTTCTGCTTCCGCGACTAACCTCTTCACGCACGTCCACCGGCCACTTCGTCATCTTCCCAAACCGACTTTATTTCAGGTATCTTTTCTTCCTCCTTGTTTTTCTTTTACTGCAACCTCATGTCTTCTTCTATTCAAACCTCGTCGGACTCCATATCTATGGAAAGTTCAACTTCCGACTCAGTCTCTATATTTCCTGTAACCAACCCTGCCCTGAAGGATAAAATTTCCGGTTCTTCAATTCTCCCTCCCGAGCGCGTCGCCGCTTTTCTCCGCTCAGGAATCTTTCCCAACGATTACACGGTTAGGGCTGCACATAGGAAAGAACGTCCAAATTTTCCAGGTCCTAACACCTTAGCTTTCTGGGAGGCCCAACTAAAGGCGGGCCTCCGCTTCCCAATTCACCCTTATTTCTCCGAAATTTCCACATACCTCCGCATACCTCTAAATCAATTCACTCCTAATGCCATCCCTGCGATGTTGGGCTTCTATATTTTGATGAAGGGGAACGGTGGTGAGCCCTCCGCCCAGCTCTTCTTAACCCAGTATATGTGCAAGTTTGCAGATGGGTTCTTCTATGCTTGTGGCCGTCCTTCCAGGACCGGGAAATTCATGGAAAAGCTCCATGAAGGAGTCCAGGACTGGAAGGATTATTACTTCTTTGTTACAAATCCTTCTCCTTGGGAGTTCCCTCATGAAAAGTGGATTTACGAGAACCCTGGGGTGCCCCGTCCTCCACTCTGTGTTTATTCTTCTTTAAATTTGGATGTGATGGACCACTTGAATGATAATGTATCCGCCCATGGATTTTTTGATGTGATGAGCATCTGTAAGAACCCTAGGGCCTTATCCCATTTTGGTTTTGGTCGTCCCGATTACCCCCTAGGTCCAGATGATGGTAATGTCATTTCTTTCCCCTTGGCATCATCCTCAAAATTGACACGATTATTAACATCTTTTCATATCTTTTTTGCAGCTATGAGTTGGCTAACTCAGATCTCCCGCGATGCTACTCCCCTCTCTATGGTAGCTAAGTCTCCGGCCCCCGAAAGATCCACGAAATCTCTTGCTCCTCCTTCCCCAGTGAAACCTTCCACCGGGTCAGTTGCTAAACGTACGAGATCCTCCACGGAGAAGGCTATAGTTTCTTCCTTGCCTCCTGCCACTGATGCTTCCAAGAAGAAGAAATCTAAGATTAAATCCTCCCTACCTTCTCCAGCTAATGTCACTCCAGATGCCTCTGACGATATCGGGGTTGATCAATTTACTACTTTCGTAGAGCGTCACACTCCTACTCCTTCCATGAAGGCCCTCAATGCTTTATCCACAGAAGAACGAATTGTGCACGCAACCCATAGCTTCTCCCAGGTAAACTCCTGGCACAAATATTATTTTTATAGCTAATGAGAAAGGAAGTATAGAGATCTTACTTCTTTACATTATGCGTAGTTTGGCCTCTTGTACTCGGATGTATCCGAACGAGCCCTCTAGTCCCTCCAGCTTCAGGATGATCTCCAGAGCCAAGTGGAATTGGAGAAGGTGAAGAAAGAAATTCTGGAGGGAGAATTACAGGAATCCAACCAGGCACGGAAGGCGCTCCAGGCTGAGAAGGTGAAGCTTTTGGGGGAGGTCTCTTCACTCAAGACTCAGCTTGGTGAGCGGGTTGAACGTTTGGAGGCTACTCTCCCTTTGGCTAGGGTGAAGCTGTGCATTGATTCTCTTTTTACCTCCACCATGGGGCAGAAGTTTCTGGGTACCCTGCATCGAGAATGGTTGGAAGCCTTTCTTAAGAGTACCAGCTTCTTGGGGGCAATGGGTGCATATATTCCCCACTTTATTGATCATGGGTTTTCCAATGCCGTGGCCGAACATTCCGCTCCCGAATTTAATGGTCAGTACACTCGTGCCCTTCTCTTGGAGGAGTTAGCTACTCCCCCTAAGTTCCCTGGAGATCCTAATGAGGACATTAGCACTCCCTAGTGGCTGCCTGAGATGAGGAAGGCGGTCTCAGAGCTACAGAAAACTGCTCTGAAGTTGGACGATTTGGTACCGGCGAAGGATTTGACATTTCCCATCCATGTGGCTAACCCTGATCATGTAGCGACCGTGGCAGCTGATGTTCTGGAGGAGAAGGCAGAGGAAGGTTTCGGAGGGAAGAGTGACATTCCCCTTTCTTCATAACTCTATTTGCTTTTTTTTTTATAACAATCTGATACTCAAACACTTTTACTTTTGTTGGGGCCTTTAGGGTCTCTTTTGGTATTTTCAGGAGACTCCACACTCCTGCGTTTTTATGTGGAGGGCCAAGGCGTGATGCCTTCGGTCTTGGATATTTACTTTTGCTTATCGTATCTGCACAATATTTCTTCGTATACATATATATATATATGTCTCTATCTTAGCTATTAAACATATAATGTGCTGCCTGTTCAACTTTTCCTTTACTATGAACTTAACATGTTTCTAGCATCCTCTTGACACGTAAAGGCTCTAAAGCTCAATAGAGAAATTTTAGATAAAGATATGGGGTTTATGTTTCTGTACTTACTTGATGATTCGATCATGCTCCCAGTTTCTCCCCAGAGTTAGAATCTGTAGGGATTATACTCTCCCAAAAGTTAGAGCTTTATAGGGATTATACTCTCCCAAAAGTTAGAATATGTAGGGATTATACTCTCCCAAAAGTTAGAGCTTTATAGGGATTATACTATCCCAAAAGTTAGAGCTTTATAGGGAAATTAGTCCGCACCATAACTTTATAAGACAAGAAATAGGGGCGTAACCGCCTAACTGTCACTACTACTACTAGGGCTGCTTTCTCCACCTCTGAGTATCTGATCTCTGCCCCCTGGATGACCTTGCTCACGTAGTATATAGGTTGCTGTGTGGAGCTTTCCTCTTTCATCAGGGTTGTGCTCAAGGAGTGTTCCCCTACTGAGAGGTATAAGAGCAAGACATCTCCCTGAGAGGGCTTCGTCAGCTTCGGAAGTTGTTCAAGGTGGAGCTTGAGTTCCTCGAAAGCTTTTTGACACTGATCGTCCCATTCGAACCTCGACCCCTTCCTTAATGTTCTGAAGAAGTGGTGGCTCTTTTCTGCTGACCTTGATATGAATCTACTTAGAGCTGCGATTCTGCCATTCAGGGTCTGCAATTCCTTCAGATTTCGAGGAGGTTGCATGTCGAGAACCGCCTTCACCTTAGCAGGGTTAACTTCTATCCCTCTTTGAGTCACCATATATCCCAGGAATTTCCCTGACCCTACTCCAAAAGAACATTTAGCTGGATTTAATTTAATACCATTTTCTCGGATTACCTGGAATATCTCCTTCAGGTCGCCAATATGTTCCTCTGCCTTGACACTCTTAACCAGCATATCATCCACGTAAACCTCCATGTTCCTGCCTATTTGTCCTCGGAACACCGAGTCTACCATTCTTTGATGGTGGCTCCTCCATTTATTAGTCCAAAAGGCATACGTACATAACCGAAAGTACCACATGTCGCTATAAAACATACCTTTGGTATATCAAGGGGGTTCAACTGGATTTGGTGATACCCTTGATATGCGTCCATCATGCTGAGTAATTCAAATCCAGATGTGGCATCTACCAATTGGTCGATTCGGGGCAGGGGATAATGATCCTTGGGGCATGCTTTGTTCAGATCTCTAAAGTCAATGCACATTCTCCATTTGCCAGCTCCTTTAGATACTAGCACTGCGTTTGACAACCACTCAGGGAATTGCACCCTCTTCACATGCCCCGCATTCAACAACTTATCAATTTCCTCTTTTACAATGATGTTTTTCTCCTTACCAAAGTTCCTTAATTTTTGCTTTACTGGCCTGGCTTTGGGATCTACATTAAGATAATGCATCGCTATTTCTGGAGGGATACCAGTCATATCTGTCGAGGTGAAGGCGAAGATATCCGCATTCTCCTGAAGGGTAAGTACCATCTTTTCCTGTAGTTCGGGGCTCATGTGTGTACCTATCCTGGTTGTGAATCCCCCCTTTCCTGGGTAAAGCTCAATGTTCATTAATTCCTTATCTGCTTTTACTTTGGGTTGCTCTTGTACCAGCTCACCCACTTTCTGTTTTTTCCATTCAGGGTCTTCACCCTTGAATCTCTCCGTCCCTCGGACCATGGCCCTGTCCGCTATCTTAACCGATTCCACATAGCACTTCCTCGCCTGGTACTGGTCTCCGCATATCTCTCCCACAACCCCTGAGGCAGGGAATTTCATCTTCATGTGGAAGGTGGAAATCACGGCCTGAAAGATATTCAGACTTGGTCTTCCCATCACCACATTATATGAAGATGGGACGTCTACTATCAGAAACTCTATCACTTGCACACGTCGGTTAGGAGCAGTTCCTAACCCTACCTGTAATAACGCTGAGCCCAGGGGTTGAATGCCACCCCCTGAAAATCCATAGAGGGTTGTCTCCACTGACCTGAGTTTTATGTTTAATTCCATCTTCTTAAAACACTCCAAGAACATGATATCGGCAGAGCTCCCCGTGTCTACAAAGATCCTTGCCACATCATACCCTGCTATATACGTCGTAATGACTAAAGCATCATTATGGATTTCTCTGGGTTCCCCAATGTCTTCTGGTCCAAAATGAATATCAGGAGCTACTGTCGTCTTCCCTACCTCACGACGTTCCGTATTCCTTTCATTTTTCAACGATCTGACGCTCTACTTCCTCTGTCGGAAGGAGTCCCCATCAGCAGGACCGCCCATAATCATGTGAATAGTTCCCCTCTTTTGGGGAGGGGGTGGCTGATCCTCTATGCTCTTCCTCTATTCTCTTCTATTATCCTCCGGCTTGCCCTCGGGGTCCTTTCTCTTTTGTCCTCTGGGACCTTGTCGGTCCCTGAAAATAAATTCCTTTAGGTGGCCTACTTGAATCATTCTTTCTATTTCGTCTTTCAGATGCCAACATTGGTTGGTGTCGTGGCCATAGTCGTTATGGAATCTGCAAAATCTGTCTGACTTGGGGTTCTGTGGGCCCCTGTTTCTTGAATAGGGGAACTTCATATCGGGATGGTCCCCTGCCACTTCCAGAACTTCTGCCGGCTCTATCCTCAGAGGGGTATATCTCCTCATCCTTTCCCTAGAGCTCCAGGACGCAGCTTCTTCTCCTTTTACATTTCCCAGCCCCCTCGCATTCCAGTGTTTTTCTGGACTGGGCCTCCTCGGCACTATTTCCCTTCTTCGTTCTCCATTCCCCACTATTGTCCTGGTTTCCGAACGTTTAGCTTTCCTCACCTCTTCCAGGGTGAGGTATTTTTCCGCCCTCCTTAGTAATTCATCAAAGGTTCGTACTAGCTTCTTGGCTAGAGACGTAAACAGGTCTCCATCTCTTAGCCCGTTAGTGAGGGCATTGATTTTGACCTCTGAAGAAGCTGTTGGTACCTCTAAGGCCGCTTGGTTGAATCTTTTCAAGAAAGCCCGAAGACTCTCATTCTCTCCTTGTCGCATGTTAAACAAGGTAAGGGTGGCCCTAGGTTGCCTCCTAGCGCTGGCAAATTGGTGTAGGAATAGTTCACTGAACTCCGACCATGAATGGATGGTGTCGGGCCCTAGCTGGGTAAACCATTGTTGTGCCGCTTTAGATAAGGTAGTTAGGAATACCCTGCATTTAACGCCCTCTCCGTATCGGTGCAATAGGGCGGCATTCTCGAACCTCATCAAATGCTCGTACGGGTCCGTGGTACCATCATATTCGAAATTTAGAGATTTAAAATTAGGAGGCAGTTCATCTTGTAAAATATTGGATGAGAATTGATAACCAGTAACGTAAGAAGGTTTACTTACGTTGTCAGTCATATGTTTCTGCACGTCTTTCATTTCTCTTCGTAAAGCCTGTATTTGATCACTGACCGCTCCCTGGTAAGTGTCATCCGTACTTTCTCCGATCCCTGTATCCAGAGTGGTATCACCAGGAATCCTCTCCAGATTCCTCCTGGGAGGGCGATCAAGGACGCTTCTCTCGGCTTGAGAAGGCACTTTTTCTTCCTGATTCTGAGGGAGACCTTCATTCCTAGAGGGAACCGGAGCCGAATCAATGACATGTTCCGGGGGATTCTGCTTCGTTCCTTCATTGATTGGTGGAGTAGGTCCAGGAGGGCGAAGTCCACGAGATGCAATTATTCTTTCCACTGCTTGCGCTATCATCTCATCCAATTGGTCTTGAGAGATAGTAAAGAGTTCCGGTTGGGCATTAGCTTGAGGAGTGTCCTTGTTCGTCCCACTTCCCGAAGCTCCCACCGTGTTCCCCTCCTGGACGAGTGGGATATCTTCCAATGTAGGATTTGCAGGCTGTTTCCCTAGATTCCTATTTACAGGAAACCCTGGTGGGGGCGGAGGAAATGGAAGAGGAGTGGAATCTCCCTTCTCCTTAGTCTGTTTTGTCAAATCTTGCTCTCCACCCATTTAATATGGAAAATTTTCCTCACTTCTTAGCTCGAAATGTTCCCACAGACGGCGCCAGTTGTTGCGTCGAAAAAGAACGTATATGGATATCAACCGTTCCTTTGCGAGCGCTGCGAATCACGGGTTTTGAATCGCTTTTTATCTTTGGCAATCTTCACGTACAATCTCCTCGAAGATCCCAAAATGATCTGCAAAAAAGCACGCCGGAGGGGAGTCCGGCGCGGAGTCTCCGACGCTCAAGTCAGAATCGTTCTAGGAGAATAAAAGGGGAATTTCCCTGTAATCCGAGGGAAATTCTGGCGAAAATCTATGATCCTTCTTCTCAATTTAGTGTATATCTTTTAAAAATGTGTATATTCTGTAAAAAACGTAAGTGATAATGTAAAAATAACCTGCTTATATACCTGGTCCTCCTTTTTCGGAAAGAGGAAGACTCCTTCTCCCTATATTTGCTCGCCTCTTCCTACAAATTTGGCCCACCCCTTTGAAGGCTAGGTCCAACTCCCTAAATACGGCCTTCTATATACCGACCCCTATCTTCATGGATGGACTCTTTCTTTTGACCAAGTTAGAAAAGAATGATCCCCACTATGCGTTTCCTTTGGGCCAAATCCCTGGGCCCAAAGGCTATCAATTCTTGAATATGGGTCAAAGGCCCAATTACTCTTATTTCCCTGTTCAGGCCTAGGAGTGTATTAATCTATCCTTCAATCTTATTGCCCTGATTAAGACCATTATAATTTATCCCGTTTCCACGTGTCGACCTTTCCAAGAGTGACATATTTTATCCGCATCATTGGGGGTACGTAAGATATTAAGTAAAATATTATTTTCTCCGTCACGTGATGACTTGCATAGTTTGACCGGTTCACTTTTTAAGAACTAAGAATTTAGTATTGTACATAGTCAAATAAATTAGGTGCATTTTGAATAATTTAGTAAGGTGTAGAGTGAAATGTGGATAAAAAGTGGGTGGCAATTTTTTTAAAAAATATGTTGTGAAGATTTGAGAATATGCAAGTAATCTTGAAACATCCCAACAAGAGGGAGTATTGAGTAATAAATTTCGTACAGTTTAATGCAATTTAAATAAATAAAATACATAACATATTAATCCGCAGAATTCTCATGTTTTTGAAAATGATCTATGATATCAAATGTTATCGAAAATTTATAAAAAATTGTTTGAAGAGACTGTAGTCGCGGGAAGAAGAAAAAAAATTGTTTGCAAGACTTTATTCAAGATTTAATCATTGGGCCGTGTACAATTGGGTCTCCATTATAAATAACTAATACTTCGTAATTAGTTATTGGGGTTGCAGAGTGTTGGTTGGAGAAATTTTCGGACATAATTTTATACTCCCTCCGCCCAATTTCATTATTCCCACTTTCATTTTTTGGTTGTCCAATTTTATTATGCTCATACCTGTAGATGTTGTTAATTCGTAAATGCCTTAACATTATCAACAACATCTTAATTTGACCTTCCGAGATTTTTTCTAAGACTTTTTTGAAATGCTACATTAAATGTTGACCTAAATGTTGTCGCATTTCTGGCAGGATCTAGAAGCTTGTACAAGGATCTGGAACCTGGAAGATTGCAGAACATTGGAGAACATGCTAGAACAGCCTAGATGCATTTGGAACGACCTGGAGCAGGCTAGAAGGATCTAGAAAGATCATGGAAGTTGTGGAAGTTGAGTTCCTAAAAAATAGGACCTCAATGTGGAAGCCTCTAGAATTCGCATACCACCTCTATAAATACCGATTGAAGGCTACATAATTCAGTGTGCTCTATTCAATCAATATCCTAGACCGAGCGTTCATCCCTGTTAGGAAATTGTGGCCAATAGTTCTACATTTTAGATCATACGTTGTATACCACCCGTATGGCTGTGTGTCTTCTTATCTATTGAGAGTGTAATCATTAGATAGACTAGGCATTTCGACAGTGTATAATTTATACACTTAGTTCGTTTTCTAGACTTGGCACCTGCCTCGTTTATAGTTTTGTTGTGAAAGTTATTGTTGTAACATTTCACACAACATTTGTACTTGAAGATAAGTATTGATTTTACGCCATAAGGCAGACATAGATTTTTATTTATAAAATCTATGTTAAAAGTATTTCCATTGTGTCTCGTTTGTTTTTAGTGTTTCAAGTCTTCCGCTGTGTATCTTAATTTCTGATATTCTGTTAGAGTCAGTGTTGCACTATTTGTCTCAACATTCTGTGCAACATTTATCTACTTATACTTAAACACTTTTATACACCCCACACACACTTTCAGTTGGTATCAGAGCTGATACCTGACGACACTAGGTTAGATCTTTGGTCAAGTGTGTTTTTAGTTTAGTTTAGCAATGGAAACACATCACATATCCACTGCACTTAGGCACCCGAACATATTATCCATATTTTAAAGCCTAAGTTGTGCAAGTAGATAGATGAACGTGTTTGGAGGACTGTACTTACAGGTTATGATGTACCATAAATCAAAACCAACACATCAACACCCCACCAGAAAGAAGGAAAAGTCAAATTTCAACCAAGGTTATCAAAAAGTGAAGGTAAGCCAAGGTATGCTCTTTAATATATAAAATCAGTTCAATGCATGTTCTGAATATGGTCTTTATGAAAATTAATGTGCCAATATTAGACTTAAGCAAAAAACTGAATTTTAGTGCTACCTTAAATGATGAATCAGATGATGAATTTGATGAATCAAAAGATATTTAATTCACTTTTTAATACCAAGATTGATTATGATGATTCTTTAGATGATAATCCGGATGATACAGATTCTGATGTTGCACCTGATGTCATAACATTTATGGTAACATCAAAACAGAGTCACCCAGATTTGAACTATTTTAATGGGTTTGTTGATGATGCAGGTATAAGGATTGATGATTTTAAATACCAAAAGTTGTTAGATGATTGTAACTCTCAGAAACTCACTTTTAATTCTTTGAACAAAGAGGATGAGAATCTGAAAGGAACAATTACCAAGCTAGAAGTCATACATTTCAGAAGAGATTTTTGAAATTGGTAACTGAAGGAGAAATTTATCACCTCTACTTTAAGTTTTGTTGGGATATGAATCATATAAACAATGTTCTAATTGATGAAAGTATGTTTTGATGGCCAAAAGCAACTTAAAGTTAGTGATATATGTGGTTCTAAGTCATCTTAACTAAGTCATCTGAATATAAGCTTACTAATCTGATGAGAAACTTATATTGAGATTACTGATCTTAATGGTATCTGAAATAAGTTTACTGATCTTATTGAGTAATATTAAGAGTAAAATTACTGATCTTAACTGAGTCATTTGAAATAAGATTACTGATCTGAGTATGGAAACTGAGAATAATTTTAGTGATCTTATATGAGATATTTGAATCTGAGTTACTGATCTTATATGCTTACTGATCTTAGGTGTTTACTGATCTTATTGTTTACTGATCTGATATATGAAATGTTAGGAACTAAGCTGATGTTTTGTATTGTATAGACAGCTTATAGTATAGGACTTAGATATACTCATCTGTATATAGTTCAGTTGATGTATGGATAGGTTTTATATTTGTAAAGTTGTATTCTATTTGTATTCAGCATTGTAAAAGTTCAGAACAGTAAGTTTAGAACTAGATTAGATGAAGATCAGAAGACTAATGAAGACTCAGAGGACTACTTCAGAATAAGAAGACTTCAAGAAGAGTTGAAGATAAGCTTAGAAGAAATCTGGAGAAGTTTTGAAAGGTTTTAAGTTACTGTGCTGACTGACTCAGCAGAGTAAAATCCGAAGAGTAAAAATCAGAACAGTAAGTTACTGTGCTGATTTGGTAAAATTGAAGAATAAGTTTGGAAAGCTTATTTGAAGAGTAACTGAAGATTTATTGAAGATATGCTGACTTGGAAGGAAGTTACAGAGTCGGTTACAAGAAGTTACAAAAACAGTTTTAGAGTTAGTTGAGAGTTAGTTCACAAACTGCTAACTGTCATACTAAGTTCTATAAATACTGTGTGATCTCCTACTGCTGAAGACTACTGATCTTAAAGCGTTTACAAGCAATCTAAGTCTACAGAGCACAAGAAGAACTCACAGAGTTGAAGGAGATTAAAGAAGAGAAGAGCCACTGAATTGAAGAGAAGAATCAAAGGCTATTCAAAGAGAAGTTTTACTTTTCAAGTTTTAAGTTTGTATTTTGTAAAACAAGTGTGCTAGTTACTTGTAGAATTACTAGTAGATCGAAGATATACCTGGAGGTATAATCGAAAAGATCACAGTCTTAATTTTGGGACTTTAAGCCACAAGAAACTCAAGAAGAAGAGTTAATAAAACTTCACAACTGGAGTTGTGAGAGTGGATGTAGACTTATTGGTCGAACCACTATAAAATTCTGTGTTCTTTACTTTTCTGTTTATTATTTGTTTGAATTGTTTAACTAAGAACATTAAGAATTAACAAAGATAAAGATCTAGATAAAAGTTGAGTATAAATCTAAAACTGAAAGTACTGATCTGACTTAGTAAGAACAGTACTATTCAGAACACTATTCCGCATTATAAACTCTGATATTTTGAAAGATTTTTGAAAGTCTATTCACCCCTCCCCTCTAGACTTTCTTAGCTTACTCAATCTTAACTCAACTTTGGGACCAACAAGTGGTATCAGAGCAGTAGTTCTTTGGACTGCTGTTTCTTGATAACCTTACAGATCTTGAGGGATATCTTACTGATCCTGTTGTTATTTCTTGATATTTGTCACTATCTGAATACTTGAAAACTATCTGCTATATTACTGATCCTATTTGTCTAATCAAACATGGATGACACTAATGTGAACAAGCTGCCTAAGTTCAAGATTGCAGATTATGACTACTGGAAGCTTAGGATGGAGGCCATCTTTAGCTCAACCCATGATCTAATGGTGTCTGTGGTGACTGAAGGACCAATTGTCATCATGGTGGAAAACACTGCTGTTCTGGATCCATCTAAACCAGTTGGAGCACTGGTCCCTAAACCAAGGTCAGAACTGACTTCGGAAGAAATGAAACAAAACAATTTGGACAGTCTTGCCAAGAACTACATTTTACATACCTTACCAAATGAGTATCTTGGTAAAGTACTAAAATGTAAGACTGCAAAACAAATGTGGGACAAATTGGCTATTCTTTGTGAAGGTACTACACTGATCAAAGAAAGCAAGTTATCCACTGCTGTCCAAAGGTTTGAATCATTTAAGATGAAGCCAGGAGAATCAATTGATGAGTTGGATACTCGATTTACCAAAATTATGAATGATCTTGATGTATTAGGAAAGACTTATACTGACAGAGAAGTTAACCTGAGAATCTTGAAAGCCTTGGATGAAAGGTGGAAAATGGTCAAGATGATCATTAAAACCACACAAGACATTGATTCTTGGCCAGCAGAAACTATGTTCCAAACACTTAAGGCACATGAGTTTGAGTTAGATGAAGAAGATCCTATTACTGTGATTCATAAGGATAAAGATGCCTCTAAGGACATAGCTTTTAAAGCATCTACCTCTAAGGGGTCTAGATCATCTAAGTCTAAGGCCTCAAGCATAAAAGATGAACTAGATAGTTCTGATCTTAGTCTGAAAGATCAGATGAGCCTTATGATCAAAAGATTTGATAAACTGAATAAGAGGTATGGTAGGTACAAGAGATTCTATAAGGAAACTAAGGGTTCTAATAACAGGGACTCTTCTGTGAACAAAAGGGATCAAAACTCTTCTGACAGAAGGGATGAGATCTCTAATGAGAACAGGAGAGATAGGAACTCATCTGAAAAGAGAGATAGAAAGTATTCTGATAAGAAAGACAGGAACTCAATTGACAAGCATGACAGGAACAGAAAACATTCTCCTCCTAAAAGAACTTCTAACAATCCTGTTTGCTATAATTGTGATAAGCCAGGTCATTATGCTTATGAATGTCCTGATCTGAGTTCTGAAGATCGAGAAGAAAGGAAAGCCAGAAGAGATCGAAAATATGCCAAGGGTAAGAAGGCAATGATGGCTTACAATGACTCTGATTCGGAATCAGAAGAGTTACCATCGTCTTCATCTGACTACCCCTCTAGCAATGAAGATGAAGCCTTCATAGCAGATGATGGACTGGTAATGATGGCCAAAATAAATGATGAGGTATCATCTGCTAACTCCTTTCAATCTTGTGACAATTCGGACACTGATGAAAGTGATGCTGCTGTTAGCAGTGTAGGAAGTAGTCTTCATCATTCCCAAGGAGTGACTGAAGAAGACCTTCTACAAGCTAACAAAGCATTCATTGAAATTAGTGATGAGAATATATCTTTAAAGCAAGAAATCATTAATCTGAAAGAAGCTCAGTCAAAAGTAGATCCTAATATAGCTGTCATAAATGCAAGGCTATCAGAAGAGTTGTCTCAACTCCAAGAAAAGTATGCATCCATTGACAAACTATATCAGGGTATGCTTAAAACTCAAGCTAAAGAGACTAATGAATTCAATGAGTTAAAGATTAAGTGTGAAAAACTTGAAGAGCGCAATAGATTCTTAGAATCTGAAGTAGTGAGCCTAGATCGAAAGCTATCTGGGATGATTAACTCTACTAGAATTAATCAAACTATCTCAGACAGATATAGAGCTCCAAATGATAAAAGTGGAATAGGTACTGATCTGCCTAGTTCATCTACTTCAGAATTTAAGAACACTAATGGAGCTAGTACAAGTTCTTTGCAACTAGATAAAGGAAAAGAACCTATGACTTATGATGATGATCCAAAACTCAAAGTACAGTCTAAATACATCCCTCCCACTACCAAGAATGGTAAAATGAAGAATGTATTAAGACCAGTACAGTCAAGACCATACCAGAAGAGTTATACTCCTCTGACCAGAACAAATCAGTCCTGGTATCAGAAGAGACAAACTCAGAACAGTAGGTCAAGACAAGCACAGGCTAGTTGGGAACAGCCTAGACCTCCTTTTATAAGGCAGTCTCAGCTGTATTCAACTAAACCTAGGAGATTTGTGCCTCATTATCATAACAAACCTGTTTTTTATCCTCCTCCTTTATCCTACAATATCATTGGTGAGGAAAGACCAAAACGCATCTATAAGTCGTATGGTCCACATGCTTTTAGACCTTATTCAAACTATTACAGGCATACTGATCTTACTGAAAAAGGGATAGAACCAAGGAAAGGCTATCTCAGAAAAATAGATCTTAAGTCTGCTGATAATTCTGAATTGGTTAATAAAGTACTGTTCTGTGATAAATTTGGAAGAAAACTGAAGAGGTCCCATTTATTCAAATCCTCAATGTTCATTTGGGTACCTCTCACTACTAACCCCCAAGGACCCCAATAAACAAGGGTACCTAAGTTATTAAGATCACTACCTTGCAGGATCGACTGGACTTATACAAGAAAGGTGGTTCAGTTGGTGAGACCTGGTACATAGACAGTGGGTGTTCACACCATATGACTGGTACCAAGGCCTTACTTACTGACTATCATGAGAAGGAAGGACCAAAAGTCATCTTTGGTGATAGCTCAATAGCAATCACAAAAGGATTTGGATTCATCAAGAATGGAGATGTTGAAATCCAAGATGTCTCCTATGTTGAAGGTTTGAAATATAATTTGTTATCTGTATCTCAATTTTGTGACAGGGGATACAAAGTTCAGTTCAAGACCAGAAGATGTGAAATAATAGATAAAAGGACTCATAATGTTCTACTTGTTGGCACAAGACAAGGAAGTGTATACATTGTGAATTGGAATAGTTGTCCTAAGAATGCCTGTCTTATTACTAAGAGTCCTAAAGAAAACAGTTGGCTCTGGCATAAACGCCTCTGCCACCTGAACTTTAAGATAATCAACAAGATTGCTAGAGAACATCTTGTTGAGGGCATTCCTAATGAAATCTATTCCAAATCACAAGTATGTGATTCCTGTCAAAAAGGTAAACAGGTAAAGGTTTCATTTAAGTCCATACCAACTCTTTCAACAAGCAGAGTTATAGAACTCTTGCATATGGATCTTCATGGTCCTATCAACCCTCCTACATTGAATGGAAGAAGGTATACTCTAGTTGTAGTAGATGATTACTCTAAGTTTACTTGGGTAGTCTTTCTACACAAAAAGAGTGATACACAAACACTACTTCCAGATCTATTGAAGAGGTTGCAGGTTGAAAAAGGTCATCCCATTGTCAAGATTAGGAGTGACAAGGGGACTGAATTTATTAATTGTTACATCTCTGACTACTGTTCTAAGTCTGGCATACAGCATTTGACAAGTGCAGCCAGAACCCCTCAACAAATGGTGTTGCAGAAAGGAGAAACAGAACACTAAAAGAAGCTTGCAGAGCCATGATTGCAGAATTCAACACACCTCAGAAATTTTGGGCAGAAGCTATTAACACAGCTTGCCACTCCCAAAATCGAAGTGCTCTTAATAAGGTGCATGGTAAAACACCTTATGAGGTATGGAAAGGCAGAAAACCAAGAGTTTCTTATTTTCATATTTTTGGATGTAAGTGTTTCATTCATAACAATGGCAAAAGTAAATTAAATGATTTTGATGCAAAAGCTGATGAAGGGATATTCTTAGGATACTCTTCTGTAAGCAAAGCATTTAGAGTGTTTAATTACTCTACCCTATGTGTGGAAGAAACACCCCATGTAGTCTTTGATGAGAATGTGCAGGACTCTGCTGATCATCAGCTCAGTAAGAAAATAGACAAATTACAGCTTCAAATCAACAATGAAGATGATGATACAGGAATATATGAATCTGTACAAGCATATAATCCTTTCCTGAAAGTCCTAGATCAAGATTCTGATAAAGAAAAGGTAAAAGACAAAGGTGAGTCATCTAAAACTTCTGAAATACAAGAATTGAATGACTGCTCTCCTGTGAACAAATCTGCTGATATAAATGATACTGATCTGCATGATAATTTGCATGATAAAAATGATGATAGCATTTCTGTTAAGAATAGAAGGACATGGAAGTCTACTCATTCTACTGATCTGATTCTAGGTGATTCTAGTATAGGTGTTAAAACTAGAAAACAATTGTTTGATTCCAAGGAAGAACCTAGTAAGTCTCTATTTTGCTGGTGTTGTTTTCTATCATCTATTGAGCCTAAAACTGTGATTGAAGCTTTAATTGATAGTAACTGGATTATAGCCATGCAGGAAGAACTTAATCAGTTCACTAGAAATGAAGTTTGGGAACTTGTTGATAGACCTAGTAATCATAATGTTGTAGGCACTAAGTGGATTTTCAAGAACAAAAGGGATGAAAATGATCTTGTAGTTAGAAATAAAGCTAGATTAGTTGCTCAGGGCTACTCTCAAGCTGAGGGTATTGATTATGATGAGACTTTTGCCCCTGTAACTAGACTAGAAGCTATAAGATTGTTCCTTGCTTATGCTGCACATATGAAATTTACTGTGTATCAAATGGATGTGAAAAGTGCATTTTTGAATGGTATACTTGCTGAAGAAGTTTATGTGGAACAACCACATGGTTTTGAAGTGAATAGTCACCAAGTATATAGGTTAAAGAAAACACTCTATGGATTGAAACAAGCTCCAAGAGCATGGTATGATACTCTTTCTCTATTCTTACTTGAAAATGGTTTTACAAAAGGCAAGGTTGATAGAACTTTGTTTAGAAGACAAGAAGGTAATGATATATTACTTGTTCAAATTTATGTGGATGATATTATTTTTGGATCACCCAACAAAACCTTGAGTGAAAGCTTTTCTACACTCATGCAAAGTAAATTTGAAATGTCTATGATGGGAGAAATGACATATTTTCTTGGTCTTCAAGTAAAACAAACTTCAGAAGGTATCTTTATAAATCAAGCAAAATACACTAAGAATTTGCTAGATAAATTTGGTATTAAAACCTGTAAGACAGTTGGTGTGCCCATGCAACCTACATACAGAATGGATCCTGATGAAGGAGGTAAGTCTTCTGACCAACCTCACTATCGTGCTTTAATTGTCTCTCTACTCTATCTAACTGCCAGCAGACCTGATATTGCTTTTTCTGTTGGAGTATGTGCAAGATTTCAAGCAAACCCCAAGGAAAGTCATCTGGAAGCTGCCAAAAGGATATTGAAATATCTAAAGGGGACCATTAATCGAGGATTATGGTATCCTGCAGATGATGATATATCTTTAAGTGGTTATTCAGACTCGGACTTTGGAGGTTGCAAAATAGATAGAAAATCTACTTCAGGTTCATGTCAATTCTTAGGAACTAAGCTCATTTCATGGTTTTCAAAGAAACAAACAAGTGTGGCAACTTCTACTACTGAAGCAGAATATATGGCTGCAGGTAGTTGTTGTAGTCAGCTCCTTTGGCTAATACAACAACTCAGAGACTACAATGTTGTAGAATCTAATGTACCTATATATTGTGACAGTAATAGTGCCATTGTCATCACACAAAATCCTGTTCTACATACTAGATGCAAACATGTTGACATTAGGCATCATTTTATTAGGGATCATGTTGAAAAGAAGAATATTAGGATGGAAAAGATTCATACTGATATTCAAAGAGCTGACATTTTTACAAAACCATTGGCTGAAGTGAGATTCAGAGAATTGTGCATTAGTTTAGGATTGATAGATATGGATTTTGTTTGTATATAGAACTGTGCTAACATTTCAGGTACTGATCTTATACCAAGAAGGACATGAAGCAGAAACTAAGAGCAGTACACCAAAACTCAAAAGTCAGAAGAGACAATCCAATGTCAGATCACTAAAACAGGTAACAAGGTTACTAAAGTGACCTTCATCCCAATGAGGAAGCTGGTAAAGCTGAGGGACACTGAGAACATACATTAAGGGGGAATCTGTGATTTCTTAAAGATCCTTTTGTTGACTCAGATCACTAAGTCACTTTAGCATAAACCTTGATGTGATCATTAAATTAAACACATTTTTACTGATCTGTACTGTAATTCACCAATTATTGATGAACTAACACTTTTACCAAGGTGAAACAGGCACAGAAGAGGAATTCTCCACTGAAGGGGGAACTGATCTGATTACAGATTTGAAAAGTCTACTAAACTGATCTGATTACAGACTATAGCAGTCTACAGATTTATTCTGATTAATGAATTGACTTGTCTACAGAACTGTGCTGATTACAAAGTTTCTTTGTCTACAGTACTGATCTGATTACAATTCAGTTATTCTACATAACTAATCTGATTACTGACTAATCTGTCTACAGAAAGATTTGTTTACTACTAATCTGTTTACAAGAAATCTACTGATCTGACACAGTACTGATCTGAGGATTACTGTGCTGATATCAAAAAGGTGAAATCAGGAAAATTGGGTACTGATCTGAAATCTACTGTGCTGACCCATCTACTGATCTGAAATCTACTGTGCTGATTCATCTACTGATCTGATTTCTAAAAAGTTTACTCAGCTGATCACAGTACTCAGCTGATCCAGATAAGTGAAATTTTCTTTAAATATAAGTAAGAAAATGAAGTGAAATAGTTTTGGAAACTACTGTGCTGATCTGCATCAGAACAGTCTTTTGGTTTAGATTACTCTAAGACAAAAATTGTTCAAATTTTAGATTACTAATAGAGAAGATTAATACACTCTTCTATTTCTAACCTAAAACCGGTGGTGTATTTATCAAACACAAATTGGCTCCAAAATTAAGGATGGTACTAGAATATGAACAGTTTATTTTTAAAACTCGAATTTCGAGACTTAATCCCAACCATTCCTTGTGATAATCAAATTTAATCCTAGCCCTAGATTGGTTTTGAATTTGACAAAAACGATCACTCTTCATCGTCTTCGTTCTTACGAGTTCATTTCTGGAAATCTCATAACTTCATAACTACTGAAAAATCGGGTTTCTACAAAATTCTCAAATGGCTACTATCAATATTATCAATGAAACTAACGAAGTTGCAGGAACATTTGATTCAAATTTCTGGGTTCGCGAAAAGGGCATTTTTGTAGAAAATGCTGTCTATTTCAATGGCCGACATAACGCTGAAAATCAGGCGATTTTGACAATGTGCGAGGAGTGTGGGCTGAGGAAATTTCTGGAATCATCTCCACTCAATGTCTATGAACCGGAGGCAATGGAATTTTATTTACAGCTCAAAGGAGATAGCAATGGTGTTCACTCTATGCTTTCTGGGCATAAGGTCACTATTACTAGGGAAATCCTAGAAGTGATGTTGGACTTGCCTCAAGGCTCTGTAGACATCATGAATTACAAAGCTGGAGAGGAAAAGGAATGTGTAGGAAGGTGGTCAGGAGTTGAAACAGAGTCCTTGACTAATCTGAAGAAGGATGTTCTTCCTACTGGTCTGCAGTTTTTGATGGACATAGCCGGAAAATGCTTGTTAGGGCAACATCATAGCCAGGATGCTTTATCAAGTTCCAAGATTCGAATTATGGCTGCAATCATTGACAGAGTTCAAGGTGATTGGCAAGGATTTTTCTTGGAAAGGCTGCTGATTGAGAAATAAAAAGTTTTGTTCGATGAGGATACTATGGAATTTTCGATTAAATCGAAATTAGGGTTTGGAAGCAAGCTGAGTTTCTTGTTGCCTCAGCTGGTTAAAAAGCCGTATTGGAGTAATCCCAAGAAATTCCATCATGGGAAATTCTTGATGAAGAAGGAGTCTGTTCGTTTTGAACAAGAGAACCCTCTGGAACAACCTCAAGAACTTGAAGCACAAGAGTCTGGAGCTTCAATGTACCAATCTGAGGACAATCAACCTGAAGTTAGATCGAAGACAATGCATGATCCGAGCAGTATTAGACCAAGGAGAGGAAGGTCTGCTACAGCTGCCTCAGAACCAACAGTCAGATTTGTGGAGACTGTGGTGCAATCAAGCTCAGAAGAGCAAGAGGTTAGTGTTCCTAGTCCTATTGCTGTGCATAAAAGAACTAAGTCAAGAAGTGCTAGGAGGAAGTTAATTGTTGTCTCCCCTACCCCAACCTTCATGTTCTGGGCAATCAGAACACTATTTTTCTGTGACTCAGAACACTCCCCATTCATCCCCTCAGAACACTAATTTTTATCCTACCCCAATTTCTAGTCCTCAACATCAAACTTCACATCAACCTTCACCACATCAATCCCCAACACAGATTCATGATCACTCTACTGAACATGAATTTGACCCTTCTACTGAACCAATTGACATCTCATCATCCCCTGAACCTGAATTTATAACTCCTAAACCTGCTGATTTGATGGAGTACACTATCTGTGATAAAGAGGATAGAATCAGGATAGATTTGAGGATAGCTTTGTTAAAGCAATTTCCTGGATTGGATGAGAGCTCAGTTGAGTTTGAGAAACTCCTTAGGATATGCACATGGGTGTATCTTAAGAGGAGCACTTTGAAGGAGAATTTGGCTATAATGGAAGGCATGGGAGGTGCTTCAATCTTTTATGATTGGGAAGCAGAACAGATGCAAGCAGCTGGTGTTAACTCTTTTCTTGAGTTAGTTACTCCAGAATCTGTAACTCATCTTGTTGAAAGGCTAACAGGTATCAAGTACACTGTTGAAAAGATTGCAACTCCTAATTCAGATGAAGATTTGTTTGTGGAAAGTGAAGAGAAAGGTGTTGATGAAGCTGAGAATGCTGCTGAAAAAGAGTGTATGGAAATTGATGAGGATGTTGACAATGCAACAGAGGTGTTTGAGAACACTGTTGTTATTGAAGAAACAGAAGCCTTGGAAAATCAAGACTTAAATGCTGAAGAGATGGAAAGTATTCCAATTCACTCTGCTGATCCTATTATTCTTGAAGATGTGCAAGAACAGATCAGAACAGGTCCTATTGAAAAGGAATCTGAGAATTCTGACTTTGAGATGTTGAAAAAGCAGAATGCAGAGCTTCAAGCAAAATTGGAAGATGCTGTAAAGATGTTCCAAGAAGCTACTGAAAGAATGAATAAGATGCATTCAGAAAACTCCTATGAAAAGGTTATGGAATATACAATGTCCAAAATTTATGATCTTCATAGATTGCAAGAGAAGAACCTGTCTCAAGTGTTGCATAAGAAGCTGGAGCAACACATATCTTCCTTGAAAGAGTGGCATGATGAAGCCAAAAAGGGGGAAGATAAGACAAGGAAAGTGATGGAACAAACTCAGTCACAACAAGCTCAGTTGGTTGTGAGTCAGGATGAGTTAAAAGAAGAAATTGCAATTCTGAATGAGAAGCTGAAGCTAAGGAAGCAACAGAAGCAACAAGGTCAAGAGATTGCTGAGAAGAGACCTGATATTGCTGAAAGTTCGATTCAGAAGAAGAGAAAGCTAGTCTTGTCTGATGAAGAACAAGAAGAAGAAGAAACTGGTAGACTTACCAGATCAAAGAGCAAATTGAAAGTTGGAATTTCAAGCTCAGAGCAAGAAAAACTTGATGTTTTGAAGAAAAAGAAAGCTGAAGAAGCAGAACTGAAAAAGAAGAAAGAAAAGGATATCAAGTTCTTAAAAACAAGATTTGATAACAAAGTTGCTGCTTTGAAGAAGAAATTGAAAGCTCAAAGGAAAGCTGAAGGAAAAGAGTTTGACAAAGATTTTCAAGATGAAAACTTTGTGGATTTTATTGTTCTAACAGAGAATATGGAACATTGGAAGAATCTAAAGAAGAAGTGGCAGATTGCAAACTTCATTGTGAGGAAGTTTGGTGATCATTCGAGCAAAGAAGCAGAATTTATTGATTTTGAAGAGTTCATGCTGAACATTGATCAAGAGTTCTGGGAAGACATAGCACAAGTTGCTGCTCGTGCTGGAACCAAGATATTATGTCCTGAAGAACCAAATTGGGAACCTCCAAGACTGGAAAATGGAGAACCTGATTACAAGGAGATCAACAACATAATTGCTGAGATTATCAAAGAAGAAGGAATAACTGATCATCAACATATGATGGATATCAAAGCAAGGATGTATGTTGCATTCAGAATCTGAAGATACAGAATGAAGATGAAGGACAAGCTCAGAAGATAACATTTCTATCCTTAGTCTTTATTTCTATATTTTTTGTGTGTTACATATTTTGCTAGTATGTGTAATATGTGAAATATCTGATCTGATTGTGAATATGATATGAATTCTGAATTGATGAACTGTTATGATTGACTACATACTTAACTACTGATTTATTAACATTTAAGTAGTTTTGGCTTCATCAAAAAGGGGGAAATTGTTGGGATATGAATCCTATAAACAATGTTCTAATTGATGAAAGTATGTTTTGATGGCCAAAAGCAACTTAAAGTTAGTGATATATGTGGTTCTAAGTCATCTTAACTAAGTCATCTTAATATAAGCTTACTAATCTGATGAGAAACTTAAATTGAGATTACTGATCTTAATGGTATCTGAAATAAGTTTACTGATCTTATTGAGTAATATTAAGAGTAAAATTACTGATCTTAACTGAGTCATTTGAAATAAGATTACTGATCTGAGTATGGAAACTGAGAATAATTTTAGTGATCTTATATGAGATATTTGAATCTGAGTTACTGATCTTAGGTGTTTACTGATCTTATTGTTTACTGATCTGATATATGAAATGTTAGGAACTAAGCTGATGTTTTGTATTGTATAGACAACTTATAGTATAGGACTTAGATATACTCATCTGTATATAGTTCAGTTGATGTATGGATAGGTTTTATATTTGTAAAGTTGTATTCTATTTGTATTCAGCATTGTAAAAGTTCAGAACAGTAAGTTTAGAACTAGATTAGATGAAGATCAGAAGACTAATGAAGACTCAGAGGACTACTTCAGAATAAGAAGACTTCAAGAAGAGTTGAAGATAAGCTTAGAAGAAATCTGGAGAAGTTTTGAAAGGTTTTAAGTTACTGTGCTGACTGACTCAGCAGAGTAAAATCCGAAGAGTAAAAATCAGAACAGTAAGTTACTGTGCTGATTTGGTAAAATTGAAGAATAAGTTTGGAAAGCTTATTTGAAGAGTAACTGAAGATTTATTGAAGATATGCTGACTTGGAAGGAAGTTACAGAGTCGGTTACAAGAAGTTACAAAAACAGTTTTAGAGTTAGTTGAGAGTTAGTTCACAAACTGCTAACTGTCATACTAAGTTCTATAAATACTGTGTGATCTCCTACTGCTGAAGACTACTGATCTTAAAGCGTTTACAAGCAATCTAAGTCTACAGAGCACAAGAAGAACTCACAGAGTTGAAGGAGATTAAAGAAGAGAAGATCCACTGAATTGAAGAGAAGAATCAAAGGCTATTCAAAGAGAAGTTTTACTTTTCAAGTTTTAAGTTTGTATTTTGTAAAACAAGTGTGCTAGTTACTTGTAGAATTACTAGTAGATCAAAGATATACCTGGAGGTATAATCGAAAAGATCACAGTCTTAATCTTGGGACTTTAAGCCACAAGAAACTCAAGAAGAAGAGTTAATAAAACTTCACAACTGGAGTTGTGAGAGTGGATGTAGACTTATTGGTCGAACCACTATAAAATTCTGTGTTCTTTACTTTTCTGTTTATTATTTGTTTGAATTGTTTAACTAAGAACATTAAGAATTAACAAAGATAAAGATCTAGATAAAAGTTGAGTATAAATCTAAAACTGAAAGTACTGATCTGACTCAGTAAGAACAGTACTATTCAGAACACTATTCCGCATTATAAACTCTGATATTTTGAAAGATTTTTGAAAGTCTATTCACCCCTCCCCTCTAGACTTTCTTAGCTTACTCAATCTTAACTTAACTTTGGGACCAACAAGTTTCATAAAATTTTCTATGATTGCTTCTGATATATATGTTATAGCTATTTGGTAAAACTGATAATTGTGGTATATGTTATGATGGTGAAACAACTTCTATTTCTAAGAATTATGAAATTACTATGAAATTTGTGAAGGCAAATGTTTAAACATTTGTTGTAACATCTGCACAAACAGATTCTCATAAAGTCTAAAATATTGAAAATAAGTTTGTCTGTCATTATTGTTCGATAATTAATCATATTTTTCCTTACTGCATGAAAATCTAATGTTACTTGTAATGTTGTTCACACTTCCTTGAAAGCATGTTTACTTAGTCAACGGTACTTTGATAGTGGTTGTTCTAGACATATGACAGGTCGTATTGATTTCTTATCTGATTATGTGACCTTGAATAGTGGTAGTGTTACATATGGTGGAGGTTTTAAAGGAAAGATTGTTGGTAAAGGAACTTTGAATGTTGAAGGTTTTCCTAAGCTTAAAAATGTATTACATGTTGATGGATTACTTGCAAATCTGATTAGCATTAGTCAACTTTTTGATGATAATTTGCATGTGAAATTTGATAAAGATTCATGTTATGTTCTTAATAAAGATGAAGTTTGTGTCATGACTGGTACTAGGTCAGCTGATAATTGCTATCTTATTGGAACAAATATGTGTAATTTGTCAAAACATGATGAAAATATTTTATGGCATCAAAGATTGGGTCATGCAAATTACAGAGCAATGAAAAAGCTAATCAAAGCAGATGCAGTAAAAGGAATTCCAGAACTGAGGTTTCACAACACCACTGCATGTGGACCATGCCAAAAAGGTAAGCAGGTAAGAATGTCACACAAAATGCTGTCACATTGTACTACACATCGATGCTTTGAATTACTGCACATGGATTTGATGGGTCCTATGGAAACTGAAAGCATTGGAGGAAAGAGGTATTCCTTAGTTGTGGTAGATGATTTTTCTAGATATACCTGGGTAGAGTCTTTGAGAGACAAATCTGAAGCATTTGCTGCATTTAAAATTCTTTATAAGAGGTTCAAAAATGTGTTTAACTTGAAAGTTGGTCGTATTAGAACTGATCATGGTAGGGAATTTGAAAACAGCATGTTTAATGATTTTTGTGATAAAAAGGGTATCTTGCAAGAATATTCATCTCCTAAAACTCCACAACAAAATGGAATTTTTGAAAGAAAGAATAGAACTTTACAAGAAATGGCTAGAGTTATGCTTTCATCCAAATGTCTTGCTAAGAAATTTTGGGGAGAAGCATTGAATACTGCATGCCATATTATTAATAGGGTTTTTATTCGTTCTGGCACTAATCAAACACCTTATGAGATTTTGAACAACAGAAAACATAATGTGAAATATTTTCATGTATTTGGTTGTGTGTGTTATATCCTGAATGATAGGGATCAACTTCATAAGTTTGATTCTAAAAGTGATAAAGGTTTCTTTTTAGGCTATTCTAGAAATAGTAAAGCTTATAGAGTTTATAACCTTAGAACTAACACTGTTCAAGAATCTGTTAATGTTGTGTTTGATGATGATAAAGGTCTTACAGATGACAAAGATGAAGAAGATGTATCACAGGTTACTGACACTTTTGAGAATACACTGAAGTCTGAAAATGTTGCACCAAATGTTAACACATCTGGGTCAACATCTACAGAACAGTCAGCTGTAAATTCACAGAATGATCAGTACATTCCCAAAACGAATCCTTCTTCAAGAATAGGCAAAAGTCATCCTTCTGACCAGATCATAGGCGATGCTACAGTTGGAGTGCAAACAAGAGGAAGAGTAAGATCAAACAAGGTAGATGTGGTAAGAACAATATGCATGTCTTCTATGTGTAATGTTGTAAATGCTGAATGCTATTTATCTGAAATTGAACCTAAGAGTGCTAAAGAAGCCTTAACTGATGAAAACTGGATTAATGCTATGCATGAAGAACTTGGTCAGTTTGAAAGAAATGAAGTGTGGACACTTGTTCCAAGACCTAGTCATACTAATGTCATTGGAACAAAGTGGATATTCAAGAACAAAACTGATGAATCTGGTAATATTGTTAGGAACAAGGCTAGGTTAGTAGCACAAGGTTACACCCAAGTTGAAGGAGTTGATTTTGATGAAACTTTTGCACCTGTTGCTAGGATAGAATCTATTAGATTACTGCTAGCTATTGCATGTTTTATTGATATTAAACTTCATCAAATGGATGTAAAGGCTGCATTTCTAAATGGCATATTAAATGAAGAAGCATATGTTGAACAACCTATAGGATTTGAAGATCCACAGTATCCTGATCATGTATATAAACTTAAGAAAGCTTTGTATGGACTTAAACAAGCTCCTAGAGCATGGTATGGTAGGCTTACTGACTTTCTTTTGGAATATGGATTTATTAGAGGAGAGGCAGATAGAACTTTGTTCATTAAGCACACAGAAGGAGATTTACTTATTGCTCAAATATATGTTGATGACATTGTGTTTGGTTCTACTTGTGATAAAATGTTGAGTAAATTTGTTGAGGCAATGACTGCAACATTTGAAATGAGTATGGTTGGAGACTTGAATTATTTTCTAGGTCTTCAAATCAAACAATGCAGTGATGGTATTTTCTTCTCCCAGAGTAAGTATGCTAAGAACTTGGTTAAAAGATTTGGTCTTGAGAACTCAAAACCAATGAAAACTCCTATGGGATCTTCTTTGAAACTTTGCAAAGACAGTGCTGGAACAGATGTTGATCCAACACTTTACAGATCCATGATAGGTAGTTTACTGTATTTAACCTCTAGTAGACCAGATATTATGTACAGTGTGTGTGTTTGTGCTAGGTACCAAGCTAATCCAAAGGAATCTCACCTGAATGCTGTGAAAAGGATTATCAAGTATGTTGCAGGTACAAGTGACCTTGGAATCTGGTATACTAAGGACACCAACAACATTTTGATTGGCTACAGTGATGCTGATTGGGCTGGAGATATAGATGATAGAAAGAGTACGAGTGGAGGATGTTTCTACATGGGAAACAATCTTGTATCATGGCACAGCAAGAAGCAGAATTGTGTTTCACAATCTACTGCAGAATCTGAGTATATAGCTGCTGGAAGCTGCTGTACACAACTCTTGTGGCTGAGCAAGATGTTCCATGACTATGGTATTGAGAATGATATACTTACAATCTTTTGTGATAATACTAGTGCCATTAACATTTCTAAGAATCCTGTACAACACTCACTCACAAAGCACATTAGCATAAGACATCACTTTATGAGAGATTTAGTAGAGAAGAACATTGTGAAGTTGGAGTATATACCTACTGAAAAACAAAATGCTGACATTTTTACTAAGGCATTAGACCATGAGAGATTCTCGATCTTGAGGAAATCTCTTGGCATGAGCACTATCTGAAAAATTCGGATGGATGTTGTCACAAATGCGTCAGCATTTGGGACAACATCATGGGTTGTAAAAATTTTATAAGTTGAATTTATTTCTTACTTAGTTAAATAATTCCTTTGTAAAATATCAACGAATCTAAGAACCTTGGAGTGCAAAAATAAACATGTCTTACACCTCTCAAATGCATAAAAAAAATGAGAATGTTATTAGCATACTAAAAGATGTACCAAATCACTGAGTAACTATGGAGCACGGAGTTCACTACTACGATGCCTTCTTTTCAAAAGGTGATTCTTTGGTAAAAACATCAATATATTTGTAATCCATTAAGTAAGTATGGGGCACGGAGTTCGCTACTACGATGTACTCAACAGGAACAATGGATCAATACAAATTAGATGCTATAACACAAAAAGAAAAAATATGGTGCAACACAAATGAAGCAAATTCATGTAAAAACCGTGTTGAGGTGTTTGTAACAGTTTTGAGCACAACATTGCCTGATTCGAATTTATTTTTATAAGTAGTAATTATTTAATTATTTATTGAGATTTATTTTATTTATTCAATTATATAACTAACCCACGTTTTTTTATTTTCAGATTATGCTTGGACTTAGTCATTATTCTAGAAATTTCTTAATTATCTAATTAATAAAATGGATTTTTCCCACTAATTAAACCATGATCAAGGTTGTGGCTAAAAATGTGGAGCACTATCACATTATTTCTGGAATTAATCGTGTTAACCTCCAACTACACACACATTCTCTCCATAAAACTCAATTAATTGTGATTTATATTGCTAATTGCTGTTTGTCGAGCTTTGTTAAGTACACCTCTTGCAGATTTGTTCTTTTGGCCGTGTATCTCTCAAAGATTGTGTATACACTCCTCAAACCTACCTTGAAAATCCAACCGTTCCTTAAATGGCTGGAAACCAACCTCAATCTCACTCACACTCTGCTTCTGAAAATTCCAAACGAACTGCCCAAAACTCTCTCGAAATTCTTGCTTCAATGGCCTCACAACAATCCAGCTCCTCAAATGCCGACTCCAATGTCTCTACAAACCCATCAACAACCGTTCCCACTCCTCAAACTGCTCCTCAAACCGCTCCACCAACAACCCACATTCCACAAGATTCGACCGTTGAACAGTTTACTAGGGCTGTCGACGAGGTGTCTGAGACTCTTCGAGCTACAGGTCATCTTCCTGTGATGACTTTTGGAGATATCACTGTTGATATCTCAAGCTATTTGGCTGATCAAACCGCCCAAATGGCTGCTGCCTCAAAAAGCCCCAATTCGCCTACTGTTCACCCGCAAACTGAAAATGTGGAGGTTGCTGCTGAAGGAGAAGCTGCTGCTGCATCCGATTCTGAGGATGAAGAAATGGAGGACGCTCAAGCTTCTGACAGTGGTACAAACTCATCTCTCTCACTTTCTGAAGAGTCTGCTCCTATTCCCTTCAAGAAAAATGCGCAGAAAGGGAAAAGACAGAGAAGCTCTGTACAAAGAAGGAGATCGTACCGTGTATTCACTCGTGTGGATTACTCTGAATCCATGAGGAAGAAGAAGAAAGCTGGAGCTGATGCTGGTGAACCCATTCAAGTGTTCACTGGTTCTGATGAAGAAACTGAAGTTGCCACTGTTGCTGCAAAGAAGCCAAAGAAAATTGTTGCTGAGAAACCATTACAGAAGAAAGCTGCTACTGATCCTAAAGGGAAAGGGAAGGCCAAGATGATCCCTGAAGAAGAACCTGCTAAATCAGACTCTGATTTCAATGTTTGCCTAAGAGACATGCAAGAATCTCTTAAGAAGAATGCTGAGTCATTTGCTGCTGCAAAAGAGTCCACACCAGAACCAGATGATGGTGGAAATGGAGACAGCTCATCTTCTGAGGCAAAGAGCTCATCTGCTGAAGCAAAGAGCTCATCCAAAAGCTCCTCTGCACATGATGGAGACACTGATCCTGATGAGGAACTACCTTCTGAGGAAGAAAGTGAAGGTATCTCTGATCACTCTAATTATGTTGAGAAAAGGTTAGAAATTTACTCTAAGAGGAAGCTGTTGATTGAGAAAAGAATTAATGTGCCTGATTTTGATAGTAAGGGGATGATTAAGTTTTTAGAGGATAGAAATCTGTTGAATGCTGTTACATTTGGTGAAGTTTTTCTTAAAACTGGTCTTATGAATTCTATGCCTGTATGAAGAAAAGTTATGGAAAAAGAAGTTCTAGGTCTTATGGTACTGTTAATTTTAGGGGGAGGAATGTGCCATTCACTCCAGAACTTATTAATGAGTTCTTGCACACTCCTAATGTTGATGAGGATGATGATCCAGATATGGATGTTGTAATTACTGCAATCACAGGGGGTAGAAAGACTAAGTGGACTAGGAAGATGCTAGCTAGACACTTAACCTCCTTACATTCTGTTTTGTATAAGCTGATCATATACAATTGGATTCCCACTACCAACACCACTAAGATTACAAGAGACCAAGCCATTCTTATGTATATGATTTCTATACTTAAGAAGTTCAATCTGGGACATACTATCTTTCACCATATGAGGAAATTTACTGGGAAAACTACTGGGAAAGGAAATCTGCCCTATCCAGTCTTGATTTCAAACTATCTGAAGCACCATGGCTTCACTGCTAAGAAGACTGATGTTTTGAGGGGGAGAGTGCCACTACTTGCTATTGCTCCTGCCTTATTGATTGGGGACAGAATCATTGATCTGCCCATAGTTGCTCCTGGTACTGATAGTCCACAGAGATCTTCCAGACCCTCTACTTCTGCTCAACCAGGCCCTTCCAGAACACATCAGAGAAATGCACCCCCAAATGTTGAGAACATTCGTGTCAACATTTCTGGTAATGTGTATCTTTCACAGGAATTCATCAAACTACAGCTCAAACACTTGCAGGAAACTATTGATGAGCTCCAGTTCCTGAAGGACAGGTGGACCAGTATGCTTTCACCTACAACAGGGGGAGTACCACCACCATCAAATTCCAATGTGGTGATTGAAGAGTTGAATGATGATGGAATTCCTACTGCTGCTACTGGTGGTGAACCTGATGCTGGAATAACTGATGTAGTTGCACATCTTGCATCTACTTATTTTGTGGATGAAGCTGATGATGATGCTGCTGAGATGGAGACCTTGTATGGTGATCTCCATTGATGAACAGGGACAAGCTAGACAGGGGGAGATCTGAATATCATAATGGCTGTTGTTTATGCCATTTATTCAGTTCAATCTCTGTAACTAATGTTTAAGTATTCTGAAATTCTGATACACTTGTCATTTATTTCTTAGATGTTAGTTTGTTTATTTGTTGCAACTTGCTTAAATTATGGTTACATTTGATGATATTTGTTTACTGCCTTTGCTTAATATGTTTACAGATTATCATGTGTTTACTGCAGGTTGCTGAGTATTTGTTGTGTTTATTCTTTTTGTTCTGAGTTCTGTTATTTTGTTTTGTTAGTGTCTTATTTAGATCTTAAGTTAATTCTTCCAGTTCAACTTATGATTTTTAGTAAAGTTACTTATGTTGTGAATAAGTGTATTGTTTATACTTATTCTATTTTGGATAAAATAGTTTTGATCCTTTGGCACGGATCATTATGAAATTATCCTTGATCTTCATTCGATTTGATCCAACGGTTACAACAGGTATTGTCTTGACTAGTGCTTAGCAATGATGTCAACCTCAACTAAGTACATAATACTGAGTATGTATAGAAATATATGTGCATCAGGTGTGTTGTAGTCGAAAGGTCGAATTGGGGGAGATTGTAGATGTTGTTAATTCTTAAATGCCTTAACATTATCAACAACATCTTAATTTGACCTTCCGAGATTTTTTCTAAGTCTTTTCTGAAATGCTACATTAAATGTTGACCTAAATGTTGTCGCATTTCTGGCAGGATCTAGAAGCTTCTACAAGGATCTGGAACCTGGAAAATTGCAGAACATTGGAGAACATGCTAGAACAGCCTAGATGCATTTGGAACGACCTGGAGCACGCTAGAAGGATCTAGAAAGATCATGGAAGTTGTGGAAGTTGAGTTCCTAAAAAATAGGACCTCAATGTGGAAGCCTCTAGAATTCGCATACCACCTCTATAAATACCGATTGAAGGCTTCATAATTCAGTGTGCTCTATTCGATCAATATCCTAGACCGAGCGTTCATCCCTGTTAGGAAATTGTGGCCAATAGTTCTACATTTTAGATCATACGTTGTATACCACCCGTATGGCTGTGTGTCTTCTTATCTATTGAGAGTGTAATCATTAGATAGACTAGGCATTTCGACAGTGTATAATTTATACACTTAGTTCGTTTTCTAGACTTGACACCTGCCTCGTTTATAGTTTCGTTGTGAAAGTTATTGTTGTAACATTTCACACAACATTTGTACTTGAAGATAAGTATTGATTTTACGCCATAAGGCAGACATAGATTTTTATTTATAAAATCTATGTTAAAAGTATTTCCATTGTGTCTCGTTTGTTTTTAGTGTTTCAAGTCTTCCGCTGTGTATCTTAATTTCTGATATTCTGTTAGAGTCAGTGTTGCACTATTTGTCTCAACATTCTGTGCAACATTTATCTACTTATACTTAAACACTTTTATACACCCCACACACACTTTCAATACCCATTTTGGAAACAATACTATTTATATTACTTTATCTCCATCCTCCTACCATTACTTATTTACCCATTTTGTCATTCACTTTATTCATAAACAATCATTTTATTTACAAATTGACCCCACGATACCCCATCATACCCTCAACTTATCTATTTTATGAATAAACTAATCAATATTCATTAAAACCCATGTTCGTAGAAGTGGGCATAATAAAATTGAACGGAGGGAGTATTTTATTTTTCGCATAACATTAAAAAAAAAAAATTGAATTTGGGGGTACAACTACCCTGCATCCGCCTCTGCTTACAACATTCATCCAATTTCAAAAATACCACTCTATATATTTGGGCCCACAATTTAATATCTCTCTTTACTTTAGTCAAATCTCATTTACTTTAAAGCAATGAATTACCAATAATACCCTTCCTTTATTCCACCATACACATCACTATATTCCATTTTCTTAATTTCCGTGCCGATCAAACCATGCACAAAATCCTGGGACGGAGGGAGTATAATTTTTACAAGGAATATAAAAAAAAATCATGTTATTGGCTATTTGGTCTGCTAGCCCGCTAGATTAGGATAGATTAGGCTGGACTCCCAATGGGCACGGTTATATACACACACCGACCTATTGAGAACATCCACTGGCTAAACACACACGCCGTGAAATGAGAACACTCATGTGTAAAACCCCATAATACCCCTTCTTTAATAAATTTGAACACCCACCTCCATTTCTTTCAAAACCCTAATTTTACCCATTCTCCCCTTTCCCCTCCCTCTCCACAAGCGGCGCCGGCACCTCCCTCCCCAGCCACGTCGACAGCCTCCCTCCCTTTCCCCTCTCTCTCCGACAGCGTCCCTCCCCAGGTGAGTTCGAGCTGCCCTCCACGCATCCCTGTTCGACCGTCTCCTCTCTTAGGCCTCGCCGCTTGCTCACATTCGCATCGGCGTCGCTCCTCGCCCACGTTCGCAGCGGCGTCGCCCCTTGCCGATCGACGTTGTGAAGAAGAGGCTAGGCCGATCGACGCCGCCGTGAAGAAGCGACGCGGCCACCGTATTCCCTCCTCCAAGCGAGGTCGCGGCCGCTACTGTTGAAGAAGGCGACCGTTCGTGTCGCCGACTCCCCCTCCTCCGATCGATGCCGCCGTCCAACCGTTCAAGCCACCGCCTTTCTGTGAGTTTAGGGTTTAGTAAAAATAGGTTTTTTTTAATGGAATTTGAGTTTGTTCGTTGTTTTTTTTTCGGACAATTGTAAGTTGTTCAGGAATTATTTTCGAACAATTTGTGTATGTTGAGGAAATTTTTTTGAACAATTTGAGTTTGTCCGAAAAAAAATTTCGAACAAGATATCCGATCTTTTTTTCACACAAATGAAAGTTGTTCCAAAATTATTTTCCGATAAATTGAGTTAGTTTTGTAAAAAAATTCGAACATCTTATATTTGTTTACCTAAAATGTTTGAACATATAAATGATTTTTTTTTATTATTTGATGTTTTGTGCTTTTAAGAGTTTGTTTCAGTGAAGTACGGTGTTTTTAAGAGTTTATATCACCTAAAATGTGATATTATTAAATAACGAAATAAATTTTGGTTGGAGCTAATAACACCCCATAAAATGTTATACCCACCCCAAATGTTAAACACACCCCATTAAATTTAAAATTTAATTTTTATCACTATACACATTCCAATTATTTTCTATTTACCCTTTAACCCTCATAACTAATAAAAATTAACTAAAATTTAAAAAACATATCAAATTTAAGGGGGTGTATTCAATTGAGATTCTATTGAATTTTTTTGAACTTTAAAAAGTGAGTGGATTTATAAAATTCATAGAGTACATGCAGAGTTTCACTTACTTTTTTTATTGATTTATATGAATTTTTATAAACTTGACAAAATTGTGGAATATATTTTTTTATTGATTTACATAAATTTTCATAAACTCCGATATTAATATTGCGAAGAGTTTTTTTTAATGCGAAAGTGTTTTTTTAAATTAATATTATATATTATATAAAATATTTTACCAATAAAAAAATATATATATACTATATAAAGTTTATATATTATTTTGGGACGGATCGGATACCCGCGGGCCGAGCATAAGACACCGACCCGACCCATACTCAATACGGGGCGAGTTTGACCTGATCCAAAGCTCGTGGGTGGGGTGGGTACCCGCCGGGTCGAGTCAATATTGTCATTCCTACTTCTGATCTTTTGTCTTCCGTTGAAATCTCTAGTTTTTAGAAGAGGTTTTGGATAGTGCAATTTATTTATATTTTTGGAGGAGAATCCAACAAAATCCATAGAGTATTAAAATTCATATACACAGTTGAATATCTAAAGACTTTTTAAAAATCCGTATTAAATACCTCAAAATTTTTTAAAACTTTTGAAAATCCAAATTGAATACCCTCAAACTTTAAAAGTAAAAAAAAATCCAACAGAATTCACAATCAATACAAAAAAAAATAATCAATAATACAATAAAATTACGTGTAAACGTTGAAAATATTTTTAAAAATCAGCTAAATTTTAAAAATCATTTAAAAATGGAACATTCAATTAAAAAATCAAGAAAATGAAAATAATAATAATTAAATCTAAATAAAATCTAAAAAATAAATCAAATAAAAAAATAACGATTAACGATTTTTTTTTAAAATTAAATAAAATAATAAAGAAAAATCAACTCAATATTAAATTAAAAAATAAAATAAAGCTAAATAAAATTTAAAAATTTCAACTAAATTAAAAAAAATAATTAAATCAATTATATTTTTAATTAATTTAATTAATTCTTAAGATTTAGGTGATTTTTAATTTTTTAGATTTTATTTATCATTATTGGAATTTTTAATTTTAATTAATTATTTTTTACGATTTATTAAAAAAATTATGTATTTATTTATTTTTAATTGATTTTTGAATTTTTTACTTGAATAATTTATTTATTTTCTATTTAAAAAATATTTAATTTTTTCAGATTATTTTTAAAAAATATTTGATTTGTTTAAATTAATTATTTTTTAAGATTTTATTAATCTTTTAAAATACTTTTCAAATTTAAATTACATTTTTTAAGATTTAAAAAAAAAAATATATTTAATTTGTATAAGAGTTATTTAGTCCTATTTTTTTTTTTAAATGGATGGGGTGTGTATAACATGTGTTTTTGGGGAGTGTACATAAATATTTTCCACCCTGTTAAATCTCGAATTTGATATGAAGATCACAGATTACAAGGCGGCGGTTGCAAACTATGACGCTTGGCTCCATCGATCGCAGAACCCGCGAGACTAATACAACGTCGTTTAGCTCACTTCACTTCCTTCTCACTCTTCCTCTCTAACTCTCATTATTTTATTCTCATAAATAACCAATTTTACACTTCACTGCACTTCACACACAATTGAGATCTGGCCATGAAGGGGATTACCACCGGCGGTGGAGGACTTTCCGATCTCTGCAAATCCACCACGCTCATCAAAATCTCCGGATTCTTCTTCATTTCCATCATTTTCTTCTATTTAGGTAAGCATTTCTCCGACAGCTCCACGCAGCAGCTCGTCTTCTTCTCCTCTCAACAGACCTCTGACGTCCAAACCACGCCCTCCTCCGCCGCCGTCGCCCTTTCTCCCAATCTGAACAAAACCGTCGATGTCTCTTCTCTCATTAATGATACCGCCTCATCATCGTCGTCGTTACCGCAGAATGAACCGAAACAAGTTCTGAGTCCTCCGCCTCTGCCTCCGCCATCGCCGCCTCCTCCCCCGGCATTGCAGAGGATGGGGGTCGTGGACGAGAATGGAAAGATGACGGATAATTTTGAGGTGGGAGAGTATGATCCTGAACTGGTGGAGAACTGGGCGAAATCGAATGAGAGTGAGGGTTTTGAGAGTGATGGGAAAGGGGATAAGGTTAGGGTTAGGGTTAAGAAGTTTCCTTTGTGTCCGGAGAGTATGAGGGAGTATATACCGTGTTTGGACAACGAGGAGGCGATTAAGAAGTTGGAATCTACCGAGAAAGGGGAGAAGTTTGAGCGGCATTGTCCCGAACAGGGGAAGGGCTTGAATTGCTTGATCCCTGCACCTAAAGGTTACAGAGCTCCTATTCCCTGGCCCAGAAGTCGTGATGAGGTAATATTTTCCTTTGATTTAATTAAAACTGTGTTTTTGGTTAGTGTTGTGGTATTAGATTTCGATGCTGTGGAGATATTTTTGTCGGTGGTGACATTGTCATGATAATTTGGAGGTTATGTAACCAAATTTGTGTTGAATTCTAGTTCAATTATAAAAGACAACAGTATGTCAATTTGATATGTCTGAATCATACTCTCTTTCTGTTTGGGGAGGTGGATTAGCACATACGTGTTGATTCGTTGAAACATGGAATGGTATAAACAGAATTACTATCATGAGCCGGGTTCATGAAAGATTTTTGGCATATTAATGCAGGTTTGGTTTAGCAATGTTCCTCATGCTCGTTTGGCTGAAGATAAAGGAGGTCAGAATTGGATCACCATTGACAAGGACAAATTCAAGTTTCCTGGTGGTGGCACACAGTTCATTCATGGGGCAGATCAGTATTTGGATCAGATTGAAAAGGTTTCAATTATTAGAATTTTTTAATCTTTATTAACAGGCTTCAGCATCAAATAAAATTATAATGGCTTTTGACATATTATTTGTTGCCTATTTTGTATAGATGCTCCCTGAAATTGCATTTGGCAAACATACTCGAGTTGCTTTGGATGTTGGTTGTGGTGTTGCAAGTTTTGGTGCTTATTTACTGTCACGGAATGTCATCACCCTCTCTGTGGCCCCGAAAGACGTTCATGAGAACCAGATCCAATTCGCACTTGAACGTGGTGTGCCTGCTATGGTGGCAGCCTTTTCAACAAAGAGATTACTTTATCCGAGTCAAGCGTTTGATTTGATACATTGTTCAAGATGTAGAATCAACTGGACTCGGGATGGTATGTTTTACACCTCAATTGAAGTATCGTTTAGACTCGTTGGGTTGATTTCCTTTTGCAAGCCCAATAGAGATAGTGACAATAAGTGTTGATGCTTTTCCTCATTTTATTATTATTGAACAACAATCAAATTTCAGGAATTCTGCTAGAAACTTATGTAGTTTTCGTAAAATTTGGAGAATTTCATGAAATATCATTGAACTGTTTTTTTCTCCCTCTTTTCATTTGTGTGTATGAACTCTCCTTTGATGGCTCATTCACAGTATTTTTACTCACTGCTTGTAAAGGACTGAATTTGCATCTTTGACAAGAAATTCTAGGACAAGGATTTCGTGAGCCTGCTTCATATTGCATCTCAAATATTGTTACCTAAATAGGGGGAGATTGTTGAAAGAAATTACATCTCCCTGTTATCCATGCTTTGTGCACTACTTTAATATTATTATATTGTCCTGGAACATGAATTATAGTTATTGATTCCCTCTTTCTTTAGTCAAAACATTGGATTTTAAACAACTTAATGCAAATTGTTACTGTAAAAAGTTTTCCTTTGTTTAAATTTGTCTTAAAAACTCAAAAGAACTTCATGAATAGATAACCTCTGTTAACTAATGCTTGTGTTCTCTTGTCATGCGTGGTTGTGTAGATGGGATTTTGCTACTCGAGGTGAATAGAATGCTCCGGGCAGGTGGATATTTTGCTTGGGCAGCACAGCCTGTCTATAAACATGAACCAGCCCTTGAAGAACAATGGCAAGGTAATTTTTTTTAATTGTGTTTAAACAATTTAAACAACATGGCTTTAAATCATTTGTTACTTGTTTTTATTGAGTACGATAGAACTTGAACTTTTTGTCTCTCATTTATTGTGGGAAATGTATGTTCCTTGTTGTTTTGAGATTATCACTATGTGACTGCCATTGGGAGACATTACTTTTTCTGAAATTGTTCTAGCACTCAAAACAGGAGAATGAGATTTTGTTGATCCATATAAATCTTTTGTTGTTCCCAGAGATGGTTAATCTAACCAGTCGGCTCTGTTGGACTCTCGTAAAGAAAGAGGGGTACATTGCCATATGGCAGAAGCCCTTCAATAACAGCTGCTATTTGAACCGTGAAGAAGGAGCTCAACCTCCATTGTGTGAACCTGATGATGACCCAGACAAAGTTTGGTAGGTCATATTTCTTTATTTTAAAATTTATCAGTTATTGTAAAAAGCTAAATTCTTGGTTTTCTAATTTATAATACACATCTACGTGAGGATGCAATTTCTAAACATTATCAACTCATAATTCAATTTGTGTCCTTATCTCGGCATATAAATGTTACTAATAATTTGTATTTGGGATTATTTACGTGTTTAATGGTATTCAGCTATAGTATATTTTGTGTAATCCCGTGACTGTAGCTCAATAAAAATCTTAAATCTCTAATCCGTACAATGGTTGTTTGCAAATCACCAACATTTGTAACAAAAAATGAGATTCATGCCTTGTATATTGTCTATTTAGAGTCGGAGAACCTTAAAATTAAAGCAACAGCTTGGAGGAGAGCTGTTTTTGTTTAGAAAGAGGTGTTGGTTTGTTGCAAGGTCTAGACATGCTAAAATATAAGCAATGCTTATTGATTACATTGCTTTTGATTAATTATGTGGTTAATTGTGATCTAGCGAAGTTTATACAAAGCTGCAAGGTGATCTTATCTTTGTTTTTCCTAATTTTCCATCTCCAAAACATGGTAGGTATGTTGATTTGAAGGCTTGCATATCACGTTTACCCGAGGAAGGATATGGATCAAACGTTACAGCCTGGCCAGAGCGTTTACAGAATCCTCCAGATAGGCTTCAGAGCATACAAATTGATGCCTACATATCGAGGAAAGAGCTTTTCAGGGCAGAATCTCGATATTGGAAAGAAATAATTGAGGGCTATGTACGTGTTTTACATTGGGGCAAGTACAAACTTAGAAATGTCCTAGACATGAAAGCAGGATTTGGAGGGTGAGTTTTTTGCACTTGTTTATGCTAGCTTGTTCTGTTACTCTGTTTGGTATTCCATTAGTGGAATATGGAAGTTGCACTTTATATCTAAATTTGTTTGTCCAGTTCAGGTTTTTTGGCGTACTTATTTATTTCATTAATGCAGTTTTGCAGCAGCCTTAATTGAGAATAAGCTGAATTGCTGGGTGCTCAGTGTTGTCCCTGTTAGTGGACCCAATACGTTGCCCGTCATTTATGACCGAGGTCTTTTAGGAGTTATGCATGATTGGTAAGAGTTTGGTTATTTTCCTTAATTATGTAACTATGCATATAAATATTACTTGCCATTAATGGTCAACTTTCATCCTCGTAATAAGCCTCTTACCTTTGCACCCCCTAGGAATGGAGATGCTATGTAACTAAATGCTAAAGGATAGTTGAACAAGTAATAAATGCATCGTGGATAAAACCCTCGTATATGGAAACCGGTACCCTCGTCCTACACCTAGGGGGTGTTTGTTTTATGGATTTGAAATCCAGTAGGTGTATTTGAAGAGTAGTAAAAGGTATATTTGAGTGCTTGTATTTTGTATATGTTTGGGAGTGTAGATTTTGTAAGATATGATAGGGTAGGATTTTGAAAATATAGGTGATAGATAATTGATTGTGTATTGGAAATTTTGTGTAAAGTAGGGGAGAGAGTGTAAAGTAAAAAGTGGAGTCAGAGTGCTGAGTTGGGTAGATATAATAATGAAAATGTGAGAGATAGATGAATGATAGTGTATTAGAAATTGTGTTTGAAAAAAGGTAAAATATGTGTATTATAGGTAGGTATTATAGAGTAGAATTTTATAGGATTTGTAATCCTATATCAAAATCTAGTTTGACAAATGAGGATTTGGATTTGAAATAAAAATATGGGGTGGGGGCCCATAAACAAACACGCCCCTAGTGCATTCCGCCTGATGTGGTAACCGCCATACATTCACACACAATTGTGCATACCCATTGTGGCTGTGTATAAAATGTGTGATATGTCAGTTGAATGCACCAGGTGCAGGATGTGTTCCTCCTGGAAATTCGTTATATTTTTCATGCAATTATAAACTAAGATGGCTAGTAGCACTAGAGCATTTCTTCTCATTCTGTTGTTTATAAGAAATTCAATTCCTGTGAAAATAATGCATTGTAAACACATGAAACTCTTCAGGTGTGAGCCATTCGATACATATCCAAGAACCTATGACTTAATTCATGCTGCTGGACTTTTCACAGTTGAAAAAAAAAGGTATTCCCCTACACTTTTTGCTGCTGTTATGATAAACTATTTCTCTTCTGGCTGCTCAACGTGAGACTCAGGGAGTCAGGGGGTGCTTGATTCAAATTCTTCTATGGGAATGGTAGTAAGAATCATTGAATAGTGATTATAATGAGAATGATGGTTATGGTGTTTGTGGTTTGTTCTAATCTTTGAATAAGTGTAACAAAAAATGATTGTTGGTTGAGAAATAGTGGAATGATTGAGGAGAAATGATTATAGGAGGGAAAGTATTTAATCAAAATGCATTTTGAAGGTGAACTAATCATCTTTTATTCTCACTAACCACCAGAATAAATTATATTCATTCTCATTACCATTCACATCAAAGAATTTTGAACTGCCCCCAAAATAGGGTCTAAGTACCACATTTTAACGTTTGGTTGTTTAATTTTCAGATGCAATATCTCTAGCATCATGCTGGAGATGGATCGAATTCTGAGGCCAGGTGGACGTGTGTATATTCGTGATTCTCTGGCTATAATGGACGAACTTCAAGAGATTGGGACTGGGCTGGGTTGGCATGTAGCACTGAGGGACACTTCAGAAGGCCCTCATGCAAGTTATAGGATATTAACATGTGATAAGCATCTCATTCGGGCCTGAAAAACGAGGCCGTTCCCAAAATGTAGGTAGCACTTGTACATGCTGAGAAACTGGTATTATGAAAGATGCAGCAACTAACAGCGACGAGAAGATGATGAAGATAGATGTTGCTTTTCTGAAAATGGGTGATATTTCAATACAACTGTAACATAAGACATATATGGTCATATTCGTCTTTTTTTTTTTTTTCTTGATTCACGTGTTCTTCTGATTAATGTCACTTGACATTATTTTTAATTAATTACTTTTTAGGTTTATGTATTACTCATTAAATGTCTATTTTGTTTATAATTGATTTCTATGTCAACACTCTTGAGAGGCTTTCATGTCCCAACTCGTAACACGTAAATTTTTTTATTTATTTGAGAGGAACACATAAAATTCTTTATCTTTTCGATTTAGTTTGAAATAAAAATAATTTCACTTTTCAAAATAAATATATTGAAACAAGTTTGAGTGACCCACAAGTGCTCAAATGTGTTCAAATGTGTATATAAGGGCTAGGGTAGTAATTGTTCAGGCTATCGGACATGGGCCTACAGCTCGACCTACTGAAATTGACATGACTTTATTTTATTTTTTTCATAATTTGACGGACCATGACTTTATTTTATTTTTTTCATAATTTGACGGACGATGATGATTAGAGGATGAGATTGTGATTGGTTATACGCATCCATTTGTTCTTCATAAATGACTTTTTTTTCAGGTATTATTACCTGTTGCATCTTCATGGAAGCGCCACCACCTTAGAGTTGCTGATGGATGGATATTTGCCTACAATAATAGCCAAATTAGTTAGGCTGTTAATATTGACTTGATGATCTTTTGTATATTGATGATAATTTTGTGACATGTGAGATATTTTGACTTATGATCTTTTGTAAATTTGCCTTTACGGCAATCAGAACAGCACATGACAAACATTAACTATGTTTTGTACCTAACACTCTTTGGGTCATTTATATTTAATTATTTGGGTCATCTATTATT
Source organism: Galeopsis tetrahit (assembly GCA_963675135.1). Classification (NCBI taxonomy): domain Eukaryota; kingdom Viridiplantae; phylum Streptophyta; class Magnoliopsida; order Lamiales; family Lamiaceae; genus Galeopsis; species Galeopsis tetrahit. The sequence continues at coordinate 81,191,765 of OY776125.1, read as the reverse complement.
TTAAAATTGCATATGTTGTAATGCTTGTGTAAAATATTTAATTAAGACAGTTTTAAAAAATTTACACGTAGTAATAAGCTCGGATTCAGATTGTTCATAAAATTTATGTGTTGTAAACAAGTGATTTACTATAAAATCAAAAATGTACTATTACAAATTCAAAAGTATTTTAACAAAAAAATTAAGTGTCTAGAATCTTTTTAGATTGGCAATATACATTTTTTGCCTTATAATGTCAATATTTTGATTTTATAGTAATAATGTTTTGACTTGTAGTAGCAGAACATCTTTTGTCTTGTAATAACATCACAAAAAATATACTACTACAAGTCCACAAATATTCACACAAAATTCGCCTAAAACTCAAGTGTCTATAATATAAGAAAGTGTGAAAATAATTTCGGTAGTATATCTTAATTAAGGTGTTTTGTAAGAACAAGAAATTGTATACTGCCTGCCCCAGTTCAACAAAATCTATCCGAAAATATACAAAATATTCGGCTGAGATTTACCAAATATACTGGTATTTTTCAAGCTTCTTTGATCGAAATTTTAAAAGTCTCTTAAATATAGTGAAAATGTCTACAAAAACTATATGAAAATACACAAAATTTTGGACTGAACTTTTTAAAAAGACAAATTTTTGTATGTAATTGAATTTTAAGTGATTTACTTATAGTCTCAATTGTCCAATTAAAAATTTAACCCACGAAATTAAAATCAATTCAAAATTGACAAGGGTGACTCCAAATTTAAATTACATGTAACTAAACAAATGAACACAAAAACATAAATTAAACACTAATATTCATTGATTACATTTATAACAAGTTTTGTTAAACTTAAGGCCACGGTTATACACACCCACGAGGTTATTGAGGACACTCATTGGCTAAACACATACAACCTGAGATGAGAACACCCACGTGAAAATATCTAAAATACCCCTCCTATTATAAATCCTAATTGAATTCCCTCCCCCTCTTCTCTCACATTTTCACATGGTATACCAACTCATCTTCTTCCTCCCTTCCTCCCACTCCCAAGCTGCTGTCGCCTACCCCTCATCCCTTTAAACGGTCGCTGCCCACCTCCTCATCCCTCCAAGCAACCGCCGTCACCGCCCCGTTTGAAGAAGGAGTGGCCGCGAATGTGCAAGAAAGGTTCAATGATGCTACTCCAACGAGACTATAGAAGAGAAGGTTGTTGCTACTTCGACGCGACTGTGGAAGAGAAGGCCAAGCGACACGACCGTCCACCCCCTCCCCCACATATATTTTTCAAAATCCCTAATTTTACCCATTCTCTCCCTCCTTCAATAGCGGCGCCCACGCTCCCCTCCTATCCACTGCATCGCCGGTGCTCCCCTCTGTCGCCCACCCCCTTTCCCTGCTTCACTGAGTCTCCCTTCTCTCACCTGAGTCGGCTTCGACTGTAAAAAAAGAAAATTGCAGCCCTTTTCCAGCTCAGCGGCAATAACGGTGGCGCCGCCGTCTCCCATTGAAAAACGTCATCGCCGTAGTTTGAATTTTTTTGTGTTTGTCCTAAACCTTTTGACGAATCCACTTACTTTTTCTTTTTTTTATTTGTCCGAAAATTTTTGTCGAAACCATTTACTTTGTCCGAATTTTTTTCCAGAAATATTATGTCTAGTTTTCTTTTTTTTTTTTAAAAAAAATTTAATGTGTTTTAATTTTTTTTTTCGGACATTAGTTTATCAATACTTTTTTTATCCAAATCTTGTACTCCCTCCGTCCCATATTAATCTTCATAAGAAGATAGGCACGCAAATTAAGAAAGTGTAATAATGAGTGAAGTTTTGAGGAGTAATTTTATAAAATTTTATGTATAAAGTATAGAAATGAGTTGACTTTTGTGTATATGTGGAGAGATAAAGTAATGACATTTGTGTAAAATTGAGGTTATTGTGAGGGTAGAGTTTATAAAGGATTTTCTATTTTAAGGGTGTGAAAGTTATTGTGGGACGTCCCGAAAAGGAAAGTGTAAAAGTTATTGTGGAAATGAGGGAGTATATTGTTGATGGTTGTTTTTATGGTGATGGACTGATGGTGGGGATGATTATTATGTGAATTGGAAAGGGTGGGTGTACTCATCTATTGATTTTTTTCAAAATTTCAGTGAAAGGTATATTAGACATTTCGTGCACTCTTTAGTTAGAGTTTTTTTTAGGTGGGTGTCCTCAATAAGTCCGTGTGTGTATAACCGTGGCCTAAACTTAATGGTCCTATCATTGAGATCCATAAACAAAAATAACATACAATCTCTTTTTTTTTTTTTTCGAGTCCATATTGTAAACGTAAGAAGGCGAGTGTAGCCCAGCTAGTTCGGTGAATCTACCAATAACTGTATTAGCATCCCTCCTCACATAAGTTATCCCCACATCATCAAATTGAGTCAACAACCTTTGGCAAGCTATAACATACAATCTTTTAAGATCCATTAATTAATTATCCCTCATTCCCCTTGCATATTCGTTGGGGCATCATTTTCTTTTACATCTTCTTCTTTCATTTTTTGTACATCAAATTAAAAATAATAATAGAGTGCCATTTGTCAAGAATGCGTATATAGTAAAATATATATAAAAAAAATTAAAGTAATATTTATTATAACACACACCACATATATATAATAATAATAATAATATGCTTAAGAGTACTTATTCAGGCTGGGCCGTTTCAAGTTATTTAATTATTTGTTGATGCGGCCCATGTGTGTGGCCCATCCCGTCCCCAGTCCACCTCTTTAGTGTCAAACCTCATCTCGCATTGAAGGCCCATTTTATTAAAGTAGTTTAGTCTAGTATTGATGAATCATCATGTGTATGATAGATGTATTGATAAAATTTAAAATAAAATTTATGCTGTAAAAATGTACTTAATAGTACACATATCAACTAATTGAAAATACACCATTTATGAATTAATCTGAATCGATCAGTGTATTCGAAAAGCAAGGATATGGGCTCGCGTGAGTAGGAAACAAAAAATATCTATTCTAGTTCTATCATCAGCTATGGGTTCGAATCTAAGAGAAATTCTAGACAATGTTTATTATCCTGAAATTTTTTTGTCTTTTCTGAATGATAAGGAGAGAAAAAAAATTGGATCAAAAGAAAACACAATTTTGAAGTTTTATCAATAATTTGCTTGTGTAGGCGGGGATCCGATATTTTCTGAATCCTTATATAAGGAATTACAAAAGAAGTTCTTTCAACAAAGATGTGAGTCTAGTCATAAATATCTTAACACGTCTATTAAATGGGACCTAAGTTGATTTAAATGATGATCAAACAAACTTATATAGAATTAGATAAAAAAAAATCAAGAGAAATACTCGTGTGAAATATTGTACACATGAAATATATCTAATTAAAATCAATTTTAAATATTCGTGGATCATAAGCCTGAAGCCGCTCACCCAAAAAAATTTGTGGATCGCAAGCAGATGGTTTACAACATAGTCAAAGTTTGTCAATTTATTTTTTACTTGTAGTAGTTCATTTTTGCCCTTGTAGTGGAAATACTTTGATCTTGTACTAATATGATTTTTGGTCTTGTAGTAGATAACATTTTTTTTTTTATCTTGTAGTAGCATATTTTGGCATGGTATTATAAGGTAAAAAAATATGATACTACAAACGTCAACATATGTTACTACAAAATCAAATTATTGTTATTATAAGGCTACAATATTGTCACTATAAGATCGAAAGTATAGTACAATAAGTTATGTAAGTTTTCCTTGTACTAAAAAACAAGTGTAATACAAAAGAAAACAAATGGAGGAAAACAACAATAGAGAAAAAGAAATTAAAGAGAAAATCGAAAACACCGGGCTCAGCGCCTAGACTCAAGTGGAACGTCACACGATGCAAGGGAACAACCTCGAGGCCTTCCTATCTCACCGAATTCTCACTCTTGGTAGCTCTTTCTCTTTTCTCACACATACAAGAATTGTATTGTAAACCACACTTTTCACCAAAGGACCAATGCCCTTCATATATTGAAGACCACCCACGATTTCCGTCAATTAGCCATAATTCCCAATGAAGGGAAAGGAAAGTAAATCGTGGGATTGGTACAAATTACCGTGATTAAGAGAAAGTCTGCCTAAAGTGTAAGATTTGGTAAGAAAGGAAAAGTAGGGTTTTTCTCATATGGGCCAAAGCCATATCTTGTGGGCCAAGAAACCATTCCACTAAAATAGTGGGGCTAGACAAAGGCCCAACATTTCTCCACCTCTTTGGTCCATTCCCCTTTAAAGCATCATCATCCACTTATATTGAATCTAGGACTTATTCATCATCGCCCGTTAAACCTGCACAAGCAACAAACATGTTAGTAGTATGAGTCTAGTCAGATCTGCACACACAACACACTAGTTAGCACAGATTTAAAGTTAAGCACTTTCAAACACATAATCGAGACTATAAGAAGTGCTAAGAAAATACAGTCTCGATCCCCAAGCAACATAAAACTCATGCTATCAATCAATCGAATCAAAATTCAATAGTTTCATGCAAGTCTTAAATTTGTCCAAGTTTAAACATTTAGTTCCCATGTCAGTAGGATTCTTTTCAGTAGGAATCTTCACTAAATCAATTATGCCTTTTTCAATGATATCTCGAATAAAATGAAATCTAACATCAATATGTTTAGTCCTATCATGAAACACATGATTTTTGCATAATTGAATGGCAGATTGACTATCAGAGTAAACAACTACTTTTCCCTTAAGTACACCAATTTCAGTGACAAGCCCTTTAAGCCAAATAGCCTCTTTTACAGCTTCAGTGATAGCAACATACTCAGACTCAGTTGTGGACTGAGCAACGACATGCTGTAATTGAGACTTCCAACTTATACACGAACCACACAAGGTAAAAACATAAGAAGTAGTTGATTTTCTATTATCTCTATCATTAGCATAATTCGAATCCACATAACCAACTAAATTCACATCATTAACAGCTTTGGAAAATTTAAGACCAACGTTACCTGTACCTTTCAAATACCTGAGAAGCCATTTCATGGCCTCCCAATGAGTTTTACCTGGATTTGACATGTATCGGCTCAAACAACTTATAGCATAAGCAATATCAGGTCTAGTAGAGACCATTAAGTACATAACTGAGCCAACAGCATTAGAGTAAGGTACATTTTCCATAGCATTAATTTCAGAATCAGTCTTGGGGGACTGATCCTTACTTAGCACAAAATGAGCAGCTTGGGGCACATTAACCGATTTAGCAGTAGACATAGAGAATTTTTCTAAAATCTTTTCTACATATGAAGCTTGGTTTAACAACAAAGTATGACGTTTTCTATCTCTATCAATATGCATGCCTAAAATTTTCCTTGCATCTCCAAGATCTTTCATATCAAAGTTATCACCAAGACATTTTTGCACATGCTCAATAGCTTTTACACTAGGACTTATCAAAAGCATATCATCAACATAAATGAGCAAGTAAAATGGAACATTAACATCATCTTTAAAGTATAGGCAATGATCATACGCACTTCTTTTAAACTTCAAAGAGATCATACAAGCATCAAACTTTTTGTTCCATTGTCTAGGAGATTGTTTCAAACCATACAAAGATTTTTTAAGCAAGCAAACATGATTAGAATGTTTAGTATCAACAAAATCCTCAGGTTGCTTCATATAAATCGGTTTATCCAAATCACCATGCAAAAAAGCAGTTTTAACATCCATTTGTTTCAATTCCCAATTGAAATGGGCAACCAAAGCAAGCATAATTCGCACAGTTGTAAATTTCACCACAGGAGCAAATATTTCAGTATAATCTACCCCCTCTTTTTGAGTAAATCCTTTAGCCACAAGCCTAGCTTTGTATCTAACATTATTAAGATCATTCTTAACCTTAAACAACCATTTGCAATCAACAACAGAGCAATTAACAGGTTTAGGCACAAGAATCCAAGTGTGATTAACATGCAAAGACTCAATTTCTTCTTTCATAGCATTAATCCACTTTTTAGAATGATCAGATTTTAAAGCTTCCTTGTAGGTTTTAGGTTCATTATCATTTAACTCAAAAACATGAAAAGCATGAGTATCCAAATAATAATCATCAAATCTAAGGGGTCTCTTAACAGTCCTTCTAGGCCTATCATTAGCTCCACCTTGCAAATTATCATCATTCACATTCTCAAGATTATCAGATATATCATCAAACTCATTTTCAGCATTTTCATTATCAACATGAACATCATCAATTTCAAGTTTAGGCATATCATGCTCCACCTCCCTAGAAGTGTCATTAAACTCATGTAAAGGCAATGAAGCAGGTAAACAAGGAAAATCATGCTCATTAAAAGTAACATCTCGACTTATAATAATCTTGTAACCATGCTCATCCATAGACCACAATCTATAACCTTTCACACCATCAGGATAACCAAGAAAAACACACTTTCTTGCACGAGGTTCAAGTTTATCAAGTTTTTGATGAACAAAAGCAACACAACCAAACACTCTTAAGTTAGAATAATCAATTTTCTTACCATAGAAAACATGCTCAGGACATTTACCATTTAAAGGCACAGATGGAGATCTATTAATTAAATATGCAGCAGTACAAACAGCTTCACCCCAAAACTTTTTAGAAAGACCCGAAGTAGCAAGCATGCTTCTAACTCTCTCCATTAAAGTACGATTCATTCTTTCCACCACACCATTTTGTTGGGGATTATAAGGAACCGTCTTATGCCTTTTAATGCCGAATTTTGTACAAAAATCATTCATTTGAGAATTACAAAATTCCAAGCCATTATCAGTTCTAAGCACTTTGATTTTCTTACCGGTTTGATTTTCAATAAGGGTTTTCCATTCACTAAATTTAGAAAACACATCAGATTTGTTTTTCATCAAAAACACCCAAACTTTTCTAGAGAAATCATCGATAATGGACAAAAAATACATGTTACCACTTTGAGTTGGCTCACTAGAAGGCCCCATACATCAGCATGTAAATATTCAAGCACATCTTTGCAAGTGGAATTATTGGGGGAGGAAGAAACAGGAAATTTCACTTTATGTTGTTTGCCAAGTACACATGCATCACAGAAAGGAATACTAGAAATTTTATCATCACCAAAAGAACCATCTTTTTGCAAAATTTCCATACCTTTATTACTCATGTGTCCCAACCTGTTATGCCATAAATCAGTTTTGTCACCCTTGGACACATTCACAGCATTTAAAAACTCAGATTGAGCAGAACAAACATATAAGTTATTTCTTTTCTCAGCTTTGAAAATCACCAAAGTTCCCTTAACAATTTTGTTGGTCCTGAAAGGAGTATATAACAAGTGTATGGGGGGGGGGGGAATACACTTGTATGCAATTCTTTTCAACTTTGATCAAACCAGAGCTCAGCAAGGTTGTCTTGGACAACTCTGCTGAAGATGATTAACTCTTCTAAGATAGTCAAACTACTAAGTACTATTGAGTACTCAGTTGAATAACTATCTAGTGGAGTTATATGTGCGGAATAATGGTTGGCCCTTTAAGTTTAGACTCCTTAAGTTTCTGAAATCACTTTGTCAATCCAATGCAGTCCAGTTTAGTTTTAGGGAACTTGTCCAAATCAGTTCTGCACAGTCTTTGAATATGTGTCTTTTGAAAGATCAGTTTTGTGTGCAGTGTTGAATGAATGTAAGTACTTTGTAAGGTAAGTCAGCACAAGAGTTTATAGTGGTTCAGAGACTCAAGCTCCTACATCCACTTTCCCTGATTTAACAGGATAATTCCTTCACTCTTGGAATTAACTTGTTTTATAGTGCCAAGGTGCACTTGATCAATAACACCACTCCTTGGTGAAATGATCCCTAGGATGTCTAGAGTCCTAGTACCCTCTTCTCAATTCAGAACTGAACTGTTCTTCTCTCAACAGTCAGCTCCTACCACTTCTACTACTACAACCTTCTCATTTTCTCACTTGAAAGGGGTAAGGATTGAAGTAAGGTTCCAACTAATGAGATATCCTTTACAATGAAGATCAGTGTATAAGGATAGGATATCTCTCTAAGCTTTGTGTATGAATATATAGTGAATTCAGCTTAGAAGAAGTGTTTCAAGACTAAGAGTGTCTTTTGGAGACTTTGAAGCTCTCAGAATAGTTGATCAGTTGGATGTGGAATGGATGCTTCAAATGGTCTTCACACTCCTTGTATTTATAGACAAAATGGAGATTTGCCCGTTGGAGAGGCAGCCTCAAATTGCTATAAATGTCTTCCTTGAGTTCTTCAAACTGGAAGACAGATTCTTGATAGTGACATGTCCTTATTTGGGTAATAAACGGCTTGTAAGACTTTGTCTTCTTTCTGCAGCACTTTTCCCAATGTTTGACTTCTTGTTAGGACTAGGACATGGCTTCTGAAGGTTGATCCAATGATAGGACAACATTCCTTATTAACTGGACAATTCTCCTTATCACTATCAGCAGCTTTGCCTTTTAGCAAGGTTGGCTTGCTCTTCTTCAGATGACTTGGCTCTTTCCCTTTCTTTCACTCCAAGTTGATCTTAGCATGTCTCAATGAAGTTCTTTAGGGTATGGTTGTCTCTAGCTCCTTCAGCATAGTTGACCTTCAAGCTTTAAAGCATCTGTTCTGATTCAATCTTGCTGAGACAACTCTCCTGATCAGCATACTTGGTCTTTTAGCATCAGAGCTTTTTCACATAGAGTTGACTTCTCTGGACAACTCTCCTGATCATGACTTGTTGGTTAATCTTGTCCTTTTGAGCTTTGCAATCTTTTTCTTGCATAGAAGAAACTCTTCTGGACAACTCTTCTGATCAAGGTTTTAGGTTTCATATGGAGTTTTCTTGTCCTTAGAGTTTGTTCCAGACTTTGAGCCTTGAGGGGACTTGATCTTGATCAATTTGAAGTCATAGGTTCCCCCTCACATTGTGCATCTAATCATCTAAGAGCTGCCTTACATATCAGCTTCTCATCTAGCCTTGTGCTATGTGTTCTATCACATTTTGAACACAATCATCTTAACTTAGGCATGTCTCAGGGGGTTTTGGTATTTAATCAAAACATGTATCATTTTATTCCCAACAATTTCCCCCTTTTTGATGATGCCAAAACCTACACATTCTATGCAAAAGTGACTTGTCTACACCTATTACATATATCTTCAGAAGACATGACTAAGGTCAATATTCCTGAAAAGACAATGTGTTAGTGTATTCACTGTTTTTGTTGCAAATAGGTTTCAAGGATAGGCATAGAGAGATTTTTGCAATAATGTATCTTGATTCAAAGGTGGTTCAATTATCATTCATATAAAAATCATTACAGGCATGTTGATAGTTGAAGATAACTTATCAGAGCATGAATTCAAGATAACATTTCATTATAAATACATTCTAAACATAAGATCAGAGCAAAACAACTACTTCAAGTATCAGAGCTAGTACAAAATATTCCAGATGTCAATGTAGAACACATCAATTCTTGTATCAGAGCAATTTAAACCATATCAGAGCAAACACCATATCAGCAGGTTTGTCCAATACTTCAGCAGATTTGACCATATAGCAAAAGATATCTTCAGATAAGATAATTTTTCATCCAGAAAAAGTCAGAAGACTTAGCCATTCTTAGAGATCATCCTCAGGAGGTGGGTTCATCCCATATTGTGCCCACACTCTCTTCTTGAGTTCCATGGCTTCCTGGTTAGTTCCTTTGGGTCCAAGGGTCATCTTGTTCAGCTTCAGAATTTCTATGAACTCCCTTAGAATCCTTGCTTGGTCAATCCATCCATCAAGCTTTGGGGGCATGTAGATGATAGGCTTGGGAGCATTGAGTTCAATTCTTGCAATGTCAGCAGCTGTAAGTAATTGTTGATACAACTCTCTGTAGTATTCTATCATGAACTCAGCAAAGGCAGAGTTGGCATCTCCACCATTCCATCTGTCAATGACATAGAAGTCATAGACAAACTCCCTTTTAGCCTCTTCCCATGTATCATTTAGCTGAATTGGCACCCATTTATCCAAGTGTGGATATTTGGTGTCCATTGGGATTAGAAGCTGAGGCTTCATCTTGCTGTAGGTTGCTCTCCTTCTTCTTGGTTTCTGAAAGTTAGCTCTTCTCTTGTCTCTTGCTCTTTGTGCTTCCTCTAACAGATCCATTTTCTCTTGGGCCTTCATAATGACCAGCTTCTGTTGTGTTTCAGGGTCTTTGTCATACCCTTCATGAAACAACTTTGATGGATCTTGAGCTAGGACAGTGGTCTTCTTTTTAGGTTCAGGTCCAAATCCTTCAGCAAATAGTTCTTCAATGTCTTCAGTGGACTTGGGACCTTCAGCACTCTTCGCAGAATCAGAGGACTTGTCCTTTTCAGCAATTTTGGTTTCTTCAGTAGTTTTGGCCTTCTTTGATGTAGGCTCATCTTCATCAATTCTGAATTCAGGTGGAAGATCAAGACTGTTAGGAAAGTCAGTGAAGGTTTCAACTTGCCTTTTCTTTCCTTTTGCCCTCTTGATCTTTCCTCTAGTTTGGACACCTTCATCACTTTTGTCCAAACCAGACACCTCACCACCTGGTCTCTGCTGTAGCCTTATTCTTTCTTCTTGAACTGAGGCCATAGAGTTCTTTAATGCAAGTGCTAATTGCTCTTCTTCATCCAATTCTTCCAAGTTTAGCACTGCAGGCTCTTTTCCTTTTCCTTCAGCATCTTTGTCTTTCCCTTTGACTGGGCTCCCAATCACCAAGGCACCTTTTGCTCTAGCTCTTTCCCTTTCCCCCTTTTTGGCAGCATCAAAACACTAGGGTTTTAGCTCACTCATAGTTGTGGCCATTAGGAATTGGGCCTGGTTCAGGGACTTCATCTCCTCCAACAAATATACATTTTCATCATGTATATTCTGCATCCTATCACTGCTCAAGTTAAGGAAAGCTAGAACAGGCTTCATCTTTTGTTGTACAACCTCCTCCAAGGTTGCTTTCAGGGATGCATCCAGTTGGGCTTTGAGAAGCTCAGTGAGGTTGGCCACTGCGCCTTCAGCAATGTTGGCCAATACCTCTTGGGAAAACTTTTCAGAGGCTGCTTTTACCATAGCTAGCCTTTGCTCTTCAGCTCTTCTCTTTTGCAATGCAGTCTTCTTTCCAAGAGCTTGTTTGACAGTTAGCCTGAGAGCTTTGACATTGGAGTTATGATTGTCTCTCAGCAACTTTTGCTCTTTCTTGACCTCCTCTGAGATGGCTTCCATGGTGGATTTGGCATTTTGTACTTCAGTGGAAATGGTTTGGAGGCCAGTTTCCACACCACTCATCCTTGCTTCCAGAGTTGGGAGCACAACATCTTCAGAGCCAGTGAGCCTCATTTCTACAGATGCTAGGGTCCTTCCTTGCTCATTCAATGCTCCTGAGGTTTCAGCATGAGCAGATTGAACTTGATGAGCCAAGAAATCCAACTTTTCTGATTGCATTCCAAGTAAGGCTTGAGCTGAGCCTGAATCTACTTGGATAGGTGCATCTGTTAAGAATTCATCTGCAAAAATTTGGTCAAGAGAAATACCTGCAACAGTAGACAAATCAAACAAGTTAGGAAATAGACACTCATCACCCTCAATTTCTTTTGTATAAGACTCTGATACATCAGCAGCCTTCTCCTCATTTTCAACTCTTTCTTTTCTTCCTTCTTTAATAGTTTCCTCACTTAAAGGAACAGGCCTCCTCTCATCAAGGGATTCCTGAAGTTCAGATTTGACTTCAAGAATAGTCTGCCCTTCCTCACTTATATCACCCTCATTTGGTGGTACACTCACTATTCTAGTGATCACCACATCTCTCTCATCTACTACTCCCTCTGATTTTTCCACTAGTTTCTCCTTTTCAACTCCTTCTCTTAAACCTGCAACATCTCCACCTTCAACAAGGTTCAAAGATGGCAGTTGTGGGGAGATCACAGTGCTTATCCCAACAGCCACTGAGTCATCCTGAATGATTAAGGGCTGATCAGTGTCCAACTCTTCTGACACTGAATAGGCCTTAATCAAACCAGCCTCTAGCATAGGAACCTCAACATCTTTAGGCTGTGCCTTGGGTTCAGAAGAACCTTCATTGGCAGATGTGTCTTTGGTTGTGTTACCACCCTTGGTCAACACCTCTGAAGATACAGAGCCTTTCCTATGATAGGTCTTAGGAGGGTTTGAAAGTCTGTCTGCTATAGAAGACTTGGGTTGAGAAGGTTCAGGGAGGTTGGCTTGAGGGGTTTCAGGAGGGTTGGGGTTTGAAGAATTTGAGGGATCATCAGGGGAATCATCATCATTTGAGCTACTGTCAGGGTGTTTGTAACACCCCTTAAAATTCTCAAATGAGTTATTTTAAAATGCTTTTAAATATTCATTTTATTATAAATAAAATATTTTTTTAGAATATCTTATCTTTTTTGGCGTAAAATTCTCTAATTTGAATTCTACTACTCCATTCCCTAATTAAAATAATCAATTGCTTTGACCTTCTTGTAATGAGAACACGTTTTTCTAAATAAAGAAAAATCAATATCATTTGCCATATGATTTGGTTTCAATTCATGATCCAAACTTAAATATTGATTCAGCCGTTTTTTTTCCCCTTAATTATTATCATCGCCATTATTATTAATATTATTATTAAATCATGTTTCCTTAATTAATTATTTTTTTGGAATTTAATAATATATATCCCACGCCATTATTGTTTGAAATTAATTTTAGAGAATGATCTCTTACCGATAAATCTGTTTACTAATTTTATAATTCCATAAATTTCTAAATCTACTCTCTCAAATTTACATTACTCCGTAATTAAATTTTAAGATTTTTATTATGAATTTAAATTCCTAACTTTTCTCAAAAGAAATACACTTTCTCCCTTATAAATAGAGACTCTACTCACAAAGTAAAAGCACACGTAAAAGTATTCTAATAAGATTTATTTATTCTACTTTGAAATCATGGAAGTCGACTCCAAAAACATCAAAGTTATTTTCATTGCATGCATCCACGACATAGATTCGAGGTGGGGATTTCTATTCAGTTTACGTTTGTCTCTATTAAATACTTTGAATGTAAATTGTTATTGTCTAAATGCGACATTCCATAGTCAACAGTCAACAGCTACAGTTATATGATATGATATGTTCAACAGTTCTATAGTAGTTTGGATCACTTGTGGGTTCTTGCTAAATTTACAGTGTCTTGTAGTATTCGATAATTGTTTGCATGATTTGTGTTTAACATTGACAAACGAGTTCCTACTGAGGTAGTTGTTTGCTCACCCCAATCCATTACCATTTTACAGATTTAAAAGATTAGAGGAGTTACGGTGGATAGATTAGAGGAGTTACGGTGGATGGAGGGTCGGTGGATTGCCTCAAGTGGTTACTTAAATTTTATTTTATACCCTTATTTAATTTTGAAAGTTAATTCATGTACCTCACATGTAAACTATTAAACTTTGAGATTGGTTTAATATATTTAAATAAAAAGTCACGTCTTCTTATTAATTTAGTTTGGGTTTGTCTTTCAAACAAATTAATTTATTTTGAGTAGTTTATGCTAAATTTTCAAAATTGATTGTGTTTTAATATTTACTTCCGCTGCAAATACTTTTATAAATTAGTAATAAATCTAGTTTACATTAGTATTTTAAAGTCCTTTTAAAATATATTATTTCTTTTTTTGTTGTTTTCATCTAGGCCCTAAAACTGGAATGTGACAAAGTGGTATCAGAGCAGGTCTACGTTCTTGTAGACTTGTAAAATATATATATATATATATATATATATAAAAAAAATCAAGCCTCTTACTTTTCAGTCAAGAAAATATTTTTACAAAAAAAAAAATATAATGTTAATTATACATTGTTGAGTATAAATTAAGGCATCCACCACCATCCACCGCTTCTACTCCAAAAGGGTATAATATGGAATTTTATTTGATCTATTGCTATCGATCATGGAAATATGATCACATGATATATCAATATGATACATGCATCACATGCTATGTACGTTCCAAGTTACAAGTTCATAGTAATGTTATGAAAACATGATATTAAGTGCATTCACTACATGCTATTTAAAATTTCAATACATTACATGCATGCATATTTTAAAAATACATTCTGATTTTCGAGGACGAAAATATTTTAAGGGGGAAAGGTTGTAACACCCCTTAAAATTCTTAAATGAGTTATTTTAAAATGCTTTTAAATATTCATTTTATTATAAATAAAATATTTTTTTAGAATATCTTATCTTTTTTGGCGTAAAATTCTCTAATTTGAATTCTACTACTCCATTCCCTAATTAAAATAATCAATTGCTTTGACCTTCTTGTAATGAGAACACGTTTTTCTAAATAAAGAAAAATCAATATCATTTGCCATATGATTTGGTTTCAATTCATGATCCGAACTTAAATATTGATTCAGCCGTTTTTTTTCCCCTTAATTATTATCATCGCCATTATTATTAATATTATTATTAAATCATGTTTCCTTAATTAATTATTTTTTTGAAATTTAATAATATATATCCCACGCCATTATTGTTTGAAATTAATTTTAGAGAATGATCTCTTACCGATAAATCTGTTTACTAATTTTATAATTCCATAAATTTCTAAATCTACTCTCTCAAATTTACATTACTCCGTAATTAAATTTTCAGATTTTTATTATGAATTTAAATTCCTAACTTTTCTCAAAAGAAATACACTTTCTCCCTTATAAATAGAGACTCTACTCACAAAGTAAAAGCACACGTAAAAATATTCTAATAAGATTTATTTATTCTACTTTGAAATCATGGAAGTCGACTCCAAAAACATCAAAGTTATTTTCATTGCATGCATCCACGACATAGATTCGAGGTGGGGATTTCTATTCAGTTTACGCTTGTCTCTATTAAATACTTTGAATGTAAATTGTTATTGTCTAAATGCGACATTCCATAGTCAACAGTCAACAACTACAGTTATATGATATGATATGTTCAACAGTTCTATAGTAGTTTGGATCACTTGTGGGTTCTTGCTAAATTTACAGTGTCTTGTAGTATTCGATAATTGTTTGCATGATTTGTGTTTAACATTGACAAACGAGTTCCCACTGAGCTAGTTGTTTGCTCACCCCAATCCATTACCATTTTACAGATTTAAAAGATTAGAGGAGTTACGGTGGATAGATTAGAGGAGTTACGGTGGATGGAGGGTCGGTGGATTGCCTCAAGTGGTTACTTAAATTTTATTTTATACCCTTATTTAATTTTGAAAGTTAATTCATGTACCTCACATGTAAACTATTAAACTTTGAGATTGGTTTAATATATTTAAATAAAAAGTCACGTCTTCTTATTAATTTAGTTTGGGTTTGTCTTTCAAACAAATTAATTTATTTTGAGTAGTTTATGCTAAATCTTCAAAATTGATTGTGTTTTAATATTTACTTCCGCTGCAAATACTTTTATAAATTAGTAATAAATCTAGTTTACATTAGTATTTTAAAGTCCTTTTAAAATATATTATTTCTTTCTTTGGTGTTTTCATCTAGGCCCTAAAATTGGGATGTGACAGTGTTTGATTCCCTTAGCTTTCCTTTCTTTCTCCTCCTCAATTTTATCAGCTACAAGCTTTGCAAAACTTTCCTCATCAATGAGAAATCTTGTCTTTGAAACTCCAGTAAAGTGTAGCAACCTGTTCTCCTCTATTTGCCACCAGTTTGCACCCTTATCTTGGATGACTTGTGATATCTCCATCATAGATTTGTCTTTTACATCAACAAGCATCCTTAGATCATGAAATGTCTTCTGAATTCTTGGAAATTCAGCAAGTTGTGGATACAAACTGTCCACAGTAGCTTTTGCTCCTCCTCTGAGCATACTTTCATAAGTATACTCCTCCTCATCTCCACTTGAATGGGGACTTTGGGTTATAGGGGAGTTGGCTCTGGGTTCTCCTAGAGTGGCTTCAGGGAGGTTTAATTCAGGGATGATGGCTTCAGAAGGGTTTGGTGTAGTAGAAGGTGCTTCAATTGCTTTTGAGAGCAATGGGTCTGAAGGGGCTTTACTCAGGGGGGTTGGCTCATTGAGTGCATGTTCTAAGAGTTTTGAATAATTGAGCATGGATGAGTCAATGGGAGACAGGAGTCTTGTCTCATCTACTGCTAAATCTGCAAGCACATCAATGCCACTTCTTTGCACACTCCCTTCTGGAGAATATCTCTTAGTGAGATCTATAGGGGTAATGGGTTGGTTGGAAGGGGTAACATGGGTTTCAGGGGAGTTGGGTTCAGGATTCTGAAACTCAGGGATGTTGGCCTCTATAGGTTGACCTTCAGGGATCTTGGATTCTGGAGTTCCAGAACCAGAAGAATTGGTCCTTGACCTAGATTTGGTCCTGCTTTCAGCTCTGCTCTCTCTTAGAGCCAATTGTAGTGACCTTTCTTCCTGCAGCTCCAACACCTTTTCAGTAGGCTTGGCCCTTCTCTTGCTGGCCCTACTGCTCCCACTTCCTTCACCCTCCTTCTCAGGGACAACTTCCCTGATCCTCTTATCTCTTTTCTTCTTCTGCATTGTCTCATTATACTTCAACCTCAACTCTTCTGAGTGGTTAGAAGGCACACTTACTCCCTCTTCTGCCACTTCATCAACTTCAGTTGATGCTCCTGAGGCTTCTCCTGAAGATAATTGAGACATTTTCCTTGTTTTAACTGCTCTGGCCTTGGTTCTCTTCTTCATTTTAGGCTTTTCTTCAACCTGGTCTTCAGCAGGTTTGGCCATGAGCATCCTTCTTTGCTCAGTTTTCTTGCTGAGCTTCCTGAACAAGATCTTTTGGGCTGGAAGGGGCTTTGCAAATGTTTGCATTTGAGAGCAATGGGAGAATCTCTCAATTAACAAGCTTGCCCTGGTGCAATACTTGAGTTTCCCTTCTAGCACAACTTTGTTGTGAGCTTTCACTTTGAATTTAGCCTTTTCCTTCATCATCTCAGACATGATGAAGGTTCTCCAATCAAATTTGATGCCTTTGTCACTAGCATCAATCACAGCAGCCATGATTCTGATTCTTGGATGGCTGACCTGCTCCAAGCTTCCAGTGTTGCTCAAGAGACTCTTAGCAACTACCTCAAAGAGGTTGAGAAATTTTGGCTTGAGAGTCTTCTTTTTTTGTGTTGAAGAAATGGGGCCTGGAACCAATAGCCTTTCTTGAGCTATTTCATCTTCATGGCCAGTGCCATAAACTTCTGGATTCCTTCCCTCATTAGGCAATCCAAAGGCTCCTTCAATATCTTCTGAAGAGAATTTCACTCTATGAAATCTCTCTTCTTCCTCTCCTTCTGCAGTATATGACAACCTTGTGGAAACTTCACCATCTGCAGGTTGGCCTCTCCATTTGAGGAAGGCAAAGAATTCAGCCATGTAACCTTCCAAGCATGAACTTGGTCTTTCCTCCATGAACTTTTGCAAACCAGCTCTTCTCAGCCATCTTAGAGTTGGTTTAATCTCAGGATCCTCACTCTCAAAGGATACTATGGGCTCAAAATGAAGGTTGTTTTTGTTGCTCATGTAGCCAAAATCAAGGTCTAGAGCCTTGTTGGAGAAATCAATGAGCATCTCTGGTCTAACTTTGGGGGCCATTTGAAGGTTTGATAGAGATTGAGAGAGTTTGAAGAAATTTAGAGCTAGGGTTTCGAATACTTGGGGAAGAAGTGTTTGAGAGGGATCTTAAGGCTTGAGAATATTCTAAAAAGAATGTTTGTCAATGAGTTGGTGAAGTCTTGATGCAATTCAAAGGTGAGCAAAAAAGGAAATCCAATATGAACGACTAGGATTGATTTCAGGGGAGTTGGCCAGTTTTGATCCAATGGTCAAAAACCAATGTAACAGCGAAAGAACTGTTTTATTCAAAACGTGGGAGGTTTTTAATGTTTGTTTAAGGCTGGGGGTTTTTCGAGATAGATCATGTCCCAAAAAGTTTAATGCAAACAAGAGTTAAATATTAGCATTTAATGCATGGAAAGTGACCTTTTGGGTGGGAGACAAATTAAATCCCAGAAAGGTGAAAAATGTATTTCAATGGGACAGATTTCGAAATAGGTATTGATCACCAAAAATAGGTGCTTATCATACCAAGATTTGGTTTGATAGTCAAGACAACTTATCTGACCCTACATGGACAAGTGTCCTGAAAAGCTGTGGACAAGTGTCCTGAATTTCAAGGGACAAGTGTCCTGAAGAAGTAAGGTCATCTTTTCTGAATTTCAGTAGATTTGACCAAGTCTGCTGAAGTTTGAGTTTATCTCCCCCTTAATGAATGAACTTCTTTGGACTCATTTGTCCAACTTCCCTGGATCAAGAAGTCCCAACTCTGCTGATAATTCCAGGAACCTTGTCTCTGCAAGTGGCTTAGTTAGTATATCAGCTTTTTGATGATCTGTGTGGATCTTTACTAACTTAATATCCTTCTTCTCCACATGATCTCTAATGAAGTGATGCTTGATGTCCACATGTTTGCATCTTGTGTGCAAGACAGGATTTTGTGATATAGCAATGGCACTATTGTTATCACAGAATATTGGCACTTCAGTAGAGTTGACTTTGTAGTCTCTGAGTTGTTGTCTCAGCCAAAGGATTTGAGCACAACAACTTCCAGCAGCAACATATTCAGCTTCAGTGGTGGAGGTGGCCACTGTGTTTTGCTTCTTGGAAAACCAAGATATGAGTTTGTTGCCTAAGAATTGACAAGTTCCTGAAGTGGATTTTATGTCAATTCTGCATCCTCCATAATCAGCATCTGAGTAGCCAGTTAACTCAATATTGTCATCAGCAGGGTACCAAAGGCCTAGATTTTCAGTGCCTTTGAGATACCTCAAGATCCTCTTTGCAGCCTCAAGATGGCTTTTCTTAGGATTTGCTTGAAACCTTGCACATACACCTACTGCAAAGGTGATGTCAGGCCTGCTGGCAGTAAGATAGAGGAGTGAACCAATGATTCCTCTGTACTCAGTGGAGTTGGTTGGAACACCACTTTCATCAGGATCCATCTTCCAATTAGTATTCATTGGGATCCTCACTGGTTTGCTTGATGTACACCCAAATTTCTTGATCATTTCTCTGGTGTACTTAGCTTGGTTGATGAAGATTCCTTCTTTTGATTGCTTGACTTGTAGACCCAAAAAGAAGTTCATCAACCCCATCATGGACATCTCAAACTTGCTTTGCATAGGCTTGGAGAATTTTTCACACAGCTTCTCATTAGGGGATCCAAAAATTATGTCATCTACATAAATTTGGACAAGCAAGATGTCCTCTCCTTCAGAGATTCTGAAGAGAGTTCTGTCCACAGTTCCCTTGGTGAATCCATGATCCAATAGGAACTGTGACAATGTATCATACCAAGCCCTAGGGGCCTGTTTGAGTCCATATAGAGCCTTCTTCAGCCTGTATACTTGGTTTCCAATCTCAAAACCTGGTGGTTGCTCCACATAGACCTCTTCTTTCAAGACTCCATTCAGAAAGGCACTCTTGACATCCATTTGGTACACTTTGAACCTCTTGTGGGCTGCATAGGCTAGGAAAAGTCTTATTGCTTCTAGCCTTGCCACAGGTGCAAAGGTCTCATCATAGTCAATGCCTTCATGCTGGCAGTAACCTTTTGCCACTAGTCTTCCTTTGTTTCTGACAATCACATCATTTTCATTATTTTTGTTCTTGAACACCCACTTGGTTCCAATAACATCTTGATGTGAAGGTCTATCAACCAGCTCCCATACTTCATTTCTGGTGAATTGGTTGAGCTCTTCCTGCATTGCTGTGATCCAATTGGCATCCTGAAGTGCTTCATCAATGTCTTTTGGTTCCTGTTCTGACAAGAAACAACAGAACATAGCACTTTCACCATGAAACTTTCTGGTTCTGACTCCTATGCTTGGATCACCAAGTATCAGATCAGTAGGATGGTCATACAACCAAGTCCTTCTTTTTCTGATTCCTTCAGTAGAGTTGTCCTCTACTGAGGTTGAGTCATTTTGATCATAAAATTCAGGATAATTTAGTGCAGGATCTAATTCAGGATCATAATCAGGGGTGTTGTCCTCAATGTCAGGGACATTGGTATTTTCAACATTTTGAGTTCCCCCTTGATTATTTTAATCACAATTGGTTAAGAGACTGTCTAATATACTATTTTAAAACAAATTATAATAAGTCTATGAATATTATATTTATATTTATGATAGTAGTTTAAGTATATTAATACGTTTTATATATATATATATATTAATAAATAAATTATTATTAGTATACGAACAAATGGTGTTAAATTGGATATTGATTTGAAAAATAGAACAAGACCCACTAATTCTGAAAACATTTCCTTAAGTATCTCAATTCGGTTGGCAATTAGAATTTTAATTGGGAGACTAATTTTCTACCTAAATAACTCTCTTAATTTCAGACTACTTTCCAATCCCAAATTTATTCTCAAAATTCCAGATTTCTCTCCAAATTCCAAACTATTCTCAACTAATTTATCATACGATAGTTTTTCCAAGGAACCTCCCTACGAAAATCTTTATTCCTAAACACTTTAAACCTAGCACAAATAGTGATCGAGTCTGTTGGGATATGAATCCTAGAACAAGTCCTAAATGATGAATAAAAGATAAAAGATGAAGTTTTGATAAGCCAAAAGAAGACTTGAATATTTTCTAAGTGTTGACTGATCTAGTCTAGTTAAGTTGAAGTCATCTTGTACAGATCAGTAGAATTCACAAGACAAGTACTATTTCACAAAGACAAGTAATAGTTTTAAAAGATAAGTATTACTGAAAGATAAGTACGATTTATAAGTACTTCATATTTGTTATTTTGTATATGTTAAGATTGTTATTGAGCTATGAATAATTGTTGTATAGAGCTCATGTTTTTGAATGTAATAGATAGATTCTTTGTATAGTTTTCTAAGTTGACTAAGCTTTATAACAAGAAGCTTAATGTAATGTAATAGTCTTGTTAGGATTAGTTGATAGGACTAGATTAGTTCTATGTTGTAATCTGAAGAAGTCTACTGCACAAGACAAGTAGAAGACACAGTCTACTACTACTACACAAGACTGGTGCGACTTAAACAAGACAGGTCAACTTGAAGTTAGTTACAGAAACGCGTGTTGAAGATAAAGTTTGAAGAGTTAGTTAAGGAATAACTAATTAACTGAAGAAACGAATCAGTTAGAAGTTAGTTTTCAAGAAAGGTTGTTACACAACTGAATGTTCTTGAAATTAGAAGTCTATAAATACCTTATGGTATTGATTCATTAAAGACTACTGAGATACTGATACGACTACTGCAATATTAATACTGCAAGCATTATTGAAGATTCAAGTGAAGAAATTACTCTCAGAGTTTGAAGTTCAGAAAGTGAAGCTACGCAAGACAAGTGAAGAAATCAGAAGGCTACTACTGAATGAAGAGAAGTTTTATTTTTCGTTTATTGTTTCAAGTTGCTAGTTACTTGTAAATCACTAGTAAGATCGAAGATATATCTAGTGGTATAATCGAGAAGATCTAAGTCTTATTTCTTGGGACTTAAAGCTACAAGAACATATTACTCGATTGGAAGAGTTAATAAGAATTTCACGACTGGAGTTGTGAGAGTGGATGTAGACAAGTTGTCGAACCACTATAAATCTCGTGTGTGATTTACTTTACTGTTTTGTTTGTTGTTTAATTGATTAATTGTTTGATTGATTGAATTACATAACTGAACTAGACTAGTTGAGTATACATAAAACAGAGTTCTCGAATTAAGTTGAGTATAATCTTTAATTGGGCTCATTGTTAATTTCGTATTCTGCACATTGTAATTCTGATATATCGAAATATTTTAGAAAAGTCTATTCACCCCCCTCTAGACATTTTCTTTAGCTTCCCTCGATATTAACTCAACTTAGGGACCTACAAGTGGTATCAGAGCAGTAGTTTACGAACTGCTGTTTCTTGATAACCAACACAAGACTTGGGTGAAAGTCTTGGTCCAAGATCATACTTGCTTACGTGTGCTTGATCAATATTCTTGTTATAGTGTTTTCTTATTCCCTGTTCTTGACTCATATACTTCTTGATCATAAAACTGATTAGCACTAGACTACTCATTTAATCATGTCTCTTGAAATAAGCGCTAACAAGTTGTCTAAGTTTCAGGTTCAAGATTATGACTATTGGAAACTAAGGATGGAAGCCATCTTCAGTTCCACTCACGACTTAATGATCTCCGTCATCACTGAAGGTCCGATAGTGACCATGATTCCCAATACTGCTGCCCTTGACATTAATCAACCCGTGGGTACACTCGTCAAGAAACCAAGGTCAGAACTTACCTCAGAAGAAATGAGACAGAATAATTTGGATAGCTTGGCCAAGAATTACATCTTACACACTCTTCCTAACGAGTATCTGGGAAAAGTGTTAAAATGTAAAACTGCCAAAGAAATGTGGGATCGCTTAGCTATCATTTGTGAAGGAACATCCCTAATCAAAGAAAGCAAGCTTTCTACAGCAGTCCAAAGATTCGAATCATTTCATATGAAAGCTGGTGAAACAATAGACCAGTTGGATACTCGTTTTACCAAAATCATGAATGACTTGGAAGTCCTTGGTAAATCTTATACTCCACGTGAAATCAATCTTAGGATTCTCAAAAGCCTTGATAGTCGATGGAAAATGGTAAAAATGCTTGTTAAGAATACCCAAGATATAGATGTATGGACAGCAGAAACCATGTTTCAAACTCTAAAGGCCCATGAGTTTGATTTAGACGAAGATGAACCTATAGTAAGTAGTGACAGAGAACATGTTGTATCTAAGAACGTTGCTTTTAAGGCTAGTTCGTCTAAGGTAGACAGGTTGAAGTCTAAGACTAGGTCTACTTCTGTGAAAGACGAGTTAGATACTGATCTTAGTCTGAAGGATCAGGTAAGCCTCATGGTTAGAAAGTTTGATAGGCTGAATAAACGTTCCGGAAGATATAAGAAGTTCTATAGAGAGCATAGAGGGTCTGCTTCTAAGAACTCGTCTGAGACCAGACGAGACCGAAACTCGTCCGAAAGGAGAGACGAAGTCTCGAAAGGTAACAGACAAGATAGAGAGTCTGATGGTAGGAAGATTACTCGTTCTGATAGACGTGATAAACGAAGGAACAACTCTCCTATTAAAAAGGCTACTAATGATCTCTTGTGCTATAACTGTGAAAAGCCAGGTCACTACATTTATGAATGTCCAGACCTGAGTACTGATGATCGAGAAGAACGCAAAGCACGAAGGGAAAGAAGATACAACCGTGGTAAGAAGGCAATGATGGCCAATGATGACTCTGAGTCTGACTCAGACGAGTTGCCATCATCCTCATCTAGCTACCCGTCTGAACCAGATCACGATGAAGCTTTCATAGTAGATGATGGTCTATGCTGCATGGCTAAAATCGACCAAGAGGTATCATCTGCTACATCTTTTCAGTCTTGTGATGAATCAGAATCTGATGAAAGTGATACTGCCAGTAGCAAAGTAGGGAGTAGCCTTCAGCACTCTACTAGTGCAGTTGAAGACGACCTCCTACTTGCCAACAAGGCAATCATTGAAGTCAGTGACGAAAACATCATTTTAAGACAAGAAATCATTGATCTTAAGGAAGCTCAGTCTAAAGTAGATCCTAATATAACAGTCCTAAATGAACGCTTGCAAGAAGAGTTGAGTCAACTCAAAGACAAGTGTGCATTGACAGACAAGTTGTATCAAGACCTACTTAAGACACATGCTACTGAGAAACATGAATTCAATGTTTTAAAAAGCAAGTTCAAAAAGCTTGAAGAACGTAATAAGTTCTTAGAAACCGAGGTTGTCACTTTAGACCTTAAACTTACTGACCTGGTTAACTCTTCTAAGGTTAACCTTGAACTGTCAGATAGGTATAGGGCTCCTGCTGACAAGACAGGCTTAGGTGCTGAGACATCAAGCTCGTCTACTCTAGTTCCTAAGAACCCTACTATTTTCATCTCAAGCTCTTTGACTAATGATAAAGGAAAAGAACCAATGATATACGATATTGATACTCCATCTAAAGGTACTGTACCAAAACAAGCTCGAGTTAACATTCCAATTACCAAGGGAGGTCAAAAGAATGATAACAACAAGCCTGTTCAACCTAGAACTAATCTTCTAAGGACCACTAATCGTAGACGATCCAACCAGGTCACATACGAGGATTGGTATCCTGAGGAGACGAGTACTAGACAAGTACAGACTAGACGACAAGAGTCTAGACCTCCTTTTATAAGGCAGTCTCAACTCTACTCGTCTAGACCTAGACAGGAAGGTCCAAAATATCGTACACAAGCTGTTCTATATCCTCCACCTTTGTCATATGATATCGAAGGAAAAGAAAGACCTAAACATGTCTATAAACCGTATGGACCTAATGCATATAAACCCTACTCTGACTATCATAGACAAGTGCCTACTCAAGTAGAGATCAAGTCGAAAGGCTATCTCCAAAGAGTAGACCCGAACTCGACTGATAGGCCAGATAAGGACAACAAGGTCTTATTTTGCAACAAATATGGTCGAAAGCTCAGAAGATCAAACTTGTTTAGGACTCCAATGTACATTTGGATTCCATTGAACTCGACTAACCCCCCAGGACCCCAATAAACAAGGAGGGTACCTAAATTATGTAATATCGTCGAATGCAGGGTCGACTCGATCTATACAAGAAGGGTGGCTCAATAGGAGAAACTTGGTACATAGACAGTGGTTGTTCGCACCACATGACTGGTACCAAGACTCTCTTATCAAGCTACCATGAACAAGAAGGACCAAAAGTAATATTTGGTGATAGCTCCACCGCTGTTACCAAAGGATTCGGCTACATTCGGAATGGAAACATAGAGATCCAAGATGTCTCATATGTTGAAGGCTTGAAATACAATTTACTCTCTGTTTCACAATTTTGTGATCGTGGATACAAGGTGCAGTTCAAGAGTCGCAAATGTGAAATCATTGACAAAAGGACTCATACCATACTACTCGTCGGCATAAGACAAGGAAGTGTGTACATAGTGAACTGGAACAGTTGTCCGAGGGACACCTGTCTACTTACTAAGAATCCTAAAGAACTTGGCTGGCTCTGGCATAGACGCCTTTGTCATCTAAACTTTAAGGTTCTTAATAAGATAGCCAGAGACTACCTTGTGGAAGGTATTCCCAATGAAGTCTACTACAAGTCACATGTATGCACATCCTGTCAGAAAGGTAAACAGGTAAAAGGTTCCTTTAAATCTATTCCATCCCTCTCAACAAGTAGAGTTCTTGAACTTCTACATATGGACTTACATGGCCCAATAACTCCTCCAACTTTGAACGATAGAAGGTACACACTTGTTGTGGTAGACGACTATTCTAAGTTCACTTGGGTAGTCTTCTTACACAAGAAGAGTGATACACAAACACTTTTGCCTGATCTGTTGAAGAAGTTACAGGTTGAGAAGAATCAGTCAATTGTCAAGATCCGTAGTGACAAGGGTACTGAATTCATTAACTGCTATATTAAAGAATTTTGTTCTAAGCGTGGCATCCAGCACCTTACTAGTGCAGCAAGGACACCACAACAAAATGGAGTAGCAGAGCGAAGGAACAGAACTCTTAAGGAGGCCTGCAGGACCATGCTGACAGAGTACAATACGCCTCAGAAGTTTTGGGCAGAAGCTATCAATACTGCATGCCACTCACAAAATAGAAGTGCTATCAATAAAGCACTAGGTAAGACACCTTATGAGGTATGGAAAGGTAGAAAACCCAGAGTCTCATATTTTCATATATTTGGTTGTAAGTGTTTTATCCATAATAATGGGAAAAGTAAGTTGAATGCATTTGATGCTAAAGCAGACGAGGGGATATTCTTAGGATACTCCTCGACTAGCAAAGCATTTAGAGTATTCAACTACTCAACCCTTTGTGTGGAAGAAACACCACATGTGGTTTTCGATGAATCTCAACAGGACTCGTCTGCCAACAAGATCAGTGAGAAAGTTACTGAGCTAACTATCGAATCTGACAAAGACTCAGAGGTATATGAATCCGTCCAAGCATACAATCCATTCATGAAAGCCCTTGAAACTGATGACAAGGAAAGGGTAAGTGCTCAAGGTAAGTCTACTAGACCAGTAGACATGCCTGCTCTAGTTGACTCATTTACTCCAGGTAAATTTGTTGATGATATAAATGATGTTGACATGCATGATGCTATAACCGATCTAGATGATGATACTATGCTTACAAAGACTAGAAAAATATGGAAATCTGCTCATGATACTGAAAATATCATTGGTGACTCTACTATTGGTGTAAAGACTAGACGACAACTCTTTGAGTCACAAGAACAACCTAGTCCATCTCTGTTTTGCTGGTGTTGTTTCCTCTCATCTATCGAGCCTAAAACCATTAAAGAGGCTTTAGCTGATAGTAATTGGATCATCGCTATGCAAGACGAGTTGAATCAGTTTGTTCGAAACGACGTCTGGGAACTTGTTGATAGACCTAAACATCATAATGTAGTTGGTACTCGATGGATCTTCAAGAATAAGAAAAATGAGAATGATGTAGTTGTTCGTAACAAGGCTAGACTAGTCGCCCAAGGCTATTCACAAGCTGAAGGCATAGATTATGATGAAACATATGCTCCTGTTGCTAGACTAGAAGCCATTCGATTGTTCCTTGCATATGCTGCTTACATGAAATTTACTGTATATCAAATGGATGTTAAAAGTGCATTTCTTAACGGTATTCTTGCGGAAGAAGTGTATGTTGAACAACCCCCAGGTTTCGAAGTCAAAGGTAATCAGGTATACAGATTAAAGAAGGCCTTATATGGACTAAAGCAAGCTCCAAGAGCCTGGTACGATACTCTTTCTCAATTTCTATTAGAAAATGGTTTTACTAAGGGCAAGGTAGATAGAACCTTGTTCAGAAGACAAGAAGGGAAAGACATTTTACTCGTCCAAATTTACGTAGATGACATAATTTTTGGATCACCTAACAAAAAGCTGAGTGAAAGTTTCTCAACACTCATGCAAAGTAAATTTGAGATGTCTATGATGGGTGAAATGAACTACTTTCTTGGACTTCAAGTAAAACAGACCCCAGAAGGGATTTTCATAAATCAAGCAAAATATACTCGTAATCTACTAGACAAGTATGGTATTAAGACATGTAAATCTTCTGGAGTACCTATGCAACCTACTTACAGGATGGATCCAGACGAGAATGGTAAATGTACTGATCAAACTCATTACCGTGGTCTTATTGGTTCATTACTCTACTTGACTGCTAGTAGACCTGATATTGCATTTTCTGTTGGTGTATGTGCTCGCTTTCAAGCTAATCCAAAAGAGAGTCATATGGAAACCACTAAAAGGATATTGAAATATTTGAAAGGAACCATCAATCGTGGTATATGGTATCCCTCAAATGATGATTTATCTCTAAGTGGCTACTCTGATTCTGATTTTGGTGGTTGTAGAATAGATAGGAAGTCTACATCTGGTTCTTGTCAATTCTTAGGCACAAAACTCATTTCATGGTTTTCGAAAAAGCAGACAAGTGTTGCTACCTCTACTACTGAAGCCGAGTACATGGCTGCTGGTAGTTGTTGTAGTCAATTATTATGGCTTATTCAATAGCTTAGAGATTATAATATCTGTGAATCAAATGTTCCTATTTTCTGTGATAGTAATAGTGCTATTGCCATTACACAAAATCCTGTTCTGCACACACGATGTAAGCATGTCGATGTGAAACACCATTTTATACGTGATCATGTAGAAAAGAAGGATATTCGCATGGAAAAGATTCATACTGATTTTCAAAGAGCTGATATTTTCACAAAACCATTAGCTGAGGCCCGATTTCATGAATTATGCACTAGTCTAGGACTAATTGATCTTGATCCTACTAGTATGTAGAAATGTACTGACCAGACAGGTACAGTCCTAAGAAGAAAAGAGAAACAGACAAGTTACCACAAAAGTTCAGAGCACTCATCTACTCATTCAATAGACAGGTATACAAGGTCAGACAAGTTGACCAAACAACCCGATGAGGAAGCTGGTAAAGCTGAGGGTAATACTAAGGGAATAAACATTTAAGGGGGAATCCTTGATTTCTTAAAGATCCTTATGTTGACTCTTCAGTTTGGTAACAGTCATCTTGTTTGAACCTTGATCATTGACTTAGATTGATATTAGATGTTTGAACCTTGATCATTGACTTAGATTGATATTCATTCTAATTATTCTACTCGACTACCTGTACTACATCTAATCTGTAGTGCAAGAAAAGACAGGTACATATAATCACTTGATGTTCAAAGTAGACAAGCACAATCGAAGGGGGAACTCGTCTTGTGCATGTCAGTCTACTCGTCTGTTCTGGATAGACACGAACAGACAAGATAAGTGTTTCATGATGTAAATACTGTAAGTGTTTAAACAATACACATTAAGGATATAAATGTAATTTGAGTATTGAAAGTTTGAAAAACCTAGAATTGGATGTATACACTCCATTTAATGAGGTGTATATAACCAGTTCGCGCCAAAAACTCTACTGTGCTAGGTCAGAGGAATACACTCCTCTACTCTACCAATAGAAGAGGCGGATTTCAAATTTCACAATACTAAATCACGTAATATTCTCGATTCCGCCAAACTGAATTTCAAAAGACTTTCATACTTAACCATTGGATTAAATCGCTCAATCTCAACCATTGATTCCAAACTCAAGGTTTAACAAAACCCACACTACTCGTTCATAACTGCTCACAAGTATTTATCTCTCGATTCTCATAACTTCTCAAGTACTCAAGATCTTTCGAAATCTCTTATTTTTCTTACTTATTCTACTATGTCGATTGTTTCGATATTTGATGCCCGTACTAACATGCAAGAAAGGTTCGATCTAGGCAAGTACATTACCGAAGGAAGAGTGCATGTGGAGGGTTCGGTGTTTTTCAAAGGGAATCACACTGAAGACAACAAAGAAATTCTGATTAAATGCTTCAGATGCGGTTTGAGACCCTATTTGGAGGCGTTTCCTGAAGTGGTGCTAGAGGAAGAGGTGTTAGAATTTTATGCTACTGCAAATCGACAAGGCGACTCGATTGAAGCCTTTGTTGGAAGAAGGCGAGTGGAGATTACTCGTGAATTTCTGACAGAATCTCTGAAATTGCCATCCGGTTCGATAGATATCGAAAGATATGCTGAAGGCAGAGAGTTGAGGTATTTGAGCATTTTCTGTGGAAGAAAGCTGAAATTGAAAAGTGATGGAAAAGTTCCTGTGGTCAAGAAGAAGGAGCTACTTGACAAGTACAAAACTCTTCTTGATATCGCATCAAAAATGTTGCTAGGAGTCACTGGGAGTTTTGACTCTGTGACGCCCCAGAAAGCACGAATTATGGCTGTGATTTACGATGGAATCACTGAAGGAAACTGGACTAAACTATTTTTGGATAGGTTGATGTATTACAAGAGGTTTGTGCAAGTTGACACCAGTACAGTCAACTGGGTGGTAACTGCGAATGTTAGCTTTGGAAACAAGCTAAGTATCATTCTACCCATCTTATTGCCCAACAAGACGAGTTGGAGTAAAGGCAAGCCATTCCATCCTCTAAAGCATTATTTGAAGAAGGAGGCTCTGGCTAAGCAAGTTGCTGCTAGATCGGCTGCCACCAGACAAGTTCAAATCAATCCTGATGATGCCATGATTGAAGCTGCCTCGTCTAGTTCTGGAAAAGACGAGTCAGGCAGTGAAGGTTCTGAAGAAGTTGAGGCTGGTACTAGTAGAAGACTAGTTCAGTATGTGGAAGAGGAGGCTATGATTGAGGCTGAAGGAGATTCGGAAGAAACTCACTCAGACAAGGAGCCTGAGACGAAAGAGGACGAATTGCAAGTATATCGACTGGTGAGAGTCGAGTCGAGCCCTTCACCAGACAAGTCGACTGAAGAAAAGGTTGGTACTTCTTCTAGAGCTTTGTCAATTCCTCTCTCTATCCCTGTTAAAACCAAGGCCAGATCACTTCGATCTCGTGCCAAACCCATACCCAAAACCTCGTCAGTGTTGGCAATACATCCACTTCGAGCCAACATAACCCCACACACTACTATATTCGATACAGTTGATACTTCTACAACTGTCGAACCAAACCATGCCACATTAAAGCCCCAAGAAACCACCATCCAAATTCCTATTACCTCAACAGAATATGTTGAACCCCCCAACCCATCTACGTCAGACAAGACACCAGTTGCCACTGCAACAACTGAGACAGGGACCCCACCTGCTCAGACCCCGTCTGATATTAGATTTGAATCCCTTGTTTATTATCCGATGTGCTTAAGGGAGAAGAGGGTTCGTGCTAAAGTCAGTAACAATCTGAAGAAGAGGCTCTCGTCTATTGAGATAGACACCTCATCAGAACAGTATGAGAAACTCATTCGAATATGCACATGGGTTGCATTGAAGAAATCTTCTACTGATGATCTATTTGAAGTCATACAAGGCATGGGTGGTATCTCCAATTTTATGGATTGGGAGATGGAGCAAAGGGAGAATAGTGGAGTTCAAGATTATTCAGAACTTCTCCCACCTCATGTTATTACAGCCCTGGTAAAGAGAATGCTAAATGTACCAGATGATGTATTGCCTGCATCACACTTGTTTGATGTTGGTATTCAAACTGATGTTGTGGAAGAAAAGTTGACAGCTAAGTTAGTTGATGTTGCTGTTCAGACTGATCCGTCTGAGGAAGATGCTGTAAATATTGAAGAAGAAGACAACAACTCAATCGATTTTGGTGAGGAAGATGATGAGTTTGTTGAAGCCATCTTGTTTAATGAAGATGAGCTAACTGAAACTCACTCTACTGCTCATATGTTTCCAGAAGGACTTATAGATGAGTTGAAGACAGAATTAAAGGAAGTAGTAAAGTCGTCTATTGAAGTGTTCTTAGAATCAAAGTTGAAGACAGTTCTTGTTGAACAAAATCAGTCACTAGTTGACAGCTCCAAGGAATTGATAGTTGGAGAAGTGAATAAGATGGATTCTACTTTTCGACAAGAAATGTATACGCAAATTGAAGACTTCTTGAAAAGACAAGTTGACTACTTGGAGAACAGGTCTGTTAATTTTGCTAGGTCATTGGCTGAAGAGTCTAGTAAGATGGAAAGATTATACAGAGTGAAGATTGAGATAGCAGATGAGCAAAGACGAGAAGCACAAGATCAGTTGGTGTGTTCTCAAGCTATTCTCACTGAGCTGACTAAGCAAAACACCCTACTGCGTCAGACAGCTGTTCATTTCAAGGATGAATTGGCTATTAACTCGAAGAAGTTGGAGTCTACTGCTGATCGACTAGATAAGATGAGTCGTGATCAGTCCCAACAAAAGCAGATAGAGCTCGCGGCTGAAGCAATGAAGGAAGCACTGAAAGAAGAAATGACTCGATTCACTAGTCTATTCACTCTTAAGGCAAGTGATGAAGCCAAAAAGGGGGAAGAGACAAGTAGAGTTGAAGAGAAGTCAAGTGCAGAACCTGAAGTTAAAGCTGCTGCGACTGCGATAGAAGAGTTAAGGTATCCCAAGAGAGGAAGGCTGGTCAAGAAAGCTGATCTTGAAGAAGCTGAAGAACAGAAAAAGAAAAGATTGCTAAAAGGAAAAAGCATTGCGTCTCCTGAAGGTGAAGTTCAGACTAGACAAGTCAAGAGGAAACTTGTTCTAGAGAAGAAGAAAGAAGAACTAGGAGATATTCTAGCTGATATTGGTGATGAAGAGGTTGAAGCTCTTCATAAGAAGCAGAAGCTGGAAGAAATTCATTATGCTAACAAGAAATTGCTAGGAAAGCATATCAAGAATTTGCTGAAATTGAAGACTGATCCAGATCAAGTTGAAGATGCATACATTGATAATTTCATTGATGATGAACATAAAGATGCATGGTTCAAAGTCAAGCTGAATTGGGAGTTGGATCACTGGATTATTCGCAAGTTTGGAGATCCAGAGAGCAAAGAAGAGTTATACGCAATTTTTGACAAGTTCATGGAAATTCAAGACAGGAATCTATGGAACTTGATCATGAGGATTGCAACTGCTGTAAGTTTTAATATTCTTGTTCCTATTTTTCCTAAATGGATTACTCCTATGTTAGGTTCTGGAAAAAGGATCGATTACAACCATATTAAGAAGTTTGAAGAAGACCTACTAGAGAAGGAGAAGATCGAAACGGAAGAACACATGACTATCATTCACAAAAGGCTACTAGATGCTTTTGGTGTTCCAAGTTCTTAAGAAGGTAGTATATCAGATTAATTTTTGTTTTTGCTCTGATACTTAGACTTAGTTTTATTTTGAGTAAGTATTTGTAATATCTACTGATCTTATTTCGAAATGAATGAAAAGATAAGTACTATTTGATGTTTAAGACAAGATAACTACTTAACTAGTCTACTATTATGAAAAGATTCAAGTAGTTTTGGCTTCATCAAAAAGGGGAAAATTGTTGGGATATGAATCCTAGAACAAGTCCTAAATGATGAATAAAAGATAAAAGATGAAGTTTTGATAAGCCAAAAGAAGACTTGAATATTTTCTAAGTGTTGACTGATCTAGTCTAGTTAAGTTGAAGTCATCTTGTACAGATCAGTAGAATTCACAAGACAAGTACTATTTCACAAAGACAAGTAATAGTTTTAAAAGATAAGTATTACTGAAAGATAAGTACGATTTATAAGTACTTCATATTTGTTATTTTGTATATGTTAAGATTGTTATTGAGCTATGAATAATTGTTGTATAGAGCTCATGTTTTTGAATGTAATAGATAGATTCTTTGTATAGTTTTCTAAGTTGACTAAGCTTTATAACAAGAAGCTTAATGTAATGTAATAGTCTTGTTAGGATTAGTTGATAGGACTAGATTAGTTCTATGTTGTAATCTGAAGAAGTCTACTGCACAAGACAAGTAGAAGACACAGTCTACTACTACTACACAAGACTGGTGCAACTTAAACAAGACAGGTCAACTTGAAGTTAGTTACAGAAACGCGTGTTGAAGATAAAGTTTGAAGAGTTAGTTAAGGAATAACTAATTAACTGAAGAAACGAATCAGTTAGAAGTTAGTTTTCAAGAAAGGTTGTTACACAACTGAATGTTCTTGAAATTAGAAGTCTATAAATACCTTATGGTATTGATTCATTAAAGACTACTGAGATACTGATACGACTACTGAAATATTAATACTGCAAGCATTATTGAAGATTCAAGTGAAGAAATTACTCTCAGAGTTTGAAGTTCAGAAAGTGAAGCTACGCAAGACAAGTGAAGAAATCAGAAGGCTACTACTGAACGAAGAGAAGTTTTATTTTTCGTTTATTGTTTCAAGTTGCTAGTTACTTGTAAATCACTAGTAAGATCGAAGATATATCTGGTGGTATAATCGAGAAGATCTAAGTCTTATTTCTTGGGACTTAAAGCTACAAGAACATATTACTCGATTGGAAGAGTTAATAAGAATTTCACGACTGGAGTTGTGAGAGTGGATGTAGACAAGTTGTCGAACCACTATAAATCTCGTGTGTGATTTACTTTACTGTTTTGTTTGTTGTTTAATTGATTAATTGTTTGATTGATTGAATTACATAACTGAACTAGACTAGTTGAGTATACATAAAACAGAGTTCTCGAATTAAGTTGAGTATAATCTTTAATTGGGCTCATTGTTAATTTCGTATTCCGCACATTGTAATTCTGATATATCGAAAGATTTTAGAAAAGTCTATTCACCCCCCTCTAGACATTTTCTTTAGCTTCCCTCGATATTAACTCAACTTAGGGACCTACAGAGTCGTTATCATCCACATCGTGGTGTCTCGCTGGAGTGGAAGGTGCCGCATTCGACATCTCCAATTTTTACCGAGAACGGTATCTATTTCTTCATTAATCCTAATATTCAATTCTTTTCACATTCAGAAATTAGATCGGCTAGTTAAATTGTTGATTATCCTTCACCCAAATGAGTAAGTATAGTTTTACATTTTAGGATTCGAATGATAATTGATTCAGTGATGGTCCAATAACAAATTAATTATTTAACCTCTTTTCTATTTCTTATTTGACGTGACCTGTTTCCAACTAGAACATCAAGCCATATTTTGGAATTTCAAGTTCAACCTATTATTTATCCGTTGGAGTTTATTGTCCAATCATTTTGGTTATTATTCCAGATCCTATTAAAACCTTAAGAATTCAATTGTTTATCTTAAATTTTTGGATAGTGACATTTAAAGTATAAAAGTCGCCAAGTGTTTCGAATTATTATAAACTGTGACTTAAATTCCTTAATAATAATATTATTATTAATTATTTATAAATTTTAGTTTTAGTATGTAATTTTGTAGTCACGAGTTTATCGGTTAATCCGGTATATTAATTAATAATTATCAATTTAATAATAATATTTATATTAATTATCCATTCACTTAATAATTAATTAAATTATCAAAACACCAACTTAATTATTATTTCTACTATTACTTTTATTAGTAAATAAGGCTATGACTCATTAATGTGTTAATAATAAGATAATATTTATTATTATAGGTGACGAGGAATTCTTGCACTAATTCAAGTTACGTACTTACGAGATTACTCAAGTTTTAAGGTGGGATTTTCTTGATTGGCTACACTTTGTCATTTTTAAATATTTCGTGTGAGTGATTTTATTTCTTGCTGCATCTTACATCTTATGGTTGGTTTATCCAACAATCTTATGGTTGGTTTATCCAACAAGCCTATGTTATTATGGTTGGTTTATCCAATAAACTTATGGTTGGTTTATCCAACAACTTATGTTATTATGGTTGGTTTATCCAACAAGCCTATGGTTGGTTTATCCAACAAGCCTATGTTATTATGGTTGGCTCTGCCAACAAGCTTATGAAATTGTATGCATGTTTGTGAGTTATGATTTTATTCATATGTTATATTTAATTGTGACAAAGTTAATCCCACTGAGCTAGTTGTTTTGCTCACCCCAATCTAAACATTTTACAGATTGAAGGAGTTGAAGTGGAGGGACGGTGGATGCGTACATGTCATTAAGGAACACCTTCATGCTATTTTATTTAATTATTTGCATTTAAAATTTAAACTATTTTCATTTTAAGAATGTTCACATCCTTTTTTTTAAACAAGTTTTGGTACTCATTAGTTGAAGTTACATTTTAAAATGAATCTTTTAAAAGTGTTTGAGTATTTATTTACCAAATTAATTCCGCTGCCAATTTTTATAAAAAATATGCATCGTATACTATTTTCATCTAGGCCCCTAAAATCGGGATGTGACAAATGGTATCAGAGCAGGAACTCTACTGATTTGAGAGTATCCAAGAAATACTCCCTCATCAGCTTTGCTGTCAAAAGCTTTCAACTGTTCTTTCCCATTATTGTGAATGAAACATTTGCAACCAAAATATATGAAAGTGTGACACTTTAGGTATTCTTCTTTTCCATAGTTCATAGGGGGTTTTGCCTTGCCCCTTGGTAATCAAACATCTATTTTGAGTATGGCATGCAATATTTATAGCTTCAGCCCAAAACCTCTTAGGTAAGTTTGAATCAGCAATTAAGGTTCTAGCAGCTTCTTTTAAGGTTCTATTCCTCCTTTCTGCAACTCCATTTTGCTGAGGTGTTCTAGCTGTTGAGGTTTCATGAGCTATACCATTAGATGTGCAATACTCATTGATGTATGAATTTATGAACTCAGTGCCTTTATCAGATCTTATCTTGATAATGCTAAGGCTTTTCTCATTTGACAGTCTCTTAAGAAGTTCAGGTAGTTTGACTTGTGTTTCCTTCTTATTAAGGAGAAATACTACCCAAGTGAACCTAGAGAAATCATCTACTACCACCAATGTGTATTTTCTACCATTTATGCTTGAAGGGGTAATTGGTCCAAACAGATCCATATGTAGAAGTTCAAGTACCCTTTCAGTAGAGATGACTGGTTTACCTTTGAATGAGGCTTTAATCTGTTTTCCCTCTTGACATGGCTTACACACATGTTCTTTTATGAAAACCTCATTAGGTAATCCTTTAACTAATGCATTTCTGGCAAGTTTATTCATAGATTTGAAGTTCAGGTGGTTTAGCCTCTTGTGCCA
The DNA here is from genome assembly GCA_963675135.1 of Galeopsis tetrahit. Taxonomy (NCBI): domain Eukaryota; kingdom Viridiplantae; phylum Streptophyta; class Magnoliopsida; order Lamiales; family Lamiaceae; genus Galeopsis; species Galeopsis tetrahit. The sequence continues at coordinate 81,155,456 of OY776125.1, read as the reverse complement.
TAACCAACTTTGTTCACTAGTACTTTTAGCAATGAAGCATGCAGCATCAGTAGACTTGTCCCAGTCTGCAAAATACACATTTCCCTTCCTAGTTCCAGTCAGTAAGGTTTGTTGAGTTTTATCCTTAATTAGACATTTTCCACTTGAGAACTCAACTTTAAAGTCTTTGTCACAGAATTGACTGATACTTAGGAGATTATATTTGAGACCAGCTACATAAGATACATTGGTTACTTTGATGTTACCAATCATCAAAGTACCATAACCTTTTGTTGTTGCTTGTGAGCTGTCTCCAAAAGTAACATTTGGGCCTTCTTTTTCAATAAAATCAGTGAGGAGTTCCTTGTTTCCAGTCATGTGCCTTGAGCATCCACTGTCAAGGTACCATGCTGTCTTTTTGTTCATGCTCCTCTTCTTGTGGCCCATTGGTACCTGCAATTAGATAGGTTTAGGTACCCTTTGAGTTTTGGGTCCTGAGAGGTTAGTTGTACCTTTAGGAACCCAAACTTGCCTAATCACCCTGATTGATTCAAGGTGGCTAAGTTGTTTTCCTTGTGCATCAACATACACTGTCTTTCCCTTAAATGCCTTTGGGAAAGTATGTGTGAATGTGTTAACTCTGTAGGTTTCAGGGGAGTTGTCAACTCTCCTAAACTTATGAGTCCTTTGTGCAGCTTGATGAGATCTTTGAGGAAAGGCATTTTTATAACCATTATCCTTTGTCATGAGAGATTTTGGTTGTCTCATTTTATTTTGCCTTTGAGGATAGTTGTCCTTAGGTCTATTCAGCTGAGGCTTTCTCAGATGAGTTGGCCTAGGCTGATTATACCTTGGATAACTTTTCTGAACATTGTTCAGGAGAGTTGCCCTTCCATTGGGTCTACTCTGCTAACCAACATTCCTCTTGTGTTCAGAAGCTTTGACCTTTTCCACAGGTTTGGGTCTAGTCTCCTGAAGCACTAGAGTAGGCATTTCATTCATTTTGCCATTTCCTTTGTTCAGTGGTTGAATTATTTCATTTTCATCTTGTTGTGCCACTGACTTAACAAAGATTTTCTTAGTGTTACTTGTAGAGGCAACACTAAGACAAGGTGAAGATTCAAATGGATCAAAACCTAATCCACTTCTTTGAGTCATAGGTCTTTGATAGCTCTGAATTTCCTTTATTGCTCTAGAGGACTTGTTCAAAGCAGACATCTTTAGTTTCAGGCTCTCTTCACTTGATTTAAGAATATCATATTCATGTGAGAGATTTTCAAACTTGGCATTTAGAATTTTTAGTTCAAAGTCTTTTCTTTTCTAAGAGAGTAGTTGATTGTCAATCTCCTTTTGTTGGTCAACTATCCTGAGATTTGCTTCCTCAAGCTCTCTCAAAGCTTGTTGATATAACTCAGTAGATTTGACATCAACAGCTACCTCAGAGTTTTTGGTAAGTTCAATAGCCAATCTTTCATTTTCTCTCACACCGTTATCATGAAATTCTTGTAATCTAGTGAAATCTTCCATCAACTTCCCAAAGGAAAGTTTCAAGTTGACTTCACTAGTGTTCTGTGATAGAAATGATGGTGAGCTAGAAGTGGAGGATACCTCATCATCCTCAAGAGCCATGTTGCACACATCATCATCATCATCATCACTGTTTGAGAACAGTCCATCTGAAGAGTTGAAGCTTTCAGCACTATCAGATTCTTCACCAGCCATCATGGCCTTTCTATTTGTGAACTTCCTGTCTCTTTTAGCTTGCCTCTCTCTTCTTTCTTTAGAGCTTAATTCAGGGCAATCATACTGGAAGTGCCCTTTCTTTTTGCAATTGTAGCACAGGTCTTCATCATCATCTTTCTTGGATTCATCTCTTCCTTTTGATGATGAAGGGTCAGCTCTACTGGACCTTCTCCTATCAGAGTACTGGTCCTCTGATCTCTTTTCTTCAGGCTTTTTGTCTTTGGCCTGATTTTCAGGGGAGTTGTATCTTCTCCTGAATTTGTTGTCTTGGTAGAATTTCTTGTATCTACCAAACCTTGTGTTCAGCTTGTCAAACCTTCTAGCCATCAAGGCTAGTTCTTCCTTCATTTCAGTCTTTAAGACTGACTTTGATGATCTGGGAGTGGGTTGCATTTCAGGTTCAGCAACTTTGGCTTTGAATGCCACTCCCTTAGTAGGATTTGAAGGTTCCTCAACAGGTTTTCTTCTATTGAGGTCGAACTCATAGGCTTTGAGTTCTGAGAAGATTTGTTGCATGGGCATGGAGGAGAGATCCTTGGTGTTCTGCATCATCACAGCATAGACATCCCACTTTTGAGTGAGACTTCTCAAGATCTTTAGTCCAACTTCTCTCCTGGAGTACACCTTGCCCAATGAGTTGATTTCATTCATCACATCAGTGAATCTACCAGCAAACTTATCAATGGATTCATCAGCTTCCATTGTGAATTGCTCAAACTTTTGCACAGCAACTTGGAGCTTGTTCTCCTTGATTTTTTCTGTACCCTCACACATCTCAGCAAGAGTATCCCAGATTTCTTTGGCTGTGGTACAATGGTAGACTCTTCCCATGACTGAATCTGGAATTGTTTGATAGAGGGTATTCATGGCAAGATAATGTAGATTATCTTTCCTCTTTTCATCAGCAGTGAAGTCATCCTCATTCTTGGGAATCAGTTCCCTTACATCTGCTCTTTGCTCATCTGTTACCCTGGGGTTAGTTTGGGTAAACACAAAAGGTCCTCTTGTGATTACTCTTAACATATCAGTATGAAGAGATGCAAGATGAGCCCTCATTCTAATTTTCCAGAAATCATAGTTGTCTATAGAGAACATGGGCAATTTATGATGTGAAATGTGATTGACTGGATTTGTGGCCATGTTGTCCAATCCTTGAACAGCAGGTGGAGGAACAGCATTGTTGTTGGCCATATCTCAAGAATAATCAGTTAGTCAACAAGTAATAGATTTCAGATAGAGATCAGTTCAGTGACCACACAAATATGTGAATTTTGAAAATCAAGATGGATTTTCAGAGGCAGTGGTCTTTGAACCCCTGCTCTGATACCACTTGTTGGTCCTGAAAGGAGTATATAACAAGTGTATGGGGGGGAATACACTTGTATGCAATTCTTTTCAACTTTGATCAAACCAGAGCTCAGCAAGGTTGTCTTGGACAACTCTGCTGAAGATGATTAACTCTTCTAAGATAGTCAAACTACTAAGTACTATTGAGTACTCAGTTGAATAACTATCTAGTGGAGTTATATGTGCGGAATAATGGTTGGCCCTTTAAGTTTAGACTCCTTAAGTTTCTGAAATCACTTTGTCAATCCAATGCAGTCCAGTTTAGTTTCAGGGAACTTGTCTAAATCAGTTCTGCACAGTCTTTGAATATGTGTCTTTTGAAAGATCAGTTTTGTGTGCAGTGTTGAATGAATGTAAGTACTTTGTAAGGTAAGTCAGCATAAGAGTTTATAGTGGTTCAGAGACTCAAGCTCCTACATCCACTTTCCCTGATTTAACAGGATAATTCCTTCACTCTTGGAATTAACTTGTTTTATAGTGCCAAGGTGCACTTGATCAATAACACCACTCCTTGGTGAAATGATCCCTAGGATGTCTAGAGTCCTAGTACCCTCTTCTCAATTCAGAACTGAACTGTTCTTCTCTCAACAGTCAGCTCCTACCACTTCTACTACTACAACCTTCTCACTTTCTCACTTGAAAGGGGTAAGGATTGAAGTAAGGTTCCAACTAATGAGATATCCTTTACAATGAAGATCAGTGTATAAGGATAGGATATCTCTCTAAGCTTTGTGTATGAATATATAGTGAATTCAGCTTAGAAGAAGTGTTTCAAGACTAAGAATGTCTTTTGGAGACTTTGAAGCTCTCAGAATAGTTGATCAGTTGGATGTGGAATGGATGCTTCAAATGGTCTTCACACTCCTTGTATTTATAGACAAAATGGAGATTTGCCCGTTGGAGAGGCAGCCCCAAATTGCTATAAATGTCTTCCTTGAGTTCTTCAAACTGGAAGACAGATTCTTGATAGTGACATGTCCTTATTTGGGTAATAAACGGCTTGTAAGACTTTGTCTTCTTTCTGCAGCACTTTTCCCAATGTTTGACTTCTTGTTAGGACTAGGACATGGCTTCTGAAGGTTGATCCAATGATAGGACAACATTCCTTATTAACTGGACAATTCTCCTTATCACTATCAGCAGTTTTGCCTTTCAGCAAGGTTGGCTTGCTCTTCTTCAGATGACTTGGCTCTTTCCCTTTCTTTCACTCCAAGTTGATCTTAGCATGTCTCAATGAAGTTCTTTAGGGTATGGTTGTCTCTAGCTCCTTCAGCATAGTTGACCTTCAAGCTTTAAAGCATCTGTTCTGATTCAATCTTGCTGAGACAACTCTTCTGGACAACTCTCCTGATCAGCATACTTGGTCTTTTAGCATCAGAGCTTTTTCACATAGAGTTGACTTCTCTGGACAACTCTCCTGATCATGACTTGTTGGTTAATCTTGTCCTTTTGAGCTTTGCAATCTTTTTCTTGCATAGAAGAAACTCTTCTGGACAACTCTTCTGATCAAGGTTTTAGGTTTCATATGGAGTTTTCTTGTCCTTAGAGTTTGTTCCAGACTTTGAGCCTTGAGGGGACTTGATCTTGATCAATTTGAAGTCATAGGTTCCCCCTCACATTGTGCATCTAATCATCTAAGAGCTGCCTTACATATCAGCTTCTCATCTAGCATTGTGCTATGTGTTCTATCACATTTTGAACACAATCATCTTAACTTGGGCATGTCTCAGGGGGTTTTGGTATTTAATCAAAACATGTATCATTTTATTCCCAACAAATTTTCATAAAACCCTTACCCCATTTACCTTCTAATCCATCATCTTCCAATGCAGCACAAGACATAAGGTTATTGCAAAGAGCAGGCACATATCTAACATTTTTCAAAGTATAAGTAACACCAGAAGAAAAATTCAAAGTCACATTACCAATATCCATCACATCACATTTCTTGTCATTCGCCATGGAAACAAAACCATTTTGAACCTTATTAAAAGTGGTAAACAACTCCTTAAAAGGAGACATGTGATAAGTACAACCAGAATCAATGAGCCATTCATGCTTTTTCATATCAAAAGAATGCACAGAGTTCACACTAGGTTCAATAACCATATAAACATCACCATAATTCTCTTGACTAACAGCCATATTAGCATGCTCATTCTTATCATGTTTTTCTTGAATTTTCTTAGGGCAATCTTTAATAAAATGACCAGATTCATGACAGTGAAAACATTTTCTAGCCTTAGTCCGAGACTTGGATCTACCTCTCTCACCATCATTTTTATCATGTTTCTTAGGCTGATTTTTCGTCTTAGTTCTACCCCTCACATGCATGACCTCACCCTTTACACTACCATGTTGTTTCAAATCCTGTTCTTTACTTTTTAAGCCATTCACAACAATATCCAAAGTAACATCATCTCTACCATATTTAATAGTAGATTTCAAATCATTGTAAGAATCAGGTATAGCATTCAAAAGAACAATAGCAGTGTAATCATCAATGTGTTTGTCACCTGTTTGCTTTATATCTTGTATAAGTTTAGTGAAATTGTCAAGATTCTCATCTATATCCTTGTTCATGTCAAGTTTATAACGGAAAAACTTTTCCAACAAAAACAATTTAGTGGGTAAAGATGTTTCATAGTATAATTCAGACAGTTTATCCCATAACTCACGAGCACTTTTGAGATGTTTAACTTTACAAATCACACAATCAGACAAGTTCAATATAATAGCACTCATAGCAAGTTCGTTCATTTCAGTCTTCTTATCATCAGTGTCAGTGGTAGCATATGAATGATCAATGGCTTTTACAACTCTATTTTGAATTAAAACACATTTCATTTTATGCTGCCAAATAGCGAAATCAGACTTACCATTGAAAGGAACCAACGTGATATTCGTCGTAGTAGTAGCCATTAACACAAGTAATCAAGCAAACAGAAATCACAAATATCGAGCAAGAATCCTATATTCTAACAGCACGTAATCCCAAACCTATCCGCGACCAGCGGTCTAATTTTACGAAAAAATTAAAAGAAGGGATAAGCCAATATACCTGCGATTGGATAATGGATCCAATATTTGTTTTAAAATTCTCAAAACAAATATTCTGCCTCGATGCCGACAAGACCGATGCTGCCCTTCGAAGAGCGGCAGATCAGCGGCAATGAACTCCGGCGGTTCACTTCTCTGAGGCGACGGTTCGCAGTTTGCAGCGACGGCGATTTGCAGCGGCGACGGTACAGATACCTTCTCACCGACGGCGACTTCGCAGCGGCGGCAGATCGGCGGCGACTTCGCAGCGGCGGTAGATCGGCGGCGACTTTTCCGATGATTCTCAGATCGGACAGCTCTTGATGCCACTGTAAGTTTTCCTTGTACTAAAAAACAAGTGTAATACAAAAGAAAACAAATGGAGGAAAACAACAATAGAGAAAAAGAAATTAAAGAGAAAACCGAAAACACCGGGCTCAGCGCCTAGACTCAAGTGGAACGTCACACGATGCAAGGGAACAACCTCGAGGCCTTCCTATCTCACCGAATTCTCACTCTTGGTAGCTCTTTCTCTTTTCTCACACATACAAGAATTGTATTGTAAACCACACTTTTCACCAAAGGACCAATGCCCTTTATATAGTGAAGACCACCCACGATTTCCGGCAATTAGCCATAATTCCCAATGAAGGGAAAGGAAAGTAAATCGTGGGATTGGTACAAATTACTGTGATTAAGAGAAAGTCTGCCTAAAGTGTAAGATTTGGTAAGAAAGGAAAAGTAGGGTTTTTCTCATATGGGTCAAAGCCATATCTTGTGGGCCAAGAAACCATTCCACTAAAATAGTGGGGCTAGACAAAGGCCCAACAAGTTAAAAAATATTCTAGCAAATTAGCCCGAAAAATTAAGTGTACAGAATATTTTTTTAACTTGTAATAATACAATTTGACCTAGTAGTGACAATATTTTAATCTTGTAGTAACATAGTTTTAGTCATATAATAAAACAATACTTGAGAGCGGTTTTTTAAAAGTTAAATATGACCCGTATTGACCCGGGTTTAACCCGTGAATTTTAAACCCCATTAAATATCTATATTTCATATACTCCCTCCATTTTTCAAGAAGTGTTGTTTTAACTTTTTTCTCTTATACACAAATAATGATGTTTTAGAATTTTTACATTGTTTGTTGCCATTGTGCCCTCCCTTTAACGTTAGAAAATCTCATAATTTTTAACTTTGGAAATAATTGAAAATATTGGTTAAAGAATTTGAAAAGATTTGAAGGGAATTGATGTGATTAAAATCTTCATTTATTATTGAAGAATATATTTGTCAATACATATTACTCCTATTTCTTAACTCCAACAAATTTCACGAAAACAACTGAAAAATGAGAGTATATATATATATATATATTTTTTTTTTTTTTGAAGAATTATGGTAACTAACTGACTTCTCGAATCTTTACACCATATATTTCAGAGTTTTTATCTCTCATACCATATATTTTAGAGTTTTTATCTCTCATACGTGTCATTCTCCTTTGCTCTTTAATTTAAAATATTGTAATACTGTGAGTCAGTATTTTCTATTTTCAAATTTACTATTTGAAATTTATCTTAAACCGTTTTTTTTTCCCTCATAAACATAACTTCTCTAAACCGTTTTTTCTTTCTCGTTAACATTTCTCTCTTACTGGGCGGTTAATTTTTTTAATATGTATTTTAATTTCTATCTTCTGAGGCATCTATTAACCTAATCTACTTATATTGGTAAGTATATTGTTTTCGAAATTTTATCTCAATTAATTTAGGGTTAATTGCAAATAAAATCACCACCTTTCACTCAATTGCAATTTAATCTAAACTTTTGAATAATTGCAAATAAAATCATCACCTTTAAAAGTTGTTATAATTTTAACTTTTTGATGGTCTAATTTGTGTCCAAATCTAACGTGGTTAGCTGGTGTGACACTTCCTTAATAAAACAACATTGTTTTTTATTTCGATCTAATCTCGAAACGTTAAATTCGGGCACAAATAAAGATTGTCTATAAGTCTAAATTGCAACAATATTTAAAGGTGGCGATTTTATTTGCAATTATTCAAAAGTTTAGATTAAATTGCAATTAAGTGAAAGGTGGTGATTTAATTTGCAATTAACACATTAATTTATGACTAAAATTTATTTTTATTTAAGAGGTCTATAATGCAGTATTTTTTTTTATAAAATATTATAATTTCTGGATTCTATTTTTATAAATTTTAAAACTTAATTTTTTTTAAAATTTTCATTATATGCATTGTGATGCAGTGGGAAACGATTTTTTAATTTTTTTTTTCTCTCTAATCTATATGATTTTCTATATGCACATTTATATTTTAAATTGATATATTTCTAGAATTTTTTATATTCTCTCAATTGTCTTAACTTTTTCTTTAGAGCATGTTTATTTTGGGATTTTGAGGGTTTTGAAATCCGGATTTATGTAGAGTAGGATTTAACTTTATAGTATATAATTATAGGTTTTATAGGTATTTATATAGGGTTTATATAAATACCTATAAAACCTAGGATAGCTCAAGTGGTTAGAGCATCACTACCTAGACCTTAGGTCCTGGGTTCGAGTCATGGGGAGGGGAAAATATATATAGGGTTTGTAGGTATTTATAGAGTTGACTTTTATAGGGTTATAGGGTTATAGGGTGAGATTAGGGGTGGGAATGGGGAAAAAATGGATGGGTATTTAACTTCCATAAAAAAAAAAAAAAAAATAGGGTTTGTATGTATTTATAGAGTTGACTTTTATAGGGTTATAGTGTGAGATTAGGGGTGGGAATGGGTCAGACCTTGGTAGGCTTTAAGAAAAAAAGTTTGGCCTGTTATATATTTCTTAGGCCCGAGCCTGGCCCATGGCCTGTCATAGGCTTTAAGAAAAAAAGTTTGGCCTGTTATATATTTCTTAGGCCCGAGCCTGGCCCATGGCCTGTCATAGGCTTTTTTTTAAAAGCTCAAGCACAGACTGTTATATATTTCTTAGGCCCGAGCCTGGCGGTGAGATTAGGGGTGGGAATGGGGAAAAAATGGATGGGTATTTAACTTCCATAAAAAAAAAAAAAATAGGGTTTGTATGTATTTATAGAGTTAACTTTTATAGGGTTATAGTGTGAGATTAGGGGTGGGAATGGGTCAGACCTTGGTAGGCTTTAAGAAAAAAAGTTTGGCCTGTTATATATTTCTTAGGCCCGAGCCTGGCCCATGACCTGTCATAGGCTTTTTTTTAAAAGCTCAAGCACAGACTGTTATATATTTCTTAGGCCCGAGCCTGGCGGTGAGATTAGGGGTGGGAATGGGGAAAAAATGGATGGGTATTTAACTTCCATAAAAAAAAAAAAAATAGGGTTTGTATGTATTTATAGAGTTGACTTTTATAGGGTTATAGTGTGAGATTAGGGGTGGGAATGGGTCAGACCTTGGTAGGCTTTAAGAAAAAAAGTTTGGCCTGTTATATATTTCTTAGGCCCGAGCCTGGCCCATGGCCTGTCATAGGCTTTTTTTTAAAAGCTCAAGCACAGACTGTTATATATTTCTTAGGCCCGAGCCTGGCCCATGGCCTGTCATAGGCTTTTTTTTAAAAGCTCAAGTCTGGCCTTTTTTTTAAAAGCTCAAGCCTGGCCTTTTTAATAAATAGTGTGAGATTAGGGGTGGGAATGGGCCAGACCTTGGTAGGCTTTAAAAAAAAAGTCTGGCCTGTTATATATTTCTTAGGCCCGAGCCTGGCCCATGGTCTGTCATAGGCTTTTTTTTTAAAGGCTCAAGCCTGACATTTTTAATAAATAGTGTGAGATTAGGGGTGGGAATGGGCCACACCTTGGTAGGCTTTAAGAAAAAAAGTCTGGCATGTTATATATTTCTTAGGCCCGAGCCTGGCCCATGGTCTGTCATAGGCTTTTTTTTTAAAGGCTCAAACCTGACATTTTTAATAAATAGTGTGAGATTAGGGGTGGGAATGGGCCAGGCCTTGGTAGGCTTTAAGAAAAAAAGTCTGGCCTGTTATATATTTCTTAGGCCCGAGCCTGGCCCATGGCCTGTCATAGGCTTTTTTTTAAAGGCTCAAGCCTGACATTTTTAATAAATAGTGTGAGATTAGGGGTGGGAATGGGCCAGGCCTTGGTAGGCTTTAAGAAAAAAAGTCTGGCCTGTTATATATTTCTTAGGCCCGAGCCTGGCCCATGGCCTGTCATAGGCTTTTTTTTTAAAGGCTCAAGCCTGACCTTTTTAATAAATAGGCCTGGCTCGAAAGCCTTTTAAAGGCCTCTTTAGCGTATTTTTTTTAAAAAAAATCTACAACAGTATTATAATCAAATTATAAAAATTAACTCTTTAAATCTCAAAATGAAGAAATGGAAGTAATAGAATGTTCCAAAAAAAATATCCAACTATTTTTTCAACTATTACAAAGGAAAATATAACTAGTCCTACTAAATTTTCTTATTTATTTATTTAAAAATCACATATTATATAAGTATATACTTATAATATATACAATATATATATATATATATGGAAATCACTTTCTAGTACTTTTGGAGATTCCTTATGTGAAATACCAAATATTTCACATTCACATTTCACATTTAAAAGTGGTTGTATTAAATTGTGGGGAGAAGTTGAATTTTGTATCGAAGAGTGGATAATCACTGTGTGTGTGTGTGTGGGTGTGTGTGTGTGTGTGTGTGTGTGTGAAGTTATATAGGCCGGTCTGTTGGGCTTAAAAGACTTACGAAAAAGTTTGAGCCCGGCCTATTTAGCTAAATAGGTTTCTAAAAAAGCTTGAGTCCGGCTTGTTTATTAAACGAGTCGAGTCGAGCCGAGCTTTAATAGGCCGAGTCGTAGGCCCCTGTCGGGTAGCCTGGCCCATTCCCACCCCTAGGTGAGATTTTGAAATCCTGAATCAAAATTCCAATGGCTCATTCCCACCTCTAGGTGAGATTTTGAAATCCTGAATCAAAATCCCTAACGGGGGTGGAGTTTCGAAATTGTGTGTTAATTAGGATCGAAAAAGTTACACACTCACCTGTAACGGTGGTGGAGTTTCGAAATTGTGTGTTAATTAGGATCGAAAAAGTTACACGCTCACTTGATTGAGTTTGTACTTTAATTTTTTGAATCTGTTACCATAAAATGCATGTACTCTAGAGTTTTGTATTGTTAACCTCGACCCTAGAGTATTTGTCCGGACATATATTCTTTTATTACGGAGTTTTTTTTTTTTTTTTGAATTACATTAAATACCCATCCCTTTTTTTCCCTTTCCATGCCCTTTCCATGACTCGAACCCAGGATCTAAACTTTTGAATTACATTAAATACCCATCCTTTTTTTTGAATTACATTAAATATCCAATCTAAGGCATAGGTAGTGGAGCTCTAACCACTAGAGCTATCCCACTTTTGAATTACATTAAATACCCATCCCTTTTTTTTGAATTACATTAAATACTTATCCCTTTTTTTTTGAATTACATTAAATACACATCCCTTTAATTCCACATAGTACGGGGGACTACGCTAGTAATGGTATAATTTAAAAAAAAAAGGAAAAAGAATGGCAAAGAAAAGAATGGAAATGGGGAGATATGGGGGTGGGTTGGCCCGGTTGGGGGAGAGGAGGGGGAAGGGATAGTCAATAGTGTAGTGGGGGAGAGAGATGGCGAGGACCGAGGGGGTGAGTGGGAGGGATGGGTAACATTAAAAATAAATTTGGAGTCAATTTTGTTAAAGGGTATAGAAGTAATTATTTAATTAATTTAAAATTAATTAAATTTGAAATTTATTTCTAGATATATAGCATTAACGAATTCGAAATTTCAATTTGTACCATTTGATATTACAGAATACAGACATATCAATAAAACAAATTACCGTTTAATATTATAGACAGATCACATGAAGATGAAACAATTTTATCGTTTAAACTGCTCCTAATTGCTTCAAAATCTACAAACAACGCACATAGAATACAGTACAATACAAACCCGCGTTTTTTTTGAAACAAAATAAATGCGGGATTTTTTAGATTTTTTTATGGTATAAAATAGGCCACTTTCTATCTCAATCACACCCCATAAACTTTCAATTTGGAACTCCTTGTAGCTACAAGTTTAAGAGGGAAAACACAAAGCTCGGATTTTTGTTAAGAAATAGAGTGTGGGTTGATACTCAATAAAAAACAATTTTTATTTACCATTGAGAGTGAAGCAGAAACCTTGAAAGATGAAGAAAACAGGGAAGAAATAAGTGGTGGAAGCGAGATTCCAAAAAAAAGAAGGGGCAGAAATAGGGAGAAAAAAATAGTTTGGAATTATATTAAAATTTTAAATAAATAATATTAAAATAAATTCTTTAATATTCCTTTAAATCTCATAAATTATGTTAATTAATTAAATAAATTAGTAATTAATGTTAATAAAAAATTATCATATTCAAGTTGACTACATATATATATATACAGGAATTTTAAACAATACCGTGTTTAAAAATTGTGATATTAGTGAATCTATTCAAATTTTAAGGGATATATTGAATTTTATGAGATATATTCGAATTTTAAATATAGTTGGAAGTTAATTACTAAGGAATATATTTCCTCCAATGGCCAATACTGTATGATTGGTCCAAATTACCATTTAATGTTATTTACACTATTTAATTTATTTGTGTTACAGTTATTTATATGTTTTTTTTAATATATAAAAATGATATGAAATCCATAATAGATTAATGATGATGGAGCCCAATTATAATTTGGCATTATCCAGGTCACTATTAACTTAATTTATTAACCCTAATTTATAGAATATATGGAAAATATATAATTGCATATCTATCTCAACCTTCCCCATAAAATTAGAAAAACAAATATTTTAAGAATTTATTTTTGCAATATTTTTTGAATAGTACAGAACTATTAAACATTTAATTTATTTATTTTACTTAAAAAAAATTCATTTATGTATACATGTAATATTTTTAATAATAAAAAATTGAATAATTGTATATAAAAAATTAATAGCTACATGCATTTTCACGAAGATTAATAAAAATAATAATAAATAAAAATGTATGTAGCCATTAAAATCCGTTTAACATAGAATAATTTATTTATATAAAAGTAAAGTAAAATAATTAATAAAAAATGCACGGGGTCATTTAATAGTTTTGTACTATTAAAAAAATTGGTTGAGATAAACATGCAATCGTCCACCAAAACAAAACAGATGCATGTGATTGCAAATTTTTTATTTCATGCAACCAACTAATGCTAAGTAATATTTTTGAGTGAAATTTGAATATCATTCTATCTATCACAAGTAAAAAGAAAAAAAAGTTTTGAATATTTTAGGTGTAATTAATGAACTGATAAGATACACCATATTTAATAAAAAAATTAGTCAATAAACACTTATGTTGTATGTAGTAAAAATTTATGTAAATATATATGTTTATAAATGTTAAAAACAATATAAGTCAGTCAAAAAATATATTTATTCTAAGTGTGAGTCAACTGAAACTACTAAGTATGCCTTTTATTGAGTAAGAGTATAATTATCTCGGTAGTTTTAATGTTTTTTTTATAAAAATAATATTTTTATGTTTGTAATATATTTTTTTATTTTTTATTCTATTATTATTTGATATATATATATATATATATATATTACTACAACATTTTTTTTATCTTTTAATAGAATAACACATTTACAAATATATACATATTTAATTTTAAAGATTATTTTTTTAATTAATAAACTAAAATTAAACATATTATAAGACTCAATTTCTTTCATTTCTCCTTTCTTTCTTCACGTCATTTTTTCAAAATTGAATTAAATAATATTTTTTTATATTTTTTAAATAATTTATATTTAAATTTCTTTTTCTTCAATAACTTACAAACAATTTTAATTTAAATGTAATGGTGGACAATACATTTTCTTTCATTTGTACATTGAACTTAAAAAATATTTAAAATGAACCAAACATATATATATATATATATTTTACACTCAACTCAATTACATTGTAGAGAAAGTATAGTTAAAATACTATTAAAATAAAATTTTATTTTAGATATAAAACTGTTTTTACACATAATAATTAATAACTACACGTTCGTTGCATATGCTTTTTTTTTTATTATTAAAGAATGTGAAGCTATTAGATTGGTAAACAATATATTCCACTACTGTTTTTTCGGCAAAGAGAAAAAAGAAAATTGAAAAGATGTCGTTGTGGTTATAGCATTAATCGACAGGCAGATGGATTATATTGCTCTTTTTGACTAAGCATAATATTATTCCTACACAAATCATATTCTACCTAAGCATTTTGATGATAGATCTTACGCCACCCATTTTAAAAATTCGGACAATGTATTAATTCATTTTGAAACACTATCTTCTAAGATCATATACGATGCAAGTTATTCATTTTAAAAAAATAAAAAATAGCGACTGTGTAAACATACTACAAAAGTTCTTTTGTTTTTTTACAATTGACTTATGTAGTCTAGTGGTAAATGTTGTATTTTCATTTTTCAGGACCCCAAATTTGATATATTTTTTTTTTTTTGAGTCACTATAATTAAAACATTGAGTCTAATATTGTTAATTTTTTCTTTTTTATTTCTGCATTTTTTGTGAAGAATAACAAGTCAAGCTAACAAATGAAAGAGTATTAGTTAGAATAGTTATTCTAGTTGTAACTTTCAATTTAGTAGTTATAACCTCTCTTGTAAACCTCCTCTTATATAGAGGAGTGATGCTCATCTAATTCACAATTCAATTTCATTTGCTACTCAATATGAATTCTATATTTCTCAATTCTCTCAATATGCACTCTATCCAATTCCTTCTTGATATGAAGTTTCACATGGTATCAAAGCTGTGTATCGATTAATTTATGATTGATTAAACAAATTCATCGATCGATCTAGGTATGTTTCCTCAATTCGATTTGAATGAATCTTTTGAATTCTATACTCATTTCTATCAAATCTTAATTTTTTTTTGTGTTCTATACTCATCTCTTAAGTTTCTTGAGTTTTATACTCACTTCTTTACGGGTTTTATGCTCGTGAATTTTAGATTTGATTTCATGTTGATTCGAATTCTTAGAGTTCTATACTCATGTTTTTTAGTTTTATACTCATTTCTTAAACTTTTTGAGTTCTATACTCATTTCTTGAGTTGTATACTCATTTCTGTCAAATCTTTGATGAGTTTGGATTTCTACCCTATTTTTTCTTTTCAAGATTTCTTCTTTACGAGTTCTATGCTTGTAAATTTTTGGATTCGAATTGTTGGAGTTCTATACTCATTTCTTGAGTTGTATACTCATTTCTGTCAAATCTTTGATGAGTTTGGATTTCTACCCTATTTTTTCTTTTCAAGATTTCTTCTTTACGAGTTCTATGCTTGTAAATTTTTGGATTCGAATTGTTGGAGTTCTATACTCATTTCTTGAGTTTTATGCTCATTTCTTTGCGGGTTCTACGCTCGTGAGTTTTAGATTCGATTTCATCTTGATTCGAATCAAATTCTTAGAGTTTTATACTTGACTTTTCTGCCCTAAAAAATTAGGGATTCTTTTCTATATTCAAGAGTTCTATACTCAATCTAATATTTTCTCTTCGTGTCTATCATGGTTCTATATATCTTTCGTGTCTATCACGGTTCTATCTTTCGTGTCTATCACGATTCTTTCTTTCGTGTCTACCACGATTCTATAATTTGAAAAATTATTTTCCTTGGTGATGACATATTGACGTTCAAATGGAAATTTTGGCTCCCTATTCTTCCGTTCTTGATGTTGGCATGGCTGCACTTATGGTTCTCTTCAACTCGATATCACATGGTCTCAACTCTTCAAGATTTTGAATTTTTTTTTAATAACAATTTCAAGATGTGCTTGATTATCATCCATGTTCATCTTGTAGGAGGGTGTGAAGAATAACAAGTCAAGCCAACAAATCTTGTAAACTGAGGAGTGATGCTCATCTAATTCACAATTCAATTTCATTTGCTACTCAATATGAATTCTATATTTCTTGATTCTCTCAATATGCACTCTATCCAATTCCTTCTTGATATGAAGTTTCACATTTTTTTTAATAGGTCAATTAATACTAAAATATGTCACTCGCAATAACTAAAATGTATATCATTATAACGGATACGTGTAATCTAATATTACTAAAAAATATTGGATCAATTAATACTAAAACGTATCACTCGTTAAAAGTTATAACTGAAACATGTCATTCATTATAACTGAAAAGTGTAAATTGTCTATGAAGAAAAGTGCAACTTGCTATCACTAAAACATGCAACAAAATTAATATATTTTTTTCTTAATTACTTAAAAAGTGCTAGTTGTCTATAAAGAAATGTGCAACTTGCTATTGCTGAAAAGTGCATGTCAATGATACCATAAAGTATCATACAAAATTAATGATTTGTTTTATTAGTCTACACGTTTTAGTTACATTAACTTACACAGTTTATTTACAATAATGTATCGAGTTTCTTGTCGAGTTGAGCTCGAGCTTAAAAAAATTTAGACTCAACCGAGTTCGAGTCAAGTTTTGAGTTTCGAGTTTCGAGTATAGCAATGAAGTCGAGCTTCGAGCTCAGCACTACTTAGCTCAACTCGGCTCATCTACACCCCCACCCACAAGCCTTGCCTTCTTCGACTCGAAGCAATTCCAGAGGTCTATTTTGTGTAAAAGTATAAATAGTTATTACTCGTATGAAGGATAAGTGAATGTCAGTCAATTTATGAAGTATAAAATTACAACTTACTAAAAGTTTTAAATGAAATAACAAAATGAATTACTCCCTCCGTCTCACTATAAGTTTCCCACTTTTTTTTATAGATGTCCCAAATAAGTTTTTCATTTCATTTTTTCCCATTTTCACCATATTATTTTCTCTCTCACAATCACATCACTTATACTTTATCTATTACTCCCTCCATCCAATTTAATTATTCTCACTTTCCTTTTTTGGTTATCCAATTTTATTATGCTCATTCCCTTTTTAGAAATAATACTATTCACATTATTTTATCTCCACCCTCCAACCATCACTTATTTAATTAAATTGTCACTAACTTTATTCATAAACAATCACTTTACCTATAAATGGACCCCACAACATCCCATCATACCCTAAACTTATCTAATTTATACATAAACTAATCAATATTCATTAAAATTCGTGTCCAGAGAAGTGGACATAATAAAATTAGACGAAGGGAGTATTTTATTATATTTCATCTCACACTCATCTATTATTTTCTCTGTCACCATTATATCACTTGTACTACATTTATTATTTAATAATATTTCATAAAATCAAAACAACTAAAAAAAAAAGTGAAAACTTATAGCGGAGATGGAGGAAGTAAAATTTAACTAGAGCCATTGAGTATATGATGAAAATTCAACTCGTATATTTTTTTAATATTATTATGAAAAACAGGCTGTAAATAGCAGTAGCACACCAGAAGTGGCTAACAATAAATACAGGTCTATTCAAGTTTTAAAAAAAGTAGATAGTGCATTTAAAAAGGCTTAGTGTTCATTTATAAGTGTAAGTGCAACGTGGCGCGATCATAATGGTTTGAGGGGAAAAGGTTAAATCCACGTAATGGCAGGAAGGACCACATGAATAAGGATGAGGGCGCACCCACCTAATCTAATTAGTTGTCGCAGTCAGCTGTAAGGATTAATACCAAGATTCCCATATCATTGTGGCCCCCCTCAAATATCCTCTTCATCAACTAAACTCTTTGACATTACATTATCATTTTCTTCCTTAATTACATTGTTAGCTTAACTAATTACATAAACTAATAAGTACTCCTTTTTTTTTTTATAAGATGTTTTAGACTTTTTTTCTTGTGCATAAATATAAGATGTTTTAGATTTTTCACAATGTTTATTTCAATTATGCATTTTAGAAAGAATTGAAATTTAATATGTATTATGAAATGAAATTAATGTAATTAAAAACCTTCTTTATTATCTAAGGGTATATTTGTTAAAACATAACCTTTCTTAATTCTAATAAATTTCTCTAAAACATCTTATAAAAAAAACAAAGGGAGTATATTATTAGTGTAATTGGTATCCATACAAAATATCATTATTATGTGTATGAAGTAATAGTGTAATACTTTCTACGTCTCAATAAAAGCTATCTAATTTTTCTTTTTTCGTTAATTTGTTCCAATAAAATTTTTTACAAAAATGATGGGAGTTCTATTTTAAAAAACTTGATTTTTAAGTAATACTCTGCCAAAAAGATCTATTGGAGTGAGTACATTGTCAAACAATCATATATAACATACTGAAGAACTACGCTAATTTTATTTTATTTTTAACTATTGAATAATCTTAACAATATAGTTTGATGATTCAGTGATTCTTGTGTTACTACATGAAATGAAAGTAACCTGGGCAATGAATAAATTGATTTGGTAATTCATGAATTGGTAACACATTTTTATTCGTGTAGTTAAATTATTTTGTTAATACAGTAACACAATTTAACATTATGAAAAATAGAGTAGAGAATGCCAAAAGATGATATGGAGAGCAAGGCGCGGAACGTTAAGATTTTAAATCTGTTTAACTTTGAAATTAAGAAATCGATATTTTAAGTTTACTCAAAACCGTTTTATCAAACATATTGATGACATGAAATTAAATCTTTATAAAATAGTACAATTTTATTCAAATATACACATTGAATTCGCATAAAATTAAATTATTTATTACTATTCATAATAATTTCAAAAATTCAGAATTTAAAAAATCGATTTTCATAACCATTAAAAAAATGGCATATTACAACAACCCACGTTTGTATTTTTCTCCTCCACCTCAACCTCATGACATGTGTCGAGCAAGCCACTAGAGATCCAAAATTCGATAATTTGAAAAAATATTAATCTCTTAATCCAAGCATAATGATATTTTATTCCACAAATTCTTGTTATCACCCACCATCGTTATGAATATTTTATAAACTTTTGACCGTTTAAATAAGTGTAACACTTCATCACACTAATTACGTGCAACTTCTAACCTAGAATATAAATTCAAAACAATTGCAAACGAATTGAATTTCGGAATCTCAAATGCCGAATGGCAAAAAAATTGTATAAACCGAATTGATGCATATTTTTAAAATATATTAATTTTTTCAATAAAAATTATTAATCTACTAATATTAATTATTTTAAAAGTATTTACCCCTAATTGCACGTGAAGTATTAGTGTGGTCCTACCTAGATCGTCGAACCTAGTAACTTTTTTTTAAAGACATTTGACCCAATAACTTTGGACGCCATCTAAATTAATTCTCATATTTTATAAGTACAATTTATTTAATTAATTAATTAGTGTAAAACAAAATTATTTGATGACAAGATGTTGATTAGGAGAGAAGAGTTTTGATGGTTGATAATTGGTTGGGCTACTTTACAAAACTCTTTAATTAAATAATTCAAAATTTGATATAGTATTAAATACTCCTATTAATTTATTTTTTCCAACCCCAAATATAAGTTACACCTGTCAAGAAGTTTGTTAAATGTGGGGAACAAAGTTTAGTTATAATATTAAGAGACAAAATGGCCGGCAATACGTGGCCATCATTGACTACATTCTCCAAATTTTTAATTCATATATTTCTATTACCTGGGATACCTTCATTCGTTCATTTTAATATTCCCTCAATTATTTGTCTAAACACGATTTTTAGTGAATGTTAATTAATCTTTCCTTTCTCCATTTCAATACTATGACTTTTACCATTTGATTGACACGATTTTAAGAGAAAATAATTGAGTAATTGGTGAGATAGGATAATTGAGTAATTAGTAAAGTGTAAAATAAAAGTTGGTGAAAAAATGTTGATAATTTTAAAAATAAAATGATGTTATGAGTGTATTAATTTTTTGGGGTGTATTTCTATGTTGAGAGTGTGCAATTAATTTTGAAACGTCCAAATAAAGAAAGAGTGTAAGTAATTACGGGACGGATTGAGTATATATAATAGATGAGTTGAGGATATGATGAAAGTATTATGAAATCAACTTAGGCATAAATAATTATTTATGAATAAAATAAATGTGATTTAAATAAATAAGAGATTAATTGAAGTTGAATTTAAAGTAATATAGATAATATTATTTCAAAAAAAAAATGAAAATAATAAAATTAAATAACAAAAAAATATAAATTATAAAATTGAACTAAGTATTATTTTATTTTGGAAATCCTTAAAAAATGCCTACTGAGCACTAACTAGTTTGATAATATTATACTTCCTTCGTATTGAAATTAATTATTTGTTCGTGTGCAATAATACATAAATTAAAATAGACATCGAATATTAACATTCACACCTCTTATAAATGAACTCATAACTAAATACACACATCACTAAATTTTAAAAATGATACAAACACCTTCCTAATACCAAAGATACCTTAAAAAAAAATATGATAACACACACCCAATTACGTATAGAGTGAATTATGATTGGTGAAAAAATGGATATATATTTATTTAAACCTTACGTCTCTCATGAGTTAGATCAACATTATTTTAGTGTATTAAGATGCATCATATTAGAGAATATAATAGGATAATATATTATAGGAATATTATAATGTATTATAGGAATAATATATTATATTATAGGTAGCAATATTTTATTTATGGTTTATATTTATTTTCTTATTTATCAATTTTCTTGTATATCTCTTGTAATCCTTATATCTACTCTTATCATCTCATTAATCTCACATGTTCTCATATGGTATCAGCCTAATACACTGAAACCCTTCTCTCCTCCTTCCTATTTTTCTTCTCTCCTCCTCCCTATTTTTTCGGCGCCTTCGACGGGCTGGTATCCCCCGTCGCTGCCTTGCCCCTTCTCCTTTCTTCTCAATTTTTCGGCGTCTCTGACGAGCTGGTATCCATCGTCCCCCTCTTCTTCTCGAACGAGCTGGTCTCCCTCGTTCCTTCTTCTGGCCGCTTTTAGGCGTCCCGACGAGCTTGTATTCCTCGTCCCCCTTCTTCTTGAGCGAGCAAGTCTCCTCGTCCCCCCTTTTTCTTCTTCTCGAGCGAGCAAGTCTACTCGTCCCCACTTCTTCTTCTCGAGCGAGCAAGTCTCCTCGTCCCCCCTAATTTTATTTTTCTTTGAGCGAGCACGTCTCCTCGTTCCCTCACATGGCCGATCAAGTTATCTCCATGACTGTTTTCACTCATATGGTGTTAGTCACACTCACCTACACTCTAATTTTCTCTATAGCCTCCCGCCACATCTTTTTTCTTCTACTTTCCTCTCTATACGGAGAGCCCATGATCGATATCATTGGTTGTTCGCCCCTCCGATTTATCTGGTTTGCGCTCGAATCAACTGCTTTCGATAAACTTGCAAGTGTTTCTTGCCTATTTTTTTGTCATCGTTCGTCCTTCAAAGGATTTCGGTGTTTCGATCCAATTGCTTCCCGCTTTTATGCGCCTTGGCATGCTCTATTTGGTGATTCCGAATTTCCGTTATTTCTCCTGCTCTATGACAACAAAAGTGCATTGTTTTACGGATGACTTCACAAAGTTTCTATCTCAAACTCACTTCAGATTGTTGCGTACCAAGCTCGTGTTCATTTACATTCACAGCTTCGCTTGACCGGGGGTATTAGAGAATATAATAGAATAATATATTATAGAAATAGTATAATGTATTATAGGAATAATATATTATAGGAATAGTATAATGTATTATAGGAATAATATATTATATTATAGGTAACAATCTTTTATTTATGATTTATATTTATTTTCTTGTTTATCTATTTCCTTGTATATCTCTTGTAATCCCTATATATAGTGAATCACTCTTATCATCTCATTAGGTGATTGAATATAATTCTAAGACACCATAATCAAATTTTATGGTGTTTTTCGATGGGCGTGTGTAAATATGTGTTTTACTCCGAATATGTTGAAAATGATTTGTTAATCTGATTAAATCATATCTTGGGGGGAACGGTCAATTGCCTTCCCTTTTCCTCAACTGCTTCCTGGTTTATCTTCTGGTTGTTGATCACGTCTAGACTTGGGTCATGAGCTTATCAACTTTATCTAGCTCAACCAAGCTTTGAAAAAGTGAGAGTGGAAGAGATACTCGCGGGCACTCCCTTATCCGCATTGTGGAGTCAAACTATCCACATGAATCTCGCATTTCGAACCTTGTAGACCCGTAGGTGTTCGAGCTCATGTAAGTTTAAACTCCGTTAAATTGGGTTCAGGGCTAACAATCCACCTAAAAAATGATAGGGCTATGACTAGGGGTGGGAAAATATACCAAAATTTTGGTATATTGAGCTTTTCGTACCGAAAAAATATTGAAATTATTAAAATTTTCGGTACAATAACGGCATGGAAAATAATCATACCATGATATTTCAGTATATCGAATTTTTTTCGATATTCGATATGAAACAGTATATCGGTATACTGAAATATTAATAAAATAATATTTTTATAATATAATTTATAATTTTATATTATTTTTTAAATTAAAATAATTTAAAACTTTAAAACTTAAATAAAATAACCTTAAATGATTAATATCGCTATAAAACGATGCTTCAATATTTTCGGTATGAATTGGTATACTGGTATTTCGGTATGAAATGATGTTTCAATATTTTTGGTACAATACAATATACCGGTAATGGTATGATATGATATACCGTACCGAAAATTCAATATACTGAAATTACGGTACTGTATCAATATGAATTTTTTCATACTGAAAATTTTGTTACGATATCGATATGCATTTTCTTAATATCAAAATTTTCGATATGATATCGATCGGTATGGTCGGTATACTGGTATAGTGAAACATCCATAACAATGACTTCTTCATATCAGTGGCGTTTCTTTCTATGACCTAGCTTGCTTACTTCAATTTTTGATGAGATACGTTTAAGATTTGACATAATTCATTATCATAAAAGACCATCATCAATTTATCAACGATTATCCACGTAACAATGAAGCTAAATCATATCATACTTTTAATAAATCTCAAAGATATAAATTATAATCCTTCAATTTTCCACCTGTCGTTATCTCATAAATGATTCATTTTGTCCACGTTATATTAAGTGTTATAAATTTTGTACAAAATTTAACAAAAATATATGTTTTGTCCACGTTATATTAAGTGTTTTATAAATTTTGTACAAAATTTAACAAAAATATATGAAAGATCGAGATAGTAAGCTCCAAAGGGAAGCAGCTGTAACATAGAAGCAATTGATTGAAGCAATTACATTGGCACAAGAAATTTAAATTATGAAATTTGGATATTTTCAACATCTCAGATTATGACGTTTAAATTCAAGTATCATACTTCACTTTTTTTAGCCAAAGAAGCGTACTTTAGATATTTTATGTTTATTCTAAATTTATAATTAAATTCATTATTTAAAAAAATTGAATGCATTCAAATATCTCATAGCTTCATTATTGTAGTTGAAACATCCTATTCAGCTTAAAATTTAAATATTGCCCCATACAAAAATCGAATGCATTCAAATATCTCATAGCTCATTATTTCTATTTTGTAAATTATTATTTACCGCTTATTGGGAAATATCTTAGTGATGTATTATATAATATTACTTTATGTTAAATTAATGGAGTAAAAATGGGTGATATTTATCATGAAATTTAAATGTTAAATCCCTATGGCATTTGAAACTTCCCCATAGATAAATGAACGAAAAACTCTGTGATTTTTAAATCTCCTACAAAGGAATCTAAGCATTAAGCATAAAAAAAGAGTATAATTTAAACAATTTCATTTCGAGAAAAGCAGAATTGATATCCTCAATGTTCATACATATGACCAAAGGAATCAAATGACTATATAGTATGTACTAGATCTAAATCTTGAAGATCATATATATATTTATATAACTACTTTCACATAACATTTATATCAATATTTAATTACTAGATATATGCCCACTAATTCTAGTTCTAAAGAAAATTGAAAAAAAATAAAAAAAAATAAAATAAATAATAATTTCGCATATTAGCTCTTCCTCAAATCCACCACCACAACACTAACGTTATCGGTGCTGTGGCGGGCCAACGCCAACTTCGTCAACAGAATTGACGCGTCGGAGCAGGCCTTGTCGGAGCTCTCCCCCGCCGCCGTCACGCTGATGTCATTTCCCGGTGACCTCGGCGGAGATGGAGGTTTCCGTGACTGAAGGCAATTGCGCGCCACCCCACAAGCGGTTTCGTTTGACACAACGTCCCAAAGTCCGTCGCTCGCTAGAATTAGGCACTCGTCCTCCGCCGTACGCTCAGTGATTGTAACCTCCGGTTCCGATATCACATACGGCTTCAAATAATTATCACCTGAGAAAGGAAATTAAATTTTGTTTTAGTTAATTCGGAGAGATTTTGGATTTTGAGTTAGGAAATTTATTTGGTTCGCGGATTTACCAATTGCGCGGGACATGGCTAAAACTCCGAGAACGCGTGGGCCGTCCCAGAAGATAACTCGGCCGCCGGCGTCTTGAATCCGGTTCAGTTCATCGGGGCGGTCAGGCTGCGTGACAGGCAAAAATTCAATTTCTGTACCTTGAATTTTGATTCTGAAATTATAATCTGGATTTAGATTATAATTACCTTATGATCTACGGAGAGTGGAATCGCGACGCCGTTTCGGCAAAGCACGGCGCGAGAATCGCCGCAGTTGGAGACGATGATCTTATCCGGTGTAACAACTGAGACGACGGCGGTGGATCCGACGGCGTCACACTGCGGCGTTTGGAGTGCGCAGCGGCAGGTGGAGACAGAAGCACTGCCGGTACCGGTACCGTTACAACAGTCGCCGACTTCCTTATCCATCTTCGAGAAACTCTGTAACATCGTTTTTTCCCACGACGATGAGTCTTCGTTTTGGAGCTCCTCACTCACGATTTTGTGCATCCTGTCCTTGCACCTTGTTGCGACCTGCATATAACCGAATTAAATCTGATCAGATCTCCAATTTCCAAACATAAAATTATCATAAACGGAAGAAGATTTGATTTATTAATTGCTTACATGTGAGCATCCATGGCCGTCATAAACTCCGAAGAAATGGCATCCGTTCGAAAACGAAGGATGAATCGCCACCGCGTCTTCCATGTCTCTTCTTCTTCCACAAACAGAGGTCATTCCGAATTTCGGATTCTCATGAGTCGAATCGGATTCACTCCTCGAATCCAGCGGCGGAGGAATCGCCGTCGCTTCCGGCGCAATCTCCTCTTCTTTCTGAATTACACGGTTCTGAACTGCGTTATCGCAGTCTCTGGAAGAAAAAGGAACCGGAACCTCAGCATCAAGCTTCTGCTTCTTGCGTCTGCCTCCGCCTCCGCCGCTCATGAGCGGCGCCACCGTGGAATCGGAGGGAATAAAATTAAACTGATGAATCTCCATCCTCCTCCTCCTGGCAGATCTCGAACTCGGCTCAACGGGCGTAGAAGCCTCCGTTTAACCGATTTTAACACCGCAGCAACTTCCAGCCATTAAAATGGAATCACAGAAAGTGAGATTACGATACTTGAAATCGATTAAAGGAAAATCAGAGAGAGAAAGATACGAAAATGAGATGAAAGGAGAGTGGAAAAGGGAAGGGGGGGGAGAGAGCGCATTATAGTAGTTTGTTGATTGGGGCGGGCAGCTACCCGTCACCGTCTCGGGCAGGAAAGGGAAATGTACCCGACATGCACAGTTGGTGTGACGTAGAAACGCTGAACGAGAGAAGGATGATCTTAGCCGTTGATTTGGGAGTAGAAAAACACGTGTTGGTGAAGATGGTACGTGGATGAATAAGAAATCAACACGCTTTTTGTAATGGGGCCTTCCTTTACTGACACGCATGTGCTGCTATCTGGGTCGGACCAGGCCCCGTGGCTCTTATTCGCTTTTTTTTATTATTTTCTTTTTCTTTTTCTCTTTCTTTCTCTTACGAGGATTATCACCACGTGGCAGGATCGTGCTGCACGAGATTTTATGTTTGTGTATGTATCTCCCCAACTTCTTATTTTTCGCGTGAAATTGCTTATTACTCCATCCCAAGGTAAAATTACATTTTTCGTCCGTTTTAATTCTTAATAAAAGTTACACTCTCTACATCATTACACCCCTAATCTATCTACGTTTAGAAATAAATTAATCAATGTTAATTAAAATTTGTGCAAAACAAATGTACTTCATGAATTTAAAAATTTTATATTATATCTCTGTTGAGGTCATGCATGAGCAAATCTTTACTACGTGTCAAAAAAAAAATCAATAATTTTCACTGAATCATAAGAAAGCTGCAGAGCTATCAAATATCTAGAGTCTAGAGAGGGAAGTGCATGAAAACGTTTGTGTGTTGGAATAAGCAAAAGGAAGGGATCAATCATATGTGTTGTGCATTCATTTTTATTAGCAATTTTCATTTTAAAATATTACTGAACAATATTACTTGAGACATAAGTATTTTTATCGAAGAATAATAGTTGTGTATTAGGTGCAATATGCTTTAAAATTTTAGGCGTGAAAGCAAATTATTACTCCTTTCGCGTCTCACTTAATATAGCATTTGACAATTTTTTTTCATTTTACTATCACTCTGTCAAACAAAAAAATAGCCTAACACCCACAAATATGTTAGTATTTACGCCACATATCATTATTTTTTTTAAATAAAAATGTTTTGGGTAAATAATAAATGTCAGTTTAGTAATGGATGGGAGGGTACTAATAGGTTGAGCTGTTTAAAATGGGTTGAGCTCGTTGGACGGGACAGTTGAGCTGTTTAAAATGGTTGAGCCCGTTAGGTCAGCCTGACAGCCTGCTTTTTTTTTTTATTTGAAATAAAAAATTAGTAATATTATTATTATTCTATTATTATAGAAATTAGTTTAATATTATAGAAAAATAACAAAAGTTTATCATGTCTTAGAAATGATAATTAACAACTCAAAATTTAGAAGAAAAAAACAGTCAAGCACAACGAGTCTCTGTCTCGCATTACAAATTCGCGTTGCTCGGGCCGCTTGTTTTAGTTCCAACTTCCAACGTCAGACGTCGACCTTCTAGTTATAGTTTCATTGTTAAATTTTAGATTATGATAATAGATTTAATAATGAGCGTAAGAGACTTTGAATTTTTGAATTAAAAATGATGAATTTAATAAATAAATTCTTTTAAAAAAAACTCGGGTTGGCCCGCCGAAACCCACGGCCTGCCTCTTAGTGGATTGGGTTGAGGGTTTGACAGCCCACCTAGCAAATAGACCGGCCCGCCCTCGCCTCGTCAATTGGTGACTTTTGCAATTTTGGACCGTCCCGCCCCACGACCCATTTTAACAACTCTACTGACAGGGGTGACTGAATAAATAATAAAGTAGTAAATTATACCACATTAAATTTCATATGCACCTGGTGCATACATTTCACATCAAATTATCATCATAATTCAATATAAGTTAATGTTACATTTCACTTATTTTGTATAATTCATTATTGTTCAGTTACATTATCTAATATGTTTCCTTTAATATTAATATTACGTTTCATCTTATGTTTAGTTATACGGTACAATCGATGCATATAAAACTTCACCGTTATACTAATTTAGAAGTAATATGAGAAAGAAGTCTTGCATGAGATGGAGTATAATTTAGATATAGTGTTTTAACACTTTCAAGATATGAATATTAATTTATACTCCCTTCGTCCCATAATAATTTTCACTTTTCTTTTTTCAGGACGTTCTACGATAATTTTCACACATTTAGAATGGAAAACCATTTATAAATTTCACTCTCACAATATCTTCAATTTTACAAATGTCATTATTTTTTGTCCACACATACACATAAGTCAACTCATTTTTTTTATACATAAAAGTTTATAAAATTATCACTTAAACCTGCCCTCTTTATTACACTTTCTTAATATTCATGTTCATTTACCTATGAAACGGAAAAAATATTAATTATGAACTATCATTTCGTGAAATCGTGTCAGCATTTGGAAAAAATACTCGAAAGTAGAGATATTTAAAAAATAATTTAGGGGGTGCAAGTGGGGGCGAAAATGTGAGACAGCGAGAATGCAATAAAGGTGTATACGTAAGTAGCGGAGATAGAGCCACGTAGGGGACCACATGTCAACATCAATTGACGGTCTTAGAATATCTCAATTGACACGCGTCCACCTCTGACGTGGATCCTATGCTGCTTTCAGCCTACCAAATTTATAACAACTCCAAATTACCATTCTCTCCCTTCAATTTTTTTTCTCCCAATATTCCCATTTTTGAAATGTAAATCTACAAATTACCATTCTCTCCCTTCAATTTTTTTTTCTCCCAATATTCCATTTTTGAAATGTAAACCTACAAATTACCATTCTCTCCCTTCAATTTTTAATATTCCCATTTTTTAAAGCTTAAAACCAAGGTGTTAAGTGAGAGGATGTGGTAAGTGAAAGGATTGCCTAGACTTATAAGCCCACTCAAGACCATCTCTCTATCCGATGTGAAATACCTTAATAGTAAACCATACCCTTACTTTAAGAAATACTCCTTTCACCAAAAGGTATTTGCACCATTGTAATCACACGTAAAAAAATGTAAGAATAATATGTAATGAGTAGATATTTAAAAAGGTAATTTTATAAATTTTTATAAATAAAGTTAAAAAAAAAAGTAAATTAAATGTAAAAAAATAATGTTATATGAGTAAATATGTACTCCCTCCATTTTTTATTAAATGTCACTTTACTTTTTTTAATATTTTTAAAATAAATGTCATTCTACATATTTTTCACAATTTTACCCTTATACATTATAATCCCTCCATTTTATTTACCTTGATTTAGACTTTTTCCCTTTTTAGTCTTAATTTAAAATTGAATTGTCTACTCTAACCAATTAATTATTTTCCAAAATATTGTGATTCTTTCCAAAATCATTTATCATTAATGAAGGGTAAAATAGTCCATAAATTATTATCTTAATTTGTTGAAAATTGTTAGAATGACATTTAATAAAAAATGGAGGGAGTATATTTTAAGGAGTAAGATTATGTGGATGTTTTTTTTTTAGAGTGGGTAAATGTATATGAAATATCTCAATGTAGGAAGTATTCAAAATTTCGTGGAACGGAAAGTGCGCTTAATTAATCTCATCTCCCTTAATGCTACAAATTCAAACAAAATAAAAACAATGATCCAGTATTAAAAAATTGGATCTCCAATCATCTCCCACCAGCCATCGACAAAAGCACGAACTTAGATCACCGGAGTATCAATTATATAGAAATTAGCAACTAACATTGTAACTTATAATGAATAATGAAAATATTGTGAAATATCGTGGATATATTACAAATTTAGATATTATAATATGGATATTGGGGTCAAATGTATTTTTTTCGAGTATCGTGAATATATCACTAAATATTGATGTCGATATCGATATTGTTCAGCTGTAGTGTAAAATTGGACGGGAATCGGAAAATATCGCGGATATATCGCACGATATTGCAAAATCAGAAAAAATCGCAAACTTATTTAAAATTTTATTTTAATATATATAAAATCATACTTTTTTTTAATAGGGGAAAAAAATATATTCTCAATTCACCTCATATATTTAGTAATTTGTTTAAACATATGAATGATATGTGTATAACTATTTCCAAAATAATGTAATAAGTTAATAACAATGTTGTTTGAACAAAAGTGTCATTTCACCTACTATATTTGAACCTCATAGGTCATCATTTTGATATTATAAATTGTATTTTATCATGTATATTTAATCATTTCATATTGTATTATGTTGTCAATTAGTTTTTGTTAGTCAGTATTTTATCGTATTTTATCAATGTTATTTGGACAAAAATGTCATTTCACCTACTATGTTTGAAGTCCATAGGTCATCATTTTGATATTAATTGCATTTTATCATGTATATTTAATCATTTTGTATTGTATTATATTATCGATTAATATTCGTTGGCCAGTATTTATATAATTTATTATCTATATATTTATTTTAAAACATATAATTTTATTAGTTTTTAAACAGAATACATGCATAATAGCATGTTACAATAATCTCTAAACTTTAAGAAATTTTTTAAATTTCATTTTTTCAATTTTTTTATGATATCGATATATCTGAGTGTCCGCGCATTACGTAAAACTTAATATTCATATTATATGGAGTAGTATATTAAATCATTTAGAGAGTAAAAATCTTAATATATTTTTCTAATGTATAACGGGAAGTGTTTATTAGAAAAATAAAGATTTTTTATATAATCTTTAATAAATATGAAAGATTTTTTAGATAATTTAAAAAAGAAAATAAATTTAACTAATTTAAGCAATACAAAATTAAATTTTAATAAATATTCCATTTAAACTAAATTTCAACAAATATATAAAATTAATTACATGCATTATTTATCTAATAAAATTATTACATGTTAGTACTTTACTAAATCTTCTAACTTATTAAAGTCATGGCACATAAGACTAGATGCAACATTTGACAAAAAAATCCTCATCATATATATTAATGTTGGTATAAGTGTTCTATTTAATGATCCAACACTAACATCCGAGTTTGTGTTTTATGTTTCCAACACTTATGACAACATCAGAATTTGTCCTTCCTTTTTCACTAACTCCGATCTTACGCTTGTTGTCTAATGATGTCCCCAGAGCAGTTAGAAGACGTGGGCAACACCAAGTCATGTTATTGCGTGGGAGTGAGAAGTTATTAGACATGATATAACAAGTCCCTACGTTCTAGGAGTGGTGGAAAGAGGTTATTGGAACCGCTTGATCTCACGACTGTGATGATTATAGGGTTTGAGAGCAGTTCGTCCATGACGCCTATAAATACAGTAGTTGCCTCAACACAAGATAAACAAGAAGAAAAGCTGAAATCGATCACTACACTATTGAACGCTATATACGCTTCTAGTTAGAAAAATTATTGTTTCTTCTTATAGTTCTTCATACTATTGTAAACCCGAATAATAGTGTGTTTGAACATAGTCTTATTTATTAGGTTATATGCATAGATCTATGAGGGAGATAGTTTCATAGGATCTCGTAAATTATTCACACTTTCGTAGTGTTATTGTACACCTCTAAGAGGTTGTAATTCGTTTCACATATTTTAATATAGTGAACAACATAGATTATTTTATAATCTATGCAAATTTTGAATACTTCTATTTTCAGTACGTGCATTTTAATTTTCGCTGCATAGTGTTGTCTGGACAGTGCCAACACGACAGACAACATCTCTGATTTCGCACGCGCGCACACACACTTTCAATATATATTAGAAATACAGAGGTAGATAGATTCAATGATTTAAGAAAGTATTAAAAAAAATTTAATCTTTAAGTTGGACTAATTTTAATTTTTAATCTTTAAGTTGGACTAATTTTGAATTTGATCCTCATGAAATATACATTTTGATTTTGATCCCATTAATTGGCCAAAATTTTGAATTCAGACTATTTACCTACTATTGCAGGTAAATGAACTGGTTGTCAAATCCATTTTTCTGCACATGAGAAAAAATTCACGGTTGATTTGAGTTGCACACAAACTAAGGATTTGACGGTTCATTTACCTGCAATAGTAGCTAATTGAAATGAATTCAAAATTTTGACCAACTTAATCCATAAGGATCAAATTCAAAATTAATCAAACTTTATTACTACAAAGTTAAACTTACACAATAAGTTAATATTTGTACTAATTATTAATTCACTTAAAAAAATTACTCCCTCCGTCCCATAATTACTAATATTAAACATACAAGCTAAATTTTAAAAAATACTAATATTATCAATAATTTTAAACATACAAGCAAATTTTTTTTTTATTAAGTAAATTATTATACTCCCTCCGTCCCATAACTACTTTCACACTTTTCTTTTTAAGATGTCCCACAGTTACTTTCACACCCATAAAATGGAAAACCCTTATACTCCACCTTCACAATATCCTCAAATTTACACAAATGTCATTACTTTTTCTCCACACATACAAAGTCAACTCATTCTTTTACTTTATACATAAAAATATACAAAATTACCCCTTAAAATCCTCACTAAATTTACTTTTCTTATTTCGCGTGTCACTTCACATGTGAAGATAATAGCGGGACGGAGGGATTATATGTTTATGCGTACATGTAATATTTTCCAACTTACTAATTAATACTTTCAACATTAAAATTAATATTTTTCACCGTAAAGTATCTGCTTCATTTTGTATGAAAACAGTTTTAGTTTTAATAAAATAGTGTGTCTTCTACTTTTTTCTATTAGGAATTCATTTTATCAAGAGATGATACAACAAATTAATGGTCATGTAACTATTGTTGAGTCTAATAAAAGTCTCCTAATTTTTATTTTTTTAATCTTTAAGATTCAATTTTAGTCCTTTGTGTAAGGATCTTAAGTCATATTTGGTGAAAATTTTAAATTTCAACCGAAGTTTTGGTTGATCTTTGGGATTAGAGATCGAATTTAATATAAATAAATTAATTCATTTTTTTTTTATAAGTTTAAACTTTTAGATGCATGACATAAAATTCTTTCATAATATCAGAGACTCAGATAAACGTTCATTAATTCAACGTTTCTTTATAGGTTTAAACTTTTAGATGAGACAAAATTTCTTCATTTTAATATTGCTTTCATGATTTGAGCTATTCATATTTGACAAAAACTTATATAAAATATTTAATACATGAAAAATATAGCAAATTAAGCAAAAATTAGATAAAAATTTATGGATCAAACTTAGGTCAACATGAGTAAATGTGAATCAATATTAACTAGAATATATTTTTTTTTACTTTCAAGTATTATTTTATTACATGATCAAAACTATGTTACTATATGACCATAATATTGTCAATATAAGACAAAAAATGTACTACTACAAGTCAAAATATATTTTGAACACTAAATTTTTTTGACGAATTTTTTTTGATGTGTAGTAGTACATTTTTAGTCTTGTAATAGTAATATTTTGACCGTGTAATAATAATATATTGGTCATGTAGTAAACCATCTACTTGCAATCCACAATTTTTTTGAACGATTCTAATTCAGACTTATGGCCCGCAATTTTTTTAAAATTATTTTAATTAGACACATTTCATGTATAAAATACATTACATAAGTGTTTTTCATATTTTTGATTGAGATTTAAAACTTTCTTGGAAATTATGAAAATATATGCACAAGTGGTTAAAATTAGGTTTAAAATGACTAAAATTAAAGAGATAAGCAAGACTTTTTTTTTTACGTGTACTTGACTAAAGTAACGGCACCATTTGTTAATTATTTTCATTCTAATGATACTAGTATTAATTAACTGTAGGTTGCATTTAATTGAAAATCTGCATCGATTAATACTCCCCATTTCAAAAAGTTTGTTGTATTTATTATTTTTTATAGATAAAATTAGTGAATATATTTTTTTTAAAACATATATTTCTCATTAATTTCTCTCTCTTTCTATTGACTTTCATTTCTATCACTCTTACATTTGAAAGAAAGTGAGAGAAAATGAATAATTAATACTCCCTCTATACAATTTCATTATTCCCACTTTTCTTTTTCGGTTGTCCAATTTTATTATACTCATTCACTTTATGAAATAATATTATACACACTACTTTATCTCCACCCTCCAACCATCACTTATTTACTCAAATTGCCACTAACTTTATTCATAAATAATTACTTAACCTATAAATTGGACCCCACAACATCTCATCATATTCCAAACTTATCTACTTTATACATAAACTAATCAATACTCCCTCCGTTTTTTAATAAGTGTCACTTTGGCTTTTTAACTATTTTTAAAATAAGTGTTATTCTGAGTTTTTTTCTTTGATTTTGACTATTTTACCCTTATTCATTTACCACATATATTGTTCATAAATAAATTCCATAAACATCGTTTATACCAAAATTAATTTGGTTTATGAATACTAGATACATTATTGACCACCACTACTACAAAATTGGACTTGGAGAACTTTGAAAAAGGGCTTTGGAGAGCTTTTAAAACCGCTCTCCAAGTGACAGCTCTCCAAGCTAAGAGAGCGGTTAAAAACCGCTCTCTAAGTAAAAGGATTTGGAGAGCGGTTCAAAACCGCTCTCTGTGTTAATTTTTTTTTTAATTTCACTTGGAGAGCGGTTCAAAACCGCTCTCTAAGTAATTTTTTTTAATATTATTTTTTTAATAATTATTTTATATTTTAAAAATCCTATTTATATTATTTTTTTAATAATTATTTTATAAAAATCAAATTTATACAAAATCAAAACTTAATTATACCACTACAATATATATACGTCAAATACGAAAAAAATAAAAAAAATCAAATAAATGTACACAAACATATATACAATCATCACAAATATATAAGTTAATATATTACATTCTACCAAAAGTTATACTAATTTAATTATACGTTTACAAATCGATTGTAAAGGTACCCTATCCAATCTTTTTTCCATTTGTCCATTCTTTTGTCGTTGTAAGTCTTGAGCAGCGGACGGTTATAGATAAACTGCAAACAACGATTAATCAATATAGTTAGATATATACTATATGAATTTTTATTCAATCAAAAATAATTGAAATAAATTGACTTACCCCGTTAGGAATCGTCGTGATTATATCCTTAATATAAGGACATACAAAATGTCCACAATGCCTACTACAATCTTATACTAGAGTTGGACTTTAATTCGACATTTACAAATCAATCTAAAACTGGAAAATAGTATTAAATAAACACATATTTGTAGGATTTAATTACGGTGTGGGATAGCTCAGCTTTTCAGGAGTAAATAATTGAATTGTGGGGGCTGATTTAGAAAATTGAAGATGATATTTAAGGGTGTCTAAAATTAAATTCTAGTAAGTGTGGACAAAAATAAAGTTCAAATACTTATGGTCTACTGCACACAAAAAACAGATATTTATCGACCACTACCAATTAACTAAAATTCCATCACTCCTAAATCTAAGTAAACAAAATATTTAATAAAAACTGATCATAAATCTATGTATATGAATTATAAATAAATCAATCTAAAGGAACTACAGGAATCACTTACCGATATGCAGGAATCACTTACAGATATTTATGGGATGTCGTCGTCTTCGTCGAAGTCCAACTCTTTTAGGGGACAGAAAGGTTTAATATGATGATTTTAATATTTATGAACTTAATAACTTTAGGGATTACGAGAATTCTGGGGGAATTTGTTTAACAGAATATTCATATATTAATTAAAAAAAAAAGATTTGGGAGTATTAAATATATATCACATCTCATCATTTTTGGTAACAAATAGAGTTAAATTAATCCTTTTTGATAGGAATATATGAAGCAATATATTAAAGATTTTGATTTATTTTTCCAAAAATAAATCCCACATTCGGATTAAGTCAATTTCCAAATTACATAAGCAGAAAAAAAAAAATACCAATTACATAAAAAAGAGCACAGGAATGCAGACATCACACTTACCTGGCCTTGAAGACGTCAAAGTGGCTGAGAAATAAACGATTAAATATTGTTCTTTTGTTTTCAGTTAGAGAAAAATTAGGAGATTTGCTGTTGTTTTTTGCCCGTATATAAAAGAAATTAATCAAAATCCTTCATATATTGCTTCATATATATGTACAGTAGATCTATATACACACAAATTTGATATATACAGTAGTTCTATACACACATATATATACATATACAAGAGTACGTACGTACCTACAGTTGTGGGAGTGGGAAGTCGACGACGACGGCAACAGCGACGTCTGGAGAGGAGGTCGACGACGACGGCTGGGCTGGAGAGGAGGTCGACGGCGACGGTTGGGGAGGAGGCCGACGGCGCGAGGAGGGAGAGGGAGGGAGGCGACAGCGCGAGGAGGGAGAAGGAGGGAGGCGACGGCGCGACGAGAGAGAGGGAGGTAGGCGACAGCGACGGCGCGAGGAAGGAGGCGAAGAACGGCGACGACGAATTTGGCTTCACAATACTCGTTTTTTTTTTTTTTTGAATTCTAGGTTAAACGCGTTAATTTGTGGGATTTGGGGGAGAACACCAAATTTCAATTCGCGTACGCGTGGTGAATATATTAAATGGGGGGTTGAATTTATTTGACCAGAGGAACTCTCTTGGAGAGCGGTTCTAAACCGCTATCTATTGTGGCTTGCAAAGTGGTTCTCAACCGCTCTCCAAGAGTTTCTCTTGGAGAGCGGTTCATAACCGCTCTCTATATTAATTTTTTTTTTTTTATAAAACCGCTCTCCAAGTGTTTACTTGGAGAGCTTTTCAAAAAAAGAGCTCTCCAAGTGGAGCTCTCCAAGCTCAAATGTGTAGTAGTGCACATTCTTTATCAAACAAAACTTCTATATCAAAATTAGCTATAATTAATGAAGGGTAATATGGACCACACTGTATAATCTTAATTTGTTGAAAAATGCCAAAGTGACACTTATTAAAAAACGGAGGGAGTATTCATTAAAACCCGTGTCCGAATAAATGGGCATAATAAAATTGGACGGAGGGCAGTGGCGGATCCAGGATTTCAAATTCGGGGGTGCGAAAAATATTAAGTCATACGGTTCGAGAAAATTTAAAAAAAATAAAAAGTTACATAACCTTCAAATAATTTTTTTTTTACACTTACACTACTTTTATTTTCTTGAATTTGAGGTGAATTAAATGATGGGGTTGAAGAAGACTCCCTATCCATTGAGACTCGTCTATTTGAAAAAGTGCAAGGAGCTTCTTAAGATTTCATTCCCTTGAACATAAATTCTCGAAGATCGAATTATTTTTTCGTTGTCTTAAACTTCTTTAATATAAGTTTATCTTTCGTCATTTTTTAGCTGAATTAGATAGTGAGTTGAAAATAATTAATTTAGCATAATGTAACAAATTAGTAATTATAATACAAACTCTAATTGCTAATTCATAACTTATTCCTAATTGAATTAG
Organism: Galeopsis tetrahit; assembly: GCA_963675135.1. NCBI lineage: Eukaryota > Viridiplantae > Streptophyta > Magnoliopsida > Lamiales > Lamiaceae > Galeopsis > Galeopsis tetrahit. Next base: position 81,118,158 of record OY776125.1, on the reverse strand, counting down.
ATAGTAAAATAATTATTATTATATAAACTCTAATTCATAACTTATAAGTTATAGACCAAAATAAATTTATTCATAAATTAAACACAGTAATCAAATTAAATAATAATTACTCCATAAATATAAAATATGCTTACTTGTATAGACTAAGTGTCAAGTGCAATTTATAATTCAGAGCAGAATGAAGAAAGTTATGAATTAACAATTAGAGAAATGGTTGCGAGTTCAGAGCAGAATGGAGAAAGTGTAATATTCGTACTTGTATAGACTAAGTGTCAAGTGCATTTTATAGTTACGAACTTTTTTTCTGGCCTTTTAATCGTGGGGATGCAGATTGGGTTGGCCTCATACAATTTTTTTTTAAACCTTAAATATAAAATTAAAAAAAAAAAATCTCAATTTGGGGGTACAGCTGTACCCCAAATTCTATTCTCCCTCCGCCCCTGACGGAGGGAGTATATTTTTAATTAAAAGTGATATTGTAGAAGTTACAAAGGGGCATTTTAGAAAAAATATGATAAAACTAGAAAAAGCGATAAACTTTTTAAAATAAAAATAAAGATCAAATGCGACAAACTTTATGGAACGGAGGGTATATATATTATTGATTATTGATGGAGCTGATTCATTTTTAATGAATTTGAAGAGTTTACAATCTTATTTTCAAATATAATTTAGTACTATTTGATAGATTTAAAATCCACACATATATAAAAGTGGGCTAAAAACAAATCCACACAAAATTATGGGTTGTTAATTAATTCATTTCAAAATTTCAAATTAGAAATTTAGGTATTGAAAGAATTTTTATACAATTCATGGAATTGCTCTTCATTTTTCACATCTGCATTCATTAGAGATTATTTGAATGGGCGCGGTTATAGACACACACCAATGTATTGAGGACACCAGCTGCCTGAGGACACACGCTGTGAAATGAGGACACCTACGTAGAAAATACAAAAATACTTTAACTCTAATTTTTCTTCTATTTTGGTACACCCACCATAATACACAACAACGCCGTCGCCCACCTCCTCCCTTCCTCCCACTCTCAGGCGGCCGTAGCCCACCTCCTCATCCCTCCAAGCGGCCGTCGTCGCGACCCCTCCGTTTGAAGCTTCTGTCGCCGCTGCGTCTACTGAAGAGAAGATCGAGCAATGCGGCCGCCGTCGCCCCTCCTCCAAGCGACGCGGCCGTCGTCGTGCCCCCTCCCCCGTTGCTCGCCATCCCTTCCTCCTTCGAACGCCCCCGCCGCTGCCCCTGCAGAAAGTCGCGACCAACCGTCGTCTGCCGTCGCCCTCCTCCCAGAGACGCGGCCGCTCACACTCCTCCTCCCTCGTCCGCCACCGCCCGTTTCAAGCTAGGGTTTTTTTTTTTTTTTTTTTTTAATTTAGGAATTTTAGGAAAATTAAGATTTTTAGAAGTTTGAGAATTATTTTTGAACATATTGAGTTTGTTTTGGAAAAATTTTCGAACAATCTGTGTTTGTTTTGGAAAAAAATTCGCACAATCTGTTTTTGTTTTGGAAAAAAATTCGAACATGTTGTTCGATCTTTTTTTCTCGGACAAATTTAAGTTGTTTTGAATTTTTTTTCGAACATATTAAGTTTGTTCATTAAAAACTTTCGAACAACACTTGAGTTTGTTGGGTAAAAATTTTCGAACAAGATGTCCGATTTTTTTTTTTCGAACAAATGAAAGATGTTCATGAATTTTTTTCGAACACATTGAGTTTGTTGGACAAATTTTTTGTACATCTTAACTTTGTTCAGTTAATATTTTCGAACATTTTAAGATTTTTTTATTTTTATTTTTGTTAATTTTTTTTGTATTTTTTAAGTTTTTTTTGTTGAAGAATGGTGTCTTTATATTTTGTCTTTATATTTGAGTGTTATGCAAAGAGTCTTTATGGTATCTTAAGAAATCTTAACATTTGAGTTTTTTTTTTCGTACAATCTGTTTAATTTTTGTTGATTTTGGAGATTTTGGAGTTAATGATATATTTTTTTTTGGTGGTGGTGGTGGAGATGATTCTGTCGTGAAATAGAAGCGGTGGGTGTATCATTTTCGTTTTTTTCATAAATTTTACACAAGGGGTATATGGGACATTTCACATGAACTGAAAAATTAAAAAAATGTTTGGTGAATGTACTCAATAGATTAGTGTGTATAACCGCGCCCTATTTGAATTGATTTTTACTATGAATGATGATAATGGGCCTGTGGACTATTTGTACATATTTAAAAGGGCGCATACACACACCAACCTATTGAGTACATTCACTGAACTTTTTTTTATTCTAAAGGGTATATGAAATATCACATATACCCCTCGTGTGAATTTTTTTTAAAAAAACACGAGATGTGTACACCCACCCACTCATTTCACACTAACATCATCCCTTCATTAACACATCGCCATAGACCCTAAATTCATTCATCCCCACCATCACCAAATCATTCAAGGTGTTGCGGAAAAAAAAAAAAAAACAGATTGAATTTTCGAAATAAAACATGAAACACATATTGCATGTTCGAAAATTTTTACAAAACAAAACTCAAAGTGTTCGAAAAAATTTCTTGAACAAATTTCATTTGTCCAAAAAAAAATATCGGACATCGTGTTCGAAAAATTTTCATGAACAAAATTAAGTTTTCGAATTTTTTTCCAAAACAAACCCAAATTGTTCGAAATTTTTTCCAAAACAATCGCAAGTTGTTCGAAAAAAGATTCCGAACAATTATCAAAACCCTAATTTTTACTAAACCTAGACCTGAGGCAAAATAGCAAAAAAATGGCGAGTACGACTTGGGAGGGGAAGGGGCGGCGAGTTAAGGGGGAGGGGGCGATTTGAAAAAACAAACCTTGAAAAAAATTTGAAGGGTGCGAACGCCGGGAAGAGGGTATGCGGCAGCGACAGCGCGATCGGCCGCCTTCGTCTTCAAACAACAACGGTCGCGTCGGGGGCGGCGCTGCTGTGGGTGCCGCAGCGACTCGGGGGAGATCGATCGGCCGCCTTCGTCTTCAAGCAACAGCGGCCGCGTCGGGGGCGGCACTACTGTGGGTGCCGCTGCGACTCGGGGGAGTTCGATCGACCGCCTTCGTCTTCAAGCAACAACGACTGCGTCGGGGGCGACACTGTGGGGGCGGCGCTGCTTTGGGTAGGCGACGTGGGGAGGGGGTGGAGGAAGAGACGCCGTTTGTTTGTTTGGTGGGTGTACTGAAGTGAGAGATGAGAATGAATGAATAGAACTAGAGTTTTAATGAGATTAAGGGTATTTTCGGGTTTTCCAGGTGGGTGTCCTCATCCCATTGTGTGTGTCCTCATCGCGTGGGTGTCCTCAATACATTGGTGTGTGTCTTTAATCGCACTCTATTTAAAAAGGCCCATACTATATACCCCTAGATGTACTCCCCTTTACATTTAATAATCATGTTAAATATCAAAACTATCCTTTAGACTTAATAAATACACTCTCCAAACCCTAACCCTAATTTATCTTCACTGCGGCTACCTTCCACGACCGCCACCGCATCACCACCGGAGGAGGCGGCGCCACCACGCACCACCCACCAGAAACTTAGAATTTTAAAAAAAAAGTTATATATATATATATATTTTTTTTCGACCAACCACGATCGAAAATAAATTCAAAAATAAAAAATTTTCAATAATAGTTGATCGAAAAAAAAAAAACTATGGTCGACAATAATTTGTAGACCATAGTGTAATTTTTCGACTAGTGTTTATCAAAACTTAAAAAAAGAAAGAAAAAGTAACCTGCAAGAAGAGGAACGACCGCGGCATGAGAAGGTAGAAGAATGGGCACGGGGCTGGGCAAGGGCTGCGCACGGCGGCCGACGGCCACCACACAATGGAAGAGAAAGGAAAAAAAAGAGGAAAAAGTTGGGTTGGGGCGGAAGAAGAATGGGCACTGCGGTCTGGGCGAGGGTTGGGCGGCCGCCGACGATATAGGCACGGCCGAAAAAGAAAGAAAGAAAAAAAAAAGAGGAAAAGGTGGGGTGGGGTGGCGGACTAGCGGGACTGGGGCCGACAGAGGGCGGCGGTGGGGTGGGGGACGACGGACGGCGGCGGTGGGGTAGAATTTGGGCGGCTCAAGGAAGGAGGGAAGAAAGATGATAGAAAAGAAAATTAGAGTTTTGAGTTTTTTTTTTTTTGAAAAAAGAGTTTTGTGTTTTTGATGAAAGGGTAGTATAGAAAATTTGTGGAAAGTACATCTATATAAAGTTTTTTTTTTTTTTTTTTTAAGTACATTAATCGGGGGAGTACATATAACAATCCTGGAGGAGTATATCTGTATATAGCCTGCGCCATTTAAAAAACTTTTGGGCTTCGAGATCGAAACTAAATGTGTGAGGCCCAACTCAATTGTATGCATTTTTATGGGTCCGACTATTTACACCTCCATTTGCGTTGAGAACACTCCCCCTCTGGACGCACCCCCCCTAAAATCTGATGCACCCCCCTCAAATTGTCATAAATGCCCTTCTCTTATATAACTCCAATTACTACTCACACCCCCCCTAAACCCTACTTTCTCCCCCAAAATCCTCCATCTTCTTCCTCCTCCACCAATTCTTCTTTCATCTTCTCCCTCACCCCTCACCACCACCGCCGGCGACCTGCTCCTCCACCACCCGTCGCCGGCGACGCCACCCCCTCCCTCCCTCGCCGAATCCGTCGCCCCCCCCTCCGCCTGTAAAAAAAAAAAAAAAACAGATCGTGGCCGCGCGCGGCCGCCCTGTCCATCGGCCGCCGCGGCCGTCCCCTCCCTCCCCCCTCCTCCTCCTCCCTCCCTCGCCGAGCCAGTCCCCTCCCTCCCCCCTCCGCCCCACCCCCCGCCTGTAAAAAAAAAAAAAACAGATCGTGGCCGCGCGCGGCCGCCCCGTCCATCGGCCGCCGCGGCCGTCCCCTCCCTCCCCCCTCCTCCTCCCTCCCTCGCCGAGCCAGTCCCCTCCCTCCCCCCTCCTTCTCCCATCTCAATTTGTAAAAAAAAAAAAAATTACAGTAATGCCGCCCCCGCCCAACGGCCGCCGCCTCCCCCGACCCCGCCCAACGGCCGCCGCCCCCGCTCAACGGCCCTCGCCCCCGCTCCCGTCCATCGGCCAAAAATCCAGGTTTGCTTTTTTTTTGTTTTTTTTTTCCTTCTTTTTCTTACCTTTCGACCTCTTTAGGTCGATCCAAATACACTTCGTCGACAACAGGGTGTCGACGAGTGTATTTTTGGTCGACCTAAAGTTGTCGACGAGTTTTTTAATATATTTTTTTTTCTTCTTTTTCGTGATTTCGACCACTCAAGGTCGATTCAAATACACCCCGTCGACAACAGGGTGTCGACGAGTGTGTTTTTGGTCGACCTTGAGTGGTCGACGAGTTTTTTTTTTTTTTTTTTTTCGATCAACAAATATCGATCATGTACAATCTCGTCGACAAACCAGTGTCGACGAGAGTGAATATGGTCGACACTGGTTCGTCGAAATTTAAAAACAAAATTTGAAATTTTTATAAGTTCTGAATTAATTTTTGTTTGTTGTTTGGTGTTTGGTGGTGGTGGTGGTGGTGGTGGTGGTGGTGGTGGTGGCGGCGGCGGCGGCGGCGGCGCGGTGGCTGGATAAAACTGAGGTGAAGGAGGGATGGGGTGCATTTAGTAGTTAAATATGATTAGAATGGTATTTTTGGTTTTTTACACTATTATTTTATTATTAAACTCTGAGGGGGGAGTGTTCTAAACCGAAATGGAGGTGTAAATAGTCCCGCCCCATTTTTATTTCTGTATTGTGTTGATAATGAAGGATGAATAATGCAAAAATAAATAAAAAGGATAATCAAGGATGAAAATGTTTGGAATCTAGTTTAACTAATTTATTATAATAAGGGGGGTTAGTCTTGATTGTCAAACTTACCGTAAATTAGCTTATGTATTATTTTTAAAATAAATTAACTACACATGTCACCTATTCAATCATTTTATTTAGAATTGTATTCTTATGTACCAGTTACATACATGTAATTAGAGATGTCTATCGGGTTGACCCTATCCCTATAGGGCCAGTCCTACAGGATTACGGGCTAAATGGGTTAGGGTCTTATCCGGTTCATACTTAACGGTCCTACAATTGTTGGGACCTAACCCTAATCCTAGCGGGCCACGGGTTAAACGAGTCACTAACGGGCTACAATAATTTTTTTACTTTTAAAATTAAAGGTCTCAATTGACACGTCCAACAAAAAAATAAAATAGAAAAATATATAATTAGTTGATGATCGTTAAATGAAAAAATAAAATTATAATTTAAACACAATTCTAGAACTCATTGATCCTTAATATAGTCAAATAAAGCTAAAAAATATTATAATCTAATAAAAAAAAGAGAATTTTTATAAAAAAGGCCATTCATAGACATAGTAATAATGACTAATGAATGATAATTGATTGCTTAATGATTATAGTTATGGCTATTATCCAAATATCCCAAAATTTATTTGCATGTTATATATTAAAAAATATATATATATGGTAACAATTCGGGCTAGCGGGTTGGCCCTGTAGACCTGCGGGCTAGCCCGGTTTAGTCCGCGGGCTAACCGGTCCGGGTAAAAAAAGTTCGAATTTAAACAGGCCTATGATTCATGAACTCTAACCCTACATTTTTCAGGGTTAAACGGGCTGGCCCGGTTAGCCCAACCCGGATAAACATCTCTACATGTAATCCTATTTAATATTTGAACTAATACTATATAATATGTGAGCTAATAGTACTATATTGTATTTGAACTAATATTATACTCTATTCGAACTAATATTATACTATTTGTCATAACTCATGAGTAACATTCACTCATTTAAAAAATTGTACTCCCTCCGTCCCATACTTGAAGCTACAAACCAAATTGGCACGGGTTTTAATAAATGAGTTGTTTATTAGTATTGTGTAAGATAAAGTGGGGGTAATAAAGACTTTTCAACTTTATAAATAGTAATAAAGTTACTTTTTAGTGTAATAAAGTAGTGGCATTTGTTGTAATATTGTAATGTTTTAAGGGGAGTGTTTAAAAGTGCTTTTACTATTTTAGATAATGTTGCTTCAAGTATGGGACGTCCAAAATGGTAAAATGTAGCTTCAAGTATTGGACGGAGGGAGTATTAAATAGAAACAAGTTACATGGATGTAAGTATTTGTCTTTTATTTATTCAATCATTTTCTTCTTTTAGAAGATATGAATTATCATTGAAATTTCTATTTTTAAAGTAATGTGTATATGAAAATTGTAACAATTAAAAATAAAATTAATACTACAATAATTATTTACTAAAAGAATATATCTTACCTTAATTTAACAAATTATATAAAATTATCAAGAGGGAGTCTATTTTTTTTGGAAAAGTAAAAATAACAAAACAATATATCTATATATGTATAATTTATTAGTCATTTAAATAAATAAACAATTTAGAGATCAAATTGACTCTTTTATTTAATTTAGAAATCATAAAGAAACACATACAAATAATTAAATTCAAAAGTTATCCAAACATAACACATAAATAGTTTATATATTATAAAGAATAATTACATTTTGTGTAAAAGTATGGGTATATGAAGTTTATAATTTTTTATTTTATTTGTAAGGATGTAAAAGTTGTTGTGGAACGTTACAAAAAAAGTGTGTAATGAAGGGATTACAATTATGAGTACACTTTAATGTGTTAATTGATTATGTTAATAGGAATTAATATACAAGAATTAATTCTCCACCTTTCTACAAGTTCGAATTTTTAGATGAGACCAGTGACAACCCATAAATTATAGATTGGGGGGCCTGATTTAAAAAATAATATTATACCTACAAAATTATTTTATTACGAAGTATAAAATGTTCAATACATCTCATTTCATTAAATTTAAATTTAACGACTTTTGTTATATTTGGAAGGGAATTAATTTTGATCGTTCCGCCCCATATTAAGCGAAATGGTGTTAAAATTTAATTTGCAACACTGCAGAGACATTAGTTACTAGTATTAGATAAATGTAGAGCTTAAATTATACTCCCTCGTATTGTGATGTCTTGCTTCACCGGCTCACTTTTTAAGAAAAATGAATTTAATGGGGGAATGAGCTCAAATAAAGGAAGAGTATTTTGGACGATTAAGTGAGGTGTAGAGGAAAATGTAGGTAAAAAATGAGTAACAATTTAAAAAATAAAATAATGTAGTGATCAGGGTATTAATTTTGTGAATTATTTTTGTATTAGGGGTGTGCAAGTAATCTTGAAACGTCTCAATAAAAAAATGCATAAATAATTACGAAACAAAAAATACTCCCTCCGCCCCCCTATAAGTTTGCCTTTTTTCTTTTATGGATGTCCCACTATAAATTTCTTATTCCATTTTTGTTATATTATTTTCTCTCTCTCTCAATCACATCACTTATACTTTATCTATTATTTTATTATAATTCATCTCATACTCATCTATTATTTTCTCCCTCACCATCATATTACTTGTACTAAATGTATTATTTTATCATATTTTTAATCAAAACACCCAAAAGAAAGGAAAAACTTATAGCCGGACGGAAGAGTATATAATGAATGAAAAAATTAGTGGGGGGCCTACTGCCTCCGCTGGACCCTTAGTAGGTCCGTCACTGGATGAAACATAATTCTTTTATGGTATTAGAGCCTCCAGTCAAATGATTTGGATTCGATTCCTGCTGGAAGCAACTCCACCAATTTAAATTGTCCACTTAATGGGCCTCCTCACCAAAGGCTAAGATGGGCCTCCTCACCAAAGGCTAAAAGGCAATAATTCGGCCCATGAGTGAAAAGGAGTAATAAGAATTAATATATATGAATTAATACTCCTCAAAAAAAAAAAAATATATATATATATATGAATTAATTACTCACCTCTCTACCAATTTGAACTTCTAAGACCCCTTAACTATATATATATATATATATTTCAATTATTTTATCTTTCATTGGATCTAATTCTGTGAGAAAATTCCACTTTATGTATTTATCAATTTTGTATTCGACTCTTTAACCATTTTCTAATTTCTAGTTTAACAAGAAATATTGTGTGTGAATTGATCATGACAGACTTGTAAAATGAATGATAGTGAATTAATTATAGAATAAACAAAGAAAGGAAAGGACGTCAAATTAAGATGATTTAGGTAAGGTTGTTAAACAAAATAATCCATTGACAGTAGACCTCGAGCTAAACGTGTTGCAATTATATGACAGATTCATTTTAAATGTTTCACTAACTAACTCCAATTATTTCATTTCGGACATTGAGATTGATCATATATATACTAAGATGTCTATATCTGTATATATATGATCAATAGCAATACAAAAATGAAATTTCGTGTAGAGGGATCTACACGAGACCACGTGTACTCATTTGCAAGCTTCCTATTAAAAGGAGAATTAAAATAATTTTCATTAAATTTAATTGAAGAGTACAATTAATAGTGTTTATATAGAAAATAAGAATTTCTTTTCAAGACTTTTCTATTCTATCGTTGGAAAATAAATCAAGAATTTTCTATTCTATCAAAAAGAAATAAGTTAATTTGGAATGTACAATCCCATAGTTGTAGAAATCAAATCAAGACAAGACAAGATATTGAGATTTATTTGATGCTATTATCCCCCTCAAACAAGACGTGGGATGAGGTCCAACTCGTAGCTTTTTGGTTCAAAAGTATTCGAAGAGTAGTCATGGTAGAGCCTTTGTAAATATATTCGCTAATTGCAAGTCAGACGAAACAAAAGTAGTGGCCAAACGACCAAAATTAACGAGTTCTCGAACAAAGTGATAATCTATGTCAATGTATTTGACCCATTTATGGGCACTTGAATTTTAGCTGAGAAAGACAACACTGTTGTTGTCGGAGAATAAAGTAGGGCAAGAAGGCAACTGAACATGCAATTCACGAAGAAGTGGAAGGATGCAAACTAGCTCAGAAGCGACATTAGCCAAGACCCGATACTCAAATTCACAATTTGAACGGGAAACAGTTTATTGTTTCTTTGCACTCCAAGAAACAAGGTTTCCATCAAGATAAATGGAGTATCCATAGGTGGAACGTCGTGTCTCAACATAACGGGCCAATCGACATCAGAGTAAGTCACGACAGTGGGCGACAAGGTACGAGTGAAGGAGAGACCATGTGAGGGAGTATGTTTGACACAGCGCAGTATGCGCTTGACAACTTAAAGGTGCTCGATCGTCGGGCTATAAAGATGTTGGCTAACAAGATTAATAGCAAAACACAAATTGGGCCGAGTGATAGTAAGGTACCGAAGGGCACCCACCAAGGAACGATAAAGAGTAGGGCGTCAAATAAGGGACCATCCGTAGGCAGTTGACAACCTATAACAAGAGGAGTAGACACATGTTTGCTGTCTTTAAAGGAGGCTTGTTGAATAATGTTTCGAGCGTATTTTGCTTGATTCAAAAAAATACCAAAAGGGGTGTACGTAACTTCAAGACCCGAAAAATAACTCAACTTACCCATATCCTTGATAGCAAATTCTTGACGGAGTCGAGCAATGAAAGACTGAAGAAGAGAGGAATTGTTTCCTGTTAAGATGAAATCGTCAACATAGACCAAGAGTTACAAAACCTGAGAACCATTAATGTAAATAAAGAGAGAAGAATCAGAACGACTACAAGTGAAACCAATACTAATAAGAAAGTCATTGAGCCGCTGAAACCAAGCACGAGGTGCTTATTTGAGCCCATATAATACCTTCTCGAGGCGACAAACATGGTCTGGAAAGTTGGCATCCACAAAACCAGGAGGCTGCTACATGAAAACAGGTTTGGAGAGGACACTGTTTAGAAAGACTTTTTTCACGACGAGTTGATGTTATTTATTTAGCACAACCAGAGATAGAACAATACGAACAATAAACACCTGAACCACAAGACTGAAGGTATATGAGTAATCAAATCCTAGAAGTTGTGTGAAACCTTGAGTAACGAGACAAGCTTTGTAATGGTCGACAGAACCATCGGCCAGGAACTTGGTCCGAAAAACCCATTTGGATCCCACAATGTTGGTATTGAGAGAGCGATGAACCAGGTCCTAAGTATGATTTTCAATAAGAGCCGACAACTCTTCATACATGGTGACTAACCACTCTAACGCTTCATAACAGATTTAATACCACGAGACTCATCAACTGCAAGAAGAGCATTAAAAAGAGTGGTGCAAGCATAATTAGGAATCTGTTTAGGTTTAAAGATATCAAACTTCCCTCGACTTTGCATGGGATGCAATGACGTGGAAGGGGGAGTCGTGGAGGAAGAGGAGCCAACACCAGGAACCAGAAAAGGCCGTTAGGTACAGCAGACAGAGCTAGATTAGAAGCACGTCTAGTAACAGATGGGAAGGTGGGGCTCGGTATAGAGATTGACTCATCTGGACAGACCGGGCAAAGGGCGGTGGGTGGGATAAAATGTGGAGAACCCAAAGTAGGAGTAGGGGTAGCATGAAGAAGCGTAGGCTCTAAAAACTATGAAATAGGAAGTGAAGTAGAAGAAGACTTGTCAGGTAATTTTGAGAATGGAAAAAATAATTCATCAAATTTAGCATGACGAGAAATAAAAATCCGGAAGGAAATAGCAAAGAAACCCTTTATGTGAACTACTATAACCAAGAAAAACACATGCAATACTTCGAGGCTCAAATTTGTGGGCAACATAATCCCTGAAACATGGATATACCCGACAACCGAAAAGGTTAAAGTTCTCAAAATTTGGAACATTAGAGAAAAGTAATTCAAAAGGTGATTTACCACCAAACACTCTAGTGGGTAAGCAATTAATAATAGACAACACTACTAAAAGCATCTACCCAAAATTTCATAGGGACATGCGAGTGAAACAACATATCAAGACCGGTTTCAGTAATATGTTGATGCTTACATTCAACCCTCCCATTTTGAGCCGGGGTATAAGGACATGACATAATGTGTTTGATGCTAGATTGAAGTTTTTTTTTTAATTGGTAAATTTTGTACCCCCATCATTATGAAAAGTTTTAATGTGACAAGAAAATTGATTTTCAACAAAGGCACAAAATTGAAGCAACACATCATAAAAATCATATTTATGTTTTAATGGATAAAACCACGTAAATCTCGAATGATCATCCACAAAAATGACATAATATCGAAAAACACAATTAGATATAATGGGTGCCGACCCCCAAAAATCACAATGTATCAAATTCCAAACAGAAGAAGAATGTTTACCATCTAAGACAAAAGGTAAACGTTTACTCTTGGCTTTCTCACAAAAATCACATATAATAGGTTTAGGTAATAACGAGGTAACAAAAATATTTCCTAATATATTTAAAAAAGAAACAACATCGAAAGAAACATGTCCAAGGCGAGAGTGCCACAACTTGTAAGATGTCGTAGGTGGTCGGGCCGCAACCAACACCATCTACATATTATTCAAAATATAGAGACCATGCTTACGACATCCTCGAGCAAGAATTAACTGGGTGACCCGATGCTGAATTTTAAAGCAATCATTAGTAAAAATAACATCAACAAATGAATCAATAGTTAATTTGCTCACATAGAACATATTTTTGGTAAGCCCGGAAACAACTAAAACATTACTTAAAGATAAATAGGAATTGAGAGAGCATGAGCCAATATGAGAAATATATAAGAAATCACTGTTATCAACGATGACTTTATTTGAACCTGTATATGGAGTAGAGACATCCAAACGACAGACAGACGGGGTCATATGAGCGGAGGCTGTTGGTCCTGAAAGGAGTATATAACAAGTGTATGGGGGGGGGGGGAATACACTTGTATGCAAATCTTTCCAAACTTAGATCAAACCAGACTTCAGCAAGGTTGTCTTGGACAACTCTGCTGATATGATTAACTCTTTATAGATAATCAAACTACTAAGTACTATTGAGTACTTAGTTGAATAACTATCTAAGTGAGTTATATGTGCGGAATTTGTGGTTGGCCCTTTAGTTTAAACTCCTTTTTAATTTCTGAAATCTCCTTAACAGTTTATCCAGTTCAGGGAACTTGTCCAAAATGGTTTTGCACAGTCTTGTGAATATGTATTTGAAAGTTCAGTTTGTGTGCAGTGTTGAATGAATGTTAATGCTTGAAAGTAAATCAACACAAGAGTTTATAGTAGTTCAGAGACTCAAGCTCCTACATCCACTTTCCCTGATTTAACAGGATAATTCTTTCACTCTTGGAATTAACTTGTTTTATAGTGCCAAGGTGCACTTGATCAACCGCACTACTCCTTGGTGCCTTGATCCCTAGGATGTCTAGAGTCCTAGTACCCTTTCTCAACTCAGAACTGAACTGTTCTTCTCTCAACAGTTAGCTCCTTCCACTACTACTACTACAACCTTCTAACTTTCTCACTTGAAAGGTATAAGGGTTGAAGTTTGGTTCCAACTAATGAGATATCCTTTAAAATGAAGTTCAGTGTATAAGGATAGGATATCTCTCTAAGCTTTGTATGGATATACAATGAGGTTCAGCTTCGATGAAGTGTTTGAAGACTAAGATAGTCTCTTTGAAAGCTTGAAAGCACTTGTTAGCTTGTAGGATAGTTGGATGTGTTGAGGTACTTCAAATGGTCTTCACAGTTCTGTATTTATAGACAAATTTGAGGATTTGCCCGTTGGAGAGGCAGCCTCAAATGTCTATAAATGTATTCCTTGAACTCTTCAATCTAGAAGATAGATTCTTGATAGTGACATGTCCTTAATTTAGGAAATAAACGGCTGTAACAACTTTGTCTTGACTCTGCAACACCTTTCCCAATGTCTGACTTTAAGATTCCCTTGGTCAAACATGGACATCTCTTCTTATCAATGATCCTGAGATAAGGACAATATTCCTTATCACTAGGACAGTTCTGCTTATTAACTTCAGCATATTTTTCTTATCAGCAGTGTTGGCATGCTCTTCAGATGACTTGGCTCTTTCCATATGCATGGATATCTTCATGCATGATACTTGATGATCTCTAAGCATTTATGACTTGGTTTAGTAGCATTGATCATTTCAGCATAGTTGTCCTTGAAACTCTTCTGGTTCATGTGTGCTGAGACAACTTTGCTTGGACAACCCTTCTGATCTTGTATGCTTCAGTAGACTAGGTCTAGATGATGCATTTCATTCATGTGCTCAATCAAAAGGTTGTACTTCAACTGATTAGACTTGATCAACATATCTGTCCATCAGCAGACTTGGGATAAGCTTATTTTTTAGCCTTGGGGGGGATATAATTCATGTAGTCTTCTAAGCATATGTTCCCCCTCAACTAGTGCATCTAATTCTATAGGAGCTGCCTAACATATCAACTTCTCTACTTGTTTTCGTCTACATGTTCCAACAAGCCTGAAACATGTTCATGCATTATGACTTATCTATTTGGCATGTCTTAAGGGGGGGTTTTGGTATCATAATCAAAACTCATTTTATTCCCAACAATTTCCCCCTTTTTGATGATGCCAAAACCTATACATTCTATGCAAAGGTGACTTGACTACACTTATTACAATTTTCTTCAGTAGTGATGACTTAGGTCAAGTTTCCTGAAAGAAAAAGTGTTAGTGTATTAACTGTTTTTGTTGCATATAGGTTGATAAGTCAGGCAAGTTGAGATCATATAATGTTGTTACTTGATTCATAAAGATGTTCAACTATCATTGATAAAATCATGGATCATTACAGGCATGTTGATAGTTGAATAAACATATCAGAGCATGAATCAAACAACATTACATCATAGTATAAACTAATTAACAATTTTATCAGAGCAAAAATCATCAGAGCAAACTTCACATATCAGCAGACTTGAGCAACTTTCAGCATAGATGATCATATCTACAAGTCAGCAACCAAGATAAGCATTTATCCATTTCAGCACATAAGGGTCAAGAGGACTTAGCCAATTCAGAGGTTATCTTCAGGAGGTGGCACCATCCCATATTGTGCCCATACTCTCTTCTTCAATTCCATGGCCTCTTGATTTGTGCCCTTTGGTCCTAGCACCATTCTGTTCAATTTCAGGATCTCAAAGAACTCCTGAAAGATTTTGGATTGATCAATGAAGCCTTCCTTCTTGGGAGGCATGTAGATGATTGGCTTAGGGGCAGTGAGTTCAATTCTTGCAATATTAGCAGCTGCAAGCAATTGTTGATACAGTTCCCTGTAAAACTCAATCATGAACTCAGTGAAAGTGAAGTTTACATCCCTTCCATTCCACCTGTCAATGACATAGTAGTCATAGACAAACTCCCTTTTTGCATCTTCCCAAGCATCATTCAACTGTTTAGGTACCCATTTATCCAAGTGAGGATATTTGGTGTCCATTGGAATCAGCAGCTGTGGCTTCATCTTATTGTAGGTTGCTCTCCTTCTTCTAGGCTTCTGAAAGTCAGCCTTTCTCTTGTCTCTTACTCTGTTTGCTTCTTCCATTAAGTCCATCCTTTCTTGGGCTCTCATCATAGCCAGTTTCTGCTGTGTTTCAGGGTCCTTGCCATAACCTTCCTGAAACAGCTTTGATGGATCATTGATCAACACTGTTGTCTTCTTCACTGGTTGAGGTCCAAAGCCTTCTTCATACAGTCCTTCAATATTCTCAGTAGCTTTGGGACCTTCAGTGGATTTAGTCTCAGTAGACTTGACTTTCTTAGCAGTTTTGGTCACTTCAGCAGTTTTGACATTTTCAGCATTCTTGGCCTTCTTGGAGGTAGGCTCTTCTTCTTCAATTCTGAATTCAGGTGGCAAATCAAGACTGTTAGGAAAGTTTGTAAAAGTTTCAGCTTTCCTCTTGTTTCCTTTTGCCTTCTTGATTTGGCCTCTTGTCTGAACTCCTTCAGTGGACTTGTCCAGTCCTGATGCTTCTCCTCCTGGCCTCTACTGAAGCCTTGCTCTTTCTTCTTGTGCTGATGCCATTGAATTCTTCATTGCTATGGCCAATTGTTCTTCTTCATCAAGTTCTTCCAAATTTAGCACTGCTTGCTTCTTTCCCTTGTCTTCAGTAGCCTTGTCCTTGCCCTTGTCTGAACCACCAATTATCAAGGCACCTTTGGCCCTTGCTCTTTCCCTTTCCCCCTTTTTGGCAGCATCAAAACATTGAGGTTTGAGCTCACTCATAGTAGCTGCCATCAAGGATTGGGCTTGGTTCAGGGACTTCATCTCTTCTAGCAAATATGCATTCTCATCATGTATATTCTGCATCCTGTCACTGCTCAAGCTTAGGAAAGCTAGAACAGGCTTCATTTTTTGCTCAACAACCTCTTCCATGGTTGCTTTGAGAGATGCATCAAGGCTTGCCTTCAACAGATCAGTAAGTTTGGCTACTGCACTTTCAGCAATGTTGGCCATTACTTCTTGGGAAAACTTTTCTGAGGCAACCTTCACCATTGCTAGCCTCATTTCTTCAGCTTTTTTCCTCTGAATGGCTGTTTTCTTGCCAAGTGCCTGTTTGACAGTCAATCTGAGAGCTTTGACATTGGAGTTGTGGTTGTCTCTTAGCAACTTTTGCTCTTTCTTGACTTCTTTGGAAATGGTTTCCATGCTGGTCTTTGCTTTCTGAACTTCAGCAGAGATGGTCTGCAACCCAGACTCTACACCACTGATTCTGGCTTCAATTGTGGGCAACACCACATCCTCTGAACCAGTGAGTCTCATTTCCACTGAGGCCAATGTTCTACCTTGCTCATCCAAAGTGCCTGAGGTTTCAGCATAAGCAGTTTGGACTTGTTGAGCCAAGGAGTCCAGTTTTGCTGAATGTTCACCAAGAATTGCTTGGGCTGAGCTGGAATCCACCTGAATATGAGTGTCAGTTAAAAGATCATCTTCAAAGATTTGATCAAACGAAATTCCTGCAAGATCAGACAAGTCAAATGGGTTAGAAAACAAACACTCATCACCCTCAGTATTTTTTGTATAAAACTCTGATACATCAACAACCTTCTTCTCATTTTCAACTTCTTTTTGACTTCCTTCAATATTAGTGTCCTCACACAAAGGAACAGGCCTCCTTTCTCCAAGGGATTTTTGAAGTTTAGACTTGACTTCAAGGATTCTTGAAGTCCAGACTTGACTTCAAGAATAACCTGTCCTTCCTCACTTATTCCACCCTCATTTGGTGGTACACTCACAATCTTAGTAATAACTACCACTCTTTCATCCATATCTCCCTCTGATTTTTTCACTAGATTCTCCTTTTCAACCCCTTCTCCTAAACCTGCAGCACCTTCACCCTCAACAGGGTTCAAAGATGGCAGTTGATGGGAGATCACAGTGCTCATATCAGCAGCCACTGAGTCATCCTGAATGATTAAGGGCTGATCAGTGTCCAACTCTCCTGACACTGAATATACCTTAATCAAACCAGCTTCTAAAGTAGGAGCCTCAACATCTTTAAGCTGTGCCTTGGGTTCAGAAGAA
This sequence comes from Galeopsis tetrahit, assembly GCA_963675135.1. Taxonomy (NCBI): domain Eukaryota; kingdom Viridiplantae; phylum Streptophyta; class Magnoliopsida; order Lamiales; family Lamiaceae; genus Galeopsis; species Galeopsis tetrahit. The sequence goes on along the minus strand of OY776125.1, from coordinate 81,100,642 downwards.
CCTTCATTGGCAGATGTGTCTTTGGCTGTGTCACCAGCTTTGGTCAACACCTCTGAAGAGACAGAGCCTTTTCTATGATAGGTTAAAAGATGGCTTGAGAACTTGCTGGATTCAGAAGGGTTGGGTTGGGAAGGTTCAGGGAGATTGGTCTGGGAGGGTTCAGGAGGGTTGGTCTGAGAAGGTTTAGAGGGGTTTGAGGGATCATCTTTGCCATCATCACTAGAGCTGCTATCAGGGTGTTTGATCCCTTTAGCAAGTCTCTCTTTCTCCTCTGCAATTTTGTCAGCAACCAACTTGGCAAATACTTCCTCATCAATGAGGAACCTTGTCTTGTTTACTCCAGCAAAGTGAAGTAATCTGCCCTCTTCTATCTGCCACCAGTTTGCACCTTTGTCAAGAATGACTTGTGCAATTTCCATAATTGATTTGTCTTTCACATCCACCAGCATCCTCAAATCATGGAACATTGTCTGAAGCCTTGGAAATTCTGCAAGCTATGGATACAAACTGTCCACAGTGGCCCTTGCTCCACCTCTGAGCATACTCTCACAAGTATACTCCTCCTCATCTCCACTTGAGTGGGGACTTTGGGTTATAGGGGAGATAGCTCTGGTTTCAGGGATATTGGCTTGGAGAGCAGCTTCAGGAAGATTGAATTCAGGAGGGTTGGCTTCAGAAGGGTTGGGTGCAGTAGAAGGTACTTCAGTTGCTTTTGAGAGCAATGATTCTGAAGGGGCTTTGCTCAGGGGGGTTGGCTCATGAAGTGCAGCTTCTAAGAATTTTGAGTAATTGAGCATGTATGAGTCAAGGGGAGATTTGAGTCTTGTCTCATCCACAGGAAGATCAGCTAGCACATCAATTGCACCTCTTTGTGCACTCCCTTCTGGAGAATATCTCTTTGTAAGATTGAGAGGGGTGATGGGTTGGTTTGTGGGGGTTATGTGAGTTTCAGGAGATTTGGGATCTTTAGGGAGTTTGGACTCAGGGGTTCCAGAACCAGAAGAGTTGGTCCTGGACTTGGATTTAGTCCTGCTTTCTGCTCTACTCTCCCTAAGAGCCACTTGAAGTGTTCTCTCCTCCTGAAGTTCCGAAATCTTCTCAGTAGGCTTGGCTCTCCTCTTGCTAGCCCTACTGCTCCCACTTCCTTCTTCTTTTTCAGGGACAACTTCCTTGGGCCTTTTATCACCCTTTTTCTTCTGCCTTGTTTCATTGTACTTTTGCCTTAACTCTTCTGAGTGATCAGAAGGAACTTGCACTCCCTCTTCAGCAATCTCTTCAATCTCAGTTGAAGCTCCTGATGTCTCTTCTGAGGGTAGTTGAGACAGTTTCTTTGTTTTTACAGCCCTGGCCTTTGTCCTCTTTTTCAACTTTGGCTTTTCCTCATGCTTTTCTTCAGCAGGTTTGGCCAGCTGCATTCTCCTTTGTTCAATCTTCTTACTAGGCCTTCTGAACAATATCTTCTGGGCAGGGAGGGGTTTGGCAAATGCTTGCATTTTAGAATAGTGAGCAAACTTCTCTATCAGTAAGCTTGCCCTTGTGCAATACTTGAGTTTGCTCTCCAACATAACCTTGTGATGGACTTTCACCTTAAACTTTGCCTTTTCCTTCATCATCTCAGACAAGATGAAGGTTCTCCAATCAAATTTGATGCCCTTATCACTGACATCAATTACTGCAAACCATTATCCTTATCCTTGGAGCACTTACTTGCTCCAGACTGCCAGTATTGCTCAATAGACTCTTTGTGATTACCTCAAACAGGTTGAGGAACTTGGGCTTGAGAGTCCTTTTATGCTGTGTAGATGAGATTGGTCCTGGAATTAGGAGCCAATCTTGAGGAATTTCTTGCCAATGGCCATTGCCATAGAATTCTGGATTCCTCCCTTCAGAGGGCAATCCAAAAGCAGCATCCACTTCTTCCTCAGAAAATTTCACCATGTGAAATCTTTCTTCCTCCTCTCCTTCAGCTATGTAGGATAGCTTTGTTGTAACTTCTCCATCCTGTGGCTTCCCTCTCCACTTAAGGAATGCAAAGAACTCAGCCATGTAGGTTTCAAGGCAAGAATCTGGCTTTTCTTGCATGAACTTTTGAAGTCCTGCCCTTCTCAACCATCTCAAAGTTGGAGTAATTTCTGGATCATAAGGAGATGATTGGTTCGAATATAAGGTTGTTTTTGTGGCTAAGATAACCAAAATCAAGGTCTAGATCCTTGTTGGTGAAATCTACAACCATTTTAGGTCTAGCTTTGGGAGCCATTGAAGATCAGTAAGGTTTTTGAAAGAGAGTTTGAGAAGATGAAAGCTAGGGTTTCAAGAAAAGTTTGAATGCGTGGGGGAGAATGAACTTGTGGGCTTGTTAAGACTTGTGAATATTCCAAAAGGAATGTATGTCAATGAGTAGGTGAGTCTTAAGGCAATTCAAACAGTTTACAATTGAGGAAATCTAGTTTGGACGGCCAAGATCAATTTCAGGGGAGTTGGCCAGTTTTGATCCAACGGTTAATAACCAATGGAACAGTGAAAAACTGTTTTTATTCAATCGTGGGAAGGAGTTTAATGTTAGTTTAAAGCTGGGGGATTACCAAGGTAGATCATGTCTCGAATTGTTTAATGCAAACAAGAATTAAATCTTGGCATTTAATGCATTGAAAGTGACTTTTTGGGTAGGGGACAAATTGAATCCTTGAAAAGGTGATGGCTTGAAGAGGAATTGGACAGCCATCGAAATATGCAATGATTACCCAAAATAGGTGCTTATCAGACCAAGATTTGATTTGATAGCCAAGACAACTTATCTGACCCCACATGGACAAGTGTCCTGAAATGTTATGGACAACTGTCCTGAATTTCAGTGGACAAGTGTCCTGAGCAATTGAGGTCATCTCTTCTGAATTTCAGTAGACTTGACCAAGTCTGCTGATCTTTACTTTTGGTTTCCCCTTGAATGATTAACTCCATTCAGCTTACTTGCCCAACTTTCCTGGATCAAGTAAACCCAAGAATCTTGCCTCTGCAAGTGGCTTTGTCAAAATATCAGCTTTTTGATGATCTGTGTGGTTTTTTACTAACTTGATGTCTTTCTTCTCCACATGGTCTCTGATGAAGTGGTGCTTGATGTCCACATGCTTGCATTTTGTGTGCAAGACTGGATTTTGTGATATAGCAATAACACTATTGTTGTCACAAAATATTGGTACTTCAGCAGAGTTGACATTGTAATCCCTTAGTTGTTGTCTCAGCCATAGGATCTGAGCACAGCAACTTCCAGCTGCAACATATTCAACTTCAGTGGTGGAGGTGGCCACTGTGTTCTGCTTCTTAGAGAACCAAGATATGAGCTTGTTCCCTAAGAATTGATAAGTCCCTGAAGTGGACTTTCTGTCAATTCTACAGCTTCCATAATCAGCATCTGAGTAGCCAGTTAGCTCAATGTTGTCATCAACAGGGTACCAAAGGCCTAGGTTTTCAGTGCCTTTGAGATACCTCAAGATCCTCTTAGCAGCCTCTAGATGGCTTTTCTTAAGATTAGCTTGAAACCTTGCACAAACACCTACTGCAAAGGTGATGTCAGGTCTGCTGGCAGTGAGGTAGAGGAGTGAACCAATGATTCCTCTATACTCAGTAGAGTTGGTTGGAACACTATTCTCATCTGGATCCATCTTCCAATTTGTGTTCATAGGGATCCTTACTGGCTTGCTGGTTGTACACCCAAATTTCTTGATCATTTCCCTGGTGTACTTTGCTTGGTTGATGAAGATTCCTTCTTTTGATTGCTTGACTTGTAAGCCCAAGAAGAAGTTCATCATCCCCATCATTGACATTTCAAACTTGCTTTGCATGAGCTTTGAGAATTTCTCACACAACTTCTCATTAGGGGATCCAAATATGATGTCATCAACATATATTTGGACAAGCAAGATGTCCTCTCCTTCAGTGATCCTGAAGAGAGTTCTGTCCACAGTTCCTTTGATAAAAACCATGATCCAAGAGGAACTGTGACAGTGTGTCATACCAAGCTCTTGGGGCTTGCTTGAGTCCATATAGAGCTTTTTTCAGTCTGTAGACTTGGTTTCCAATCTCAAAACCAGGTGGTTGCTCCACATAAACTTCTTCTTTCAAAACTCCATTCAGAAAGGCACTTTTGACATCCATCTGGTACACTTTGAACCTCTTGTGGGCTGCATAGGCTAGGAAAAGCCTTATTGCTTCTAGCCTTGCCACAGGTGCAAATGTTTCATCATAATCAATGCCTTGTGATTGACAATAGCCCTTGGCCACCAATCTGGCCTTGTTTCTGACTATCACATCATTTTCATTCTTTTTGTTCTTGAACACCCACTTGGTTCCAATAACATCTTGATGTGTAGGTCTATCCACCAGCTCCCATACATCATTTCTGGTGAATTGATTTAACTCTTCCTGCATTTCTGTGATCCAATTAGCATCTTGAAGTGCTTCCTCAATGTCACTTGGTTCCTGTTCTGATAGGAAACAACAAAATAGAGCACTTTCACCATGAAATTTTCAAGTTTTGACTCCTATACTTGGATCACCAAGTATCAGATCAGTAGGATGGTCAGATAACCATGTCCTTCTTTTTCTGATCCCTTCAGTAGAGTTGTCCTCTACTAAGGTTGAGTCACTAGTATCATAAAATTCAGGATAATTGAATGCAGGATCTAATTCAGGATCATATTCAGGGGTGTTGTCCTCAATGTCAGGGACATTGGCATTTTCAACATTTATGGTTCCCCCTTGAATATTAAATCCATTAACTACCCCAGCAGGGCCTGCTTCTTCATTGGTAGTTGTTACCTGAGTGTGAACTGGGATTGGGTCATTCAGTTCACCATTTCCTTCAGTGGGGTTTGCTTCAGGAATGTTGCCTTCAGGATTGTTGTCTAGTGTTATATTTTCAGGAGGATTGGTTTGGACAACATCTATGAATACAGTGTCCTTGTCTTTTAGACTTAATCTGGTTGTTCTTTGTGTGATTTCCTCAGTGTCCAGGTTCTTATTCCTGATCTCAGAAGTAGATTCATCAAACACAACATGAGGTGTTTCCTCTACAACAAGGGTTTTACAGTTGTAAACCCTGAAAGCTCTGCTGATTTGGGAATATCCAAGAAATATCCCCTCATCAGCTTTGCTGTCAAAAGCTTTTAACTGCTCTTTCCCATTATTGTGAATGAAACACTTACAACCAAATATGTGAAAATATGACACTTTAGGCAATCTTTCTTTCCAGAGTTCATAAGGGGTTTTGCCTTGACCCTTAGTGATCAAACATCTGTTCTGAGTATAACATGTAGTGTTTATGGCTTCAGCCCAAAACCTCTTAGGTAGATTTGAATCAACAATTAAGGTTCTAGCAGCTTCTTTTAAAGTTCTATTCCTTCTTTCTGCAACTCCATTCTGTTGAGGGGTCCTAGCTGCTGAGGTTTCATGAGCTATTCCATTTTGTGTGCAATACTCATTGATGTATGAATTTATGAACTCAGTGCCTTTATCAGATCTTATCTTTATAATGTTAAGGCTCTTTTCATTTGACAGTCTCTTTAACAGTTCATGGAGTTTGGCTTGTGTTTCCTTCTTATTAAGGAGAAATACTACCATGTGAACCTAGAGAAGTCATCTACTACAACCAATGTGTATTTTCTACCATTTATGCTTGCAGGGGTAATTGGTCCAAATAAGTCCATATGCAATAGTTCAAGTACCCTTTCAGTAGAAATGACTGGTTTTCCCTTAAATGAGGCTTTAATCTGTTTTCCTTCTTGGCATGGTTTGCAAACATGCTCCTTAATGAAAACCTCATTAGGTAGTCCTTTAACTAATGCATTTCTAGCAAGTTTGTTCATTGATTTAAAGTTCAGGTGGTTTAGCCTTTTATGCCATAACCAGTTTTGTTCATTAGAGTTCTTGGCAATGAAACATGCAGCATCAGTAGACTTGTCCCAGTCTGCAAAATACACATTTCCTTTTCTAGTTCCAGTCAGTAGAGTTTGTTGAGTTCTATCTTTGATTAAGCATTTTACACTTGAGAACTCAACATTGAAACCTTTATCACAGAACTGACTTATGCTTAGGAGATTTTTTTTTTTTGAAGTCTCGGGTATCCGATCTTAGACCGACTAATCCCGGGGGACCAATCCCACTGCCCACTTGCGGGGGTCCCGTTTAAAGCCAGAGCTTTGCGCTCTGTATGGACATGGCCCCATATAAATTGTTTGCACCTTAGAGGGTTCGAACCTGAGACCTAGAGAGGAGCATACTCCTAAGTCCCAAGCCTATACCACTATGCTTAGGAGATTATATTTGAGACCAGCCACATAAGATACATTGGATACCTTGATATTACCAATTATCAAGGTACCATAACCTTTTGTTGTTGCCTGTGAGCTGTCTCCAAATGTGACATTTGGGCCTTCTCTTTCAGTGAAATCAGTGAGGAGATTCTTGTTTCCAGTCATGTGCCTTGAACATCCACTGTCAAGATACCATGCTGACTTTTTGCTCATACTCCTCATCTTCTTGTGGCCCTTGAGTACCTGCAATTAGCAAGCTTTAGGTACCGTTTGAATTTTGGGTCCTGAGAGGTTTTCAAATTTAGCTTGAAGAATTTTGAGTTCAAAGTCTTTTCTCTTCTGAGAAAGCAGTTGGTCATCAATCTGCTTCTGTTGGTCAACCATCCTGAGATTTGCTTCCTCAAGCTCTCTCAAGACTTGTTGATAAACTTCAGTAGATTTGATATCAACTACTGTCTCAGTAGGTTTTGTAAGTTCAATTGAAAGCCTTTCATTTTCTCTCACACAGTTGTCATGAAATTCTTGTAACCTAGTGAAATCTTCCATCAACTTTCCAAAAGAAAGTTTCAGGTTGACTTCACTAGTATTTTGTGAAAGAAATGATGGTGAGCTAGAAGTAGAGGATACCTCACCATCCTCTATGGCCATGTTGCACACATCATCATCATCTTCACTGTTTGAGAACAGTCCATCAGAAGAGTTAAAACTTTCAGCACTATCAGATTCATCACCAGCCATCATGGCTTTCCTATTGGTGAATTTTCTGTCTCTTTTTGCTTGCCTCTCTTTTCTCTCCTTTGAGCTGAGTTCAGGGCAGTCATACTGAAAGTGCCCTTTCTTCTTGCAGTTATAGCACAGATCCTCATCATCATCTTTCTTTGGGTCATCTCTTCTTCTAGATGAGGAAGGTTCAGCTCTGCTGGACTTTCTCCTATCAGAGTACTTGTCCTCTGATCTTTTCTCTTCAGCCTTTTTGTCCTCAGCCTGTGCTTCAGGAGAGTTGTACCTTCTCCTGAATTTGTTGTCTTGGTAGAATTTCTTGTATCTACCAAACCTTGAGTTGAGTTTGTCAAACCTCCTAGCCATGAGGGTCATTTCTTCCTTCATTTCAGCCTTAGAGACTGACTTGGATGATCTTGGAGTGGACTGCATTTCTGGTTCAACAACCTTGGCTATGAATGCCACTCCTTTGGTTGGTAAGGAAGATTCCTCAACTAGCTTTCTTCTATTGAGGTCAAACTCATAAGCTTTGAGCTCTGAGAAGATTTGTTGCATGGGCATGGTTGAGAGGTCCTTTGTATTTTGCATCATTACAGAGTATACATCCCACTTTTGAGTGAGACTTCTCAAGATTTTCAGTGCAACCTCTCTCTTGGAGTAGACCTTGCCCAATGAGTTGATTTCATTCATCATATCTGTGAATCTACCAGCAAACTTGTCAATGGACTCATTTGACTCCATTGTGAATTGTTCAAACTTCTGCACAGCCACTTGGAGCTTATTCTCCTTTATCTTTTCTGTACCCTCACACATTTCTGCAAGAGTATACCAAATTTCTTTGGCTGTTGTGCAGTGGTAGACTCTTCCCATTACTGCATCTGGAATGGTCTGGTAAAGAGTGTTCATTGCAAGATAATTCAAATTATCTTTTCTTTTCTCCTCAGTGGTGAGATCATCCTTGGGGATTTCTTCTCTTATGTCAGCTCTTTGTTCTCCAGTCATCCTAGGATTGATTTGAGTGAACACAAAAGGTCCTCTTGTGATCACTCTCAGCATATCATTGTGCAGGCATGCAAGATGAGCTCTCATCCTGATCTTCCAGAAGTCATAGTTCTCAATTGAGAACATGGGCAGTTTGTGATGAGATATATGGTTGATTGGATCTGTGGCCATGTTGTTGATTCCTTGAACAACATCATGTGGAACAACATTGTTGTTGGCCATATCTAAAAAAAAGATGGGTTAGTTACAAATATGATAAGATTTCAGATAGAGATCAGTTCAATGACCACACAAAAATGTGTCTTTGAAAATCAAGATGGATTTTCAGAAGCAGTGGTCTTTGAAGCCCTGCTCTGATACCACTTGTTGGTCCTGAAAGGAGTATATAACAAGTGTATGGGGGGGTGGGATACACTTGTATGCAAATCTTTCCAAACTTAGATCAAACCAGACTTTAGCAAGGTTGTCTTGGACAACTCTGCTGATATGATTAACTCTTTATAGATAATCAAACTACTAAGTACTATTGAGTACTTAGTTGAATAACTATCTAAGTCAGTTATATGTGCGGAATTTGTGGTTGGCCCTTTAGTTTAAACTCCTTTTTAATTTCTGAAATCTCCTTAACAGTTTATCCAGTTCAGGGAACTTGTCCAAAATGGTTTTGCACAGTCTTGTGAATATGTATTTGAAAGTTCAGTTTGTGTGCAGTGTTGAATGAATGTTAATGCTTGAAAGTAAATCAACACAAGAGTTTATAGTGGTTCAGAGACTCAAGCTCCTACATCCACTTTCCCTGATTTAACAGGATAATTCCTTCACTCTTGGAATTAACTTGTTTTATAGTGCCAAGGTGCACTTGATCAACCACACTACTCCTTGGTGCCTTGATCCCTAGGATGTCTAGAGTCCTAATACCTTTTCTCAACTCAGAACTGAACTGTTCTTCTCTCAACAGTCAGCTCCTTCCACTTCTACTACTACAACCTTCTAACTTTATCACTTGAAAGGTATAAGGGTTGAAGTTTGGTTCCAACTAATGAGATATCATTTACAATGAAGTTCAGTGTATAAGGATAGGATATCTCTCTAAGCTTTTTATGGATATACAATGAGGTTCAGCTTCGATGAAGTGTTTGAAGATTAAGATAGTCTCTTTGAAAGCTTGAAAGCACTTGTTAGCTTGTAGGATAGTTGGATGTGTGGAGGTACTTCAAATGGTCTTCACAGTTCTGTATTTATAGACAAATTTGAGGATTTGCCCGTTGGAGAGGCAGCCTCAAATGTCTATAAATGTCTTCCTTGAACTCTTCAATCTAGAAGACAGATTCTTGATAGTGACATGTCCTTAATTTGGGAAATAAACGGCTGTAACAACTTTGTCTTGACTCTGCAACACTTTTCCCAATGTCTGACTTTAAGATTCCCTTGGTCAAACATGGACATCTCTTCTTATCAATGATCCTGAGATAAGGACAACATTCCTTATCACTAGGACAGTTCTGCTTATTAACTTCAGCATATTTTTCTTATCAGCAGTGTTGGCATGCTCTTCAGATGACTTGGCTCTTTCCCTATGCATGGATGTCTTCATGCATGATACTTGATGATCTCTAAGCATTTATGACTTGGTTCAGTAGCATTGATCATTTCAGCATAGTTGTCCTTGAAACTCTTCTGGTTCATGTGTGCTGAGACAACTTTGCTTGGACAACCCTTCTGATCTTGTATGCTTCAGTAGACTAGGTCTAGATGATGCATTTCATTCATGTGCTCAATCAAAAGGTTGTACTTCAACTGATTAGACTTGATCAGCATATCTGTCCATCAGCAGACTTGGGATAAGCTTGATTTTTGAGCCTTAGGGAGGATATAATTCATGTAGTCTTCTAAGCATATGTTCCCACTCAACTAGTGCATCTAATTCTATAGGAGCTGCCTAACATATCAACTTCTCTACTTATTTTAGTCTATATGTTCCAACAAGCCTGAAACATGTTCATGCATTCTGACTTATCTATTTGGCATGTCTTAAGGGGGGTTTTGGTATCATTATCAAAACTCATTTTATTCCCAACAATTTCCCCCTTTTTGATGATGCCAAAACCTATACATTCTATGCAAAGGTGACTTGACTACACTTATTACAATTTTCTTCAGTAGTGATGACTTAGGTCAAGTTTCCTGAAAGAAAAAGTGTTAGTGTATTAACTGTTTTTGTTGCATATAGGTTGATAAGTCAGGCAAGTTGAGATCATATAATGTTGTTACTTGATTCATAAAGATGTTCAACTATCATTGATGAACCTCACTCTGAGAAATTGCGAAGGTTCTTAACGAACCTCACCCCGAGAAATTGCGAAGGTTCTTGATGAACCTCACTCTGAGAAATTGTGAAGGTTCTTAATGAACCTCACCCTGAGAAATTGCGAAGGTTCTTGATGAACCTCACCCTGAGAAATTGCGTATGTTCTTGATGAACCTCACTCTGAGAAATTGCGAAGGTTCTTGACGAACCTCACCCTGAGAAATTGCTAATGTTCTTGATGAACCTCACCTTGAGAAATTGGGAAGGTTCTTGATGAACCTCACCCTGAGAAATTGCGTATGTTCTTGATGAACCTCACTCTGAGCAATTGTGAAGGTTCTTGATGAACCTCACCCTGAGAAATTGCGAAGGTTCTTGATGAACTTCATCCTGAGAAATTGGGAAGGTTCTTGATGAACCTCACCCTGAGAAATTGCTTAGATTCTTGATGAACCCCACTCTGAGAAATTGCGAAGGTTCTTGACGAACCTCACCTTGAGAAATTGGGAAGGTTCTTGATAAACTTCACCCTGAGAAATTGCGTAGGTTCTTGATGAACCTCACCCTGAGAAATTGCGAAGGTTCTTGATGAACCTCACCCAGAGAAATTGCGAAGGTTCTTAATGAACCTCACTCTGAGAAATTGCGAAGGTTCTTGATGAACCTCACCCTGAGAAATTGGGAAGGTTCTTGATGAACCTCACCCTGAGAAATTGCGTAGGTTCTTGATGAACCTCACTCTAAGAAATTGCGAAGGTTCTTCATGAACCCCACCCTGAGAACTTGTGTGACTTCATGATGAACTCCACTCCAGGGAAATGCTTAGAGACGGTATAACATATTCCCAGAGTGATAGGAAAGGAGAAAACTTCATCCACTATAGCCTTCGAGGCTAGGGGGAGTAGGAGTCATATAAGAACTATACGGGGCTATCAAAACCAAAATCAAGTAAGTACAAGAACCTAGATTTTCTATTTTTGCGATAATGAAGCCTCAAAGTCTATATGTGTTAGAAAAATGCTAGAGATACACATTGCATGAATTTGCTAAGAGGCATAGAAACCTAGCTAAGAGATGCTAAGACCAAAACATACTTATTATCCTAAACACAATATATGACATGCTTATGAAGAAAGAGCAATATATATATGCAAGGAGATAATTTGAAGGTAGTATAAGAAGAGATGAGATAAAGCACGGAAAGTGGAAAAACATTCAAGACGAGGGATATTTGTGTGGGTTCTTGATGAACCCCACCCCTGAGAAATTTGTGTTGGTTCTTGATATGAACCCCACCCCCGAGACATTTGCGTGGGTTCTTGATATGAACCCAACTCCTGATATATTTGCGAGAGTCCTTGATATGAACCAGGAAATGGTGTTTGGAATTCTATGACCCAACAGGTGTCCAGTTCCCAAAATGATTAAAGAAGAAGCTCTACCCATTATATCCCTCGAGGCTTGGGGGGAATAGTTGACATCCAGAGTTATAAGAGGTTATCAGAACCAAACCAAAGAGATACTAAGGCGAATGACAACATAAACTCATTATTTTAGACATAACATGTGTTGGGATATGAATCCTAGAACAAGTCCTAAATGTTGATAAAAGATAAAAGATGAAGTTTTGATAAGCCAAAAAGTAGACTTGAATATTTTCTAAGTGTTGACTGATCTAGTCTAGTTAAGAAGAAGTCATCTTGTATAGATCAGTAGAGTTCACAAGACAAGTACTAGTTCACATGAGTTAACATATGAAAAGACAAGTACTTATGATTGATATCGTATTATTACTTCATATGTGTTTATATTAACTGTTTAGATTGTTATTGAGATATGAATAATTGTTGTATAGAGCTCATGATTTTGAATGTAATAGATATATTGATGTATAGTTTTCTAAGTTGACTAAGCTTTGTAACAAGAGCTTAATGTAATGTAATAGTCTTGTTAGGATTAGATGATAGGACTAGATTAGTTCTATGTTGTAATCTGAAGAAGTCTACTGCACAAGACAAGTAGAAGACGCACTCTACTACTGAAGGACAAGACAGGTGCGCGACTTAAACAAGACAGGTCAACTTGAAGTTAGTTACAGAAGCGTGTTAAAGATAAAGATTGAAGAGTTAGTTTAGGAATAACTAATTAACTGAAGAAACGCGTGAAAGGATAAGAAGAATCAGTTACAAGTTAGTTTTCAAGAAAAGGTTGTTACACAACTGAAAGTTCTTGGAATTGGAAGTCTATAAATACCGCAAGGTATTGATCGATTAAAGACTGCTACTGAAAAACTACAAAAGCATTAATATTCTACATTCAAGTGAAGAATTTACTCTCAGAGATTGAAGTTCAGAAAGGGAAGCTACACAAGACAAGTGAAGATCGAAGAAGGCTACTACTGAACGAAGAGAAGTTTTATTTTTGTTTTACTGTTTCAAGTTGCTAGATACTTGTAAATCGCTAGTAAGATCGAAGAGGCACTTGGAAGTGTTATCGAGAAGATCTAAGTCTTATTTCTTGGGACTTAAAGCTACAAGAACATATTACTCCATTGGACGAGTTAATAAGAATTTCACAACTGGGTTTGTGAGAGTGGATGTAGACAAGTTGTCGAACCACTATAAATCTCGTGTTTGATTTACTTTACTGTTTTGTTTGTTGATTAATTGATTAACTGTTTACTTGTTAAACATACATAACTGAACAAGACAAGTTGAGTAAACACTGAAACAGAGTTCTCGAAATAAGTTGAGTATAAACTTTAATTGGGCTCATTGTTAATTTCGTATTCCGCACATTGTAATTCTGATATATCGAAAGATTTTTGAAAAGTCTATTCACCCCTCTCTAGACATTTTCACTAGCTTACTCGTTATTAAACTCAACTTAGGGACCTACAAGTGGTATCAGAGCAGTAGTTTACGAACTGCTGTTTCTTGATAACCAACTCAAGACTTGGGTGAAAGTCTTGGTCCAAGAGTGTACGTATTCATACTTGTTCATTATCGCTGTACTTGGAAATATCTGTTTCTTGATACAATACTGTGCTATACGCATCTTCTTGAATCATGTCGCTCGAAATTAGTGCTAACAAGTTACCTAAGTTTCAGGTTCAAGATTATGACTATTGGAAGCTAAGGATGGAAGCCATCTTCAGCTCCACTCACGACTTAATGATCTCCGTCATCACTGAAGGTCCAATAGTGACCATGATCCCCAATACTGCTGCCCTCGACAAAGACCAACCCGTGGGTACTCTCGTCAAGAAACCAAGGCCAGAACTAACCTCAGAAGAAATGAGACAGAATAATTTGGATAGCTTGGCCAAGAATTACATCTTACACACTCTTCCCAATGAGTATCTGGGAAAAGTGTTAAAATGTAAAACTGCCAAAGAAATGTGGGATCGCTTAGCTATCATTTGTGAAGGGACATCCCTAATCAAAGAAAGCAAGCTTTCTACAGCAGTCCAAAGATTTGAATCATTTCATATGAAAGTTGGTGAAACAATAGACCAGTTGGATACTCGTTTTACCAAAATCATGAATGACTTGGAAGTCCTTGGTAAATCCTATACTCCACGTGAAATCAACCTTAGGATTCTCAAAAGCCTTGATAGTAGATGGAAATTGGTAAAAATGCTTGTTAAGAATACCCAAGATATAGACGTATGGACAGCAGAGACCATGTTTTAAACTCTAAAGGCCCATGAGTTTGATTTAGACGAAGATGAACCTATAGTAAGTAGTGACAAAGAACATGCTGTATCTAAGAACGTTGCTTTTAAGGCTAGTTCGTCTAAGGTAGACAGGTCGAAGTCTAAGACTAGGACTACTTCTGTGAAAGACGAGTTAGATACTGATCTTAATCTGAAGGATCAGGTAAGCCTCATGGTTAGAAAGTTTGATAGGCTGAATAAACGTTTCAGAAGATATAAGAAGTTCTATAGAGATCATAGAGGGTCTGCTTCTAAGAACTCGTCTGAGACCAGACGAGACCGAAACTCGTCCGAAAGGAGAGACGAAGTCTCGAAAGGTAACAGACAAGATAGAGAGTCTGATGGTAGGAAGATTACTCGACGTGATAAACGAAGGAATAACTCTCCTATTAAAAAGGCTACTAATGATCTCTTGTGCTATAATTGTGAAAAGCCAGGTCATTACATATATGAATGTCCAGACCTGAGCACTGATGATCGAGAAGAACGCAAAGCACGAAGGGAAAGAAGATACAATCGTGGCAAGAAGGCAATGATGGCCAATGATGACTCTGAGTCTGACTCAGACGAGTTACCACCATCTTCATCTAGCTACCCGTCTGATCCAGATCACGATGAAGCCTTCATATTAGATGATGGTCTATGCTGCATGGCTAAAATCGACCAAGAGGTATCATCTGCCACTTCTTTTCAATCCTGTGATGAATCAGATTCTGATGAAAGTGATACTGCCAGTAGCAAAGTAGGGAGTAGCCTTCAGCACTCTACTAGTGTAGTTGAAGACGACCTCCTACTTGCCAACCAGGCATTCATTGAAGTCAGCGATGAAAACATCATTTTAAAACAAGAAATCATTGATCTTAAGGAAGCTCAGTCTAAAGTAGATCCTAATATAACAGTCCTAAATGAACGCTTGCAAGAAGAGTTGAGTCAACTCAAAGACAAGTGTGCATTAACAGACAAGTTGTATCAAGACCTACTTAAGACACATGCTACTGAGAAACATGAATTCAATGTTTTAAAAAGCAAGTGCAAAAAGCTTGAAGAACGTAATAAGTTCTTAGAAACTGAGGTTGTCACTCTAGACCTTAAACTTACTGACCTGGTTAACTCTTCTAAGGTTAACCTCGAACTGTCAGATAGGTATAGGGCTCCTGCTGATAAGACAGGCATAGGGGCTGAGACACCCAGCTCGTCTACTCAAGTCCCTAAGAACCCTACTATCTTCATCTCAAGCTCTTTGACTAATGATAAAGGAAAAGGACCAATGATATACGATATTGGAACTCCATCCGAAGGCAATGTACCTAAACAGACTCAAGTTAACATTCCAATTACCAAGGGAGGTAAAAAGAAAGTTAACAACAAGGCTGTTCCGTTTAAGACAAGTCAACAAAGGACTAGGAGTCGTGGACGACCAAATCAGGTCAGATACGAGGACTGGTATCCTGAGGAGACAAGTACTAGACAAGTACAAACTAGATGGAAAGAGCCTAGACCTCCTTTTATAAGGCAGTCTCAGCTCTACTCGTCTAGACCTAGACAGGTAGGTCCAAAATATCGTACACAAGCTGTCCTATATCCTCCGCCTGAATCATATGATATCGAAGGAGAAGAAAGACCTAAACATGTCTATAAACCGTATGGACCTAATGCATATAAACCCTACTCTGACTATCATAGACAAGTGCCTGCTCAAGTAGAGATTAAGTCGAAAGGCTATCTCCAAAGAGTAGACCCGAACTCGACTGATAGGTCAGATAAGGACAACAAGGTCTTATTCTGCAACAAATATGGTCGAAAGCTTAGAAGATCAAACTTGTTCAGGACTCCAATGTACATTTGGATTCCATTGAACTCAACTAACCCCCCAGGACCCCAATAAACAAGGAGGGTACCTAAATTATGAAATATCATCTCATGCAGGGTCGACTCGATCTATACAAGAAGGGTGGCTCAATAGGAGAAACTTGGTACATAGACAGTGGCTGTTCGCACCACATGACTGGTACCAAGGCACTTCTCTCAAGCTACCATGAGCAAGAAGGACCAAAGGTTATATTCGGTGACAGCTCTACAGCCATCACAAAAGGCTTTGGCTATATCCGAAATGGCGACGTAGAGATACAAGATGTATCATACGTAGAAGGTTTGAAATATAATCTATTATCTGTTTCACAGTTTTGTGATCGAGGTTACAAAGTGCAGTTCAAAAGTCAAAAGTGCGAAATCATAGACATGAGGACTCATACCGTACTACTCGTCGGCATAAGACAAGGTAGTGTGTACATTGTGAATTGGAATAGTTGTCCACGGGACACTTGTCTTCTTACTAAGACACCCAAAGAGGTCAGTTGGCTTTGGCATAGACGCCTTTGCCACATGAACTTTAAGGTGATTAATAAGATCGCAAGAGATTACCTTGTTGAAGGTATACCCAACAAAATCTATTTCAAATCACATGTATGCGATGCCTGTCAAAAAGGTAAACAGGTAAAAGGTTCCTTTAAATCTATTCCAACCCTCTCAACAAGTAGAGTTCTTGAACTTCTACATATGGACTTACATGGCCCAATCACTCCTCCAACTTTGAACGGTAGAAGGTACACACTTGTTGTGGTAGACGACTATTCTAAGTTCACTTGGGTAGTCTTCTTACACAAGAAGAGTGATACACAAACACTCCTACCTGATCTGTTGAAGAAGATTCAAGTTGAGAAGAATCAGTCCATTGTCAAGATCCGTAGTGACAAGGGTACTGAATTTATTAACTGCTATATTAAAGAATTTTGCTCTAAGCGTGGCATCCAGCACCTTACTAGTGCAGCAAGGACACCACAACAAAATGGAGTAGCAGAGCGAAGGAACAGAACTCTTAAGGAGGCCTGCAGGACCATGCTGACAGAGTATAATACTCCTCAGAAGTTTTGGGCAGAAGCTATCAATACTGCATGCCATTCCCAAAACAGAAGTGCTATCAATAAAGCACTAGGTAAGACGCCCTATGAGGTATGGAAAGGTCGAAAACCCAGAGTTTCATATTTTCATATATTTGGTTGTAAGTGTTTTATCCATAACAATGGGAAAAGTAAGTTGAATGCATTCGATGCTAAGGCAGACGAGGGGATATTCTTAGGATACTCCTCGACTAGCAAAGCATTCAGAGTATTCAACTACTCTACCCTATGTGTGGAAGAAACACCACATGTAGTTTTCGATGAATCTCTACAGGACTCGTCTGCCGACCAGATCAGTAAGAAGGTAACTGATCTATCGATCCAAACTGACCAAGAATCAGAAGTTTATGAATCCGTTCAAGCCTATAACCCGTTCATGAAAGCTCTCGAGTCAGAAGACCAGGAAAAGGTAAGTGCTCAAGGTAAATCTGCTAGACCAGTTGACATGCCTGAACTAGTCGACTCGTCTACTCCTACTAAATCTTCTGATGTAAATGATATTGAAATGCATGATGCTTTAACTAATCTAGATGATGATAATATGCTTACTAATACTAGAAAAACATGGAAATCTGCTCATGATACTGAAAACATCATTGGAGACTCTACTGTTAGTGTAAAGACTAGACGACAACTCTTTGAGTCACAAGAACAACCTATTCCATCTTTGTTTTGCTGGTGTTGTTTCCTCTCATCTATCGAGCCTAAAACCATCAAAGAGGCTTTGGCTGATAGTAATTGGATCATCGCTATGCAAGACGAGTTGAATCAGTTTGTTCGAAATGACGTCTGAGAACTTGTCGATAGGCCTAAACATCATAATGTAGTTGGCACTCGATGGATTTTCAAAAACAAGAAAGATGAGAATGATGTAGTTGTTCGAAATAAGGCTAGACTAGTAGCCCAAGGCTATTCACAAGCGGAAGGCATAGATTATGATGAAACATATGCACCTGTTGCTAGACTAGAAGCCATTCGATTGTTCCTTGCATATGCTGCTTACATGAAATTTACCGTATATCAAATGGATGTTAAAAGTGCATTTCTTAATGGTATTCTTGTGGAAGAAGTGTATGTTGAACAACCCCCAGGTTTCGAAGTCAAAGGCAACCAGGTATACAGATTAAAGAAGGCCTTATATGGACTAAAACAAGCTCCAAGACCCTGGTACGATACTCTTTCTCAATTTCTATTAGAAAATGGTTTTACTAAGGGCAAGGTCGATAGAAACCTGTTCAGAAGACAAGAAGGGAAGGACATTTTACTCGTCCAAATTTACGTAGATGACATCATTTTTGGGTCACCTAACAAAAAGCTGAGTGAAAGTTTTTCAACACTCATGCAAAGTAAATTTGAGATGTCTATGATGGGTGAAATGAATTACTTTCTTGGACTTCAAGTAAAACAGACCCCATAAGGGATTTTCATAAATCAAGCAAAGTATACTCGTAATCTACTAGACAAGTATGGTATTAAGACATGTAAATCTTCTGGAGTACCTATGCAACCTACCTACAGGATGGATCCAGACGAGAATGGTAAATGTGCTGATCAATCTCATTATCGTGGCCTTATTGGTTCATTACTGTACTTGACTGCTAGTAGACCTGATATTGCATTTTCTGTTGGTGTATGTGCTCGTTTTCAAGCCAATCCAAAAGAGAGTCATATGGAAACCACTAAAAGGATTCTGAAATATTTGAAAGGAACCATCAATCGTGGTATATGGTATCCTTCAAATGATGATTTATCTCTAAGTGGCTACTCTGATTCTGATTTTGGTGGTTGTAGAATAGATAGAAAATCTACATCTGGCTCTTGTCAATTCTTAGGCTCAAAACTCATTTCATGGTTTTCGAAAAAGCAGACAAGTGTTGCTACCTCTACTACTGAAGCCGAGTACATGGCTGCTGGTAGTTGTTGTAGTCAATTATTGTGGCTTATTCAACAACTTAGAGATTTTAATATCCGTGAATCAAATGTTCCCATATTCTGTGATAGTAACAATGCTATTGCCATTACACAAAATCCTGTTCTGCACACACGTTGTAAGCATGTTGATGTGAAACACCATTTCATACGTGATCATGTAGAAAAGAAGGATATTCGCATGGAAAAGATTCACACTGATTTTCAAAGAGCTGATATTTTCACAAAACCATTAGCTGAGGCCCGATTTCGTGAATTATGCATTAGTCTAGGACTAATTGATCTTGATCCTACTAGTATGTAGCAATGTACTAACTAGACAGGTACATTCCTAAGAAGAAAGGAGAAACAGACAAGTTACCACAAAAGCGCAGAGCACTCGTCTACTCACCCAACAGACAGGTATACAAGGTCAGACAAATTGACCAAACAACCCGATGAGGAAGCTGGTAAAGCTGAGGGTAATACTAAGGGTATAAACATTTAAGGGGGAATCTTTGATTTCTTAAAGAGCCTTATGTTGACTCTTAAGTTTGTTAACAGTCATCTTGTTTGAACCTTGAACGTTGAGCTAGATTGATATTCACCTTACTTATTTTACTTGAATACATGTATTACGTCTAATCTGTAGTGCAAGAAAAGACAGGTTAAAATAGTCGTTTGATGTTCAAAGTAGACAAGCACAGTCGAAGGGGGAACTCTTCTGGTGCACTTTAGTCTACTCGTCTGTTCTGGATAGACTCGAACAGACAAGATAAGTGTTCTTATGATTTAAATACTCTAAGTGTTTAAACAATACGAATTAAGGATATATATGTAATTTGATTAATGAAATTTTGAAAACCCGAAGAATTGGATTTATACACTCCGTTTAATGAGGTGTATATACCTAGTTCGCGCCAAAACTCTACTATGCTAGGTCAGATAAGTACACCCCATTTATCTACCAATAGAAGAGGCGGATTTCAAATTTTAAAATACTAAATCACGTAATATTCTCGATTCCGTAAAACTGAATTTCAAAGGACTTTCATATCTGTCCATTGGATTAAATCTTTCAATCTCAACCATTGATTTCAACACTTAAGTCTTAACAAAACCCATACTACTCGTTCATAACTGCTCACAAGTTCAGAATTTCTTGATTTTCATAACATCTCAAGCATTCAAACTCTTTCGAAATCTCTTGAGTTTGATAATCATTCTACTATGTCGATTGTTTCGATATTTGATGCGCGTACTAACATGCAAGCAAGGTTTGATCTCGGTAAGTACATCACCGAAGGAAGAGTGCATGTGGAGGGATCAGTGTTTTTCAAAGGAAATCACACTGACGACAACAAAGAAATTCTTATAAAATGCTTCAGATGCGGTTTGAGACCCTATTTGGAGGCATTTCCTGAAGTTGTGCTGGAAGAGGAAGTGTTAGAGTTTTATGCTACTGCCACTCGACAAGGCGACTCGATTGAAGCCTTTGTTGGAAGAAGGAGAGTGGAGATCACTCGTGAATTTTTGACAGAATCGTTGAAATTGCCATCTGGTTCGATAGATATCGAGAGATATGCTGAAGGCAGAGAATCGATGTATCTGAGTATCTTTTGTGGAAAACAGCTGAGGTTGAATCGCGATGGAAAAATTCCTGCTGTCAAGAAGAAGGAGCTACTTGACAAATTCAAGACTCTTCTTGATATCACATCAAAAATGTTGCTAGGAGTCACCGGGAGTTTTGACTCTGTGACGCTTCAGAAAGCAAGAATCATGGCCATAATTCATGATGGAATCACTGAAGGGAATTGGTCGAAATTCTTCTTGGATAGGTTGATGTATTACAAGAAGTATGTGCAAGTCGACACCAGTTCAGTTAACTGGGTTGTGTCTGCGAATGTCAGCTTTGGAAACAAGCTAAGTGTGATTCTACCCATCTTATTGCCCAACAAGACTAGTTGGAGTAAAGGCAAACCATTTCATCCTCTCAAGCATTATTTGAAGAAGGAGGCTCTGGCGAAGCAAGCTGCTGCTAGATCTGCTGCTCCCAGACAAGTCCAGATCAATCCTGATGACGCCATGATTGAAGCTGCCTCGTCTAGTTCTGAAGAAGACGAGTCGGGCAGTGAAGGTTCTGATGAAGCTAAGGCTGGAACTAGTGGTACACTAGTTCAGTATGTGCAAGAGGAAGCCATGTTTGAGGCTGCCGAAGATTCTGAGGAGACTCACTCAGACAAGGAGCCTGAGAAGAAAGAAGAAGAGTTGTATGAATATCGACTGGTGAGAGTCGAGTCGAGTCCTTCACCAGACAAGTCGACTGAAGAAAAGGTTGGTACTTCTTCCCGAACTTTTTCAATTCCTCTCTCTCTCTCCGTCAAAACCAAGGCCAGATCACTCCGATCTCGTGCCAAATCTATTCCCAAATCCTCATCAGTGTTGGCAGTACAACCACTTCGAGCCAACATAACCCCACACACTACTGTATTCGATATAGTTGATACTTCTACAACTGTCGAACCGAACCAAGCCACGTTAAAGCCCCAAGAAACCACCATCCAAATCCCTCTTACCTCAACAGAAAATGTTGAACCCCCCAACCCATCTATTTCAGACAAGACACCAGTTGCCACTGCGACAACTGAGACAGGGACCTTACCTGCTCAGACCCCGTCTGAAATAAGATTCGAATCCCTCGTCTATTATCCGATGTGTCTAAGAGAGAAGAGAATTCGTTTGAAAGTCAGCAGCAATCTAAGGAAGATGCTACCATCGGTAGAGATCGACACATCTTCAGAAGCTTATGAGAAACTTCTAAGGATATGCACGTGGTATGCACTGAAGACATCCCCGACAGATGATCTTTTTGAAGTCATACAAGGCATGGGTGGTATCTCCAATTTCATGGATTGGGAGATGGAGCAGAAGGAGAATAGTGGAGTTCAAGACCACTCGGAATTATTTCCAGACCATGCTCTCACGGCTCTTGTGAAGAAGATGCTGAATATTTCAGATGACATACTATCTTCTCAACATATGTTTGATATTGGTATTCAAACTGATCTACCGGAAGAAGAGTTGAGAGCTGGAACTGTTGAAGCTGGTATTCAAACTTCAGATCAGTCAGAAGATGAGTCTAAAAAGTCTACTGATGCTGATTCTTTCGACTTTGGAGTAGAAGACGATGAGTTTATGGATGCTGTGATGTTTACAGAAGATGAACTTGTTGAGAAAGTTCAAGAAGGAGTTGTCACTGGAGCTCAGTCGTCAACTCAAGGTTTTCCTGAAGGATATCTTACAGAGTTAAAGTCGGACTTGAAAGATGTTGTTCATTCTGCTATTGAAGAGTTCTTGAATTCTTAAGTCAAGGACGTGCTAGTTGAGCAGAACCAATCACTTGTTGACTCCTCAAGAGAACTGATTGTAGGTGAGGTCAACAAAATGGACTCAACTTTCCGAGCAGAGTTGTATGCAGAAGTTGAAAGATTCTTACAGAAGCAAGTTGACTTTTCTGAGAAAAGATCTATCTCATTTACTAGATCGTTGGCTGAAGAATCTGGCAAGATGGAACGTCTTTACCGTGTTAAGATTGAAATAGCTGATGAGCAAAGGCGAGAAGCACAAGATCAGTTGGTGCGTTCTCAAGCTATTCTTGCTGAGCTAACCAAGCAGAACACTCTACTGCGACAGACAACTGTTCATTTCAAAGACGAGTTGGCCATTAACTCAAAGAAATTGGAGTTCACTGTTGATCGTCTAGACAAGATTAGTCAAGACAAGACGCATCAAAGACAGATAGAGCTAGCTTCAGAGGCTATGAAGGAAGCTATAAAAGAAGAAATGACTCGTTTTACTAGTCTATTCACTCTTAAGGCAAGTGATGAAGCCAAAAAGGGGGAAGAGACAAGTAGAGTTGAAGAGAAGTCAAGTGCTGAACCGGAAATGAAGGAAGCTGCAACTGCTATACAAGATCTCAAAATTCCCAAGAGAGGAAGGCTAGTCAAGAAGGCAGATCTTGAACAAGCTAAGGATGAAGAGCATAAAAGACTGCTGAAAGGCAAAAGTATTGTGTCTCCTGAAGTTGAAGTTCAGACTAGACAAGTTAAGAGAAAACTTGTTCTAGAGAAAAAGAAAGAATAATTAGGAGATATTCTAGCTGATATTGGTGATGAAGAGGTTGAAGCTCTTCATAAGAAGCAAAAGCTGGAAGAAGATCGTTATGCTAACAAGAAATTGTTAGGAAAGCATATCAAGATGTTGCTGAAGTTGAAAGCTGATCCAGATCAAGTAGAAGATGCCTACATTGATAATTTCATTGACAACGAACATAAAGATGCATGGTTCAAAGTCAAGATGAAGTGGGAGTTGGATCATTGGATTATTCGCAAATTTGGAGATCCAGATAGCAAAGAAGAATTATATGCAATTTTTGATAAGTTCATGGAAACTCAAGATCGGGATTTATGGAACTTGATCATGAGGATTGCAACTGCTGTAAGTTTTAATATTCTTGTTCCTATCTTTCCTAAATGGATTACTCCAATGTTAGGTTCTGGAAAGAGGATCGATTTCAATCATATCAAGAAGTTTGAAAAAGACCTACTGGATAAAGAGAAGATCGAAACTGAAGAACATATGACAGTCATTCACAAAAGGCTACTAGATGCTTTTGGTGTTCCAAGTTCTTAAGAAGGTACTTTATCAAATTAGTTTTTGTTTTTGCTCTAATACTTAGTCTTATTTTATTTTGATTAAGTATTTGTAATATCTACTGATCATATTTTGGAATGAATGAAAAGATAAGTACTATTTTGATGTTTAAAGACAAGATAACTACTTAACTAGTCTACTATTGTGAAAAGATTCAAGTAGTTTTGGCTTCATCAAAAAGGGGGAAATTGTTGGGATATGAATCTTAGAACAAGTCCTAAATGTTGATAAAAGATAAAAGATGAAGTTTTGATAAGCCAAAAAGTAGACTTGAATATTTTCTAAGTGTTGACTGATCTAGTCTAGTTAAGAAGAAGTCATCTTGTATAGATCAGTAGAGTTCACAAGACAAGTACTAGTTCACATGAGTTAACATATGAAAAGACAAGTACTTATGATTGATATCGTATTATTACTTCATATGTGTTTATATTAACTGTTTAGATTGTTATTGAGATATGAATAATTGTTGTATAGAGCTCATGATTTTGAATGTAATAGATATATTGATGTATAGTTTTCTAAGTTGACTAAGCTTTGTAACAAGAGCTTAATGTAATGTAATAGTCTTGTTAGGATTAGATGATAGGACTAGATTAGTTCTATGTTGTAATCTGAAGAAGTCTACTGCACAAGACAAGTAGAAGACGCACTCTACTACTGAAGGACAAGACAGGTGCGCGACTTAAACAAGACAGGTCAACTTGAAGTTAGTTACAGAAGCGTGTTAAAGATAAAGATTGAAGAGTTAGTTAAGGAATAACTAATTAACTGAAGAAACGCGTGAAAGGATAAGAAGAATCAGTTACAAGTTAGTTTTCAAGAAAAGGTTGTTACACAACTGAAAGTTCTTGGAATTGGAAGTCTATAAATACCGCAAGGTATTGATCGATTAAAGACTGCTACTGAAAAACTACAAAAGCATTAATATTCTACATTCAAGTGAAGAATTTACTCTCAGAGATTGAAGTTCAGAAAGTGAAGCTACACAAGACAAGTGAAGATCGAAGAATGCTACTACTGAACGAAGAGAAGTTTTATTTTTGTTTTACTGTTTCAAGTTGCTAGATACTTGTAAATCGCTAGTAAGATCGAAGAGGCACTTGGAAGTGTTGTCGAGAAGATCTAAGTCTTATTTCTTGGGACTTAAAGCTACAAGAACATATTACTCCATTGGACGAGTTAATAAGAATTTCACAACTGGGTTTGTGAGAGTGGATGTAGACAAGTTGTCGAACCACTATAAATCTCGTGTTTGATTTACTTTACTGTTTTGTTTGTTGATTAATTGATTAACTGTTTACTTGTTAAACATACATAACTGAACAAGACAAGTTGAGTAAACACTGAAACAGAGTTCTCGAAATAAGTTGAGTATAAACTTTAATTGGGCTCATTGTTAATTTCGTATTCCGCACATTGTAATTCTGATATATCGAAAGATTTTTGAAAAGTCTATTCACCCCTCTCTAGACATTTTCACTAGCTTACTCGTTATTAAACTCAACTTAGGGACCTACAACATGTAATATGCTGGAGAACGAATAACGACATACATATGAACATGCAATGAGATGAAGAGGGCAAGTACCACAGAAGAAGGTAAAATAAAGCGAGGCAGCTAAAACCATTTAAGACCAGGGATATAGGACCCTAGCCCTCCACAGAAAAACTCAGAGGTATAAAAGCAGGATCAAAGTTTCTTACGATCAGAGAGTAACTACAAGGCCGAGGGGAATTAAAGAGCCCCTCACAATTCTGAGGTTCAATGATGAACTTGACTTGAGGCCACGAGGCCGAGGGGAATTAGAGAGCCCCTCACAATTCTGAGGTTCAATGATGAGCTTGATTTGAAGCTATGAGGCCAGATTATTAAGTAATAAACACTCAAGAGGTTCTGAGATTCAAGAGATGAACCATTTAAAGAGATTTTGAGAAACACTTATGAGATTTTGAGCCAAGGTATGGCTGGAGATTTTGAGAAGTAAGTGTAAATCATTTAAAGAGTTTGAGAGGCTTAAGATCTAAACCATATCGAGCCAGGATATGGCTGAGAGTTTCTGAGTGATAATTGTTAGCCACTTAAGAGTCCTGGAGGTTCAGAGTACGAGCCATAACACTTAATATCCCTAAAGTGGAGAAATTCCTAAGGGTTTGAACACTAAATGCCTAAGAGTTTTTGAGAAGTCCAACCTCTGGACTATATTAATCCATAGCCGTGAGATGGCTATAATTTTTCTCTTACCAGGTCCTAATAGCAACTAACACGTTGGAGGGTTGTTAGAATTCATAAGGATTCTGGGGGAATAGTGAATATGCAAGATTGGGAACGTAAAGAAGTGAGAGCCCCACTCATGATAGGCTTTAAGGCTTGGGGGGAGTAGGGGTCGTGCTAAGTTGTTAAAACTATTAGACTCCAAACAAGTACATACATATAAGAAAGTGTTGGGATATAAATTCACCCTAAGCCCCATTTGATGTTAGAATAGTTTTGATGGCCAAAACACTTAGAGTTTATAAATGTAATAGGATCAGCTGACTTGTATAGAACAGCTTAGACTAGTCTTGTGTGATCAACTGTATTGATAGCAGCTGATCAGCACAGTCATGGCTTACATGCCTATCCTCAAGATAAGAAGAGTAGAAGACATGAAGACTAGAAGATCCTTGAAGACCAGATATGTTAAGGTGCTTGTATACCTACTTATCTGATGGAGTCCCAGATTAAAGATGGCCTAAAGCATAACAAAAGAATTTCCAGATCAGAAGAGTAGTACTCGTCTGATACTAGAAGACAGAAGACCTAAGGCCAGAAGAGCAGTCAGAAGACTAGTAGTACAGATCAGAAGACTATGTGCTCTTTCAGGACTCGGCTGATTCCCAAGTCATCTTGCAATTCAAACGAAGACCTACCTTATTTAGAAGATTGACATGATCCCAGGATTGAAGCAATCAAGCGGCTGGAATCAAGGAATCAAGCTATTATGGGAAGATTGCTCAAACGGCTAGTCAACTCCAACGGCTAGTTGCACTCAATCTCCATTATAAATACAAGAGGTTGAACACAGAAGCAACACAAGAGAGAATTCACAAGCTAAGCAAGCCATCAAGCAAAAAGCCACATTGTCCAAAGAATTCTCCAAGAGCCAGAAATTCATTAGATTATCTATAGCTCTAAAGTGCTTCCTATCCAACCCTTAAGAACCTGAAACTTGTTCATATTGTATATCAATTGTTTTAGGCATAGTGGTTAAGCAAATTATAAGCTTGAACCATTAGTTGGATACATCTCAAAAACCCCAAACCCTCACCGAAAGGTTTAAGTTTTTGAAACCCCCCAAAGTGCAAGTGCTTACAATCACTTGTGGAGACCGCAGCTGTTAGGACGGCTCAGATCTCAAAGTCCTAACCTTGGGACTATAAAGGACAAGACCCTTGTAATTTGTGGAAATTAAAGGGATTAAACATCACGTTAGGACGTGAGAGTGGACGTAGGATCGTATATCCGAACCACTATAAATCCGGTGTTATTTACCTTCTGCACTTTACATTTCTGCTTTTACATTCATTATTATATAGTGCATACTGTGATTTCAACACTCTTCAAAAAGGGCCATAACTTTCAAACCAGCATCAGCTGAGTAATTTCACAAAGTAAAACAAGTTACAAGAACGAGTCTAAACCAGGGCCACCATATTTCCGCATATAACTTCTTCAGTCAGATCACTATAGTCATCTGGACCAGCAGACTTGCAGTCCAGTTGACATAGCAATCAGAAGAGGTTCCCAACTCTGTTTGAAAAAGTTTTAAAGTCTATTCACCCCTCCCCTCTAGACTTTAATCCCATTCACTACTCGTTCAGGGACCAACAGAAAGGTATATGAAGAGAAATGAAATAAGAGAAGTTATGGAGAAGATGAAAGGAAATTTCAAAGAGTTTTGAGCTCCCCAGGGCTTGAGGGTTCTGAGAGGTATAATATTTTTGGAGCATTATACTACGCTTCTCGAAGTTTGATTTCAATGATTATTGTTTTTAAATTATTGATGATTTGCACAGGGAGATACTGAGGCTAACTCATCTTACTTCTTCCTACTCTCATAAGTTTAAAACACTTTACGAGAGTAGGGGGGAGTGGTTGATGCGGCCAAAATATGTCGTCATATGAGGAGATAACACGTGAATAGACAATGAGTTATCCTTATTAAATATTTATATTCGTTTCATGAAATGATTAATACACTCTTGAGTATATGGAAGGTGTTGGGATATGAATCCTATAAACAATGTTCTTGTTGGTGATTGTATGTTTTGATGGCCAAAAGCAACTTAAAGTTAATGATATATGTGGTTGGAAGTCATCTTAACTAAGTCATTATAAGAGATATTGGAATCTGAGTTTACTGATCTTATATATGTTTACTGATCTTATGTGAACTAATCTGATATAAGAACTGTTAGGAACTAAGCTGATGTTTGTATTGTATAGACAGCTTGTAGTATAGGACTTAAATGTACTCATCTGTATAAAGTTCAGTTGATGTATAAATAGGTTTTATATTTGTAAAGTTGTATTCTATTGTATTCAGCATTGTAATAGTTTAGAACAGTAGATTAGAAGGAGATCAGAAGACTATTGAAGACACAAAAGACTACTTCAGAATAGGAAAACCTTCAAGAAGAGTTGAAGGAAGCTCAGCAGAATTCTGGAGAAGTTAGAACAGTTTTGTAGAACTGTGCTGACTGACTAAGAACAGTAAAACTAAGAAGAGTAAGTTTGCTGTGCTAAGGCAGAATAAGTTTGGAAAACTTATTTAAGGCGTAAATGAAGATATATTTGAAGATATGCTGACTTGGAATTAGTTGAAGGAAGTTACAAAGTCGGTTACAAAAAGGAAGTTACAACAAAAACAACTTTAGAGTTAGTTGAGAGTTAGTTCACAAACTGCTAACTGTCATACTAATGTCTATAAATACTGTGTGATCTTCTACTGCTAAGACTACTGATCTAAGAGCAATCAAAGTACTCGAAGCATTCAAGAACTCACAAGAGTTAAGGAGATCAATCTGAGAAAAAGCCACAGATTTGAAGAGAAGAATCAAAGGCTAACACAGAGAAGTTTTTACTTTTCATTTTAAAGTTTGTATTGTGTAAACAAGTGTGCTAGTTACTTGTAGAATTACTAGTCGATCGAAGATACACTTGGAAGTGTAATCGATAAGATCACAGTCTTAATCTTGGGACTTTAAGCCACAAGAAACTCAAGAAGGAGTTAATAAAACGTCACAACTGGGATTGTGAGAGTGGATGTAGACATTTGTCGAACCACTATAAATCTTATGTTCTTTACTTTCTGTTTGATATTTGTTTGAATTGTTTAACTAAGAACATTAAGGTTTACAAAGTAAAAGATCTAAATAAAAGTTGAGTATAAAACTGAAACTGGAAAGTACTGATCTAACTCAGTAAGAACAGTACTGTTCAGAACACATTTCCGCATTATAAACTCTGATATTTTGAAAGATTTTGAAAAGTCTATTCACCCCTCCCCTCTAGAATTTTCTTAGCTTAATCAATCTTACACTCAACTTGGGACCAACAGGTGGTATCAGAGCCAACTCTCTACTTCGATGTGTGGATCCACCTGTGAAACCACGTGTCGACCTGGTCCCCGTCTCACGTGAGGGAGGGTATTAAGGTATCCCACATCGGATAGAGAGATGGTGTTGGGTGGGCTTATAAGCCTGTGCAATACGTACTCTCACTTAACACCTGGGTTTTAAGTGTAGAGTTAGGCCCTATCACATGGTATCAGAGCAGTAGTTCTTAGGACTGCTGTTTCTTGATAGCCTTGTAGACTTTGGGGAAAGTCGTACTGATCTTGTTACTGATTCTTGCTAATTGTCAAATCTTGAATACCTGAAATTACTTGCTATATTACTGATCGTATCTGACTGATCTATCATGGATGAGACTAATGTGAACAAACTTCCTAAGTTCAAGATTGCAGATTATGACTACTGAAAACTGAGGATGGAGGCCATTTTTAGTTCAACACATGATCTGATGGTTTCTGTGGTCAAAGAAGGACCAATCACTACCATGGTGCCAAACACTGCAACTCTGGAGCCATCCAAGGCTGTTGGTGTACTTGTACCAAAACCAAGGTCAGAATTAACTTCAGAAGAAATGAAACAGAACAATTTGGACAGTTTGGCCAAAAACTACATTTTACATACCCTTCCCAATGAGTATCTTGGGAAAGTATTAAAATGTAAGACAACCAAAGAAATGTGGGACCGTTTAGCTATCCTTTGTGAAGTTACATCCCTAATAAAGGAAAGCAAACTATCCACTGCTGTTCAGAGGTTCGAATCATTTAAGATAAAGGCTGGTGAAACAATAGACCAGTTGGATACTCGATTTACAAGAATTATGAATGATCTTGATGTGTTAGGCAAGTTTGAGAGTGGTAACTGATACCAAGGCCCAAAAGGCCCAAAGAAGACGAAGATAGAGGGAGTTTGAGAGTGGTAACTGGTACCAAGGATCTCGGAGAGAGGGGGCTGGCCAGGAGACCGAGTCTAAAGGAGACGGTTGAGAGATAAGAGGAAGAATGATTCTCTTTTCCTCCCAGGAAAAGAGCGAGGTATAAGGGGAGTTTTACTGATTATTTTGAGTACATTCTTTACATACACAAGAAATACACGTACTTTTACACGAAATATACAACGAATACTTTGAAATCCTACGATTCTTGCGAGAACTATCCCTCCATCCGTAGGTAAG
The DNA here is from genome assembly GCA_963675135.1 of Galeopsis tetrahit. Taxonomy (NCBI): domain Eukaryota; kingdom Viridiplantae; phylum Streptophyta; class Magnoliopsida; order Lamiales; family Lamiaceae; genus Galeopsis; species Galeopsis tetrahit. Next base: position 81,070,218 of record OY776125.1, on the reverse strand, counting down.
TTCCTCTTAGATTCTCCCGAGAGCATATCTGACTTGAGCGTCAGAGATTTCACGCCGGAATCCCCTCCGACGTGTTTTTGCAGGTTCTTTGGGAGCTTGGGAGAGGATTACTCGCACAAAAGCTTGCTCAGAAGTGACGATCAAAACCCGAAAAGGCCGTAATCCGAGCAGGGGAATTCTGTATCATTCAGCGTTACTTTTCGACGCAACACAAGCAATTTCTCACACACAAACACATAGTTAGTAGTGTTCTTCAGTTTTAGTTATAATTCTTCATAGGACTAGATAGATTAGTGGTTTTTAATTAGAATCAAGCTACGATTATCATTGGGCATCGTCTATTACATCGTTTTGTAGCTACAATTTCATGATCAAGGTGATATTAGTTTTGTTTGCATTTCAATTTGGTAATTTCTTAAATTCTTCAATTACTTACTATTTTGTTATGAGTTTGATGCTTGTTTTTGTTGTAGCCATGGGATTCTCTTCTAGAGCCATGGGCTAAATTCTCATTGCCTTGGGTGTGGATGTTTTGATGGGTGTTTAGTGTAATTATGTATTTATTGCATGATTAGCTTAGGTTTTGGGTGTTTATGTTTCTAGAGTTGTGTTGTAATTGAATAATTTGGTTAATCAACCCTATTAGCAAGCATGTTCGATTATGTTAATTGCAACGAGAGTTGGGTTGCATGATTGGGAGTGTAAGTGTGAGCTTTGGTTAATTGAATAGAATTAAAGTAGTAATTAGCTTAACCGAGAGAGGGTTAATTGCTAGACCGACAACTTTAGACACCAATCGAATAGAGGTCGTCTAGGAGATTGGTGAGAGGGCGTCTCATAAGCATTAGTAACCGTGTTGAAAGTGCTTATGAGACACTATCTTAGGTGCTTATGGTATTTGATTAGATCCTATAATTGCTAATCAATGCACGTGTTCACATATACCTTTCGAGGGGGGGGGGTGTCTACATATAGGAGTGATAGCCTTTAGCTTAATCCAAAACCATAGTTTAATTCATGCAATTAGTTCGTTAACTCATTGAATTATCCACAAAACGGAAACACCCGAGGCAATACCCCTTCTCTTGCACTTTCTCTCGAAAGTTAGAAAACTTGTTATTTCTTTTGTCTATTTCTTCTTATTATTAATGTATATTAGGTAGAAGTACATGCATGGCATGAGATAATCAATTACCATCATCCTATTCCTATTCCTATTCCTATTCCTATACTTATTACTATGTATTATTGTTTTATTTATTACAAAGGATTTAATTTGATGATATTCGATTCAGATTAATAAATATGGTGTTTTTATTAGTAATATATCAATTGACTGATAACAACAATATGGTAGATAAATTAGGGTTAGGGTTTTGCTACTCCATGTTTCTAAAACAACAACAATAAAAAATGAAGAAATAAGACTTAATAATAGAAAGAGAGGGTGAAATGAGAAAATGGATTTTTGAATTTGACTTATCATCATTTTTTGTACTTTTTTTTTGTTTTGGTATATGTACATAATAAAAGTAAATAGCATTATAATGGAAACAAAATTAGAAGCTAATATATGGAAGGGGCATGTTGCGTGTAATATATGTGGAATTGACAACTAATTGCGTATTCAAGAGTGCCTGTTTTGAGGGAGAGAGATGTTAGGGTTATACTAGCAAGTATGCTTTTAGTGCTACTTATATATACAAACTGATTCTTGCACTTATAAATGAGAATAATATTTTTATCACTAGTTGCTTTAAATATAATGAATGTTAATTATTTATTGCATAAACGTTCAGATGTATTTTACATTGTAGACAATGTGGTGTGTAGAAGATCACAGAAGATCACATTGTCAGTTCCTTGTATATAAGTACAATTGATTCACAACTTAGATGGAATTGAACAATCCATTGGTAGAAGTTGAGGTGTAAGGCTCGGATTGGTTTATCTTGACCAAGAGATTACACTGGTGCATTATGATGTGCTGAATAGGACCTACAGAGAGGTAATTCTTCTAAACTGACTTAAGGAATGAAGAATTAGACCTCAGTGGTTGTTGATTTCTTAATCTCTGTCACTTAAATGGGATTGTCTGTAGTTAAGAAGTATTGCTTTGATTTATTTATTATGGGTAAAGAATCAATTTGATTCAATACTTTGTATTTTGGGCAATATTATCAATTACAGGACAGATTGCCAAAATTAATACAGAGAATCGTGTCTTGGAGTGTCAAGTTGATTATGTCCCCTTGGTGGGCTCAGAAGGTTTATCATATCAAATCTGATCAGTGGAATTTATTTCCGGTATGATAATAATGTTGAGCTGTCCTTACTCCGAGGAATAAAAGATATTAATTAATTAAAGCATTCAGTAGCTTAAATTAATTGATGGACATTGAATCTTAAACACGGGAAATAATAACCGGGAGCCATATTTCGTAATATGGGTTAGGATGGATAGTGCAATATTAATTCTATAGTGGAATGAATTAATGTTAATGGGCTGGAAAAATGTTGTGGCTCAATATTGATTTTTGGGCCCATTGGGAGGTCCAATCCTAATTCTCCTAAAATGCCCCTCAAGTAGCCCAATAAAAGTCTATTAATTAAGGAAATTAAAAGATAAGGATTAATTTTGTTGCAAGAAATTAGAGAGAGATATTTATGGAAAAAGATATATGGAAATAAGAGATTATTTCTATATTATTCCAAGATAAATTGACCGGTCAATTTTTCTTTCTTGTAAGAGAAGAAACATAGATTCTCTCTTATAAAAGGAGAAGAAAAAAATTGGTACTCTTGAGACTAAGAAAAAAAAAAAAGATCTGTAATTTTCGAAATTACAGTGTGTGCAACAAGAGAAAATTAATTCTTCCTTGAGAGTTAATAGTTCGTGAGATCTCCCACCGGGTCAACGGACTAGGACTTAGGGAATACTTGAGAAGGCAATTGGGTTGAAGTTGTTACTCTTCTCAACAATATCTCTCCGATTTAAAGGTAAACACGTAATCCCTTAGTTCCGCATGTTTAGGGATTTAATTATTTTACCGTACATTCATTACATAAATTAGTTGATTTAATTTGTTTAAATTATGAAATTAGATTTATGATAATTCATATTTAAATTACGTCCCAAATAGATCCGGGTAATTTTAAAGGAGTCTCAAAGGATTCCCGAGAGTCTCAAAAGATCCCTAGGGCATCTCAAAAGATTCCCGGGAGTCTCAAAAATTTCCTAGTGTGATGGTCCATAACCCACAAGTGCCAATAATTCCCCACAAAGGAGATGGGGGATGTGGTCCCATAATAATTTCCCACAAAGGAGTTGGGGACCACAAGAGTTGGGGACCACATTGTTGGGGGACTATTATTGGGTATTGGGATTAATTTCCCAACAGATGGTATCAGAGCCAAGGTTTTGGGCTCTATAATATAAATTAGAATTTAAATCTATTTACATTAAATTGATATTTGAATGGTAGAATTGTTAGATCTTTTTTTTGCAGGTATCCAATAATCATGGTTTTAATGTATGTTTTAATTTATGTTATTTGAATATGGTTTTTAATCTGATTCGGTCAGATTTGTTTTTCCCGTGAGAAAATCCACGGGTAGATTAGATTATTTAATTTGTAATAGACTAGTCTAGATGTTAGATTTATTTTTTGTAAATAAATTGTAACGGATCAAAGACGAAGACCATTGGACGGATTAAAGAATCGGAGGTGCACTCGGACGACCAAGCCACACGGGCCGGTTGTGGGCGTGGCGTGATTTTTTTTGTTGCGGCCGTGGGAGTACGAATTTCTTGTTTCTTCAAAACGAGAAAATTAAACCATGATAATTGGACGTGTTTGCCTAATTTGTGTTTAATTTTGTTTTGTTATTATGCTATGATTATTTGTTAATTTTGCATGAGAATTCGTGAAAAACCTCAAGTTTAAAAATTACTAAGTATGTTTTTTAATTAAATATATTTAAGATAATAAATTGATTAAATGGCCTCCATAATTTATTTATTTGTGAAGTCTTTTGGCTACACATTGGCAAGCGCCTCTCTCCCTATCAGATAGGCCAAAGGATAAGTTCACATGAATAAATTTCTTTAAGGATGATTGTGGATTATTACTAGTGGCGGTATGACCCTCCCATCGAGTGGCTTATTCAAAACGAAATAATAGTCCTGTATTTAATTATGGTTATTACTTAGGTATAAAATTGATATATTAACTCCCCATCGGAGTCCCTGTCAATTTTATATGGCCAGGTTAAAGCCAACTATTAATTTTGAATTAAAGGTTTGTAACTGCTTTGTTTGTAACCTGCTTAAATGTATTTGAGTAAACGTTCACACTCATCGTGACTTGCTTAAATTGGTTTTAAGATGTTGGCTGATGCATGTTTATATCGTTTTTTGAGGTTTTTGATATAGTACATGTGATCAAATTATGTGATAATTTTTGTGTTAATAGGATATTAATACAAATTGTATATTTTATTCTCAATTCAGCATGTCGTCTCCTTTTAACCCATTGTTTAGTATACTTAAAGAAAATAAATTGGAAGGAGAGAATTATGTGGATTGGAAAAGACATTTATTTATAGTCTTGACTGCACAACAACATAAGTGGGTCCTTGATGAACCTAAACCCCTTGCCCCTACGGATGAGACGAACCAAGAAGATAAGGAATATCATAAGGAGTGGATGAGATCCGATGAAATGGCTAGGTGTACCATCTTGGCTTCAATGTCAGATGTGTTGCAACACCAACACCAGAACATGGAATCTGCTTCAGCTATTATGATGAACCTTAAGGAACTTTTTGCTCATCAGAATCGTACGGCTAGACAAATGACCATGAGAGATATGTTATCACAGAAAATGGTCGAGGGAACGCCTGTGAGGGATCACGTTCTTAAAATGATGGGTTTCCTTAACAAACTTGAGATTTTTGGTGCTGAATTCGATGCGGAAACACAGATCGATTTCATACTCCATTCTCTACCGAAAAGTTTTGAGCAGTTCCAACTGAACTATACGATGAATGATCAAGAGTATACGTTGGCTCAACTCTTGCAAGCTTTAGTTTCTGCTGAGATGTTAATGGGACCAAGGAACGAGCATACGGCAATGTTGGCAAATGGTCCATCTTCTAATTCTACACCGAAAGGTGGAAAGAAGAAGAAGAAGGCAAATGGCCAGAAACAAGCTAATAATAAGGAAAAAATACCAATTGAGGGAGGTGTCAAGAAAAAGACCACTAAGGGAAAGTGCTTTAGTTGCGGTCTGAAAGGACATTGGAAGTCAGCCTGTACCAAGCCTAAGAAGGCTGGTAAGTAAGGTAATTATCACGCACTAGTAATTGAAACTTGTTTAGCGGTGTATTCTTCCCATTCGTGGGTGGTGGATACGGGAGCCACTGATCATGTTTGTTTCAATTTTCAGGGGTTCAAGCTAACCCGACAACTTAGTGGGAGTGAGATCATCATCACCATGGGCAATGCTACGAAAGTGGCGGCTGTTGCAGTGGGAGATGTGCAACTATCTTTTAGTGATAGAATTTTAGTTTTAAAAGACGTTCTTTATGTTCCGAGTTTTAGAAAGAATTTGATTTCAGTTTCTAAACTATTTTTGGATGGATATTCAGTTTCTTTTAATAAGAATGTCGTTATTTGTCGTAATGACGAGATTATCTGTTCGGGAGCATTGGTGAATAATCTTTATACTATTAATTGTGCACATTCCACACAAAATGAATCGTATAACACATCACCTATTTCTAAGAAAAGAAAGCATTCTTCAGACATGAACGAAACACTTATGTGGCATCTTAGACTTGGTCATATTAATCTAAGAAGGATTCAAAGGTTGGTGAATGACGGCTCGTTGGAATCACTCCAGGTTGAACCGTTTCCAACCTGCGAATCATGTTTAGAGGGTAAAATGACCAAAAGAGCTTTTGGGGCAAAGGGGAATAGAGCTAGTGAAGTGTTGGAACTCGTTCATACTGATGTATGTGGACCAATGTCAATTCAAGCAAAAGGTGGTTTTGAGTATTTCGTTACTTTTATCGATGATTACTCAAGATATGGATACATCTATCTAATGCGGCATAAGTCTGAGACCTTTGATAAATTCAAAGAGTTTAAGGCTGAAGCAGAAAAGCATAGGGAAAAGAGTATCAAGTTTCTATGATCAGATCGTGGAGGTGAATACCTCATCAATGAATTTTTGGGCTACTTATCAGGTGAAGGGATTGTATCACAATTAACTGCACCCGGAACCCACCAACAAAATGGGGTTGCAGTGCGAAGAAATCGAACTCTTTTAGAGATGGTCAGATCTATGATGAGTTATTCAGATTTACCTAAGTCGTTTTGGGGTTATGCCTTGGAAACAGCGACTTACATTCTGAATTTGGTACCTTCCAAATCAGTTCCTAAAACCCCTACTGAATTGTGGACCGGGCGAAAGCCTAGTCTAAAACCCATAAGAATTTGGGGGTGTCCTGCATACGTGTTGGACAAGGAAGCTGGAAAGTTAGACCCTCGTTCAGAATTAAGGTTGTTTGTAGGATATCCTAGAGGAACGAAAGGGGGTTTATTCTATAGTCCAAAGGATCAGCGAATTGTGATAAGCACACATTCTAGATTCTTGGAAGAAAACTATATGAGTAATAGAAAGCCCAAGAGTGAGATGGCCTTAAAAGAATTAAGAGGGCCAACTCCTATACCAAGTGTACAAGTAGATGTACCAAGCGATACACAAACACAACCGGAACCTCGTCGTAGTGGGAGGGTTGTGAGACAACCTGAGCGATTCATGTTCGTGGGAGAGTCTTCGGACTTGGTCCCCGGAGAGGATGAATCTGACCCCTGGACGTACGATGAGGCAATCCAAGATAAGGATGCAGATTCTTGACAAACTGCAATGGAAGCAGAAATGGGGTCTATGGATCATAACAAAATGTGGGAGCTTGTGGAACCATCCAAAGGCATAAAGCCTATTGGATGCAAGTGGGTCTACAAGAGAAAAAGAGGATCAGATGGGAAGGTTGAAACCTTCAAAGCTAGACTAGTGGCAAAAGGATATACTCAAAAAGAGGGAATCGATTATGAGGAGACCTTTTCGCCTGTAGCTATGCTTAAGTCTATCCGTATTCTCTTGTCGATTGCAGCTCACCTAGACTTTGAGATCTGGCAAATGGATGTCAAGACAGCTTTCCTAAATGGAAGTCTTGAACAAGAAATCTACATGCGCCAACCCGAAGGCTTCATTGAAAAAGGCCAAGAGAATCTTGTATGCAAGCTTAAAAGGTCAATATATGGACTTAAGCAAGCATCGCGAGCTTGGAATCAATGTTTTGATCAGGTGATACAATCCTATGGATTTGATCAAAATGAGTTTGAGAGTTGTGTCTATAAGAAGTGTATCGGAACTGCCTTGGTATTCTTAGTATTATACGTAGACGACATTCTGTTTATTGGAAACAATAAAAAGGTGTTGACAGACGTGAGGGTATGGTTGTCAAAACAGTTTGATATGAAGGATTTAGGAGAAGCTGGTCACATCCTTGGGATTAAGATTATTCGAGATCGCCAGAAAAGGATGATATGCTTATCCCAAACCTCATACATAGACACTATTTTGAAACGATTCAGCATGCAAAATTCCAAGAAATGATTTGTTCCTTTCAGACATGGAATTCATCTATCTAAAGAGATGTGTCCTAAGACACAAAAGGAGATGGATGAGATGAGAAACATTCCATATGCGTCGGCAGTTGGAAGCCTCATGTATGCAATGCTGTGCACGAGATCGGATATTTGTTTTGCTGTAGGCATGGTAGCAAGATATCAAAGTAACCCAGGGAAAGAACATTGGACTGTAGTTAAAAACATTCTCAAGTATCTAAAAAGAACTCGAGATAGAATGTTAGTTTATCAGTCAAACAGTCTGTTTCCTGTGGGTTATACGGACTCAGATTTCCAATCAGACATGGATTCTAGAAAATCTACCTCGGGTAGTGTGTTTTGTTTGGGGGGTGGAGCCATGACATGGAGAAGTGTGAAGCAGAAATGCATCGCTGATTCTACCATGGAAGCCGAATATGTAGCTGCTTGTGAAGCAGCGAAAGAAGCGGTTTGGCTTAAGAACTTCTTAGTGGACTTGGATGTGATTCCGAATTTGCCCAGCAGTATCACTATTTATTGCGATAATGCTGGAGCAGTTGCAAATTCAAGGGAACCAAGAGCCCACAAGGCAAGAAAACACATTGAAAGGAAATACCATCTTATACGAGAAATCGTTAAGAGAGGAGACATAGTGGTGGCAAAGATCGCATCGGAAGACAACCTAGCTGATCCTTTCACAAAGGGTCTGCCTCAGAGTACATTCGAGAGACATGTGGAAGGAATGGGGGCCAAGTGCGTTGCCAAGCTGCTTTGAGTATAAGTGGGAGAATTTAATAGGACATGTAGAACATGGACGTGCTGTAGTATACTTAAAAGCAGACTTTGAGTATAAGTAAGAGATTGTTAGGGTTATACTGGCAAGTATGCTTTTAGTGCTACTTATATATACAAACTGATTCTTGCACTTATAAATGAGAATAATATTTTTATCACTGGTTGCTTTAAATATAATGAATGTTAATTATTTATTGCATAAACGTTCAGATGTATTTTACATTGTAGACAATGTGGTGTGTAGAAGATCACAGAAGATCACATTGTCAGTTCCTTGTATATAAGTACAATTGATTCACAACTTAGATGGAATTGAACAATACATTGGTAGAAGTTGAGGTGTAAGGCTCGGATTGGTTTATCTTGACCAAGAGATTACACTAGTGCATTATGATGTGCTGAATAGGACCTACAGAGAGGTAATTCTTCTAAACTGACTTAAGGAATGAAGAATTAGACCTCAGTGGTTGTTGATTTCTTAATCTCTGTCACTTAAATGGGATTGTCTGTAGTTAAGAAGTATTGCTTTGATTTATTTATTATGGGTAAAGAATCAATTTGATTCAATACTTTGTATTTTGGGCAATATTATTAATTACAGGACAGATTGCCAAAATTAATACAGAGAATCGTGTCTTGGAGTGTCAAGTTGATTATGTCCCCTTGGTGGGCTCAGAAGGTTTATCATATCAAATCTGATCAGTGGAATTTATTTCCGGTATGATAATAATGTTGAGCTGTCCTTACTCCGAGGAATAAAAGATATTAATTAATTAAAGCATTCAGTAGCTTAAATTAATTGATGGACATTGAATCTTAAACACGGGAAATAATAACCGGGAGCCATATTTCGTAATATGGGTTAGGATGGATAGTGCAATATTAATTCTATAGTGGAATGAATTAATGTTAATGGGCTGGAAAAATGTTGTGGCTCAATATTGATTTTTGGGCCCATTGGGAGGTCCAATCTTAATTCTCCTAAAGGCCCCTCAAGTAGCCCAATAAAAGTCTATTAATTAAGGAAATTAAAAGATAAGGATTAATTTTGTTGCAAGAAATTAGAGAGAGATATTTATGGAAAAAGATATATGGAAATAAGAGATTATTTCTATATTATTCCAAGATAAATTGACCGGTCAATTTTTCTTTCTTGTAAGAGAAGAAACATAGATTCTCTCTTATAAAAGGAGAAGAAAAAAATTGGTACTCTTGAGACTAAGAAAAGAAAAAAAAAAGATCTGTAATTTTCGAAATTACAGTGTGTGCAACAAGAGAAAATTAATTCTTCCTTGAGAGTTAATAGTTCGTGAGATCTCCCACCGGGTCAACGGACTAGGACTTAGGGAATACTTGAGAAGGCAATTGGGTTGAAGTTGTTACTCTTCTCAACAATATCTCTCCGATTTAAAGGTAAACACGTAATCCCTTAGTTCCGCATGTTTAGGGATTTAATTATTTTACCGTACATTCATTACATAAATTAGTTGATTTAATTTGTTTAAATTATGAAATTTAATTTATGATAATTCATATTTAAATTACGTCCCAAATAGATCCGGGTAATTTTAAAGGAGTCTCAAAGGATTCCCGAGAGTCTCAAAAGATCCCTAGGGCATCTCAAAAGATTCTCGGGAGTCTCAAAGGATTCCTAGCGTGATGGTCCATAACCCACAAGTGCCAATAATTCCCCACAAAGGAGATGGGGGATGTGGTCCCATAATAATTTCCCACAAAGGAGTTGGGGACCACAAGAGTTGGGGACCACATTGTTGGGGGACTGTTATTGGGTATTGGGATTAATTTCCCAACAAGCGAATCTTTGGATGCTAAAGGAAAAGAGGGAGGAGTTTAATACAGTGAGGTCAATTTCTATTCTGGGCATTATTTGTAAGAAATAAGTAAATTAGATATGGAAGGGTGTTTTTCATGTTGCGTGTACAGTACTGCAAAGCTAATATGTAGATGTTGTTAACTCTTAAATGCTTTAACATTATCAACAACATCTTAATTTGACCTTCTTTGATTTATTATATGTCCTTACTGAAATGTTACATTAAATGTTGTACTAAATGCTCTCACATTCAGGTACGATTACAGAAGGTTCTACAAGAGTCTGGAACATGGAAGATTCCAGAATGTTGGAGAACGTGATAGAAGAGCCTGGAGCAGTTTAGAACGACCTGGAAGATGGAAGAAGGATCTAGAGAGATCATGGAAGTTGAGGTCCTAAAAAATAGGATCTCATAATGGAAGGATCTAGAATTCGGCTATTGCTTTATAAATACCGCTGAAGCCTTTCATTTCAAAGTATGCACTATTCGAATAACACCTATTCTGAGCGTTCATCCCTGGTTAGGAGTTAGGGCCAGTAGTGGTATCGTTTAATGTACACCGAGGGATACCACACCTTCCCGTGTATTTAGTTCTAGTCTTGTATCGATTGAGAGTGAATCATAGATCAAATTAGTTCTTTAGACAATGTTCTTAAAATTATGGTTTAGGTTATGATTGTGAAATTGCTTCTATTTCTGAAAATTTTAGAAAACTTGTGAAATTTGTGAAGGCAAATGTTAACACGTCTGATGTCACATCTGCACAAACAGATCCTCACAAGGTTAAAAGAAAGTATATTTGTCATTATTGTCTTAAATATGGTCATATTCGTCCCTTCTGCTTGCAAATGGTTAAAGATATGAAAACTGAGTTTATGCTATCCAGAATGTCTTCACATCCTAGGAAACATTCTATGAAATATGCATGGAAATCAAAAGTTACCTGTAATGTTGTTCACACATCCTTGAAAGCATATTTACCTGGTCTATGGTATTTTGATAGTGGTTGTTCTAGACATATGACAGGACAAATAGACTACTTATCTAATTATGTGACCTTGAATGGTGGTAATGTTACATAGGGTGGTGGATCAAAAGGAAAGATTATAGGAAAAGGAACTTTGAATGTTGAAGGTTTTCCTAAGCTTAAAAATGTTTTGCATGTTGATGGCTTACTTGCTAATCTGATTAGTATTAGTCAACTTTGTGATGATAATTTACATGTAAAATTTGACAAAGAGTCTTGCTATGTTCTTAATGAAGATGATGATTGTTTAATGACTGGTACTAGGTCTGCAGATAACTGTTATCTTATTGGAACTAATGTATGCAATTTGTCAAAACATGATGAGAATGTCTTATGGCACCAAAGATTAGGACATGCAAATTACAGGGCAATGAAGAAACTAATCAAATCAGATGGAGCTAAAGGATTACCAAGACTGAATTTCCAGAAAACCACTGTATGTGGATCATGCCAAAAAGGTAAACAGGTAAGAATGCCACATAAAATGCTGTCACATTGTTCTACATATCATTGCTTTGAATTATTGCACATGGATTTGATGGGTCCTATGGAAACTGAAAGCATTGGAGGTAAGAGACATTCCTTAGTTGTGGTAGATGATTTCTCTAGATATACTTGGATTGAGTTTTTAAGAGATAAATCTGAAACATTTGCTGCTTTTAAAGTTCTCTATAAAAGGTTAAAAAATGTGTATAACTAGAAAGTTAGCCGTATTAGAACTGATCATGGTAGGGAATTTTTGAATAGTATGTTTAATGATTTCTGTGATAAGAAAGGTATCTTGCAAGAATATTCATCTCCTAAAACTCCACAACATAATGGAATTGTTGAAAGAAAGAATAGAACTCTACAAGAAATGGCAAGAGTCATGCTTTTATCTAAAAGTCTTTCTAAAAGATTTTGGGCTGAAGCATTGAATACAACATGTCATATTATTAATAGAGTTTATATTCGATCTGACACTAATCAAACACCTTATGAGATTCTGAATGTTAGAAAACCAAGTGTGAAATATTTTCATGTATTTGGTTGTGTGTGTTATATTCTGAATGATAGGGATCAACTTCACAAGTTTGATTCTAAAAGTGATAAAGGTTTCTTTTTAGGATATTCTAGAAATAGCAAAGCCTATAGAGTTTATAACCTTAGGACTAACACTGTTCAAGAATCTGTTAATGTTGTGTTTGATGATGATAAAGGTCTTACAGATGACAAGGATGAAGAAGATGTATCACAAGTCACTGACAATTCTGAGAATACACTGAAACCTGAAAATGCTGCACCAAATGTTAACACATCTAGAGCAACATCTACAGATCAGTCAGTTGTAATCTCACAGAATGATCAGTATGTTCCCAAAACGAATCCTTCTTCAAGAATAGGGAAAAGTCATCCTTCTGACCAGATCATAGGCGATGATGCAGTTGGAGTGCAAACAAGAGGAAGAATAAGATCGAATAAGGTAGATGTGGTAAGAACAATATGCATGTCTTCTATTTGCAATGTTGTGAATGCAGAGTGTTACTATTCTGAAATTGAACCTAAAAGTGTGAATGAAGTATTAACTGATGAAAATTGGATAAATGCTATGCATGAGGAACTTAATCAGTTTGAAAGAAATGAAGTATGGACACTTGTTCCAAGACCTAGTCATACTAATGTCATTGGAACTAAGTGGATTTATAAGAATAAAACTGATGAGTCTGGAAACATTGTTAGGAACAAAGCTAGGCTAGTTGCACAAGGTTACACCCAAGTTGAAGGTGTTGATTTCGATGAAACTTTTGCACCTGTTGCTAGGATAGAATCTATTAGATTATTGCTAGCAATTGCATATTTTATTGACATTAAACTACATCAAATGGATGTAAAAGCTGCATTTTTAAATGGCATATTGAATGAAGAAGCATATGTAGAACAGCCTAAAGGTTTTGAAGATCCACAATACTCGGATCATGTGTACAAACTAAAGAAAGCATTGTATGGTCTAAAACAAGCTCCTAGAGCATGGTATGGTAAGCTTACGGACTTTCTTTTAGAGTATGAATTTATTAGAGGTGAAGCTGATAGGACTTTGTTTATTAAACATACTGGAGAAGATTTACTTATTGCTCAAGTATATGTTGATGATATTGTGTTTGGTTCAACTTGTGATATAATGTTGAACAATTTTTTTGAAGCAATGACAGCAACATTTGAGATGAGTATGGTTGGAGACTTGAATTATTTTTTAGGTCTTCAAATCAAGCAATGTAAGGATGCTATTTTCTTCTCTCAAGGTAAGTATGCTAAAAACCTGGTCAAACGGTTTGGTCTTGAAAGCTCAAAAGTAATGAGAACACCTATGGGTTCTACTTTGAAACTTTGCAAAGACAATGGTGGAAAGGATGTTGATCCAACATTGTATAGATCCATGATAGGTAGTTTACTTTATCTAACCTCTAGTAGACCTGACATTATGTATAGTGTGTGTGTTTGTGCTAGGTACCAAGCTAATCCAAAGGAATCTCGCCTAAATGCAGTGAAAATGATTATCAAATATGTTTCAGGTACAAGTGAACTAGGGATATGGTACACTAAGGACACCAACAACACATTGATTGGATACAGTGATGCGGATTGGGCTGGAGATATAGATGAAAGAAAGAGTACGAGTGGAGGATGTTTCTACATGGGAAACAATCTTGTGTCTTGGCATAGCAAGAAACAAAATTGTGTTTCTCAAACCACTGCCGAGTCTGAATACATAGCTGCAGGAAGTTGTTGCACACAACTATTGTGGTTGAGTAAGATGTTTCATGACTATGGAATTGAAAATAATATCCTCACAATTTTCTGTGATAACACAAGTGCTATAAACATATCTAAGAATCCGGTACAACACTCACTCACTAAGCACATTAGCATTAGACATTATTTTATGAGAGATTTAGTGGAGAAGAACATAGTTAAGTTGGAATATGTGCCTACTGAAAATCAAATTCTGATATTTTTACTAAGGCCCTTGACCTTGAGAGATTCTCATTTCTGAGGAAATCTCTTGGTATGTGTAATATCTAAATAATTCTTGAGAGGATGTTGTCACAAATGCGGTAGCATTTGGGACAACAGCCTAAGGTGGTATAGTTATTTTAGATTTGATTTATTTCTTATTTTCGTTTAATAATTCCTTTGTAAAATATTCTTGAATCTGAAATTTGTTTGTGCAAAAATAGACATTTACTACACCTCTCAAAAGCTTGAAAATATTGAGAATGTTATAGCATACTAAAAGATGTAAAATATTCACTAAGTAACTATGGAGCACAGAGTTCGCTGCTACGATGCCTTCTTTTCAAAAAGTGATTTTTTGTAAAACATCAAGAGGTTCACAATCCATTAAGTAAGTATGGGGCACGGAGTTCGCTACTACGATGTACTCTACAGGAACAATGGATCAATACGAATTAGATGCTATAGCACAAAAAGAAGAAAATGAAATGAAAAGAAAAATGCTGAAAAATTGGCTACATTGGATAGGTAAAACCTGTGAAAAATCAATGTTGAGGTGTGTGTCAAATCCTTGAGCACAACATTACATGATTCGATTATATTTTTATAAGTTGTAATTATTTAATTAACTGTGGGAATTTATTTTATTTATTTATAATTATACTAACCACTTTATTTTATTATTTTAGATAATACGCATTTTCATTTTTAATTAATTCTGGAACTTTCTTAATTTAATTAATTTATTAATTAGAATTTTACCCCACTAACTCACCCATGATATTACTTGTGGCTGAATTTGTGGAGCATTATCAATTTTAGTTTAGAATTTTCTTAAGTCAAGCCTTGATCACACGTACATCATTCCAACTGCTAAGTCTTCTCTATATAAACTCCATCTTGTGATTTTTCTAAACTTCGTAATTAATTGAGTAAGTTGAGTATTGTGTTTGCAGATTATTTATAAGCTAATTGTGTTGTCTCGATTCTTGTGTTGATCTTTTCAGATTCTTGAGTTAAATGGCAGGCAAAAGAGAAACCAACCCACACAAATCAAACTCACCGAACTCAAACTCACAACCGTCATCTCCATCCCTCTCAAACCTTCACACTCTAGCTTCCATGGCTGCTTCGCACGAAAATTCACCCCCAACTGCTACAACCGTCACACCCATTCCAGCTACACCGACGACAATCCACATCCCAAACCAAGTTTCACTCACCAAGCTGAATCAGGCGGTTGAGAATTTTTCTCAATTGATGAGGTCTTCAAATCCACCCACTCTCACCATTGGAGACCTGTCTATTGACATCTCTCACTACTTGCGCACCCAAGAAGTTATCACTACTGCACCATCTTCTTCCACAACTGAAAAGCCCCAAAATCCGAGCTCTAATGTTGAAACAGAGGCCCCGACTGCTGCCTCTATGGGGGAGAATGAGAAGGAGATTGAAGAATCCCCTGTTTCGGAGTCAAAGGAGCCGTCGAATGCGAAGGCATCCGAGAGTGATGACGCTCAAATGGAGGATGCTGAAGAATCCGACAGAACTGACTCTGATATCCCAAAGTCAGACTCTGAACCGATTCCTTTCAAGAGGAATGCTGAAGAAAAGAAAAGAAAGAGGAGTCCAGTACCAAGAAGACGATCAGGTCGAGTTTTGACTCGAGTTGATTACTCAGACTCTTTGAGGAAGAAGAAGAAGCTAGGTGGTGATGTTGCTGAACCGATTCAGGTATTTTCTGAATCTGAAGAAGAACAGGTGGTGATTGAGAAGCCAACCAAGAAGAAGGCCGATCCAAAGGGGAAGGGAAAGGCAAAGGTTGATGTTGTTCGAACTATGCGTGCAGAACCAGAACCTGATTCTGATTCTGAGATGGATGTTTGTCTCAGGGATATTCAGCAAGCCCTGAAGAAGAATGCTGCCCCACATGCTGAATCAAGTGCTCCAGCACCAGAACCTGATGATGGACATGATTCGAGCAGTACAGCTTCTGACAAAAGCTCTGGAAACGAAGTTGAATCCAGTTCTGAGGAGGAGAAAGAACCAAACTCCAAGGAGAGTACTTCTGAGGAAGGTAATTCGGAACCTGAAGTTGATTCTGATATTGATGGTTTGGTGGAAAAAATTACTAGGTTGTCTAGGAGAAAACTATTGATGGAAAGGAGAATTCATGTTTCTGATTTTGAGAATAAGAATTTGATTCAATTCTTAGAGGATAGAAAATTGATGAAAGCTCTGACTTTGTGTGATACTTTTGTTTCTGATTGGGTGTATGAATTCTATGCTTGCTTGAGGAAAAGTAATGGTAGGAGGAGTTCCCGTTGGTATGGGAATATACAGTTTAGGGGGAGTACAGTTCCATTTACACCAGAGTTGATTAATGATTTCTTAGGCATAGATCCAGTACTTGAGGATGATGAACCTGATTTGGATGTTGTTACTGTTTCTATGACTGGTGGTTTATTGACTAAGTGGAAGAATGGAATGTTGGCTAAGGACCTCACATCTCTTTATTCTGTATTGCATAAGTTGATTGTTTATAACTAGATACCCTCAACCAACTCAACCAAAGTGACAAAGGATCAAGCAATCTTGCTTTATATGATAGTGGTTTTGAAGAAGTTTAACTTGGGATTGACTATTTTCCACCACATGATGAAGTTTAGTGGTGACATTTCTGATAAAGGCAACCTTCCATACCATGTGCTTATATGTTCATACTTGAAGATGCATGGTTTTACCCCTAAGAAGACAGAAGTTCTTAGAGGAAAGGTTCCTTTGTACACCATTTCACCTGTTTTGCTCATTGGTGAAATAGTGATTGATCTGCCCTTGCACAATCCTGGAAGTTCTTCTCAAAGACCAGCTCCTGCTCAACCTCAACCTCAAGAATCTCCAACACCTCCTCATGGGATCATTATTCATCGTAGACAAGGTAAAATGATCACAAATATTCACGGGGACGTCAATGTCATTAGAACGATAAAAAATATCTCAAAACATCATATCTTATTAAATTCACAAACAATAAATGCAAGTCATACCTGACTCATGCCAACCGCCCTACTCCCTCTACCGAGAGGGTAGAATTACCCATCGAATTTCTCAGGGACTTCGCATCCCCCAACTGTTCCCACGTGTACTCTTATCTCTGACATACCTCAAGGTCTTGGACCCCTAGGTCCTGGTTATTGATTTTACGTCTCTTGATCTGGTTCCTAGACCTCGAGGTATTGGATACTCAACTCAAGTTTGGGGAGCTCCTGAGGGGAAACTCCTTCATTATGTTCTGGTTCAACTTCTGGAGTGACATGTAGATCTCCCGGTTTACGCGTACATCAGTCCCGAATTAATCCTGTAAAGATACACAAAAAAGGGCCTCCAACATAGGCTCTCAAGTGCTTGGATAAGCGTCATAAACATCAATTATATAGTTCAAACATGAAATAATCAAACAATGTAAATCAAGTCTCTTTTGATCTCAAACCTGAAACCTGGACCCTCTCTAGGACCTCTAGTCTCTCACCTCAGAAGGGGATCAAGTTCTTAACCTCTTATTTGTGGAGCTCAGGGTGATCTTTGTATAACTGACCTCCCCTGATGCGGTATTTCAGTCTTAGGGCTCGGGCCTCTCGGGACAGTGGAGCCCCTGAGTCTTTGTTCAGCTTTGTAAGGATTTCTCTCCCGTGTCCTCCAATCTTCTCCATCCTTTCATCAACTCTAGTTTTCAGGTTTATCATTTCACTCATTTAGGGCTACTAGCCCTAAAATACCTCAAAACGCTCAGACTTATCATTTCTGTTACTTAGGGATACAGGCCCTTAAGTACCTCAGAACGCTCAAATCATGTTTCATCACTCTAAAAGAATCATCTAATGCAATATTAAAAATTCATTATCTTTTCAGATATAAAACTTCATAGCATCGAAGAAACAAAACAAATCAACTTCCACTCTAAAAATAAAAAATAAAGTGGATCATGCTATCTCAAATAGTCTCTTCAAATGAAAATTACAATGAATATTCAATTCTCCACGTTTTATCAAACCCTTGAAAAGAATTGTGAGATTCCAGGTATATGTTCAGGTCATTTCTGACCTACAGCCTCAGTCGCCCTCGGGAAGGCTATAGGGGCTGGAACGCCCTGGACAGCCATCACCTTCTCCATGGCTCGTGTTATTGTAAGATTCAGTTGTTCAGTAGTCATTACCAGTAATTCTGAACATGCAGCTGCTGGAGGTATCTCCTTTGCTAGGTCCACTCCCGAGGGCTCCAGATATGTCACCCTTAGTAGGGATAAAGGTGTCTAGAGTCTCTTCCATCAGATTCTGGACCTCTATTTGTGCATGGGGCGGATTTGCCCCTGAAGGAACGAATGCAAGTCATTTTCCCGAACTTCCAACTAAAATTCTTCGGAGGGAGAGGAAGAAAAATAGGTAGTGGAGTTCCTCCTCTCACTGGAGTTCCAATTCAGGTCGTGTAGGGGAGGCAAATAAATCATTTCCCTCTTTATTAGTTCGTCTAACAACCTCACATTCACCTTGTTGGTCCCTGAACGAGTAGTGAATGGGATTAAAGTCTAGAGGGGAGGGGTGAATAGACTTTAAAACTTTTTCAAAGGAGTTTGGAACTTCTTCTGATTTCTATGTCAGCTGGACTACAAGTCTGCTGGTCCAGATGACTATAATAATCTGTCGAAGAGATTAAATGCGGAAGTGAGTAGGCCTGTTTGTTTAGACTCGTTCTTGAGTTCTTTTGAAAACACTAACTTGTTTACTTAATGAAAAGCTCAGCTGATGCTGGTTTGAAGGTTATGGCCTTGTTTGAAGATATTTGAAATACACAATATGCATTATATAAAGATATGAATAGGCAATAAAGTAAAGTGCAGAATGTAAATGACACCAGATTTATAGTGGTTCGGATATACGTTCCTACGTCCACTCTCACGTCCTAACGTGGTGTTTAATCCCTTTAATTTACCAAAAATTACAAGGGCTTGTCCTTTATAGTCCCAAGGATAGGACTTTGAGATCTGAGCAGTTCTAACTACTACGGTCTCCACAAGTGATTGGAAGCACTTGCACTTTTACAAGGGTTCAAAAACTTAACCTTATGGTGGGGGTTTTGGGGTTTTTGAATGTATCCAACTAATGGTTCAAGCTTATAAATTGCTTAACTACTGTGCCTAAATCAATGAGTATATAATAAGAATAGGATTCAGGTTCTTTGGTTGGATGGGAAATCACTTAAGAGCTAGAAGGTGTTCTAATGATTTCTGGGCTCTTGGAGAATTCTCAACAGAATAAGGCTTGTTGCTTGCTTGCTTGATTAGCTTTTGTGAATTCTCTCGTAGTGACTCCTTGTTTGTGATTTCTCATCCTCTTGTATTTATAGGGATGATTGCTGCAACTAGCCGTTGGGGCAATCTTTCCATGTTTGCTTGATTCCTTGATTCCAGCCGCTTGATTGCTTCAATTCTGGGATCATGTCAATCTTCTAATAATGGTAAGTCTTCATTCGAAATGCAAGATGACTTTGGAATCAGTCGAGTCCTGGGCGAGCACCTAGTCTTCTGATCTTCACTACTAGTCTTCTGGCTACTCGTCTGGCCTTAAGTCTTCTGTCTTCTGATATCAGAAGAGTAACACTCTTCTGATCTGGCAATTCTTTGTGCTCTGTTAGTCCATCTTCAACTTGGACTCCATCAGCTAAGTGGGTATACAAGCACCTTACTTATCTGGTCTTCAAGGATCTTCTAGTCTTCATGCCTTCTACTCTTTTCATCTTGAGGATGCGCATGTAAGCCAATACTGTGCTAATCAGCTGAGATCAATACAACTGATTACACAAGACTAGTCTAAGCTGTTCTATACAAGGTCAGCTGATCCTATTACATTTATAAACTCTAAGTGTTTTGGCCATCAAAACTATTCTAACATCAAGTGGGGCTTAGGGTGAATTTATATCCCAACAATTTCCCCCTTTTTGATGAAGCCAAAACTATACTTGATAAATGCTCTTAATGAATAAGATAAGAGTTTATAAAATCTTTAAAACATGAAGTTTCTGATGAAGACAATGAGAGTTTGTCTTGTAAGCAAAAAGAACTAATACTTGAATAACATATATGAGCTTTTACAGATTACAAGTGTTAGTTTCTTTAAGCTTCTAAAGTGGTCTTCATCATGTCTTCTGTTGATTTAGATGCGGAAGGCAAGGAACAGACGAGCTCGAACTTCTTCCATGTGTTGAGGGTCTGTAACATTCTCTTCAAGATAGATCTTCTCCAGGATGCGCTTGACCTCTATCATGTCTGTCCTTCCGGAGCCCAGAGTGGGAGGATCCCATTTAGGTTCTTCTGGAGTTAGAATTCTGCAGTTGTCGAGTTCTTTGACTGTCTTGACTATTTCTTTCCAGAACTCTTGATCTTCAAAGTTCATGAACTGGGAGAGTTGAAGAAATTCTTCTTCATATGTAGGAAGAGGATCAAATTTTCTCACTATGTGGTGTTGGATTTTCCATTTCTTCTTTAGAGGATACCATCTTGGTAACTCATCTTGTAGTGCCAACATATCCACATATGTGCTGTCAAATACCAGGACAGTTTCTTCCTTTGCTTTGTCTTTAAGAGCTTTCCTGAGTTTGGCCACTTTCCTATCAAACTTGGCCTTGACTGCCTTCGCATCATTTAGCTTCTTTTGCTTAAGCTCTTGAGCTTCAAGCATCTTCTTTTTCTTCAGTTCTTGAACCTCTATCTCTTTTGCAGTAGGCTCTGCTGGAACTGTTTTCTCACCTGCCTTTTCTTGCTCATCTGCCTTTCTTTTCCTTGTTATCCTCTTTTCAGAAACTTGTTCTGTAGGGACAATGAGCTTTAGACTCTTGGCTGGAGCTTGGGTTTCTTCTTGAACAACTTCTTTGCCTTGTCTGTTCTTGATTTTGCTCTTCAAACCTCCCAAGGTTTCATTCAGATCATCTTGTGCTACTACCAGTTCAGCTTGCTGAGCAGTAGTCTTTTCCAGAGCTTTTATCAATACATCTTCCCCCTTTTTGGCTTCAACAAGTGCAGCCTCAAAAGGCTTCATGGCATTAAGAATCTCCACATGCAGAGTCTGTTTGAGAGCCATGGCATTGGCTTGCCGACTTGGGTCAGATGATTGATATTGTTCTCTAGGATCTGAGCATGAGAGTTTGAGGAAGAGGCAGCCTCAAGTTTAGCTGTGAGTGCTTCTAATTTGGCTGCTGTCTCCTTCAGTTGAGTCTGCAATTTCTCATTTGCCTCAGCAGCTGATTTAAGTAGAGCTTGTCCTTCAGTGGCTCTTGCTTCAGCATCATCGAGCCTGCTTTTGTAGGAGGTCTCTAAGCGGTTTATTTCATTTGCATAGAGATCAGCAAACATCTTGGTCCTGTCTTCTGATTTCTTTATCTCTAAGTAGAGATATTCCTCTAGCTGATTATGGAGTGCCTCATCGAACTTGTCATCTATGTCCAGGATCCGATCGGTGAGACGAGTCTTTTGCTCATGAATAGCCTTTTCAACGTATCTGGCCAGCTGCATGCCTAGCCCTTTGTCGAAGTGTGTGTCTATTGCTTCCTTGATTTGAGCACACACATTTGCTCGAATATCAATAGATGAAGTAGAGGGTGAGGCAGTACCTTGAGCTTCCTGTGGAAGTATTGGAATGGTAGGTGGATTGTAGACAACTAGGGCCATTCCCTTTTCTTCCGCAGTTAGATAACCTTCTTCGAGGAAGTTTGTTGTGACATCAACCAGACGAGAAAACAATCGACCATTCCTCTGATGAGATTGATAGATGAAGTGATCGAGCTCATGTTTAGGAAAGAAGTGAGATGGAACAGTTAGCACTTCTCTTTCCTTTTCTTCTTTCTCAGCTGGTTCAACTGGATCATCTGCAGAAGTCTTGACGACGACAAGGTGATCTGTAGTCGTGTCTGGGACAGAGGGGTCCTCAGAGGGGATTCCTAGAATCCTTTGACATACCCTAGTCAGAGCCTCTGTGGGTAACAGCTCAGTGAATGATCGGACTTGAGCAACCTCTTTTTGCTCCATTTCCCAGTCGAGAAAGTTAGCTTTTCCTCCCATTCCTTCCATGACTTCAATGAGGTCATCCACATCATCTCTTCTCAGCTCAATCCAAGTGCATACTCTCAGCACTTGTTCAAATTGGATTGATTCTTCATCAACTCCAGGAACAGTGGTCTTCAACAGGTTGGCAATCTTCATTCGCATGATCTTTTCCCTAGTGCACATTGGATAGTGCACCATGCTATACTGGGGTTGAGGTAGGCCTGTTGGAGCCAGGTCTTCTGGTGCAGAAGAGATATGGAGTTGAGTGGTTGGGATTGTTTCCTCTGCTGTGTGAGTATCAGCAGGGATTTGGGAAGTGTTTTATGAGGTTTCTGCATCAGCAGGGGTTTGAGATGTCTGAGTTTGTTCATCTGCTGGTTGATCATCAGCAGGGGATGGAGAAGGATTCTGGATTTGGTCATCTGCTGTTTGGGTAGCAGCAGTGATTTGGGGCATGGCTTGATCCTCTGCTGTGTGAGTATCAGCAGGGGTTTGGGTTTCAGTGATTGAGGGTTCAGATGGGTTGTCACTTTCAGTAGGGTTAAAGGATGAAATTGGGGCTATGCTCATGGGAGTAGGGAGCCTGGATTTCTTAGACTTCTTTGTGAAAGAAGAAGAGTTCTTATTTCTCTTCTGACCCTTAGAAAGTTTTGAAGGAGTAGCTGTAAGGGAGGGATTAGAGATACCTGCCTTCTTTAGAGGAGAGGCTGATGGAGTAGCATCTGAATCAGATGGGGAGATGAGCCCAGATCTGATCAGATATCTTCTTTGTGCTAGAGTCTGATTGTCATCATCATCATCCTCAACAGTCTTCTGATGAGCCTCTTCTTTGGAAGGCTCCTCTTCCTCCTCAGCAGAGTCATGAGCAGACTCTTCTGCCTCTTCAGCTGCATCTTTGGAGGATGCTTCAGCCAACTTCTTCTTCTTTTCCTCCTTAATCCTTGCTGCCTCAGCAAGGGCCTCCTTTCTCAAGTAATATTTGGAGATGTGAAACTTCTTAGCAGGACCCATCTTATACTTCTTTGGGAGTATCTCTGGAAGGATGATACTCAGCTTGTTGGCAAAGCTGACTGTGGATGTCACCTTCCATTCCTTAGATTGCAGGTCCAGAGTAACCTTCTTGGCTTCTAGAGCAATTCTATCCAAGAAGAGCCCTTGCCAATCTCCATCAATCTGATCCCAAATTGCAGTCATAACTCTAACCTTCAGAGTGGTAACTGCATCATGACTAAACGTGTTTCCAAGCAACATTTTACCTACTATGTCCATCAAAGTCTGAAACTTGAGATCAAGTTGAGACTTCTTAACTCCAGAGGCATCAATAGTCTTGACTCTTCCACTAGTAAACATCTCTATATATTCATTTTCTCTCCCCATAATGTAAGTAGAGATGTTTACCTTCCCCCTTGGTAGGTCAAACAAGTCCTTGAGAATATCCCTAGTGACTTTGACCTTGTGTCCACCCATAACACTTTCAACATATGAGCCTTTGGACACTGCATTCGAGTAGAAAGCGAGCACATCTTGTGCGTACACATTGGTTGGTGCTGCTTCCAGAAATTCACGGAGTTTGAGATTGAGACATCGAAGAAGAATCTCCTTATTCTCATCAGTGTGTTTGCCCTTGAAAAACAGAGCATTCTCAGTGAATATCTTCCCTTTCTTAGACCACTTTGCTGCATCTAGAGTGCCTGTGATCTTGGTCTTCTCATCATAGATTTCAATGATCCCCATTCTGAGTGTAGGTTTTAGAAAGCTTTGAAAGAGTTTTCAGAACGAGAGTGATTGAAAGCGATTGAGTTTTGTGAGCGAAAGGGTTTGGGGAATGGCTTAAGGGTTGTTTATATACTCTAGTAAATCTCGGTTTGTGCATTAATCCAACGGTCAAAAGTGATTTAATGTGGAGTAACACCCAAAAATTTCCTTCTTCATCTTCTGTCCATTCCTTTAATTTTGCCGGCTCAGCATGCCATGTGGCAATTGTTGATTTGCTGGAAAAATAGTAATCGAGTACTAATGACATCATTACCAAAAATAGTCGTTGTGACTAAATTTTAGTAAAAATTGATCATTCAAGGCCGTTTTCTATAAGTAAAAATCATTCCTTATATAGGCCGAATTCCTTAATTACATTCAGGAACAACTCTAGAGTGAATTACATGATCAAATAGATAATCATTAGACTTTTTGATGATTTAGAAGTGATCTGATCAGCAGAGTAGAGTCTTCTGATTTTCCTTGAAAGTCTTCTGGTCAGCTGAGTTGGTCTTCTGATCAGCTGAGTAGATAATTTTGAATTGCTGAGTAAATCTTCTGTGAAAGTTTATCCAACCTGGTTTGATGGATCTTTCAGCAATTCCCCCTTAACCATGTGTTATCATCTTAACAATGTGTAGCTGGTTAGCTTGGATGATGTTCCACTGGTTCAGGTTGCCCTCACCATCGGATGGTCCATCACCAACAGATGCAGTGTAGCATCTAATGTGTCCTTGTTGAATTTCTTCGCTTCTCTTGAGGAGGGAGAAGCTTGGAAGGTGCTTCAATTGAGAGTGAAGAGAAAGGCAGGCGCTTGGTTTTCTTGATTGGTTTTGACAAAGTAGCTTTTGGTAACAAGCTCTCCATGTAGAACTTCCCCCTGGAGAAGAAGCTCTGCTTGTTTGCTACCCTGTCCTCTGCATCTCTTCTTTCTTTTCTTTTCAACAAGAACTTCTCTTCTTTCTTTTCTTTTCAAAAAGATATGTATGTTGAATGAGCTAAGTATGCTGATCTGCATCATCTTCATCATCTGGACAGATCTTCATCTCCTTCACCCAAGACCTTGGTTGAGGGATGATGTCCATGCCATCTCTTCTTTCGATTTTCTCCATACCTGAAACAGAAGTAATAGTTAGTGATTTGTGTTCTTAGTTATTTCCCATAACTGCCTCCTTTTATAGAGGTGGAGATGAGGTGGTGGAGACAAAGATGACAAAAATATTGAGTTGATAGGTCTGAATTTCTGAAAAGGTTACTTCTTAAGATCAACAATGAGATTCTTGATCTAATGGTTCACATTTAAAGATATTCAGACTTTATCTCGTGGAATGCAGAAATTATAGATTTTGAACATGAGTTATTTGAGATCCGTATACAACTTGCATACTGTTGAGTCGGTGAGGATGGTGTATTAATCCATCCAAGTATAACTGAATAGTATACTGTATGTATGTATAGTGATAAAGTATTTTTATGAAGAATAGTTTATTATTATACACTTGTATACATTGCTTTGAGTACAGACTTCAAGTAACTTTGTTCAACTCTTCTGAATAAATATATATGTTTATGCAATGCAGAAGATAGAGTATTTTATCAAGGATTCTTAAGGTATAATGGATTCCCCCTTGATTTAATAACTCTATGTATTCCCTCAACTTTATTTGTCTTCATTGGGAAAATACTTACCTGAAGATGAGGGTGTCTATTCACCTCATCTGATTCTCCTAGTCTGCTGCAGTTGTATCAGTTGAGGTCTTCTCAGCTGATCTTGCCCTTCATGTGCTTGGATCAAGGAGTCCTAGGCTGTAGCATAGGGTCTTGAACCTTTCTTCAGCTAGGGGCTTAGTCAAGATGTCTGCTCTTTGGATATCTGTGTGAATTTTCTCCATCTTGATGTCCTTCTTTTCAAGGTGGTCTCTTATGAAATGGTGTCGAATGTCGATATGCTTGCACCTTGTGTGAAGAACTGGATTTTGAGTGATGGCAATGGCACTGCTGCTATCACAGTAGATAGGGACTTCGCTTGCCTCTACATTGTAGTCTTTTAGTTGTTGGACCAGCCAGAGCAGCTGACTACAACAACTTCCAGCTGCCATATATTCTGCCTCAGTAGTGGAGGTTGCAACAGAGGTTTGCTTCTTTGAAAACCATGAAATTAACTTGTTGCCTAGGAATTGACATGTTCCAGATGTGGACTTCCTATCAATTCTGCATCCACCATAGTCTGAGTCAGAGTATCCACTCAATTCTAGATTGTCATCAGCAGGATACCATAGTCCTAAGTTGACTGTTCCTTTTAGGTACTTGAGAATCTTCATTGCTGCTTCTAGATGACTTTGCTTTGGGTTTGCTTGAAACCTAGCACATACTCCTACAGCAAAGGTTATGTCTAGTCTGCTGGCTGTAAGATATAGGAGAGATCCAATCAGTGCTCTATATTCAGCTTGATCAACTGCAGTACCAGATTCATCTGGTTCCATTTTGAAAGAGGTCATCATTGGAATCCTTGCAGTCTTGCTTTGTTGAGCTTTGAATTTTTCTAATAGGCTCTTGGTATACTTGGATTGGTTGATGAAAATCCCTTCTGGACTTTGCTTGACTTGAAGTCCTAGGAAGTAGTTCATCTCACCCATAATGCTCATCTCGAATTTTCCTTGCATTAGTTCAGAGAACTTATTGCACATATCTTGATTGGGTGATCCAAATATAATGTCATCTACATATATTTGCACCATTAGAATATCTTCTCCTTCTTGTATTCTGAAAAGTGTTCTATCAACTTTGCCTTTTGTGTATCCATTGTCAAGTAGGAATTGTGACAATGTGTCATACCAAGCTCTAGGGGCTTGCTTCAGACCATGGAGGGCCTTCTTCAGACGATATACTTGATCTCCTTTTTCAAAGCCTGGGGGCTGCTCTACATACACTTCTTCTACCAGAATACCATTTAGGAAGACACTTTTGACATCCATTTGATATACCTTGAAGCCCATATATGATGCATAAGCTAGAAATAGTCGAATGGCTTCTAGTCTGGCTACTGGAGCAAAGGTCTCATCATAATCAATTCCTTCAGATTGTGAGTATCCTTTTGCAACTAGCCTTGCTTTGTTTCTAGTTATCACATCATTTTCGTCCTTCTTATTCTTGAATACCCACTTTGTTCCTACTACATTGTGGTTTTCAGGACGATCTACCAATCCCCACACTTCATTTCTTTCGAATTGGTTTAGTTCTTCTTGCATAGCAGTGATCCAATTGCTATCAGTCATAGCTTCTTCTATGTCAGTTGGTTCAATGTTGGACAGGAAAGCACACCAGCAGAACATAGAGGACTGGGGGTTTTGATTCAATTGTCTTCTGGTCTTGACACCTGAGTCTGCTCCTCCTAATATGAGGTTTGATGGATGATTGTTTCTCCATGTATTCCTCACAGGTGTGACTGCATTAGATGAGCTTGGATTCTCATATGTTCTAGTGCCATCAGGAGGATTGACTTGATTAGGTCTATCATCATCTGTATCTTGTGTGTCAAAGAGATCATTCCCCCTTGCATTTGGAATTGTTGCATCTTGATTCAGGTCAGCTTGCTCAGCTTGGGTTTGAGATCTAGTGACAGGTCTGTGAGGCTTATCTTCCTCTGGTTCTTCAGGAAATGGTTCATTGACTTCAATAAACTCATCTGGTCTGGATTTGATCACTAGTTTCCTCATCTTTTCTGCAGCTGAGTCTGTTTCTACTGCACTCTTTTCACAAGATTAATCAAAAACAACATGAGGTGTTTCTTCCACAAGAAGGGTTCGTTTGTTGAATACTCTAAATGCTTTGCTAGTAGAGGAGTATCCCAAGAATATCCCCTCATCTGCTTTGGCATCGAAAGCATTCAACTTGCTCTTCCCATTGTTGTGAATGAAACACTTACAACCAAATATATGAAAGTAAGATACTCTAGGTTTCCTTCCTTTCCATAATTCATATGGGGTTTTCTCATGAGTTTTGTGAATACCTGACCTATTTTGAGTGTGGCAAGCTGTGTTGATGGCTTCTGCCCATAGTTTCTTAGGAGAAGAGAACTCAACTAGGAGTGTTCTGGCAGCTTCTTTGAGTGTTCTGACTCTTCTTTCAGCTACACCATTCTGTTGTGGTGTTCTTGTTGTACTTGTCTCATGCTGAATACCATTAGAAGTACAATAGGCAATAATATAAGAGTTAATGAATTCAGTGTCTTTGTCACTTCTAATTTTCACAATAGGTTCTCCTTTCTCTACTTGGATTCTCTTCAATAGTTCAGGAAGCTTCTATTGAGTTTCACTCTTCTTGTATAAGAAAATAACCCAAGTAAACTTGGAGTAGTCATCTACAACAATAAGAGTGTACTTCTTTCCTGTAAGTGTGATTGGAGTGATTGGTCCAAAGAGATCCATGTGAAGTAGTTCAAGAGCTCTGCTGGTTGATGCTGTCTTCTTGGTCTTGAAGGAGACCTTTATTTGCTTTCCTTGTTGACATGCATCACATACCTGATCTTTACAGTAGAGTTCATTAGGCAGTCCATCAACTAAGGATTCCCTTGCTAGCTTGTTCATAGTCTTAAAGTTCAGATGGCTAAGACGTTTGTGCCATAGCCAGCTGACATCTTTAGGACTTTTTACAAGCAGACATGTATCCTTAGGACAGCTGTTCCAATTTGCAAGATACATACTTCCTTTTCTAGATCCTGTTAGAAGGCTTTGTTTTGTTCTTTTATCACTTATGAGACACTCATCTTTAGAGAATTTTACTGAGTAACCAGTGTCACAGAAATGAGAAACAGATAATAAGTTGAATTTCAAACCTTCTACATATGATACATCTTGTACCTCAATGTCACCATTTTTAAGGGTGCCATATCCTTTTGTGTTACCGTGTGCGTTATCACCAAAGAAGACTTTTGGACCTTTCTTTTCTGTATAGTTAGTCAGCAGGGCTTTGGTTCCACTCATATGAGTTGAGCATCCACTATCTATGTACCAAGTTTCTCCTGCTTGGCCTCCTTTTCTGTATAGGTCCCTCCTTTCCTGCAAGAAATGTTAAGTCTTATGTACCCATTTTGTCTTGGGTCCTTGGGTGTTAGTATTACCCTTGGGGACCCACATATACATCGGTCGTTTGAATAACCTTGAGCATTTGAGTTGTCTCCCATGGGCATCACAAAACCAAATCTTACCAGTTAACACCTTGGTCTGGTCTGATTTGTTAGTTGTGTCGGCTAGATAACTGTCAAATGGTTTCCTCTTATAGGAATGTGTGTAAATTATCTTCTGACTAGTTACATTAGGCCTGGGTGCATTAGCTGATCGATGCACACGATTATATGGACCATACTCCTCTGTTCTCACAATATCATAAGAGATAGGGGGTGCAAAGAGAACAGATTTGTGCGAAGATTTCTTCTTCTTGGCTGGAGCAGCATACAGCTGAGACTGTCTCAGACGAGATGTTCTAGGCTGTTTGTTGTTCCTCTGTACAGGTTTGGGGTTAACTTGTCTCTTGCCCTTTTTGGTGTTGGGATAGTTAACCTTAGCTGGTACAGATGCCTTTTGGTTCATATTAGGTTCATTGTGTTTAGAACACTCACCTTTTTCATGTGATCGAGTAGTGCACTGATTAGGTGTACTACCCTCAGCTGGAGAGGATTTGGATGGATTAAATTCATAACCAAAACCCATCTTATTGTCATTAGATCTATAATATTCAGAGATACTTTCAATAGTAGCAGATGCTTTATTGAACTCTGATATCTTTTGATTAAGGCATTCCTTCTCCTTTTCTAAGAGCTTGTGTGCTTGGAAGAGATCATCGAACTTAGATTGAAGTGAACGAAATTCCTTAGTTTCTGAGGCTTGAGTTTTTAACATCCCTTCATACAACTGAGTTATTGTGGTATTTTCCTCTTTAAGAAGTTCCACTTCTTTAGTCAATCTTTCATTCATTGTTACCAACTCAGGGGTGTTGTCAAACTTAACCTTTTTCAACTTAGCAATTTCTTTCCTTAAACCATTGTTCTCCTCTTCCACTTCTATGAAAGCTCTTGTGGCAATATCGAGATCACCTTTTACTTCTTCCAAAGATTGGTAATATGTGTCTTATGATTCGCCTACAGATGAGTTTATCTCTTCTGTGTGTGAGAAAATAGGTGAATGGAAAGTTTTTGGGTAGGAATTTACCTCGTTTTCACCCATGGCCATCATAGCTAGATCATCTGAATCATTTGAGAAGATTTGACAGTCTGGTGATGAAGGAAGATCATCACTTTGATGTTCAGATTCTTTAGTCACCATTGCTTGTTTGTCTGAATTTCTTCTGTCTCTTCTTGGCTTTCTTTCTTCTTTGTCTTCTAGGTTTAGGTCTGGACATTCATAGACGTAATGTCCTGGTTTATGACAATTGAAGCATGATCCAGGTTTTTGATTAGAATTGTTTCTCCTTGGAGGAGTAGCATCTCTTCTTCTGGAACTTCTGTTGTCAGATGACTCCACATCTTTCTTAGGATACCTTTCTGGTGTTCTTTCTCTTGATTCTCTAGAGGATGAACCAGCTCTCCTATCTTTATAATTCCTATAGAATTTTCTATATTTGTTGTTTAGAGTGTTCATCCTTTCAAATCTCTTGATCATGAGTGCCATTTGCTCTTTTAGGCTCATATCTGATCCTTCAAAGTCTTCTGTTTTCAGAGAGGTCTTGCCAGATGACGTACTTGCAGCCTTTGTATTTGCTTCTTTGAAAGCCACAGTCTTGGAGGTAGATGGGGTTGCAGTTGGCTCATCATTTTCTGAGTTTTCTTCTCTTTCAAGATCATACTCATGAGCTTTGAGGTTCTGAAATAGAGTTTGAGTAGACCATATCTTGATATCTTGAGTATCTTTGATGATGGTCTTTTTGAGTCTCCATTTCTTGGTTAGAGAGTCCAAGATCTTCAAATTTTTCTCTCTATTTGTATATTTCTTGCCTAGAGATTCTATCTCATTTATGATCTTGGTAAATCTATTGTCTAGCTGATCAATAGACTCTTCTGTTTGCATCTTGAAGTGTTCAAACTTCTTGACGGCTGTTGACAGTTTGCTCTCTTTAATCACCTCAGTTCCTTCACAAAGGAGTGCCAATGCATCCCACATGTCTTTAGTTGTCTCACAGTGAAGTACCTTTGCAATGTACTCATTTGGAAGAGTTTGCATGATATAATCTTGAGCAATGCTGTCAAGATTTGATTGCTTCATCTCTTCTGGTGTGAGGTCTTTCATTGGCTTGGGGGCAAGTTCACCAACTGGAATTTCTGGATCACCATTTGCAGTGTTGACTGCCATGATTGTGATTGGACCTTCTGTGACCACATCTTGTAGTGAATTGATGTGAGATTCTTCCTCATCCTGATATTCCAGTAATCATAATCTTCCACTGAAAACTTAGGCAACTTACGCATGTTAGCACTCATGCTGTATGAGTTTTCAAAAACAAACTTTCTTTTTCAAAAGATAGATCTGTTCAAGAGGACTACAGAAAGACTCCCCCAAGTCTTCTGATAATCTAGAGACAGTAGTCCGTTAGAACCACTGCTCTGATACCACTTGTTGGTCCCTGAACGAGTAGTGAATGGGATTAAAGTCTATTTCAAAGGAGTTTGGAACCTCTTCTGATTTCTATGTCAGCTGGACTACAAGTCTACTGGTCCAGATGACTATAGTAATCTGTTGAAGAGATTAAATGCGGAAGTGAGTAGGCCTGTTTGTTTAGACTCGTTCTTGAGTTCTTTTTGAAAACACTAACTTGTTTACTTAATGAAAAGCTCAGCTGATGCTAGTTTGAAGGTTATGGCCTTGTTTGAAAATATTTGAAATACACAATATGCACTATATAAAGATATGAATAGGCAATAAAGTAAAGTGCAGAATGTAAATGACACTAGATTTATAGTGGTTCGGATATACGTTCCTACGTCCACTCTCACGTCCTAACGTGATGTTTAATCCCTTTAATTTACCAAAAATTACAAGGGCTTGTCCTTTATAATCCCAAGGGTAGGACTTTGAGATCTGAGCAGTCCTAACTACTACGGTCTCCACAAGTGATTGGAAGCACTTGCACTTTTACAGGGGTTCAAAAAATTAACCTTATGGTGGGGGTTTTGGGGTTTTTGAATGTATCCAACTATTGGTTCAAGCTTATAAATTGCTTAACCACTGTGCCTAAATCAATGAGTATACAATAAGAATAGGATTCAGGTTCTTTGGTTGGATGGGAAATCACTTAAGAGCTAGAAGGTGTTCTAATGATTTCTGGGCTATTGGAGAATTCTCAACAGAATAAGGCTTGTTGCTTGCTTGCTTGATTAGCTTTTGTGAATTCTCTCGTAGTGACTCCTTGTTTGTGATTTCTCATCCTCTTGTATTTATAGGGATGATTGCTGCAACTAGTCGTTGGAGTTGACTAGCCGTTGGGGCAATCTTTCCATGTTTGCTTGATTCCTTGATTCCAGCCGCTTGATTGCTTCAATTCTGGGATCATGTCAATCTTCTAATAATGGTAAGTCTTCATTCGAAATGCAAGATGACTTTGGAATCAGCCGAGTCCTGGGCGAGCACCTAGTCTTCTGATCTTCACTACTAGTCTTCTGGCTACTCGTCTGGCCTTAAGTCTTCTGTCTTCTGATATCAGAAGAGTAACACTCTTCTGGTCTGGCAATTCTTTGTGCTCTGTTAGGCCATCTTCAACTTGGACTCCATCAGCTAAGTAGGTATACAAGCACCTTACTTATCTGGTCTTCAAGGATCTTTTAGTCTTCATGCCTTCTACTCTTTTCATCTTGAGAATGTGCATGTAAGCCAATACTGTGCTAATCAGCTGAGATCCATACAACTGATTACACAAGACTAGTCTAAGCTGTTCTATACAAGGTCAGCTGATCCTATTACATTTATAAACTCTAAGTGTTTTGGCCATCAAAACTATTCTAACATCAAGTGGGGCTTAGGGTGAATTTATATCCCAACAATTTCCCCCTTTTTTATGACGCCAAAACTATACTTGATAAATGCTCTTAATGAATAAGATAAGAGTTTATAAAATCTTTAAAACATGAAGTTTCTGATGAAGGCAATGAGAGTTTGTCTTGTAAGCAAAAAGAACTAATACGTGTTAGTTTCTTTAAGCTTCTAAAGTGGTCTTCATCAGGTCTTCTGTTGATTTAGATGCGGAAGGCAAGGAACAGATGAGCTCGAACATCTTCCATGTTTTGAGGGTCTGTAACATTCTCTTCAAGATAGATCTTCTCCAGGATGCGCTTGACCTCTATCATGTCTGTCCTTCCGGAGCCCAGAGTGGGAGGATCCCATTTAGGTTCTTCTGGAGTTAGAATTCTGCAGTTGTCGAGTTCTTTGGCTATCTTGACTATTTCTTTCCAGAACTCTTGATCTTCAAAGTTCATGAACTAGGAGAATTGAAGAAATTCTTCTTCATATGTAGGAAGAGGACCAAATTTTCTCACTATGTGGTGTTGGATTTGCCATTTCTTCTTCAGAGGATACCATCTTGGTAACTCATCTTGTAGTGCCAACATATCCACATATGTGCTGTCAAATACCAGGACAGTTTCTTCCTTTGCTTTGTCTTTAAGAGCTTTCCCGAGTTTGGCCACTTTCCTATCAAACTTGGCCTTGACTGCCTTCGCATCATTTAGCTTCTTTTGCTTAAGCTTTTGATCTTCAAGCATCTTCTTTTTCTTCAGTGACATTTGTGCTGTCAAATATCTGAACCAAGGATACATGGGCCAGGGACATTTGGCCAGGGATCGGGTTTGGTCCTATTTCCTTCCATATACTCAAGAGTGTATTAATCATTTCATGAAACGAATATAAATATTTAATAAGGATAACTCATCGTCTATTCACGTGTTGTCTCCTCATAGGACGACATATTTTGGCCGCATCAGCTTGTAAAAAGAGTAAGACTCCCTTTTAAAACTTAAATTGGCTCTATTTATAGTTGGTAAGAAAGTCTTGGATGAAATTTGCCTTTAAGCCCTTCAAAATTGGAGAAAATAGGTCAAAACCTCCGAGAAATGGGCCATTAAAAGCGTGTACACGATTTCTCTACTCCGCAACTCGGCCAAGTTGTCAAAATTTTCAGTCTCAGGCCATCCCTCGAGCTCGACCGGATCTGTGCAACTCGGCCGATTCTGAAATTTCGAGTTTTTGAGCAACTCGGCCGAGTCATTTCTGATCCTTGTTTAGGCCCGGTTCTATATGGGCCTCTAATTTTAGAGTACAACCCATACTAGGTTTCGGGTTGGCCGATCGGCCTATCGGGTCGGGCCCAAATTGCTGGCTCTAATTACATCCCTCATCTATGTGGCTAACTAATGCACATAGTCGAGATATGTAATTGATTACACATGTGTCGTTCTCACTAAACATATTGTTTGCATTTGAAGATCAGCCATATACACATGTCATATGTGTTTAACATCAAACATTTAGTACCTTTTGTGGGTTACAGTTCTTATGAAGATTAAATCGATTCAAATTCGATGGCAAATCGTTTCGAGGATAAGAATGATGGGAGTGAAGCCACGATGATATTTTTTTATAAGCACGATTGGTTATTAATTGATAAAACCCAAGCCCGTAGTTTTTATTAATTCCCGTATCTTTAAGTGTGGGTTACTTTATTTTCAGAGGACTACTTTGCAAATTTCCATTAAATATTTATAAGTTTTGTGATGGTAAGGGGACGACTAATTAATTTATTTTAGAGAAAATAATAGGCCGGGTTTCATTCCATTTTGTTTGAGCGACAATTAGTACAAGTATTTTCACATTGTTCGTCACTTGTTTATCTCGTTAATTGTTCTTTGTTCATCAATTTTTTTTTTTAATAGTAATTAAAATCTTCAAGGGTCAACAACACCATCTTCTCGAACCCTTTCTTTTTCTAATATTTAGATTTTTATTTTTTTTATCCTCCCATAGGGTTCCCCAGATGCAAGATTTGTCACACTTATTGCGTTTCCCCGTCTCCTCTAGGGTTTTGAAATTTGAGATTTACCACGTTTATTGCGATCTCATCGAGAAAAATATTATTTACGTTTCGTAGCTTTTACATTTTTTAAAAAACGTTCCGAAAAAGATAAAAACATTAATTTACGTCTCATTATTAATTTCGTAAATTGGTTAATTTACGTCCCAAAAAAGATAAAAAAATTAATTTACGTCCCATAATATCGTAAATTGGTTAATATACGTCATTTTCTTCATTATGCAAATTCGAAGTAGTGACTTGTAATATTTTTTTTAATCCACATGATCATTGTTTTTCGGCGCTATACAAGTCGAGTTTGACCAAGTTACAACTTATGTCGATTTTTCATAACTTTTATGCACACACTACAAGAAAACTGACGTTTAGTAACAACATTCTCTCATCATTGCTTCTCTAGTTAAAAGTCTTTAGTAACAGGAATTTGAGGATTAATGACAGAACCTCTCACTAAAAGTCAATTACCGTCACTAAATACTTTTAGCTAGAGAAGCTATAATGACAGGAATTCTGTCACTAAACGTTATTTTTCTTATAATGACACTTGACAAAAGTGTGAGTGAAACAATGTTGTTTTGGTGTACCCGGAAAAATTAAAAATTGGACGTAATTTATGCAATTTACAAAATTATGGGACGTAAATTAAATTTTTATCTCGATCTCATCTCAATTAAATTAAATTAAATTTCCAAAATTATGGGACGTAAATTTTTATCTTTTGAGACGTTTTTTAGAAAAGGTGAAAATTACGGGACTCGTAAATAATTTTTTTCTCGATCTCATCTCAATTGTGCATTTTCTTCAATTATTTCGATTTTTCTATGTTTTTCCTTTCTCGTTTCTCTTTTATTTTGGCTTGTTTGTGTTGACTACTGCCTTGACACATATAATTAGAGTTTTGAATTCATTATTGGTCGTAAAAGCAGTCACTGAACAACACGATTTTTGGGAATGATTGTTTTTTATTATTCATGGTCTTTTTATGTACAAGTTGTTTTTATAAATTATTTTGTATATCCTGAGATGCGTACACAATGTAGATTAATTTTCCTTGTTCTCAATCTCAACCTAGTTTTTGTTGGATGAATTAACTTTTTTTTAAATGACCAGTGGACCAGTGGTTTCCTCTTTAAAGAAAAAAAAAACGACAACAGAGTAATGATAAAATTGTTGTAATTGTTGTGCATCATGGAGAAAGCTATGCAAATCACCTGAACGACAGAGAAACAAGAAACAAAAAAAATTTGTTAAGTACTCCGTATTATTTTTCCAAAAGATGCCCGATTAACAAAAAGTAAAAATAATTAATTGATATATATAATATCATACTGTAATAATCAAGTATTAATAAATATAATTCTAAAATAAGTTAGACGTGAATATTCTTGTACAAGTGTTCAAACAGGCATGCAAATTTAAAACCTCCAATTTTAGCCGTCCTTTGCCGGCTTTCCCATGAAAACGTAGTAATGAGATATCATTAATTACGTGTAATAGTGCTGTTATTCGAACCGAGCCTTAACGAGACTCGGCTCGGCTCGACTCGTTAAGGCTCGATAAGGCTCGACTCGTTTAGCTTAACGAGCCGAGCTCGAGCTCGTTAAATACTCGATTTACTAACGAGCCGGCTCGAGCTCGACTTGTTAGGCTCGATAACTAAATTTTTGTAAAAAATTTCATTAGGCTCGTTAGGCTCGGCTCGACTCGATAGGCTCGTTAAGCTCGTTAGACTCGTTAACGAGTCGAGCCGAGCTCAATTTTTAACTCGGTAATGTTATCGAGCCGAGCTCGGCTCGGCTCGATAAGAGCTCGAGTCGAGCTCGAACCTCAAATACTCGGCTCGACTCGGCTCGAATAACAGCCCTACGTGTAATGATAGAATCACCAAATGATCTCTAGGTAACATTTTCTTTGTAGTAGTGATGCGACATAATGATGTCGTTTCATTCAAAATTGAACATATTTGTAAACACGGAAGAAAGGAGAAGAGACATATTGAATAAGATTCAGATACTCTTAGTGAGATCAGGAAATGATCCTTAATTGAGGTCTACTGACATGACAATTCAAATCTAACTTGAAAAAGTGCGATAGCCAAAATCGTCTTATATCTTCTGATCAAATCAGAAGAGAAAAGATCATTGGTTACTATTGTTGTTTCAGAAGATAATTAAGAATCGTTGCTAATCAATATAAAAGGACTCAAATCAAGAGGAGATTTCATAGTTGTCTTTATCTAAAGAACAATGTGTTATGAGATCTGAGGAAGGGTTCTTCATATGTCATGGCTTTGCTACTCAAAATCAGAGTCAAGGGGGGCTAGTAGCAAGATAAAGGACATAAAAACAATTTGGATGTGTCAGAGAATCATTTGCCAAAACACGCGCACTACCTCGCATTAATGAGGTGTCAGATCCATATAGAGACGTATCCTTCCCTGTTAACAAACTCTAATTCATTAAAAGACTATTCTACCCTCAAAGAAGTAAGGTATATAGGTTCACAATTATTCATTTTTTGAGGCCTAAGTCATTTAATACATCTCTCTCTCTAACTAATTTATGCGTCGTAGGGCCATTGTCGGAGTCCTCTCCTGCCTAATTTTTGTGCAGGTCACCACTACAACGATCATCATGTTCGAAGTTCGTTTCTCAGCCGTGAGCGAAACCTGGTCTCATAAAATAGTAAAATAAGATAACTTTTATATACAATTGAGTATTAACACCATAAAATATTGGCAAAAAGGCGACGGGGAAGGCAATGAATTCCCCCTCACTAATCATGAAGGCAACGACAAAGGCAACGAATTTCCCCCGTTGCCAATATGCTCGTTGCTATTTTATAGGCAACGGATTTGGGGAAAACCGTTGCCTTTTGGCAAGCGCGTGGAGGTCGTTGCCTTTTGGCGAGGGCGACAACCGTTGCCAATTGGCAACGACAATAATCTAGTTCGCTGTCTGCACCCCAGAATAACATGCAATTTTGTGCACAACAATCAACCCTTTCTACCGGAAGACCCATCTCACTCATCAAATGTTTGGTGTCGTTAAATTTCTTGGGAACCTTATTTTCGGGAGGACAAATCTCACGAATCAACTCAACGACCTGATTGTATCCCCTTTCAGACAATCTGTTTTCCGTTTTAATGTTCAACAATTTGGAATTGAATGACAACTGCGAATGAGATTCACAACCAGGATACAAGTCTTGGTTCGCTGCACGAAGCATGCCGTAAAATTGTGCCGCATTCTCGTTAGGGGGTTTTTCATTAAGTGCCTCCTCTTCCACGTCTATTCCAAAATCAATGTTTGGGCCACCCATTAACTCTTCTACCATAGTGTGGTACGAACTAAGTCCCGCTGGGTCAACGTCGTTTGAAGTTGACGCAAATTCATTAGTGTTTAGAAATGGACGTGGACCCCAACTCTCTTCCCCGTGATAAATCCAATTATAATAATTCAGTGTAAAACCATTTCGATATAAGTGAGATTTCACTTCATTAGGATCTCTATAAGTTTGATTTCGACATATAACTTTTGAACAAGGACACCTAATTTTTCCTTCCCAAATCGAATTCGGATTACTAGTGGCAGCTTTAATAAATCAATTTACTCCACTAACAAATCCGGGGTTCATAATTCCATTCACTAATCTTGGACTATACATCCAACTGCGACTTGAATAATTCATGTCAATCGACGTCTACAACACACAAACAACCAACGTCTCATTCCTCCAACTCTATTAAAATTAATTAAATAATTCCAAATATATTTTAATAATTATTCTAACACCCTAATTAACAAATAAATTAATATAACTTAATTAAACCATACATATATGTACATAACACAATATAATTCTAACACCCTAATTAACAAATAAATTCATATAACTTAATTAAAACATACATATAAATACATAACACAATATAATTAACAATTAAATTCTAACAATTAACACATGCATGCATAAAAATTAACAATTCTAACAATTTTATATATACATACAACATATATACATATATATACTAAAACTATATATATACATATAACTTCAAATTTAACCAATGAAAACGAAAAAAATTACCGTAGAAATGCTCCCGTCGAAGTGTAGAACACAAATGGCAAAAAACCGAGTTCGATCTGCAAACGAAGGTGAATTTTGAGTGTGGATGTGTAAAACTCGAGCAAGATTTTGTGAAAGTCACAATTCCATTCAGTTCGCTTTCGGAAAACTTGCTGGTCGCGGATTAGTTCGTTCTGCGCCGCCAGCAGCCTAAAAAAAAAGGCGCTGGTTGATCTCTCTAATTGAGTTGTAGTCATTTATTCAACTTGAAATTCTATCTTTTGCATTTCCCATGTGCAGTCGGGCCAGAGCCTCTCTCTTCCCATCAGAGTGGAGTCCCCAATTATTCATGTCCAGGAGTTGCCGGGTTCACAGAACTCACAGCATATTGCCGAGCAGCATCGATGATACTGACAACATGAATTCTGCACGACAGGTTCAATATTTAAATTCTTGGACTCGAAAGGGTGAAAGCTTGACTTTACATTCTCTTCTCTCGATGTTATTTCGAAAACTAGGATCATTCATTGCAAACTCACGTTGCAATTTGTCAATAACAAGCTGCATGTGAGTTGGAGATATGTAATGGAGGTGTGGGGGTGCGCCGCTGTTCTGGAAGAAAGGGGTTTGTGCGATTTATACTCAATTAGGGCGACGGTAAAGGCAACGGGCCCACTCCCGTCGCCTTTTCGCAACGGGCGTTATAAACCGTCGCCTTTTCGCAACGGGGCCCACTCCCGTTGCCTTAAGGCAACGACACCCGCCCCGTCGCCTTTTTTCTGCCCGTTGCCAAATTCGTTGCCAATTGGCAACGATAGCCTGTCCTTGCTAATCGACGTTGCCTTTTGGCCAATATTTTGTAGTGTAAGTAGTAAATTTGATAAAATTGTACCACAATTACTTACCTGCACGTACACATTATTCTAAACTTGAACAACCAATGTACAGAATTTTACAATAGAATTAAGGCTTCACGCTTGTTTTCGAATTACAAACCTTTTCATATTACGAGCTCAACTCTTCACAATATTTGTTGAAGTCTTATTATTTTTCTAAAATTGATACAATGTCTCGATAAAACTATCCCCCGTAAAAAATTCAAGACAAAAACTTGTATGTAACGTGTTTAATGAAATAATTTTGTTTTATTTAAAAGTTTGAATTTGTATAGAGTAGAAAATTAATTTTTGTATATTAATTAATTTATAATACTCCTCTTCACTCGTGTATTGAATTATCACCTCTTACATCGAGTGGATCGGATAATTTAAATAAATGTAGTTGGTTTCAGTAGGAATTAAACCCAGAGCGCATATACGTGAGCCTTGAGCCTCTAATACCATGGAAGAATAGTCTCAATACAGATTGTAAAAAGTAAAAAATTAATTCTTTACTTTTATACATGTATATTATATGATTTGGAAAAAAACAAACATACATGATTGGTCTTATATATAATCAATTCCTTATAAGAAATTGAGTTGACTTGTTCTACCTTAAATCCTAAATATTCAAGAATATTGTGAATAAAATTTTTGACTTGGTCAATTTTTTTTTCTTTTAATTGGTAATTTTTTTACGAAAATGTATGTGTTGAAAAGTGTAAGTAAATATTACTAAAAAGTGTAACACAATATTACTTAAAATTGTAACACATTTTTTTATTAAAAAGTGTAAGTCACTATAATTGAAAAGTGCAACACAACTTTTAATGAAAAGTGTAAGTCATTATAACTAGAAAGTTCAACTTAGTATAACTAAAAAGTGCAACATAATATTATTAAAAAATGCATGTCAATACACTTGAAAAATGCAACATAATATTTTAATGAAAAGTGTAAGTTATTATAACTAAAAAGTGCACACGTTTTTACTGAAAAGTACATGTCTATATAACTAAAATGTGCAATATAACATTACCAAAAAGTATACGTCAATATAACTGAAAATATTATTTTTAAAAGTGTAAGTCACGATAATTGAAAAATGTGACACTAAAAAAAATCCGAAAAAAAAATTCTGAAAAAAAAATCAATTTTTTTTTACCGGAAAAAAAAAATTGACCAAATCAACAATCAATAATTTATTGTTGATTTGGTCAACTCAATTTAGAATCAATTCGGAGACCTACTCAAATGATTGTGTATATCAAGAACCATGTGGTCATGGCGTGTACCATAATTAAATTCGAGAAGATTAGTGGTTAATTGGCGATTTAATTATAATAAATCAGTACAAAAAAATAAAATAAAAAAATCGATACATTCCACAAATAGTCGTTAGTGAGTGATTACAATTTAGTAAGTCCAAAAAAAATCTCCTAATGTGGACGTCAATTCCCATACGAGGAATAACGCAAACGTCAAAAAGCAACCCATACTTCATCATTTTTCTATTCCACCGCACCATACGTTCTCTGCTCTGGGTTTAATTTTCGCCCCC
This sequence comes from Galeopsis tetrahit, assembly GCA_963675135.1. Lineage (NCBI taxonomy): Eukaryota > Viridiplantae > Streptophyta > Magnoliopsida > Lamiales > Lamiaceae > Galeopsis > Galeopsis tetrahit. Next base: position 81,028,465 of record OY776125.1, on the reverse strand, counting down.
AAACAACAACAATAAATTTCTTCTTCTTTCTTCCCTCATTTTGATACGCAAAATCCAAAATAAATTTAAAAAAAAAAAAAAATCCCTCTTAGAACATATTTAAGAGAAACTAAAAACCCAAGTTTTGCAAATGCGATAATCGCAATATATCTGTGGCTTTGCTGAAAAAGATGAGCACGGCCGCAGAACAATCGGGTCAGGACCCGTTTAAAGCCCTCAAATTCACACCCAAGGAGAAACCAACAACGACGCCGTTTAAGGTGGCCGTTGCCGTAATTTTAATTTTCTCAATTTCCCTTGCTCTGTACTCCTTCCTCAACGGCACCACCCGACCCGATTTCTTCCTCTGGCCCGACCCGGTCGCCATCTACATGTCTCAACTCATCGCCGACCAATCTCCGACCAACATTTCCCACATCGCCTTCGGCCTCGGCGGCTCCACCGAAACCTGGTCAAAACGTGCCAGCTATTCGGATCTATGGTGGAAACCCGACATTACCCGCGGATACGTCTTCCTCGAACGAAACCCCGACCCGAATACCCTATCCAAAATAAACCACCGCGTCTCCTCCGACTGGCGGCGGTTCCGGCACACGCAGGGGACGGAATCGGCGGTGCGAATCGCGCGGGTGGTGGTGGATCTGTTCAGGGCGGAGCTGCCGAACGTGCGGTGGTTCGTGATGGGGGACGACGACACGGTGTTTTTTCCGGAGAATCTGGTGACGGTGCTCGGAAAATACGACCACCGGAGGATGGTGTACGTCGGCGGGAACTCGGAGAGCGTGGAGCAGGACGTGATGCATGCGTACGACATGGCGTTTGGTGGTGGAGGGTTTGCGATTAGTTACCCATTAGCGGCGGAGCTTGTAAAGGCGATGGACGGTTGTCTTAATAGGTACCATTATTTCTACGGCTCAGATCAGAGAGTATGGGCTTGTGTAGGGGAACTCGGTGTGGTGCTCTCCAGAGAACCTGGCTTCCATCAGGTATCTTTTTTTTTACCACTCTTTTTACTTATCTTACTAAATTTATTCTTCTAACTTTATTTTTTTGCGTGAATCCTTCAAGATTAAGACAAGTAATTGATATAATTAAAAAAGAAAAATAAAATTTAGTGATATTTTATATAAATAAGAGTGATTTTACACAGTATAATTGGAATTTGGACCCTTGCCAATATTATTAATTTTTTTATTTTTTTTTATGGTAAGGTTTCATAAATTGGCCTACTTTCTACCTTAGTATGTGTCCCAAATTATATTTGTTAAGTAAATATTTTTTTTCCATGGATTAAAATGACCATATTTAACTCACTTTTAACAAAAGTATCACTGAACATTTTATTTTTTGTTTTTATTTTGGGTAAAATAGGAAAAATATAAGAAATACATACATTCTATTAAATGGCAAAGGCTTGTACAAGACAGAGAGTTAATTATATATTAATTCATGGTCTTAAAAGTTAGTTTCAATTTAATAATATTTTTGTGTAAATTTATCACCTTTTTAGTAAAAAGGCAAGAGAAGTGTTTGATACATGGTTGAAAATATCATAAGAGTTTGTAGAAATTTGAAACTACTAAAAATACAATGAGTTTATGCGCCTGAATATCATAAATGAATATAGAATTAACCAACTTTAAAATAAGTTGTGTGTGTATTGTAAATATTGTAGAATAAAATAAGGGATATGGTAAGTTTAGAAATGATATATTATGTGAATATGAAACATGTAGCATGCTTTGGTAGGCTCCATATTATTCCATCTTATTTAAATTTGAATAAAAGATGAATGAATTGTGTAAAAGTAAAATACGAATTGACCGCGGGGGTGTGGATTGGAGACACGGCACGTGAGTATTGGGCGAGTTTTAAAATTGAGACGCGTGGCATGAGAGTTTAGGTAGCGTCACATGGCTGTGACACCTACACATGTGGGCATCCGCCACGTTTGGATTTGCTTTTACCAACCGCCTTTTCTGGCCTTATTTTCTTGTCTGTTTCGTACCTATTTAATCTTTATCCTTCGAAAAGACCAGTAGTCCGTATTGTGGAAAAAAGTGATGTCGTGTCACCTAATGCGTAACTTAGGTACAGAAGTAGATTAATATTCATCTAACTTTATTTTTTTGGACATGCCTTGGTCTCTCCCTTGCTACGTAGGAAATATCCCAATTAATTACTCGTCCAATTTTATGGAGTAGTAATTTTTATTTGAATTGGATATGTGTTTTAAGGAAAACTGATTGTTTATGTAAAAATAAAAAGTTTAAAGGTGGAGATAAAGTAGTGTGTGTGAAGAGTATTTTTTTTTAGAAAAATGAGAATTATAAAAATGAAAAGAAAAAAACTAAAGTGAGAATTATAAAAATGGACATACGGAGTACTTTATTTCTCCTCTAATTGTTGTTTACCCATTTGATTCGAACACATAATTTAATGTATTTTTTCGGTTCACATTTTTTGACATACATTTAAAAAAAAAAAAGATAAAGTAAGATGTTGTGAATTAGTTGTGACTTTTGAGGTAATTGTTTTCATAAAAAGAAATAAACAAACCTTTTGGTAGACTGGATTTAGACGTACAAATAAAAAAAAAAATGAGCATAATTTTGATGGATTGTGGGAGTTAGCGTTATTTAATATTCCCTTAGTCCCATAACCATTTGTAAGTAAATAGTGACATAAATTTTAAGAATAAAGTGATACTCCATATTACTTTACATCTCATCCAAATGAGGGGCTAAGATGTTCATTTAATAAAGTTAATGAATGGAAACTGACTTTTAAGGGTGAAAAAATAAAGATTTGTAGTGTAAATAAATGTGTATTGTGAGCGTGGGAGATTTGACTAAGAATAATAATGGACTTTAAAATAGGAAAGTATACAAACAATAATGAAACATATGAATAATATTTAAAGTGATATATATATATATATTTAGAAAATAAATAGTACGGAGTACTTCGTAATTAGTATAAGACGAACCAAAAAGAAAAATTGGTAAACAAGTATTGGACGGGGGAATAGAAGGCTTTGAGGTATTTTTGTGTCAACTACACGGTATAAATTAGTGGTGTGAGAGGAATAAAGATTCTTGGAAAAAATAAGTGCATGTTTCCTATAAACATAGGAGTCATCACAATTTAATTAATTGAGAATATTTCCTCTAGTTGTCGTTTTCTAATGTGGAAAACAAACACAGGAGTTATCACAATTTAATGGAGTAATATAAGAGTCTTGCGAGTTAGACCCGTTAAGCTGACCACCATGTTAGTGGATCTTTTTGACTTTTTTGAAAAAGACATGCATATAGGAGGAGGAACCCTTTTATTAATTGTTGAAAAAAACAATATCATCTTTATTTTATTCCTCTAAATCTCAAATTTTTTTTGATCGGTAAAAGGTAATTTTTATAACTTTGAGTACAAGGGGTATTCAACTCATTACAAATTTTACAATGTTACTAAAGAAAAAGCGTAATAATTCTTCCTCCCCTAACCAAAATATTTTAAATCCCCAAGGCTCGACTCCCTCCAAATGTCAAATAATCACATTTTTACAAAATATGATCCTTAAATTAGACAATAAGTTAAATCATCCTTAAGTTTATGGGTTCTGCAAGTGATAAAAATAATGAGATGAACCAAAAAGAAAAATTGGTAAACAAGTATTTAGAAAATAAATAGTACTCCATACTTCCTAATTAGTATAAGACGAACCAAAAAGAAAAATTGGTAAACAATGAGTTCTGCAAGTGATAAAAATAATGAGATGATACTTTGATCTAAAGAGCCTAGTAATAGATATGGAACTCAACATTCTTATGATAATTTCAATAGTGATTCTCGATCGATTTTCGTAGTTTACTAAAAAATGGTAGTTGTGCACACGAGTGTTAATTCTAAAGTTGGTTTATAATTGCTTCAGATCGATATAAGAGGCGATCCTTTTGGTCTGTTGGTAGCACATCCATTGGCGCCCCTCGTTTCTCTTCACCACCTCGACTCGGTCGATCCATTATTCCCGAACCAGAGTCAAGTGGATTCAGTGAGAGCCCTGATGCAGGCATACGAGTTCGACCCCTTGAGAACTCTGCAGCAATGCTTTTGCTACCAACGCAAGTACAAGTGGTCTGTCTCCATTTCATGGGGCTATAATGTCCAAATATACCCCGTTTTAATGTCTGCCAATGATCTGGAGACACCTCTGCTAACCTTCAAAACATGGAGGAGTTGGACAGACGGGCCTTTCACGTTTAATACCAGGCCCGTCACCACAGATCCCTGTCAACAGCCTGTTATATACTATTTGGGCGACGTTAAGGAGGACGGTGACAATCAGACTGTCACTAGTTACACAAAGTCTGTGACTCAAACGGGAGACAAGTGTAACAGGGATTATGCCCGTGCTGTGGCTATTGAAAAGATTGTCGTCTCAGCAGCGAAAATGGACCCTCAAGAGTGGACTCAGGTTCGTCTATTCTTCTCGATCCTCTTGTTCCACTTTCCCGAATTGAATATTTCATTCATCCCATTGATTATGTATTCATGTGTTGTATGCAGCAGAGGCCAAGGAGACAATGTTGTGATATTGATGGGAATTTAGGACGTGGAACCATGAGAATTAGGATTAGAAGGTGTAAGCAATCAGAGAGTGTAAGTGTTCGTGGTTAGCCTCTAAATATTCATACATAGTGAGAGTATAGTATAGTGTTTGTATATAATTCAATCTATTCAGACAGACATAGATACAGCATTCCAAAAATAATTAATAGTATTACTTACTCCGACTCATTTTGTGGCTTGAATTCTATATGAAAAAAAGAGCTCAGTGAAGGGTTTTTTTTCTTTCTTTGAATCAAACTATTTAACTGATTTTGATTCTATTAGATTTCCCATGCTTTCGACCAAGAATTTATATTGCTTATTTATGGAAAGAATTTTCTTTTATATAAAAGTTCGAACTTGTAGATAGTTGAAAAAATAATTTCTAATATTTATCCCACAATTTGATGCATTAATTCCACCCCCACCCCCCAATTTACTCTTGAGAAACATCACACGAAGTGTGATTCGTATTTTGTTTGACAACGAACACAATAATATTCGTGAAGTGAAAAGACCCGTTTTGACGAAAAAAATATATTCAAATTAAAATGATTATTGTTTACACAAAAACTTATATGCAATATTGCATACATGAAATATGACTAATTAAGGTAAATTAGGTCAAAATTCGTTGGTCAACGCGGGTCAACACAGATCAAAGCGGGTCAACCTTTATAATATTTATTTTCACTCTAAAATATTATTTTACTACATGACCAAAACTATGTTACTACAAGAACTAAATTTTGTCACTACAAGACCAAAAGTGTATTACGGCAAGTTCAAAAATATTTTGAACACTTATTTTTTTAGGGCAAAATTACTAAAATAATTTTGACTTATTCGGCTACTACATAACTAAAACAATGTTACTACAAGACCAAAATTTTATCACTACAAGGTCAAAAGTGTATTACTACATGTTCAAAAATATTCTGAAGACTTAATTTTTTGGTGAATTTGTCAGAATGTTTTGACATGTAGTATTTAATTTTTGGCCTTGTAGTGGTAATATTTTGACGTTGTAGTAACAATATTTTGGTCACGTAGTAAATCACCTGTTTGCAACCCGCGAATTTTCTGGACAACCCGGATCCAGACTTATGACCCGCAAATTTTTTAAAATTGACTTAATTTGACTTTTGAACTTAGAGTTTTGACTTATCTAATTGGAATAAAACGTATGCATGCAATAATTCACATAAGACTAACCCTATTGTTTATCATTCAAGTGGTTAGAGTATTATTAATAAGGTTCGACGTATTAGAATATTAAAAAAAAATTATTTTTAAGTTTTAATGAGCTACTTTCCTTCTAAAGAGTCAAACTAGAAAAGCTATTAGCGCTCTTCCAGATCTGTTCGAGGGCTTCTCAGAAATTTACTGACAAGTGACATCGCCCATCTACCGCCTTGCGCCGTCTTGGTTTAGTATCTAACCAGATCCGCCGTCGCCGGAGTTGCTTAGATCCGCCGTTGTCCGTCCGATTTCATGTAGGTTTTTCTAAAACTTAGTAGGGATCAATAGAATGTTTATCCTAACGGAGCTACGGTGACCGTTTGGAGGAGTGTCCTATTGATCCCAGTTTAGTTCTTTCCTTTATTTTTATATTTTCCAGGTCTTAGTTTTATCATGTTTTCTGTTTTTCCTTTTCTGCCGGCTTTTGAGCCTTTTATCCTTTTGAGGATCCATGTATCCCTTTGTGGAGCTTTGTGTGCTTGGTTTTTTTTTTTTTTTGAGTAGGCCTTTGGCCTTAGGATCTTGGTATTTGGTGGAGCTTTGTCTCTATTTTTTGTCTCTTTCTTTTGATGGGAGAACACCTTAGTGTGGGGCTGTTTTCGTAGTGAAAGTAGAGATCTGGTCGTCATTATGGGACAAAGGGTACACTCGTTTATTCTCTTCCTCGCGATTGGAGGGGCGACGATACCATTGAATTTCGTCTGGTTTGAAGATCATGAATTTGAGCTTGTAATAGTTATGTATTATGTTTTGATCTTGTAAACTCTCAAAAAAAAAAAAAAAAAAAAAAAAAGCTATGATCAATAAATAGGCCATGGGACTCTTATTAGAAAGGCGTAGGGTATATAGTATATACCCCTCCAGCTTTGTTAGATGCACTCCGGCCTCTTCGATTTATTAATTAAATATGTATGTAAAATATCATATTTATTCTTTTAGTAAAATGATGTAAATATATACACTCCCCTTAAAAAAAATCTAACCCTAATTCTATACAAAAACTCTAACCCTAATTTTGCAGTAGCCGTCGCCGCCGACGCCACCCCATCCAAAAATATATTCAGAAAATTTAAAAAAATTATATTTTTTCGACCAACCAGTGTCGATCGACACTGATATGTCGACCGTAAAATATGTCATCGACTATCACTTGTCGATGAAAAACACTTTTGCCGATAAATTTTATCGAAAGAAAAAAAAATTCGACGAGAAATGTCGACCATAAATATTATGATCGACATTTCCCATCGAAAAAAAAACAAAAAAAGAAACGTCGTACCTGTGCGAAGAAACGGGAAAGGAGGGAAAGGGGATGAGGCGACGGCGGGGGTATGAGACAAAGGTAGAAAATCGCGGCAGAGCTGGCTTCGGCACGGCGGCGCTTAGTGGCCGACCTCCATGGCCGGATATCAGAACAGGAAACAAAAAAGACAAAGAAGAAGAGGGGAGAAAGAGAGGGAGGAACGCGCAAGACAGTGGGGGTTGGCCACGTCACGGCGCTGTGTGGCCGACCTCCATGGCCCTTCTCGTCTTGAAGATCTGGAAAAAAAAAAAAAAGGGAGAAAGAAAGGGCGGTGGCAGCATAGGGAGGTTGGGCACGATGGGCGACATCGGGCGGTGACTGGAAAGATTTGGGAAGAAAAATGTTTAGAGTTTAAATGGGAAAGAAAGAAGAGAGTGTGTATTTATCCTATATAATTTTAAGAGATAAGGATATTTAATAGGTAATTTAAGGGGAGTGCATCTATCCTACATGTGTTTTGAGGGGTTGTAGGGTACGTGTATCAGGGGGAGTGCATCTATCCTACATGTGTTTTGAGGGGTTGTAGGGTACGTGTATCAGGGGGAGTGCATCTACCAAAGCTGTAGGGGTATATACCCCACGCCTATTAGAAATTCAAACATCATGAAAAAACAAGGAAATACGAGAGGGGTTGGGGTATATACCCCTCCAGCTTTGTTAGATACACTCCCCCGATACATATACTCCCATTAAAGTACATTTGAGATAGATGCACTCCCCCCAAATTGTCTATTATACCCCTTTATCTTAAAAATTTGTATGATAAATGCACCCCCTCATAAAAACCCTAATTTCCTCATTTCTTCCCCAATACTCCTCATTTATTCTCTCTTTTCCTCTCATTTCTACAATCGCCGCCGCCGCCGCCCAAGCCACCGCCTCCAGCGCCGCCCGCCTCCAGCGGCTCCCGCTTCCAGCGCCGCCTGCCCCTCTCTCTCTCTCTTTTTTTTCTTTTTCATTTCTGCAACCAGCGGCGGCGGCGCCCCCTCGCCCAGCGCCGTCGCCGCCTCCTCCTCCACCGATCCAAACCGTTGTATCCACCTTCTCCCCCGACTCCTCCTCCCTCCTTCCTTTCTCCCTCCGTCGCCGCGCTGAAACAGGTACGTTTTTTTTTTTTTTTTTTTCATTTCTGCAAGCAGCGGCGCCGCCGCCTCCTCCCCACCGCCCTCTTCTCTCCCCAATTGTCTTCTCGTGGTAAGCTCCGCATAAGGTTTTCCCTTTTTTTTCCCCATTTTCTCTCTTTCTGCAACTTTCTTTCTGTTTTTTTTTTTTTTTTTTTTTTTTTTAATAATTTTGGACGAGAAATATCGACCAAACAAATTATGATCGACAGCAATTTGTCGACCATAATGTTTTTGGTCGACATTTCTTGTCCAAAATTAATTTTTTTAATTTTATCGATACAATGTTGTCGACGAGGGAGTTTTTCGTCGACTAATTATAGTCGACGATATATTTTACGGTCGACCAACCAGTGTTGATCGACACTGGTTGGTCGAAAAAAACTACTTTTTTTTTTTGTTTTCTGAATGGGGTGACGCGGAGGTTGTGGCGGCAGTGGAGGTGGAGGCTGTCGAAAAGTTGCGGCGGCGGCTGCAAAATTAGGGTTAGGGTTTTGTATAAAATTAGGTTTATTGTTTTAAGTAAGGAGGTGTATGTATCTATAAAATTTTACAAATTTTACTAAAAGGGCAAATATGGTATTTTACATACATATTTAATTAATAAAATGGGAAGGGGAGTGTATCTAACAAAGTTGGAGGGGTATATACCTCAACCCATACGAGAGGAATGACTTCTAGCCTACTATACAAGGTTGGATCTGAAAAGCAGGTTTTGCCCTTACAGAAGCCCAAGACCAGGCTATATACCCCCGATACTTTGTTAAATATACCCCGATTCACGCCCTCCCCTAACCTATACTTCCCTAAAATGTCTAATATGTCCCCTTAAAATCAATTATGTCACATGTACTCCCTCTAAAGTCTAAAATGTCTAATATGCTTTTTTTTCTCTAAAAAAAATATAACTCTAATTTATTCCTCCCTCCTTCCACCTTCTTCTTCATTTTTCATCTTCATCTTCCCTCCTCCCACCGTCCACCGCCCGCAACCGTCCAATCCTCCCTTTTTTTTTCTGTAATTTCTGTAAACTATCGACGGCGGTTCCACCCCTCCTTTGCCCAGCGATGCCGTTGTCGCCTCATCCCCTACCCAAGGTCACACCCCTCCCTCACGCCGCCGGACCCTCCTCCCTAGCCTCCCCCCTCTTTTTTTTTTTCTGTAACTCTATCGGCGGCACTGACACGCCCCCTCCCTCGCTCAGCCTCCGTCGTTGCCGCTTCTACCTGAACCCTAATCGCAGTTTTTTATTTTATTTTCGGCACAGAGTGTTTAAAAATAAACTCTTGTCGACGAGAGTGATTCTATTTGAGTCCTCTTTGTCAAAATATTTCAATTATTTTATTTTTAATTTTTTCTTTCGACGAAATCTTATCGACGAGAGTGTTTTTTCTACACAATATTGTCGACTATATATTTTATTTTCGAAAAATCAGTGTCGATTGGCACTGGTTCATCGAAAAAATATCAATGTTTTTTTTTCCCTGGTGATTTATGTTAGATTTTTGTTGGGATTTTGATTTTGGTATTGTCGGAGATGGTGACGGCCGTGGAATTGGTGGTGGGTGGAAAGTTAGGGTTAGATTGTAAAGGTTTAGAGAGAGTATCTATCTTAATACTCTATATTTGTGAGAATATAATGGGACACGTGTTACAATATTATCACTCTACACAATCTCTCTCTTCACCAAAATAGTCTATTTCAAAATCTCTGCACTACACAATCTCTCTCTTCACCAAAATAGTCTATTTCAAAATCTCTGCATTCTCAGGCATTCTGATTAAAAAAATCAATTTTTCCTATTTTAATCTCAAAATAATAATTTACATATTATCTATTATCTACTCATAATTATTATTTTTAAATTTGAAATCATAATTATTATTTTTTATTTTATTTTTTTAAACTTTAATCGCAACATTATTTATTTTTTAAAATTTAATCACAATTCAAATCAATAAATCTTTATTCTCTTTCTTTGATTGAGCGGTTTTTTTTTTTTTTTTTAATCACATTATATATTTTTTTTTAATCACGATATTTTTTTAATCAAATCTTAATTTTAATATATGATTGATATATTTCAATCTCTATTTTCTAAAATTCATTCTATTTCAAAATTGATTTTTTCTTATTAATATAACAATTATTAATATTTTATTAATCTTAATTATTAATTTTAACCCAACGTAAGATTTTTTTAAAATCATTTTAATTTTATCTTCTAAATGCCCACTTTTAAATATTAATTTTTAATATTAAAATTTAAATATACTTCATGAAACAGAATTTCAACGTAAAAATATGTTATTAACAAATCCAATTTTGAATATTCAAATTTAAGATTATCATTAATTTTCGCCCACCTTCTACCTTAATTATCGTACATTCAAATCATAATTCCAACTATATAAAGCATATGCATAAATCATTTGTTAATCATAATTTCATCACTCATTTCTCTCGAGTTTACGGGTATGACGATGTTTTTATAGAAATTTTTATTTTCTCTAATCTCTAATGTGTACTCATGTTTTGCAGATGATTTTCATCTTCGTTTTTTCATTTGAAACATCTTATGCAAGTTCAAGATCTACAATGATGTAAATTTTAAAAGTCATGTGTAATTAATGCACAAGAAATCCATTTAGAGATGTACTTTATTGAATTTTTTTTTTCGAAAATTCTTAGTGATGTACTTTATATTCCAAGATCATGTAATTAATTTTTAGAGATGTAGGAGTACATTTTATTCCAAGATCATGTTATTTCTTTTTCTATACTATAGAATTTATCAATTTGTATATTACTTTTTTTTTTAATATTTTATTTTATATTTATTTCTTTGAGAAAATTATATCTAAAAATCTGAGTTTATAATTTCGAATGTTTCATTTTATCGTATTATGAGATGAAAATAATGTTTCATTTTATAAGTTAAAAAAAATACAACTTAATAGGTTTGTATACTTATTTTTAAATAAATTAAATATTTTCTTGCAAATTATTAACTACGATACAAATTGTAAAATCAAATTAGGATCAATATTATTGTTAGGTTCTCAATATTCTTAGGTTCCTATTTGTCCGACTTCAAAAAAAAAAAAAAAGGTTTCTATTTGTTCGACTTCAAAAAAAAAAAGAGAAGGTTCCTATTTGTCCGACTTCAAAAAAAAGATAAGGTTCCTATTTGTCCGACTTCAAAAAAAAGAGAAGGTTCCTATTTGTCCGACTTAAAAAAAAAAAAAAAGTTCCTATTTGTCCGACTTCAAAAAAAGAAAGGTTCAATTTTTATATAATAAATTTTGAATTTTATGTTAACTTAAATGTAATTTATATATTTTATGCAAATATTTTTTTATAATATACATGGAAGTGCATATATTTATTTTGTTAAAGTTTTTTTAATTGCACCAATCATCAAGAATGAAGTGCAAATAAATTATATATATTTGACTTTATAAAAGATGAATTATTGCCGTAAATTTATAAGTTAAAAAAAATACAATTTAATAGGTTTGTATACTTATTTTAAATAAATTAAATATTTTATTGCAAATTATTAAAAAAAAAGAAGGTTCCTATTTGTCCGACTTAAAAAAAAAAGGTTCCTATTTATCGGAATTCAAAAAAAGAAAGGTTCGATTTTTATATAATAAATTTTGAATTTTATATTAACAAATGTAATTTATATATTTTATGTAAATATTTTTTTATAATATACATTGGAAGTGCATATATTTATTTTGTTAAAGTTTTTTTAACTGCACCAAACATCAAAAATGAAGTGCAAAAAAAATTATATATATTTATATTTGACTTTATAATATATTTATTTTGTTAAAGTTTTTTTTAACTGCACCAATCATCAAGAATGAAGTGCAAAAAAAATTATATATATTTATATTTGACTTTATAAAAGATGAATTATTGCCGTAAATTATATATATTTGACTTTTAAGATGAATTATTGTCGGGATGAATGTATATATAATTTTCTTGAGATATAGAGTGTGAATGTATTCTAAAATAATTTTAAAAACTTTCAAAGATATAGAGAATTTTAGAGAATTTTTAGTAATTTTCTAGAATAATTTAAGAAATTCCAAGAAAGTTTGATTAGTTAATTGAAATGTCGAATAAATATGCCCTGTTATAATTATACAATTATTTGTTATAATATAATCGTTTTTAATAATTTATTTATTTTTTATAAATTTATTTATATTTTGTTATTGTTTATATAATAATTTATTATATTTAAAGATATCATTGTATTTGTCTTTAAGTGGATATTTATTTTGGAATGGAAAATTTCAACCATGTTCTACTTTAGAATTTAGATTTATAATTTTAAAAACTTACCCTACAAATATCTATAAATCCTACAAAAGTCAACTCTATAAATATCTACAAACTCTATATAAATACCTATAATAACATATATAAACACATATAATTCTATACAAGTTAAATTATATCCTACTTAAATTCCAAAATAAACACAAAATATATACTCCTAAGTCATTAAAAATTCAAAATCTACTAGATTTTGAAATCCAAATTTCAAAATTCTTAAAATTCCAAAACAAACACCCACTTAGGGGGGTGTATTGGTTGTGGATTTTGTAGGATTTTTTTGGACTTTCAAAGTCTTATTCAATTTGGATTTTAAAAAGTCTTTAAAAATTCTAAGGTATTCAACCGTCTATGAATTTTATTACTTTATGGATTTTGTTGAATTCTCCTCCAAAAATATAAATAAATTGTACTATCCAAAATCTCTTCTAAAAACAAGAGATTTCAACGGATTCTCTCATAGAACTCTGAAGACTAAAAATTAGGAATTACAATATTGATCCGACCCGTGGGTACCCACCCCACCCGCGAGCTTTGGGTCTGGCCAGATTCGCTCCGTATTGAGTATGAGTCGGGTTTGGGTCTTATGCCCGACCCACGGGTATCTGCCCCGCCCCGAATTAATATAAATATATATATTAATTAAAAAAAATATTAAAAATAACTCTTTAACTCTTTGCATTAATATCGGAGTTTATGAAAATATATGTAAATTAATAAAAAAATATATTCCACAATCCTGTCAAGTTTATGGATTTTATAAATCGTAATTTTTAAAATCCAAAAAAATTCAATAGAATCTCAATTGAATACACCCTCCTTATTTTTTGTAGTTTTGTAGAATTGTGAAGCTTTTAGAAATTTGTAATTTTATATATATTTTTATTAATAAAATTATTTATAATGCCCTTATTTATTAATGCATATGTTATTAATATATTAAAAAATATTACTCTATAATATATAAAAATATAAATATAATAATATAGATTCAAATTTGTAGAAATGTATATGTTATAAATATATTAGAATAAAAAAAAGTTTAACTCTCACATACTCTGACATGAAAAGAAAAAGATAAGAAAAAGATATAAAAATTAATATAGTATTTAAAGTTATTATTTTAATAAATCGACTCTAATATAATATTATTATTTTAATAAATTGACCCCGCGTAAAACGCGGGTATAGGACTAGTTTCATATATATTTTGTATTAAAATTACAAAATTAGAACTAAATAAACACACATAAATTTAATATGTGAATCCCCTTTTCTAAATTAAAAATCAAATCAATGGAGTATATTATTAAGATGATAAAGATATATTATCCTCTAGAATAAATTGAATAGTCTAACATAATCCAAAACAAAGAATCAGATGAAAACATTCCAAAGAGGACACAATTTATCCTTATTTCATTTCAGATGCACATTTCTTCTTCAATCTTTTTTCACATTGTATTTGATTGAATATTTCTCTTTCTCTCTCCATCCACTCCATTCTCGAGCGGTATATCTCTTTAATTTTGTCCCCTTTTTCTTGTCAATTACTCCCTACAAAATACAAATAGAGCTCGATCTGCTAAATCACAGTACAGTACTTTGAAGCTTCACAATAGTACTACTGTCGGAACACAAATAAAGATACACAAAGGTACGAAAAACTGAATTGAAATTAACTACTTCCTACCGAATCTAGCTAGAGTTACTTTACATTCCTTTTCTTTCACTACAAAGAAGATGATTTGAGGTTTGTTTTTTTCTTAAGTTAGTTATAGGGAAATGTATTATTTGAAATTTACAAGAGTAGTGGAAGTGGAATTCAACTGAAATTTTGGTTCTTAGATCTCAATTTCTCTCTCTCTCTCTCTCTCTCTCTAGATTCTTAGGGTTTTAATTACTAGTTAGGTGAATAATAATTAAGAGTAAGAGATCAACTTTAGGGTTTTTCAAGAAATTAAGAGATCAACTTTAGGGCTTTTTTTTTATCTTTGTTCAAGAAATTTGGAGAGAGAGAGAGAGAGAGGAGGAGGGTTTTTGTAGAGAGAGAAAATAATGGGTAGTAAATGGTGGGATGAAACGACGCCGCATCCGATGCTACCATCTTCACCTCCTCCCATCTTCCCCACAAACCCTAGCCCGGGCCGAGCCGAAGAAGATCCGGCTGAGCCGTCCTCCAGCTCGGGCCGGCGCCCACGCGGCCGGCCCCCCGGTTCAAAGAACAAACCGAAAACCCCCCTCGTAATCACTAAAGACAGCCCGAACTCCCTCCGCAGCCACGTCTTGGAAATCGGCGACGGCGGCGACGTTTTAGAGTGTATCGCCTCGTTCGTGCGGCGGCGGCGGTGCGGGATGGCGGTCCTGAGCGGTACCGGAATTGTGACGGATGTGACGGTGGCGGCGGTGGATGGAGTTGTGAGGCTTCAAGGGAGGTTTGAGATGTTGTCGTTGTCCGGGATGTTTTTGCCGGAGACGGGAACCACTAGATTGACGGTGTACCTCGCCGGAGCGCAAGGGCAGGTGGTGGGCGGCGTGGTGGTGGGGGAGCTTACGGCGGCGGGGACGGTTGTTGTTGTGGCGGCGACGTTTACTAATGCAGTTTATGAGAGATTGCCGATTGATGATGAAGAAAATGATGAGACGGCGAAATCATCGGCGGCGGCGAACGACGTCGTTTGGCCTCCTTATTAATAAGAAAAATGGTGAGGCCTTTTCACTCTTTTTTGTTGTATACTTAGATATTGATGATATATACATCTGCAGGTTGATTATAATTTGTGGTTCGATTTTGGAATAATATAGGAGTATATGGTAGTGGGATTAATTAATTAATTAATTAGACTCTTCTGATCTATTCTTTTTTTAATATTTAATTATTTCTGCAGTCTTTACTTTCAAAATATAAAAGTATATATATTGTGTGAGTGGTTTTGGAATGGGAAGAAGTAGAACATTGTTTAAAAGAATGTGTTTGTAATGGTGGTTCCAATGGATCATAAGCAACATGATTTTGCTTTGGATATTTTCTAAGATTGGTTCCAATGTAAGTTAATTAGTTTGCTAGATGTGACTTTCTGCGGTTCTTTTAGATTCTCCGAATGATCTTGTTAGGTGATGTTAGTTTATCCTTGAATCTTGTTGCTTGACACGAAAATGTCTTAGCTAGTATGGAATGTACTCTCGTATTGAGAATGGAGATTTAGACGTATTCGTGGACAAAAGTTATCTTTGTCTCTCCACTTTCTCACGACTGGGAGAGGCATCGTCGACGCGTGTTGATCTGTTTCGGGTTGAATATCTTTTGCGTTGAAATGTATTGATTGTGATTTTGATCTTGTAATCCCAAAAAAAATAAAAAATGATCTTGACCTAATTAAAATGTTGTGTGAATCCGAGCTAGTAAAATTCAAACAAGAGGGTTCACAATGAGAATTTAATTTTTAAAAACTGTTTTCTAATTGGTTTTTTTTTTGAAAGGGAAACATAGCATTGAATTAAGAATTGGGTTCGAGCCCCAAAGCAAGATTACAAGCTAAAGGTAAATTTGCAGAAAATAAAGCAACATCAGTTGAGATAGAGTAAGCAGCGAGCTCATGAGCCATGTTGTTTCCTTCTCTTCTCGTCCATGAGAAAGCAAGTCTCTCAAGCAGCAAGATCTCAGCAATTATGTCTCCAAAGGAGAGAAATTCTGTGTCGGGTTCGAAAGTGCAGAGTAACACGTAAGTGAGTCTGTCTCCAGCACCACTTGAGTAAGGCCCTGAATCTGATGAACTGCAAGTTGTGCTCCCTGGATCATCATACTAAAAATAAGTGTCTGATTAAATTATTAAACTCACATGACTAGTTAGTAGTGTATCCATAGAATTGCATGTCGTCACGAAATTACGGTAAAAACCCAAAAATAAGAAATATCAATATTATACAAATAACGTCTTATTGTTGTACATACAAAATATCACTAATGTGCATATGCAAAAAAATGTAATTTCATTGTTTACAAAAATTGATTTAGTGACACTTTATATGTACAATAATGACACCTTATTGTCGAAAAAGAAAGTTAATGTAAACCTGGATTTATAGGAGGCCCACTCTTAATTATGGATTAATAAATTCTACACCAATTTATCAAATGAGATCACTAATTTCAAATTCAGTGTTTTACAACTTATTCTATTATTTAAATTATTAACAGAACTTATTCTATTATTTAAATTATTAACAGAACGAGTAACATTTATTATATCCAATCCAATAACCCATTAAAAATAACACATGACTCATTTACTATATCAATTTAGCAAATAGATTTTTTTATGGGCCTTTATTTTATTTCAATTAATTTTTTCATTAAAAAATAATACTCCATTAATTTTTTTATTTTACAATATTTATATTTCTCCTTTTAATATTATTTTTTAAATTTATTTTTCTTCTTATTTATCATTTGTGTTTCAAATGATAATTTTTTTTTCACGTACATCTCTTTTAGCTGCAAGTGTTCAATTATATTGGTATTATTTTACTTTAATTAACACCTTATCCTTTCAAAATTTTATTTCATTCCTTACAAATTTTACTTTGTTTTACATTGTTTAATTATTTTTTCCATTCAAACTTTCATTTTTTAATCACTTTATTTTAATTTTTGATGAATATAAATTTTAGTTTATAAGTGTTATTGATAAGTATTAGGTATATTATTAGTTAATATGCAGTACTGTACGTATTAGTTCATATACAGTATAATATTAGTTTATATTGGTACAAGTTCTGATGTTTTCGAGTTTCGAGTTCACATACTTTATGGTAATAGTTCAAATATAATATAGTATTAGTTCACATATTGTATAGTATTAGTTCACATACTCTATGATACTAGTTCAAATATAGTATAATATTAATTTACATATTGTATAGTATTAGTTCATATATTAAATAATATTGTTATACTCACATTAATCTCTAGTACTATACAATATATTAACTAGTATTATACCATAGGCATACTAATACTATTTCGTATTTAAATTAATATTATATTTAACAAAAAAATACTACATAACTTAAAATATGAAACTCAACCAGCAATATACAAAGTTTTTTATTTCATTTTTTCCCCCTAAATAAATAGTGATTTCACTTTTGCACCATCTGGTTATTGATGATTTTTGTATGCGCATTATTCGTTGATGATTGGTGATTGAATTTATTATAAACTAGTGGAAGACCCCGCATATTAAGCGGGAATATAAAAAAATTTTATTTAATAAAATTTAGTATAAATTTTTAATGCAAAAAAACAAAAAAAAATGTAAATAAGGGGAAAAAAATAAGAAACTGTCAAAGGGGGAGATAGAAAGAAAAGAATTTTAAAATTAAATGAATAACCGCACAGAAAAAACAGTTACACAAAAGAAAAAAAAATAAAAAATTCTTAAAATTAGGAAAACAGAAATGGGGGAGAATTGAAATGACGTAAGAAAGAATGGATTCAGAATTTAGTATATAAGGATAGATACAAAATTATAAATACGATAATTTTAATACGATAAATATTATAATGTTAATGAGTTGTATTTTAGTTTATTGATTGATGTAGATAAATATGTCGCTCCCTAAGGAGTCGACACGTGGAGACGGGATGGATTGTGGTAGTTGTGATTAGGCCAATACGTCAGAGGAACAGGATTAATACACCCCTGGGCTTAAGCAGGGGAATCAGAGAAATCAGGGTAACTGGGCCTTTGGCCCATATTTGGAGTAATTAATAGACCTTGGGCTGGGAAAGATTTAGCCCAAAGATGGAACTACAGTCCATCTTTCTTAGCCAAGTCAAAGGAATCGTTCAAACCCACGAAAAGGGGAGCCGATAAGCTGAAGAACCGAGTCTTCGGGGAGATAGGCCGGATTCCTAGGGATATGCCGAGAATTCAGGGAGAAGAAGTCTTCCCCTCTCCGCAGAGAGGGGCCAGGTATAAAAACAAAGTTATTTCCATATCTTGAAGGTTAGGTTCTAAAACATACAGATACATCTTACTCATTTTATACACTTTGATATACGATATACATTGATTTGGAGGAGAAACTCCATTATTCGCCGGAATTTCCCTAGACACAGGGGAATTCCTCTTTGATTTCGCCTACGATAAACTCTGACTTGAGCGTCGGAGCTTCTACGCCGGAGGCCCCCTCCGGTGTACTTTTGCAGGTCAATTTTGGACTTACGGGAAGGTTTACACGAAGATTACTAAAGGCGAACGAGTGATTGAGATCGTGATTGATAGTGCTCGCAAAGGAACGGCTGAGATCCGAGTGCGTTCTTTTTCGACGCATCAACTGGCGCCGTCTGTGGGAACATTTCAAGCTAAGGCGTGAGAAAAGTTCCGTACTGATATGGGTGGAGGACAAGATCCAACAAAGCAGACGAAGGAGAAAGGAGATTCCACTCCTCCGCCTCCTCTTCCTCCGCCCCCTCCAGGATTTCCCTTAAATCGGAATTTAGGGAAACGTCCCATGGATCACACATCAGAAGATATTCCTCCTCCAGGGTTTCCCTCAAATCGAAATCTAGGGAAACAACCGGTAGACCACGCACCGGAGGATATCCCTCCCACTCAGGAAGGAGACACACCAGGTATCTCAGGAGCATCAGGGAGTGGGATCAATAAGGATAACCCTAACACTCAACCAGAACTCTTGACTGTCTCTCGAGATCAGTTGGATGAGATGATAGCGCAATCAGTGGAGAGGATAATTGCTGCCCGAGGACTTCGCCCTCCTGAACCTGTTCATAAGGGCACACGACCAAATCCGCCCGAACATGTCATTGATTCGGTCCCAGTCCCTTCCAGGAACGAAGATCTCCCTC
Organism: Galeopsis tetrahit; assembly: GCA_963675135.1. Taxonomy (NCBI): domain Eukaryota; kingdom Viridiplantae; phylum Streptophyta; class Magnoliopsida; order Lamiales; family Lamiaceae; genus Galeopsis; species Galeopsis tetrahit. Next base: position 81,008,957 of record OY776125.1, on the reverse strand, counting down.
GAAATCTAGAAGAGAAAGTACCTTCCCAGGCTGAGAGAAGCGTCCTGGAAAGACCCCTTCGGAGGGATGCAGAGAGAGTCCTTGGGGATATCACCCTGGATACGGGGATGGGAGAAAGCACGGACGACACGTATCAAGGGGCCGTCAGTGATCAGATACAAGCTCTGCGTAAAGAGATGAGGGATATGCAGAGACATATTACTGACAACGTAAGTAAACCCTCTTACACCACTGGATATCAATTTTCATCTACTATTTTACAAGACGAACTGCCCTCTAACTTCAAATCTTTAAATTTTGAATACGATGGCACTTCGGATCCCTATGAGCACTTGATGAGATTTGAGAACGCGGCCTTACTGCATCGGTATGGGGAAGGTGTCAAATGTCGGGTATTTCTGACTACCCTGTCCAAGGCTGCACAGCAATGGTTCACACAGTTAGGACCAGATACTATCCACTCATGGTCCGAATTCAGCGAATTGTTCCTGCACCAATTCGCCAACGCTAGGAGACAGCCTAGAGCTACCCTTACTTTGTTCAACATGCGCCAGGGAGAGAATGAGAGCTTACGGGCTTTCTTGAAAAGATTCAACCAAGCGGCCTTAGAGGTACCCACAGCCTCCTCGGAGGTTAAAATCAATGCCCTCACCAACGGGTTGCGTGACAGAGATTTATTCACCTCTTTAGCTAAGAAGCCGGTTCGGACTTTCGATGAATTGTTGAGGAGAGCAGAGAAATACCTCACCTTGGAGGAGGTAAGGAAAGCTAAACGATCGGAGACCCGGGCTATAGTGGGTAATGGAGAAAGGAGGAAAGAAATTCCACTTAGAAGGCCAAGTCCAGAGAGACATCGGAGCTCCAGGAGACTGGAAAACGTGAGAAGAGAGGAAGTTGCACCCTGGAATCCCAGGAGAGGGGCGAAGAGATATACCCCTTTGAAGATAGAGCCAGCCGAAGTCCTAGAGGTGGCAGAGGACCATCCAGATATGAAATTCCCCTACTCAAGAAGCAGAGGCCCCCAAAACCCAAAGTCAAACAAGTTTTGTAGGTTCCATAACGATTATGGCCATGATACCAACCAATGTTGGCATCTGAAGGATGAGATAGAGAGGATGATTCAGGCAGGCCACCTGAAAGAGTTTATTTTCAGAGATCGACAAGGCCCCAGGGGTCAAAAGAGAAAAGACCCCGAGGGGAAGCAGGAAGACGACAAGAGAGATCAGAGGAAGGGCAATGAGGAGCCACCACCCCCTCCTCAGAAGAGGGGAACTATTCATATGATTATGGGAGGCCCTGCTGATGGGGATTCCTTCAGGCAGAGGAAGCAGAGCGTTCGGTCGCTGAAGAATGAGAGGAACATAGAGCATCATGAAGTGGGAAAGATGGCAGAGGGCCCAGACATCCATTTCGGGCCAGAAGACGCTGGGGAGCCTAGAGAAATTCATAATGACGCACTGGTCATTACCACGGATATAGCAGGATACGATGTAGCAAGAATTTTTGTAGACACTGGAAGCTCTGCCGATATCATGTTCTTGGAGTGCTTCAAGAAGATGGACTTGAATATAAAGCTTAGACCGGTGGAAACAGCTCTGTATGGATTCTCAGGGGGAGCCATTCAACCCCTTGGTTCAGCGTTACTACAAGTAGGGTTAGGAGTTGCCCCTAACCGTCGAGTACAAGTCATAGAGTTCTTGATTGTAGATGTCTCATCTTCCTATAACGTAATAATGGGACGGCCAAGCCTGAATATTTTTCAGGCAGTGATCTCCACCTTCCACATGAAGATGAAGTTCCCTACCTCGGGGGGTGTGGGAGAGATATGTGGCGATCAATACCAGGCGAGGAAGTGTTACGTAGAATCGGTCAGGATAGCAGACAAGGCTGTGTTCCGAGGAATAGAGAGGTTTAAGGGTGGAGACCCTGAGCTGAAGAGACAGAAGGTGGGGGAGCTAATGCAAGAGCAACCCAAAGTTAAAGCGGATGAGGAGTTAATGAGCATCGAGCTCTACCCAGGAAAGGAGGGATTTACAACCAGGATAGGTACGAACATGAATCCTGAACTCCAGAGAAAGATGGTACTCACCCTCCAGGAGAATGTAGACATCTTTGCATTCACAGCGACGGATATGACGGGTATCCCTCCAGAAATAGCAGTGCACCACCTGAATGTGGATCCCAAAGCCAGGCCCGTGAAACAGAAGCTGAGGAACTTCGGTAAGGAGAAGAACCTCATAGTAAAAGAGGAAATCGATAAATTGTTGAATGCAGGGCACGTGAAGAGAGTCCAGTTCCCTGAATGGCTCTCGAATGCGGTGTTGGTGTCCAAGGGGGCTGGCAAGTGGAGGATGTGCATTGACTTTAGGGACTTGAACAAAGCCTGCCCTAAAGACCACTACCCTTTGCCCAGGATCGACCAACTGGTGGATGCCACATCTGGGTTTGAATTACTCAGCATGATGGACGCATATCAGGGGTACCATCAGATCCAGCTGAACCCCCTCGATATACCGAAGGTATGCTTTATAGCGACATGTGGTACTTTCGGTTATGTACGTATGCCTTTTGGACTGATAAATGCAGGAGCAACCTATCAAAGAATGGTAGACTCGGTGTTCCGAGGGCAGATAGGCAGGAACATGGAGGTTTACGTGGACGATATGCTAGCTAAAAGTGTCAAGGCAGAGGGACATATTGACGACTTGAAGGAGATATTTCAGGTAATTCGAGAGAATGGTATTAAATTAAACCCTGCTAAATGTTCTTTTGGAGTAGGGTCAGGGAAATTTCTGGGATATATGGTGACTCAGAGAGGGATAGAAGTGAACCCTGTTAAGGTAAAGGCGGTGCTCGACATGCAACCCCCTCGGAATTTGAAGGAATTGCAAACCCTGAACGGCAGGATCGCAGCTCTCAGTAGGTTCATATCAAGGTCAGCAGAAAAGAGTCATCACTTCTTCAGAACCTTAAGGAAGGGGTCGAAGTTCGAATGGGACGACCAGTGTCAGAAAGCTTTTGAGGAACTCAAGCTTCACCTCGAACAGCTTCCGAAGCTGACAAAGCCCTCTCAGGGAGATGTATTGCTCTTATATCTTTCGGTAGGGGAACACTCCCTGAGCACCGCCCTGATGAAAGAGGAAGGTTCTGCACAGCAACCCATATATTATGTGAGCAAGGTCATCCAAGGAGCGGAAATGAGGTACTCAGAGGTAGAGAAGGCAGCCCTGGCGGTGGTGGTAACGGCTAGGCGATTACGCCCCTACTTCCTCTCCTATAAAGTTATGGTGCGAACTAATTTCCCTTTGAAGCAGACATTAGGGAGAGCAGACTTGTCAGGGAGAATGGTCAGATGGGCAGTGGAATTACAGGAGTATGATATAGATTATGAACCCAGGAGAGCCATCAAGGCTCAAGCTCTAGCAGATTTTATTCAAGAGTCTACCAGAGTGGAAGAAGAACAAGGATGGAAGGTATATGTGGATGGCTCAGCATCCGCCTTGGGATGTGGAGCAGGGATATTACTGATTGACCCTGAAGGTCAGGAAGTGCAGGTGGCTGTCAAATTTCGATTTTCCACCTCAAACAATGGAGCAGAATATGAGGCCCTGATCAGAGGAGCTAGCATGGCTGCCGAGTTAGGGGCACAGAAGGTCACCCTGTACTCCGATTCACAGCTGATAGTACAGCAGGTCATGGGGGAGTACCTCGCCAAGGATGAGAGAATGATCACTTATCTAGAAGAGGTAAAGAAACTAAAAAATAAATTCCATACTTTTGAAGTGGTACAGGTACCAAGAGAAGAAAATACGAAAGCGGATGGACTGTCAAAACTGGCTAGTTCCACTGAATTCGAGGGAGACGGAAAGGTAACCCTGTTGGTGGCAGATCAAGTAGCTACAGAAACCCTGATTGGAGAGATAACAGCAGGGGATGATTGGAGGAAAGAAATATGGGAAGAACTAAATAGGGGCCCAGTAACCCCAATGTCCAGAGAGGCAAAGGCTTGGAGAAGGAAGTATTGCATCCTGGGAGGCCAATTGTACAAGAGGTCCTTCACTCAAACTTATTTGAAATGTCTTTCAAAAAGAGAAGCAGAGCTAGTGATCAAGGACATCCATGAAGGTTGCGCATCCAGCCATGAAGGGTACCAGACCATGGTGAAGAAAGTATTTAGGGCAGGTTTCTACTGGCCTAACATAATCAGAGACGCTAGAGAATATGTGAAGAGATGTGAGAAATGTCAGAAGAATGGACCCTTGATACGGGTACCTGCAGAAGAAATGGGGGCTATGTACTCGCCCTGTCCCTTCGCTAAATGGGGAATCGATCTGGTGGGACCCTTCCCCTTAGCACCAGGAGGGAGAAAATTTCTAATCGTAGCCGTGGATTATTTCAGTAAATGGGTAGAGGCTATGCCCTTGGCTAAAATCGAAGAGGACAATGTAATTATTTTTCTTGCTAGACATATTTGTTGCAGGTTTGGAGTACCTAGAATCTTGGTTTCCGATAACGGAACGCAATTCAATGGAGAGAAAGTAAGAAGATGGTGCGAGAGATGGAACATCACGCAGAGGTTTACTTCAGTAGCCCATCCCCAAGCTAATGGGCAGGTAGAGGTTACAAACAGGATCCTGGTCGATGGTATTCGAACACGATTGGCAGAGGTCGGAGGAAAATGGGTGCAGGAGTTGGACAACGTCCTCTGGTCCTACCGAACCAGCCCTAAGACAGCTATAGGCGAATCTCCCTTCTACTTGGTATATGGAGCAGCAGCAGTGATACCTCCTGAAGCCAGACTCAAATCACACCGGATCACTTATTTCGAAGAAAAGAGAAATGAAGAATTGATGAGGGAAGCGCTGGACCTAGTAGATGAAGAGAGGGAGATGGCGAGATTAAAAGCAGAAAGGTACAAGAGTCGGATCAAAGCAGCATATGACCGCAGGGTAATCCCTCGCTCCTTTAAAGTTGGGGATTTAGTCCTTCGGAGGGCAGATGCTTTGAAGAACACTGGGAAGATGGAACCCAATTGGGAAGGTCCGTACAGGGTAATACAAGTACTCAAAGGTGGAGCATACAAGCTCCAAGACATGACAGGGAAAGAGATACTAAGGCCATGGAACGTGTGCCACTTGAAGAGATTTTATGTTTGAGGAAGATAACTGTTGAAGGCCTGCATGATGAGTGCTGAAATAACGAATATGTTTTGGAAACTGAAATATAGCATGTTAGAGATACTGCAAGATAGAGAAATTTACACCGACTCATAAATGCTCGAACGGAGAATATCTAGGAAAATTTCCTAAAGTTTCTATTCACGACAGCCTCTAAAGCTAGGGGGAGTAGGGGGTACAGTAGCGGAAGACATAATGAACTTGTCCAGAAACCCTATCCCTGGCGACTCTCAAAACTCTCACGAGTATAAACAAACTCTTACGAGTATAAACTAACTCTTACGAGTATAAACTAACTCTTACGAGTATAAACTAACTCTTACGAGTATAAACTTACTCTTACGAGTATAAACAACTCTTACGAGTATAAACTAACTCTTACGAGTATAAACACTTTAACTTCAGGGAGAGTATAATCCCTACAAACTCTTACGAGTATAAACTAACTCTTACGAGTATAAACTAACTCTTACGAGTATAAACTTACTCTTACGAGTATAAACAACTCTTACGAGTATAAACTAACTCTTACGAGTATAAACACTTTAACTTCAGGGAGAGTATAATCCCTACGAACTCTTACGAGTATAAACAACTCTTACGAGTATAAACTAACTCTTACGAGTATAAACAACTCTTACGAGTATAAAAAACTCTTACGAGTATAAACTAACTCTTACGAGTATAAACCAACTCTTACGAGTATAAACAACTCTTACGAGTATAAACGAACTCTTACGAGTATAAACAACTCTTACGAGTATAAACACTTTAACTTCAGGGAGAGTATAATCCCTACGAACTCTTACGAGTATAAACAACTCTTACGAGTATAAACTAACTCTTACGAGTATAAACCAACTCTTACGAGTATAAACAACTCTTACGAGTATAAACAACTCTTACGAGTATAAACCAACTCTTACGAGTATAAACAACTCTTACGAGTATAAACGAACTCTTACGAGTATAAACACTTTAACTTCAGGGAGAGTATAATCCCTACGAACTCTTACGAGTATAAACAACTCTTACGAGTATAAACTAACTCTTACGAGTATAAACAACTCTTACGAGTATAAACAACTCTTACGAGTATAAACACTTTAACTTCAGGGAGAGTATAATCCCTAAGAACTCTTACGAGTATAAACGAACTCTTACGAGTATAAACGAACTCTGACGAGTATAAACTAACTCTCACGAGTATAAACGAACTCTTACGAGTATAAACTAACTCTTACGAGTATAAACAGCCTAAGGGAAAAGATGATCCCTAAGATCCCTAAAAACCCTAGTACTAAGGGAGAGACTAGAAGCCTTATCAAATTATCAAGTAAGTACAGGGATATCAACCCTATCTCCTCATTAAGGTTCCTCTAGGAGCTTTAGAGCCTTTACGTGTTAATAAAATGCTGAAAACATGCTAGATGCATAAGCAGGACGAATATCATATTACACATCTAATAAACAGAGTCAGAGATATATGTGTATATGCATGCCAAATGATAAATGTGCAGGTACGATGTTAAACGGAAGAAGAGTAGGAATATTCAAGACTTAGGGCACCATGCCTAAAGCCCTCCACAGAAAAACCCCGGAGTGTGGAGTCTCCGGAAAATACCAAAAGGAGGCCTTAAAGGCCTTAACAAAATAAAGAGTGTTTTAAAAGTACCAAAATATTATCAGGGAAATGAACGTTATCAAGAGAGGGGAATATCATTGTTTTCCTCAGAGCCTGCTCCGGTCTCCTCCGCCCGTCCACTGGAACCGCCTCCCTCCGCCTTCTCCATCAAAGCATCCGCGGCCACAGTAGCCACTGGAGTTGGGTTGTCCACATGGATAGGAAAAGCCATATCCTTCGCCGGTGTCAGGTCATCCAAGTTCTGGGCAGCATCTTTCAGCTCCAAGACGGCCTTCCTCATCCCAGGCAACCACCAAGGAGTATTGATGTCTTCCTTGGCATCGCCGGGGAACTTAGGGGGAGTGTCTAGCTCTTCCAACCGGAGGGCACGAGTATATTGACCATTAAACCCGGGAGCAGAATGTTCAGCTACGGCATTGGAAAATCCATGATCGATGAAATGTGGGATATATGCACCCATTGCCCCTAAAAAGCTACTGCTCTGAAGAAAAGCTTCCAACCACTCCTAATGCAAGGTACCTAGAAACTTTTGACCTATGGCAGAGGTAAACAGGGACTCTATGCATAATTTCATACCAGCCAGGGGAAGAGTAGCCTCCAGTTGTTCAACCCGTTTACCGAACTCTTTCTTCAACGAAGAAATCTCCCCGGAGAGCGTCGTTTGGAGTGTTTTACACCTCTGATTAGCATCCCGTAATTCCGCATCGAGTATCTCCTTCTTCACCTTCTCCAGCTCTACTTGACTTTGGAGGTCATCCACCAGCTGGAGGGACTGGAGAGCTCTTTCAGACATGTTGGAAAATAGGAGACCAAACTACACAAGAAACAACATCAAGAAGTAAGATATCTACATTTTCTTCTATGAATCATGCAAAGCAATATCCACATTGAAAAACCTACTTGTGTGAAATTATGGGCGGCATGCACAACTCGCTCTTCTGGAGAAAGAGCATTAAGGGCCTCGGTAGCAGGAGTCGGAGTATAACGTCCTATAAAATCCAAGAGATGGTCAACATTGATTTCGTTTGGAGCATCGGGAGCAACATTAGGCAGAGAAGATTTGGTTTTGGATTTCTTCTTCTTAGAGGCATCGGAGACAGGAGGCAAGACAGAGACCATGGTTTTCTCGGTAGAGGAACGGGTGCGCTTAGCAACGGACCCAGTGGCAGGTTTCACTGGGGAAGGAAGAACAGGGGCCTTTGAAGAGCCTTCAGGGGCTGGAGACTTAGCAACCATCGAGAGAGGAGCAGCATCACGGGAAATTTGAGTTAACCAACTCATAGCTGCAAAAGAAAGTACGGGAATGTGTCAATAATCACAGCAACTCAGATTTTGGAGACAACATCGGAGACAATATCAAGGTAAAAGAAATGGTATTACCATCATCGGGACCTAAAGGATAATCGGAGCGACCAAAACCAAAATGAGAGAGAGCTCTAGGATTTTTACAAATGTTCATTACATCGAAAAAGCCATGAGCGGAAACATTGTCATTTAGATGGTTCATCACATCCAAATTCAGAGAAGAACAAACAGAGAGAGGAGGACGGGGTACCCCAGGATTCTCATAAATCCACCCGTCATGAGGAAAATCCCAAGGAGTGGGGTTTGTAACAAAGAAATAATAGTCCTTCCAGTCTTGGACTCCTTCATGGAGCTTTTCCATGAATTTCCCAGCCCTGGAAGGACGACCAGAGGTATAGAAGAACCCATCTGCGTACTTACACATGTATTGAGTCAGAAAAAGCTGGGCTGAAGGTTCGCCACCATTCCCCTTCAGCAAAATGTAAAAACCTAGCATGGCTCGAATAGCATTGGGGGTGAATTGGTTGAGAGGTATGCGAAGATAAGTAGAAATCTCAGAGAAATAAGGATGGATCGGAAAACGGAGACCCGCTTTTAGTTGAGCCTCCCAGAAAGCCAAGGTGTTTGGGCCTGGAGAATTTGGGCGTTCCCTCCTATGGGCGGCCCTAACGGTGTAATCGGTAGGAAAGATTCCCGACCGGAGAAAAGCGGCAACGCGTTCAGGAGGAAGTATGGAAGAACCAGCGATGGTATTTTTTAAAGCAGGGTCGATTATAGGAAAGATAGAAAGAGGATGGGAAGTTGAACTCTCCATGGAAACGGAGTCTGAAGAAGATGACATGTTGTAAATGAGAGAAGAAGGGAAGGAATAGGTACCTGAAGAAAAGTCGGTTTTAAGAAGTGACGATGAAACGGCCGCTGGACGTGCACGGGGAAGTTAGATCGCAGAGGTGAAAACGAAGATAAAGAATAGATAAACTTGAAATGAAAGGAAAAAAGGGGTTTTTGAATAATTACTTTGGAGAGAGAAGGGTAGAATTCGAGAAGAATTAAATACCCTCCAATCGAAAGGCGCGTGAATGAAGAAGGACGGCTGGATGTTGGTTTTGGACTAGACGCGTGGCAGTCGAGGGAAAGATGGCGTGTGGAAGCGCAAAAGTCATAAAGCTTTCCGAGAGCAATTATTACGGAGGGAATCAAATCACTGAAAATATCTCGAGGGGTATTTTAAGTTTTAAGAAAGGAAATGAAATATTTCTTTAGTATTTATCCTAGTGTTATTATTTTCCTACTCTCCTAAAATTTATTCCTTTTATGAGAGTAGGGGGGAGTGGTTGATGTAGATAAATATGTCGCTCCCTAAGGAGTCGACACGTGGAGACGGGATGGATTGTGGTAGTTGTGATTAGGCCAATACGTCAGAGGAACAGGATTAATACACCCCTGGGCTTAAGCAGGGGAATCAGAGAAATCAGGGTAACTGGGCCTTTTGCCCATATTTGGAGTAATTAATAGACCTTGGGCTGGGAAAGATTTAGCCCAAAGATGGAACTACAGTCCATCTTTCTTAGCCAAGTCAAAGGAATCGTTCAAACCCACGAAAAGGGGAGCCGATAAGCTGAAGAACCGAGTCTTCGGGGAGATAGGCCGGATTCCTAGGGATATGCCGAGAATTCAGGGAGAAGAAGTCTTCCCCTCTCCGCAGAGAGGGGCCAGGTATAAAAACAAAGTTATTTCCATATCTTGAAGGTTAGGTTCTAAAACATACAGATACATCTTACTCATTTTATACACTTTGATATACGATATACATTGATTTGGAGGAGAAACTCCATTATTCGCCGGAATTTCCCTAGACACAGGGGAATTCCTCTTTGATTTCGCCTACGATAAACTCTGACTTGAGCGTCGGAGCTTCTACGCCGGAGGCCCCCTCCGGTGTACTTTTGCAGGTCAATTTTGGACTTACGGGAAGGTTTACACGAAGATTACTAAAGGCGAACGAGTGATTGAGATCGTGATTGATAGTGCTCGCAAAGGAACGGCTGAGATCCGAGTGCGTTCTTTTTCGACGCATTAAAATGGTAATATAGTTTTTTACATGTATTTTTTTTTAGGTTGTGTTTGGATAGGGAAATTTGATTTGACGAGGCATTTAAGGGGGATGTATTCAATTGAGACTCTGTTGGATTTTTTTGGACTTTTAAAATCTGGGGTATTCAATCCGGATTTTTAAAAGTCTTTCAAAATTTTGAGGTATTCAATACGGATTTTAAAAAGTCTTTAGAAATTTTTAGGTATTCAACAATTGGATTTTAATACTCTATGGATTTAGTTGGATTCTCCTTAAAAAAATATAAATAAATTTCACTATTCAAAATCTCTTCTAAAAAGTAGAGATTTCAATGGATTCTCTCAAAAACTCTTAAATAGAAAAAAGGAGTGTATTTTGAACCACAAAATTCTACACAGCCTCATAGTTTACAAAATCGAAAAGCTGTCCATCTTCCTGCTCTTCTTCAAATGAATCTTCGTACTCTTTCTTCAAACAAAATAAAATCTAACCATGTTCTTCGATAAACATCACATATTCTTCACCACCATCATTATTATTATCGTGAAAACTGTATTTTAAAATTATATTTTTTCTTTAAAATTTATAGTATATCGTTATGTTAGCAATATCAAGGTCGTCACTCCAGTAATCGACGTCAACTCCCCATCACGTGGTTTTCGGTCACTCCAGTAATCGACGTCAACTCCCCATCACGTGGTTTTCGATATCATCTAAAAGATTTTGGTGGTCGGAGGTCGTCACTCTAGAAATGCAATTATTCAATCTTTCTTCTTCCTCATGCATCATTAAGAAATGTGATTGAGAGAATTATTGATATTTTTTCAAATCACAAGTTCCCATTTCAAACACAAGCAGAGTTAGCAGAGTTAGTACTAGCTTGGACTGGATTACACACGGCATCTGTGGAAAAGGAAAATTTGAAATTGTTTTCTCAAAACCAACCACACAACAAGCTAATGCATTGAGAACCAGTATTGCTAATAACAATATATTTTTGATATTTTTTCTAAATAATTTAGATAATTTTTTTTATATACAAGTGTGTTCGATATACGTTTGCATCAATAGTTTTAGGAGCGTAGTTTATGGAAATCCATTTAAATAAATAAAAAAATGTGTATTTCAGAATCCTGTCAAATCTATGAAAATCCATATAAATCAATAAAAAAGTCAGTCAAACTCTGCATAGAGTCTATGGATTTTCTAAATCCACTGACTTTTTAAAGTCCAAAAAAATCAAACAGAATCTCAATTGAATACACCCTCCTAAATTGAAATGAGTTAAAAATAGATGGATTTCAAATGACATGATTTTAGTGAGAATTTGAAATCTCTCTCAATTTTAACTAAAAAGTGTATGGACACAAATCTAAGTATTTGAAATCCATTTTAATCCAAACATGTAAAATGGATTTGGGATATGGATTTGAAATTCATAAGCCCAAATCCATTCAACCAAACGCAGTAAAAAAAAATTGGAGGTGAAGTTAATAAAAAAGGGGTAAATAACTAATAAATTGAATTTAGTTACATATGTATGTAAGTAGGTAACTTGTACACATAAAAATGAGGGTAAATAGAAAATTGAATTCAATTACAACTATGTAACTAGTACACAATTTGCCTTTATTAAAGATTCATAAAATCTTAATTATATATATTTGCAAACATTTTTTACATTAATTATATATATTTGCAAACATTTTTTACAGCCACGTGGCGCTCATTCATTGGTCTACCTCAATCTCTCTCTTCTTAAATCACTCTATTTCAAAATTCCTGAATTCTCATTCATTCTACAATTTACTTTTAATCTCATCCATTCATTTTAAAACTTAATCTTGACCCTACATTCTTAATCGTATTTACTATATAAATCCCTCCTCTCAATCCCTCATTCTACAATTTACTTTTAATCTCATCTTCTCAAAATCCCTAATTTCTCATATCCCTCATCTCTCTCATCTTCTCAAAATCTCTAATTTCTCATAACCCTCATCTCTTCTTATACAATTCATCTTCTTATACAATTCGTCTTCTTATACAATTCGTCTAATTTTGAAGTGGTTTGAAGATTGTGAGTTCAAAGATTGAAGATACAATTTGTGTAAAAGTTCGACGATTGAAGATTTTTGTAATACAATTCGTCTAATTTTGAAGTGGTTTGAAGATTGTGAGTTCGAAGATTGAAGATTTTTGTAATACAATTAGTCTACGAATTTTTTTTATTTGACCAATTTTGCATTATTTGATCAAAAGATTTTTGTAATACAATTCCTCTAATCCAATTTTGCAATTTTTACAATTATGTATATTTCTTTCTTGATGTATCAAATTTAATTCTAGATTTTTTTATTTTCTAAAATTACTCTAATAATAAGATTTGATTTTTTCACCCTAAAATTACTTCAATAATTTTTTTTTCCTAAAATTACTCTAACAAACAATAATATTTTATAATTCTATAAATTTAATAAATTTAATCTTATCTATCTATCTTAATAATATTTAAATACTACAAAAATAAATATAAAATTTGATATTTCGATCTGTTTACTTTTTTTAATCCAATGTATTGGCGCTCATTCATTGGTCTACCTCAATCTCTCTCTTCTTAAATCACTCTATTTCAAAATCCCTGAATTCTCATTCATTCTACAATTTACTTTTAATCTCATCCATTCATTTTAAAACTTAATCTTGACCCTACATTCTTAATCGTATTTACTATATAAATCCCTCCTCTCAATCCCTCATTCTACAATTTACTTTTAATCTCATCTTCTCAAAATCCCTAATTTCTCATATCCCTCATCTCTCTCATCTTCTCAAAATCTCTAATTTCTCATAACCCTCATCTCTTCTTATACAATTCATCTTCTTATACAATTCGTCTTCTTATACAATTCGTCTAATGTTGAAGTGGTTTGAAGATTGTGAGTTCAAAGATTGAACATACAATTTGTGTAAAAGTTCGACGATTGAAGATTTTTGTAATACAATTCGTCTAATTTTGAAGTGGTTTGAAGATTGTGAGTTCGAAGATTGAAGATTTTTGTAATACAATTAGTCTACGAATTTTTTTTATTTGACCAATTTTGCATTATTTGATCAAAAGATTTTTGTAATACAATTCCTCTAATCCAATTTTGCAATTTTTACAATTATGTATATTTCTTTCTTGATGTATCAAATTTAATTCTAGATTTTTTTATTTTCCAAAATTACTCTAATAATAAGATTTGATTTTTTCACCCTAATATTACTTCAATAATTTTAATCCAATGTATTTTAACTTTAATTTTTATAAATCTAGCTTAAATAAATTTAATCTATCTTAATAATATATTCGTTTGACCAATCAAAATTACTTATCCCATGAAAAAAAATGTAAAATTAAAAAATTAATATTAAAAAACACGATTTTCACGATGATTGGTAAAAATGATAAATAAATTTAATCTATCTTAATAATATATTCGTTTGACCAATCAAAATTACTTATCCCATGAAAAAAAAATGTAAAATTAAAAAATTAATATTAAAAAACACGATTTTCACGATGATTGGTAAAAATGATATAGGGTCATTTTTTGTTTAAATCTTAATAATATAATAATGAACAATATTTGGTTACAATTAAAAAATTAAAATTAAATTTTAATAATATATATATACACGATTTTTTAACATGTTTACGTATATGTAAATTTAATGTTAATCTTATATTAATAATATCTAAACAAATTTAATATTAATATTAATAATATTCAAATATAAATCTTACAAATATTATTAAGGATTCAAATATATCATCTTATTTGTTATCTTCGTATAAATCTTACAAATATTATTAACGATTCACATATATCATCTTACATAAATTTAACATTATAATTTTAATAATATTAATAATATTCAAATATAAATCTTACAAATATTATTAAGGATTCAAATATATCATCTTATTTGTTATCTTAGTATAAATCTTATAAATATTATTAACGATTCAAATATATCATTTTACATAAATTTAACATTATAATTTTAATCTTATTCCTAAAATTACTCCAACAATAAGATTTGATTTTTTTTTCCCTAAAATTACTCTAACAAACAATAATAATATATATATACACGATTTTTTAACATGTTTACGTATATATTAATATTAATATTCTTGATTGTTCATTCTAATTTTATATTATATTTTTTTAATCCATTTATTTATTTTCCTTAATTCTTTTTTTTATTCAAATTCATTTTTTCACTTCATTTTTGTTGCTTCTCTTAATTGTTTGTCCTTTCTTTTACATTTTTATCAATTTATCAAATTTATATATCATTAAAAGATAATTTTTTTAATTCGATTTTCATACACCTACTATAGAATAAAAATAAATCTACAATATAAATTAAAATTTGTAATAATTTTTTTTCTTTAATTAGACAATCACTTAAAATTTAACTATAACATTTTAAAATTAAGACCTTTATTTAAAAAAAAAAAATCTTAATTAATAACTTTTTATCAACCCCGCGTAAACGCGGGTAAACGCGGGTCTTACACTAGTGAAATATATAATGGAACATGAAAAGTAACATGTTAATATTTATTTTATAAAAACAAATTAATACTGACAAAATTGAATATTAAAATCTTGAAAATTCACACTAAACTAAACTGTCCTGCACCCAAGAATTGGATTGGAGCCACCCAACATTAACCATTCTCAGGGTTATCGTGAATTTAATTAAAGAATATGTGAATAAGTCATGCACCAACAATTGGATTTTAGCAACCTAACATTAACAATTTCCAATGTCTTCTCAGAAATTTAATTAAAGAATTGGATTGGAGTATCCAACATTAACCATTCCCAACAATTTTCAATGTGTTCTCAAAAATTTAATTAAAGAATTGAATTACAACATTAACAATTCCCAATGGGTTCTCGTGAATTTAATTAAAGAATTTGTGAATAAGTATCGCACCAAGAATTGGATTGGAGCCACCCAACATTAATCATTTCCCAATCTGTTCTCATATTCACGATGTGTTCTCGTGAATTTAATTAAAAAAATCTGTGAATAAGTCATGGATTGGAGCAACCCAACATTAACAATTTCCCATGTGTTCTCATAAATTTAAATGAAATATATAATGGAACATGAAAAGTAACATGTTAATATTTATTTTATAAAAACAAATTAATACTGACAAAATTGAATATTAAAATCTTGAAAATAGATTGTTGTATTAGAAATTAAAATAAATTAATTAATTTCAAGCGAAAGCAATTCCATCTATTTATTGTACACACTAAACTAAACTGTCCTGCACCCAAGAATTGAATTGGAGCCACCCAACATTAACCATTCCCATGTGTTATCGTGAATTTAATTAAAGAATATGTCAATAAGTCATACACCAATGAGCAACCTAACATTAACAATTTTCAATGTGTTCTCAGAAATTTAATTAAAGAATTGGATTGGAGCATCCAACATTAACAATTCCCAACAATTTTCAATGTGTTCTCAAAAATTTAATTAAAGAATTGAATTGCAACATTAACCATTGCCGATGTGTTCTCGTGAATTTAATTAAAGAATTTGTGAATAAGTATCGCACCAAGAATGGGATTGGAGCCACCCAACATTAACTATTTCCCAATCTGTTCTCATATTCACGATGTGTTCTCGTGAATTTAATAAAAAAAATCTGTGAATAAGTCATGCACCATGCATGGATGGGAGCAACCAACATTAACAATTTCCCATGTGTTCATGAAAAGTAACATGTTAATATTTATTTTATAAAAACAAATTAATACTGACAAAATTGAATATTAAAATCTTGAAAATAGATTGTTGTATTAGGAATTAAAATAAATGAATTAATTTCAAGCGAAAGCAATTCCATCTATTTATTGTACACACTAAACTAAACTGTCTTGCACCCAAGAATTGGATTGAAGCAACCTAACATTAACAATTCCCAATGTGTTATCGTGAATTTAATTAAAGAATATGTGAATAAGTCATGCACCAAGAATTGGATTGGAGCAACCTAACATTAACAATTTCCAATGTCTTCTCAGAAATTTAATTAAAGAATTGGATTGGAGCATCCTTTCAATGTGTTCTCAGAAATTTAATTAAAGAATTGAATTGCAACATTAACAATTTCCCAATGTGTTCTTCTTAATTTAATTAAAGAATTTGTGAATAAGTATCGCACCAGAATTGGATTGGAGACACCCAACATTAACCATTTCCAATGTGTTCTCATATTCACGGTGTGTTATCGTGAATTTAATTAAAAAATCTGTGAATAAGTCATGCACAATGGATTGGAGCAACCCAACATTAACCATTTCCCATGTGTTCTCATAAATTTAATTAAAGAATTGGATTGGAGCATCCAACGTTAACCATTCCCAATGATGTGTTCTCGTGAATTTAATTAAAGAATCTGTGAATAAGTACACAAGAATTGGATTGGAGCCACCCAACATTAACATATGTTGTTTATACAAATTCTGTACGTACAAATTTTTTTTTTATTTAATTAATGTTTTATTAATTATTTAATTACTGTTGTTACCCCTTAAGCTTAAGAGCAACCACATGTTATAACTCTATGTATATTAATAAAATTAATATAAAAGAATGGTGGGTCCCCTATAAAATGGGTTATAACTATTAAAGGGATGTGGGGGGTTAGTAGAGCACGGTTATTTATGGAGGAATTGAGAGGTGTAAGAGAATGTTTTGTTATAACTTACCACCAATGTGGTTGCTCTAATTAGAGATAATGACAGTATATTAATTAATAGGATAATTAATAGTATGCATGTTTATCTCTCCCCCTTTCTTGTTGATCTAAACACGCAATTAATCTCCCAACATGCATAATTATAGCACACCATCATTACATCTAATTTGAAACGATATTTTTGTGCTGCAACCTTCCTTAAAAATTTATCTCACCATTATCACCATTAATGTGTGCTGCAACAATAACTTAAATTTTCATTTTTTTTTGCTTCTCCAACAAACACCAAATCTAAAACGTTTCATTATCAACAATAGCTAATATATAGTGAATTATTCCGATCACGTTTTTAAGATGATTCCAACGGCAAAAAAAAATATTGTTAAGTCTAAATGAATATAAGAGTGATAATTTAATCGAGTCATTAATTAATTTAATTTTAATACTAAAAAATGAATTTAAATAAAGTAATTTCATTATCATACATAAATTGATTTAATTAACCCTAAGTCTAAGTGTACACTATTGAAAATTAGTTTAATCAACACATTGAAAATTAATTTAATGAACCCTTCAATTTAATTCATTATCCACTACAAAAAACGCGCGTTATAGGGACGGACAAATGCCGACGGATTATAGTCCGTCGACATTTTCGACGGATATGCTGACGGAATGCCGACGGATTGGAAAGTCAACATCAATGCTGACGGATTTCCGTTCCGTCAGCATTTTACCGAGGGAAATGCTGACGGATTTCCGTTCCGTCAGCATTTACCGAGGAAAAATGCTGACGGATGTTTTAAAATATGTATGCCGACGGAAATGCCGACGGAAATGCCGACGGATAATCCGTCGGCATCTGACCCGTTGAATCCGCACCGCCTCGTTTTCCAATAAGGTAACCATTGGCATTAAAAGTGGTCGGTTACCGAGGGAAATGCCGACGGAATATCCGTCGGTATTTTTTTTTTTATATAAGGGCCTGATGATCAGAATGCGTTTGGCAAAAAAAAAAAAGGGAGTGCGTGAGTGAGGATTCGGTGGGGAAGACGAAGACGAGGACGAGGCTATTGAAGCAAATTTCTTCGATTACATTGATACGGTACGTTTTCTTAATTAGTTCTATTACTTAGTTTTAATACTTATATATGTTTATGCATGAATATATGTAAATATGAATAATTTAATGTTGATTTGCATGTTATATTGATTTAGTTAGTTGTTAAAATATTATGATCATGTTAGTACGTATGTTAGTTAATTTAATTTGTTGATTAAGAATAATTTTGATAGAGTAGTTTTTTAAGGTTAATTAATTAATTAATTGTTATATGTATACATTAATTAATTGTTATATAGTTAATTACTAGTTTAATTTAATGGTGTAATTTTGATATAGAATATTTTTAATGTAGGTAATGCATTTTTCAATCAATTGTTTAAATTAGTTTAGATATAGTGATTCGACCGTTGGATCACGTTGTAATTAGGAATATGTTGATTAAATTAGGAATACGCTATATTAGTAAAAATTTTAAATTAGGAATATGTTCATTAAATTGATAATTATTGACCAATTAGAAAATTATTATTTTAATTAGTTTTAGGTTTGTTAATTTAGGAATATATATGTTCAATTTTTTATTATTGATTAAGTTAGGTAGAAAAATAATAATTAGAAAAATAATAATTAAATTAGGTTATTGTTGATTAAATTAGGAATATGTTGATTAATTAAATTAGGAATATGCTATATTAGTAAAAAAATTAAATTAGGAATATGTTCATTAAATTGATAATTAGAAAACTCCAATTAGAAAAGTATTATTTTAATTATGTTTAGATTTGTTAATTCAAGTCTAAGGGACGGTCAATAGGAAAACCCACTGAACGATATTGGGAGACGAACTCGGAGGCGGAAATAGCACAAACGTATGTGTTATTGAATTGTGATGAAGTTCAGCCATACATTGAGTAAGTATTTCATATATAAATCGTCTATTTAAATACCACTTCATTTATGTCATTTAATATTAACCAAGTTTTTGAATGTTGTGAATTAGGATGTACACTCAAGAACTACGACGAGCAGAACCAAACATCTCAGATGCATATATAGATGCTCGTATTCAACGTGAATTTTCCCGATGGTTCGAACGTTATGTGAGTACCATTTAATTAATTATGTTTTACGTAAATAAATTAATATTTATTTTAATTAATTTTAAATTGAGTCGTATAGGGACGGGATAACGCTCTAGACAGTCGATTCTTACGAGATCTCAGCAAGGGACCACTACGTCGTGTAAAGACTTACAACAGTTATATTGTGAAGGGCTACAAATTTCATACGTCTGGGTATGCATCGACAAAGGCAACTACCAACAGTGGCGTCTGCGTTAGCAGTGCGAATTACAATGCAGATGCAAGTGATTACTTTGGGGTGTTACGGGAAGTCGTCGAAGTAGAATATCCAGGATATCCAACAAAGACTGTAGTGTTGTTCAAGTGTCATTGGTTTGATTCAGGCCATCTAGGAACAAGAATTCACCCGGAGTACAAGCTCGTTGATGTTAGTTCGAAAAGGACGTATGTTGGGGATGATCCATTTGTATTTTCCCATCAAGTATCTCAAGTATACTACTGCACATATCCGGGAGCTCAACGTGGTTATGAATGGCACGCTGTTTGCAAAGTAAAGGCAAGGTCAATGGTAGAAGTCCCTAAAAAGGACAAAAATACTGAAGATGAATCTCCATTTCAAGCAGAACAAATAGAGACTCCAACTGAAGTCTTTACGGGAGATTTCAATCTTTCTGTACCCTTGACGGCTGCAAATCCCCAATTAATCGAAATTGAAGGTGAAGAGGAGGGGGATGAAGAAGAGGATGAAGAGGAGAATGATGATGAGGATGAAGAGGAGAATGAAGAAGATGAGGAGGAGGAGGAGGATGAGGAAGATGATGATGATGAGGAGGAGGAGGATAAGGACGAAGAGGAGGATGAAGACGATGAAGATGAAAATTAATTCAATTAATGTAATGTATTTATTTCTTATTTTATAAAAGTTAATTAATTATTTATCATTTAGGTACAAATTATAAAAATTAAATTTACTATAAATATAAGTCACAACCAATATATATATTAATATATGTGGAAGAAATGAATTAGTAGGTCTAGTATATAGTAGGGTTTAGGGTTTTGGTAATTTATTAGGTCTAGTATATAGAAAAAATTGAATTATTTAAAAAAAAAAAAAAAATCGCCAAAATGCTGACGGAATTAACTTTCCGTCGGTATTTACTTTTTGAAAAATACCGACGGATTATCCGTCGGTATTTATATATGTCCGTCGAAATTCACCATTTGATAAATACCGATATTTGTACATGCCGACGGAAAATAAACCCTTATATAAAACCTCAACCTAGGGTTTTCTTTCACTCTTTCCAAACTTTCCTCTTTACAATCCCTACTCCTCTTCTCCAACCAACTCTTCGACGACAACTACCTCACCTCAGAATCGGCGACAACTACCTCACCGGCCCTATTCCCGCCACCCTCGGCACTCTAACCAATCTTCTGCGCCGATTTCTCTCCACCGTGAAGCATGGCCGCCGCCCAATCTGTGCTCCTCCGGCGTTTTAATAAGTTGGCCGACTCCGACTCCGACGTAAGTGATTTTTAGTTTAGATTGAAATTTTTTGAACTTCAACATCGATTTTTTTTTAATTTTTTGGTTGTTTCCTTGAAGTAGACGAAGTCGCCGCCCTTCGCCGGAGACTGGAAGAAGACGAAGCCACCGTCAGTTTCTGGAAGTACGTATTAGATGATGATGATAATGATCAAGTAAGCTACTAATTAATTTGATTTGTTAAAAACAATGCCAATTTCTTCACATTCCCAACATAATATTTCATGTAATATTATTGTTTCATTACATAATATTTTAATTTTTACATAATGACATTTTTTACGAAATTTCTTCACATTCCCAACCTCTCGGAAAATGAAATTCTGGTCGGGGCCTCCCCGGCCACGCATATTTTTTTTATTAATATTTTTTTTTACTGACGGATATTCCGTCGGTATGTGAATTTCGAAATTATATTTTTTTTATTCATATTTTGTTTTACCGACGGATATTCCGTCGGTAAAATGCCGACGGATATTCCGTCGATATGTGAATTTCGATTATTCAAAAATTAATTTCTTTTATAATTATTTTAATTTATTCTAATTTCTTTTATAATTATTTTAATTCATTCTTTCCGACGGAATTACCGACGGAATGTTGACCCGATTTGTTAAACGGGTTGTCCGGAATACCGACGGACATTCCGTCGGAAAAGGATGACGGTCGTTTTCCCTCGGTATTTCCGTCGGAAATTCCGACGGAATTCAAAAATCCGTCGGCAAAAAAAGCTGACGCCGAGAAAGGGGACGGCCAACTTTCCGTCGGTATTTCCGTCGGTAACCTCAGCGGCCGACGGAAAATCCGTCGGTAAATCCGTCTCTAAAACGCCCTTTTTTATAGTGATCGTTCCAAATCTCCAGTTGACTAAATTTCGAAATTAACTCATTTTGTTAATTAATTATATTTGGTAATTAACCAACTCTAGTTAATTAATTAAATTTGGTAATTAACTAATGATTTGTTAATTAATTAAATTTGTAAACTATTGACAATTAATTGATTAAATTAACACGGTTGACAATTAATTTTAATTTTAATCGAAACTTTAAAAAATAAAATTAGTGAGTGAGACCTAAGTATTTAGAAATTTACACTTTAAAAAATCAAATTAGTGAGTGAGTCCTTAGTATGTATAAGTGTACACTTTAAAAAAATTAAATTAGTGAGTGAGACTTAAGTATGTATAAGTGTACACTTTACCCTAAACCGTGAACTCTGAACACTATATGCTGAGAAACGAGTAATTGGAGATAAATGTACCATATTTAACTTAAATTCATAATACACATTTGAAATTTATTTATTAATGAATCTTAAGTGTGCACGTTGAAATGAGTAATCAGACACTTTACCCTAAACCCTGAACCCTAAACCTTGAACCCTAAACACTAAACACTATATGCTGAGAAACGAGTAATCAGAGATAAGTGTACCATATTGAACGTAAATTCATAATACACATTTGAAATTTATTTATTAATTAGAGTTTATTAACAATATAGACCAAGATCCAAGCCAATCTTTTAATTCAAGGCAAAAATTCGAGATATTACAACTTAAGACAAATCTATATTTTACATTCCTAATATACCCTAAACCCAATATATTAAAAGAATTAATATTATTTAGCTGGACAATTAATATTAAAATTGAATAAGTCTCCCTTAATTATAGCTGACATTTCCTTATAGGCTTATACGGTTTATTTCCAATTGAATCACTCATTTTCATTTTTTCATTACTACTGTAATCAATGCATCATAATTTTCAGCGTTTTCAATCTTTCAATTCATCTCGTTCTTCGTTTTCAAAATTCTGCAATCAATTTCTGCGTTTATCTCCATGAATAGATGATAACCTGTTATAGTATAATCAATGGTGTGCATATTTGTATTATTATGCAGTTTGTATTTGCATATTGGTACTGTTATGCAATGTATTCGTGCATATTTATTTATTAGCCTTATATAAAACACTTATATTATGTTTTATACAATTACAACCTACCATAGTTTTTATAAATATATTCTATTTTAATTAGAAATTAAATCACTTATACAAAGTCATCCAAACTTATTTCATGTTGATAATATAATGAGCTATTTTTGAATAATATATTCTATACGAATTATGTCGGTAGAGTTATACTCAGTGACATTCCACAAGTTGTGTTCATATATATATATATATATATATATATATATATATATATATATATTATGTAAGTTCTATTCATCAAGAGAATGCATATATCATTGTATGTGCATCCATGGAATGCATATACTACATTATATGTATTCTATAGATGCATTAGCACTAATATATGTTGTACCTGATGACTGTTTGTAATGCTTTCTTTAATACTTATAGTTCAAACACAAAGCAAAATTTCAGTATAAATCAAGAACAACATACCCAGTTTTTCAAAAAAAAAAAAAAAAAAAAGCACCAATCATTTGTTTAAAATCCATGATAAAACAACCCAAACATACCAAGTTTTACGAAAGAAAAAAACAAGCAGGAATCATCTGTTCTAAATTCATCATATATGAATTTTCTTAGTCATCCTCACAACAAAAGCATTAATAATTAAAAAATTAGATAAGTAAAATAATCATTTATATGTTTCCAACCCCATACCCCCAAAACTACTTGTAAATAAACAGATTCATAGAATCGAAAAACAATAACATGCAGGAGACGATTTTTCCACTAAATACCTTGAAGGATTTTTCGCACAAGGGTTATTCTTTTTTATTTCTGTTTTCTTCTTTCAGCTTCAATGGTGAGAGAATTTCCAGTGTTTTTAGGAATTAACGTTTGTTGAGAGATTAGGAAAGTGTTTTGAATTAAGAAGACAACGCGATTTTTGAGAAAAAAATCTTCCAGATTTTTATTGATTTTTTTTAAATAGTTGACTTTCCATTAATTATATTATTTAAATATAATTATTTCAAAATTTAAAATAGTATCAACACATTAGGGGTATAATTGTACTTCAATATGTTATTTTGGCTTGATTTGTAACTGCACACAAATTTTCCTTGATTTACAAAGACTTAGGGTGAAATGGTCTATAGTGTAATTCTCCCTATTTATTAATTAATTTTGAGTGTGCACGTTGAAATGAATAATCAGACACTTTACCCTAAACCCTTAACCCTAAACCTTGAACCCTAAACCCTAAACACTAACACTATATGCTGAGAAACGAGTAATCAGAGATAAGTGTACCATATTGAACGCAAATTCATAATACACATTTGAAATTTATTTATTAATTAGAGTTTATTAACAATATAGACCAAGATCCAAGCCAATCTTTTAATTCAAGGCAAAAATTCGAGATATTACAACTTAAGACAAATCTATATTTTACATTCCTAATATACCATAAACCCAATATATTAAACGAATTAATATTATTTAGCTGGACAATTAATATTAAAATTGAATAAGTCTCCCTTAATTATAGCTGACATTTCCTTATATGCTTATACGGTTTATTTCCAATTGAATCACTCATTTTCATTTTTTCATTACTACTGTAATCAATGCATCATAATTTTCAGCGTTTTCAATCTTTCAATTCATCTCGTTCTTCGTCTTCAAAATTCTGCAATCAATTTCTGCGTTTATCTCCATGAATAGATGATAACCTGTTATAGTATAATCAATGGTGTGCATATTTGTATTATTATGCAGTTTGTATTTGCATATTGGTACTGTTATGCAATGTATTCGTGCATATTTCTTTATTAGCCTTATATAAAACACTTATATTATGTTTTATACAATTACAACCTACCATAGTTTTTATAAATATATTCTATTTTAATTAGAAATTAAATCACTTATACAAAGTCATCCAAACTTATTTCATGTTGATAATATAATGAGCTATTTTTGAATAATATATTCTATACGAATTATGTCGGTAGAGTTATACTCAGTGACATTCCACAAGTTGTGTTCATATATATATATATATATATATATATATTATGTAAGTTCTATTCATCAAGAGAATGCATATATCATTGTATGTGCATCCATGGAATGCATATACTACATTATATGTATTCTATAGATGCATTAGCACTAATATATGTTGTACCTGATGACTGTTTGTAATGCTTTCTTTAATACTTATAGTTCAAACACAAAGCAAAATTTCAGTATAAATCAAGAACAACATACCCAGTTTTTCAAAAAAAAAAAAAAAAAAAGCACCAATCATTTGTTTAAAATCCATGATAAAACAACCCAAACATACCAAGTTTTACGAAAGAAAAAAACAAGCAGGAATCATCTGTTCTAAATTCATCATATATGAATTTTCTTAGTCATCCTCACAACAAAAGCATTAATAATTAAAAAATTAGATAAGTAAAATAATCATTTATATGTTTCCAACCCCATACCCCCAAAACTACTTGTAAATAAACAGATTCATAGAATCGAAAAACAATAACATGCAGGAGACGATTTTTCCACTAAATACCTTGAAGGATTTTTCGCACAAGGGTTATTCTTTTTTATTTCTGTTTTCTTCTTTCAGCTTCAATGGTGAGAGAATTTCCAGTGTTTTTAGGAATTAACGTTTGTTGAGAGATTAGGAAAGTGTTTTGAATTAAGAAGACAACGCGATTTTTGAGAAAAAAATCTTCCAGATTTTTATTGATTTTTTTTAAATAGTTGACTTTCCATTAATTATATTATTTAAATATAATTATTTCAAAATTTAAAATAGTATCAACACATTAGGGGTATAATTGTACTTCAATATGTTATTTTGGCTTGATTTGTAACTGCACACAAATTTTCCTTGATTTACAAAGACTTAGGGTGAAATGGTCTATAGTGTAATTCTCCCTATTTATTAATTAATTTTGAGTGTGCACGTTGAAATGAATAATCAGACACTTTACCCTAAACCCTTAACCCTAAACCTTGAACCCTAAACCCTAAACACTAACACTATATGCTGAGAAACGAGTAATCGAAGATAAGTGTACCATATTGAACATAAATTCATAATACACATTTGAAAATTATTTATTAATGAATCTTGAGTGTGCACGTTGAAAGGAGTAATCAAATACTTTACCATAAACCCTAAACAATATATGCTGAGAAACAAGCAATCAGAGATAAGTGTACATTTAAAATTTATTTACTAATGACATAAATGTTTATTAAATACAATATAGTGTTACAGAAATGATATTGAACCTATAATGTGAGCCAAATGATGATTTGACATTATTCAAATCATTATATTATATTTAATTAATTAATTAATACATATTTATGGAAATTAATCTAAATATATAAATATATATATATTACCATATGCATATCTCAACCTCTCCCCCACAAAATTAGGAAATAAAATATACGTCCCATAGGAATTTGCACACTTTCCATATATCCATATATGGATGTCCCATACCAATTTGCACATTCCATAAAAGGAAATATCTTTATAAGCCTCACCCTTGAAATATACCCATATTTACCCATATGCCATTACTTTTCCACACTCAATCTACTTTTTACTTTACTTTATTCATAAAAAGTTTACAAAACTACCCCTCAAAACATCAATCATTACACCTTTTCTTACACATTTCTTAAAATGTGTGGTGCAAATTCCTCCGAGACGGAGGGAGTATTTTTTTTCTTTTTATTGTTAATTTTTTAAAACAAATTTTAATATAACATATTACATATTAGTACAACAATATTAAAAGATTAAACGCATAATTTGTTTATTTTAATTTTTCTGTTAACGTTTAATTTTTTTTTAACTAATTTTTTTTACTAGTAGTATATAATTAGTTTTTCACTAATTAATGTAGTAATATGTTTTATTAAAATCTGTGCAAAAATAACTACCCTAAAAAATAAAATGCATATAACAATTATTCTATATTAAAAGGGTAGGTCTAGTATGGACTCGAGTGCATGTTTGTGCACTCGAGTCCAGATTTTAAATATATATAAGAATGCGCTAATTTTTCTCATAATTTAATTAGTTATAGCCTAATGGTAGAACTTTTTTTATTTTACTATAACAATCTGAGTTTGAATCCAACCCTCAACATTTTCTTATTTTAATTTTGGTATCCAACCCTCAACATTTTCTTATTTTAATTTTGGTGTACTTTTCAGTTACGTGACTTACACTTTTTAATAAACGATATTGCACTTTTCTATTGTAGTGTCCTACACTTTACAATAATATTTTTATTTATAAAGACTTACACTTTTTAGACTTTTTTATTGTAGTGTCCTACACTTTACAATAATATTTTTATTTATAAAGACTTACACTTTTTAGTAATATTGTGTTGCATTTTTCAGTTATAATGACTTACACTTTACACTAATATTGTGTTGCACTTTTTAATAAAAAAATGTGTTGCACTTTTCAGTTATACTCACTTGCACTTTTTAATAAAAAAATGTGTTGCACTTTTCAGTTATATGGACTTACACTTTTTAGTAATATTGTGTTGCACTTTTCAGTTACATGGACTTACACTTTTTAGTAATATTGTGTTGCACTTTTCAGTTATACTACATACACTTTTTATAATATTGTGTTGCACTTTTTGGTAAATGATGTTGTACTTTTCAATTGTAGTGTCTTACAATTTACAATAATTTTTTTATTTATAGTGACTTATACTCTTTAGTAATATTATGTTCACCGACATAAATAATTCAATGGAGGTTATAAGCGGTTATTTTTAATTAATTAATTAATAAAAGAAAAAGAAATAAAAAAAACTAAAACAGAAAAAAAAAAAAAAAAAAAGAAGATGCTATAAATAATTCAATGGAGAGGTAATTCAATGCGATAAATAATTCAATGAAGATGCGATAAATAATCGGTTGTTTTTAATTAATTAATAAAATAAAAAGAAATTAAAAAAAAAAAACTAAAAAAAAAAAAAAAAGAACACGCTGGGGTAGATGACGTGGCACTCGAGTGTATGGTATACACTTGAGTGCATACTATACTTTTACATATTAAAATGCATATAGCAGTTTTTTTTATATATTTAATTATTTTTTTCGAAGCTATTTTCATTTTTTTTGTAATGCATATAACAATTATTTTATGTTAAAATGTATATAGAATTTTTCTTTATATATTTAGTTTAATTTTTTTGTTATTAATAAAAACGTTTAATAGTTTTGTAATAATATGTATGCTTTATTAAAATTTGTTAAAAAAAAAAATAGCGTCAAAAAGAAAAGAAATACTCTTATATTTTATTTTATAATTATGTAGGTAGAGGTTGAGATATTCATGTTTAATATATTTTTCATGTATTTAGTTTGATTCTCATAAATATTTATTAATTAATTAAGCTAATATAATGGATTGAATAATGTGAAATCATCATTTAAGTTCACAATGTTAAATATGAAATTAACATAAATATTAAAAGAATAATAATAATTACATAAGTTATTAAATATGATAAATCAGGAAATTCTCATAAATTTATAAATATGGTACAATAATAATAATTAATAATACATTATATTTATTAAAATTAAAATTGACTCTTCAAGTAAATTAATTTAAATACGTTTTTTTTTTACGCTTGTGCTACTAAAAATTATGGTAGAAGATAATTTTTTTTTCAAATATGAAGTTCGGGTAGAAGTACGAAGAAGAAGAGATGATGAGGGAAGATAAATTTTAATTAAATACACACATTGAAAATTGTGTTGTGTAATTATTACTTGTCTTGAACAAATACCAAGATACAGAAAAGAGTGTCAAACTTTAATATTTTATTCAAAAATAATAATTAAACAATATATATATTTGAATGAAGGGTATATTAGTAATTATAACAAATTTTAAACAAGAAAGAGACCCAAATACCGCTGTCTGTATGTACAGAATCTGTACATTTAGCACCACCCTATCCAAATATGGTCTTGGAGGGGAACAATCCACCCAAGATTAACAATTCCAATCAGTGAATAGAATAGAGTGGATTTTTTTCTATGAATAAGTATGCAAATTGAATGAATCTTCCGGTTTAGCTTAGTGTAAGTCTCTCACTCTCTAATCATACGTTCAAATACCTACAAATACATCGAAAGTGAGGCTCCAACGGCCACCAGAGGACATAATTTTTCAAATCCAGAACACTTTGCTAGGTAATTTATACTTTGTTATGGTAGCTCCAATATTTTCTTTTTTTTACTTTAGTATTAAATGTTTTATTGTCCATTTTACCTCTAATTAATAAGAGTATTTAAGGTTTAATTTATTGATTTTTTTAATTTGTGTATAAAGTCAAATCTAGTTATTTTGTGAGATAGAGGGAGTATTAAATAAAAATGTTATATCTATAGAGTGAATAAATAATTTTTTTAGTTGGATCCAACAGTTAAAATAATTTTCTAGAAATCTCAATAATTCTGTAGATATTTTAATAGTTTTAAAATTATTCTAGAATACTATATATTTAATAGTTTGGAGAGTTCTACATGGATTACGGGATAAAAAATAATAAAGGATAATTAGATGAGTGTACTTGGTTGCACCTATATCATTGGAATTTGACTTCAATAATTTGGATTAAATATTGAATCAAGAATTAAATTGAGGAAATTGAACACTAAAATCGAAGTGAATCTAAATGAATTGAATAAGAGAATTTGCCAAAAAAAAAAAAAAAAAATTAAAAAATTGTATCTTCAAATATACGTATTATAGAAAAAAAAATTATTAAATATTAATTATACCCATTGAAATCACCAAAGATTTCTCATGCTTTTCAACAATCTTCCTAAAATTGATAGATTAATCTTTGTATGCGAAAGAAGTGCTTAAGCATACAATCAAAATAAATATACAAATACATAAGATATTGTATAAAATTCAAATAAAATTACAATAAAAAAAATTGTTTATCATTTTCTAATTAAATTAATAATACAAAATAATTTTATAATTTAAGCATACATGCATCTCAATCTAATTAGGTCCTAAGTCCCAGAAAATTCGCGGGTCGCAAACAAGTGATATACTACATGACCAAAATATTGTTACTACGAGGCCAAAATATTACCACTACAAGGCTAAAAGTTTACTACTACTACTACTACATGTATAAAAACATTACAAATTCACTCAAAAAACTAAGTGTTTAGAATATTTTTGGACTTGTAGTAATACACTTTTGACCTTGTAATGATAAAATTTTGGTCTTTTTGTTGGTCCTGAAAGGAGTATATAACAAGTGTATGGGGGGGGGGGAATACAATTGTGTGCAAATTCTTCTCAAACTTGATCAAACCAGAGTTCAGCAAGATTGTCTTGGACAACTCTGCTGAAGATGTATAACCTTTTCAAAGATAACCAAGCTACTAAGTACTATTGAGTACTTAGTTGAATGACTATCTAAGTTGGATATAAGTGCGGAATTAGTGGTTGGCCCTTTAGTTTAAACTCCTTTAAGTTCTAAAATCACTTTAAGCAATACAATCCAGTTTTCAGGGAACTTGTCCAATTCAGTTTTTGCACAATATTTGAATATAAGTCCTTTGAAAGATCAGTTTTGTGTGCAGTGTTGAATGTATGAAAGTACTTTGAAAGTAAATCAACACAAGAGTTTATAGTGGTTCAGAGACTCAAGCTCCTACATTCACTTTCCCTGATTTAACATGATAATTCATTCACTCTTGGAATTAACTTGTTTTATAGTGCCAATGTGCACTTGATCAAGAACACCACTCCTTGGTGAATTGATCCCTAGGATGTCTAGAGTCCTAGTACCCTGTTCTCAACTCAGAACTGAACTGTTCTTCTCTCAACAGTCAACTCCTACCACTTCTACTACTACAACCTTCTCACTTTCTCACTTGAAAGGGGTAAGGGTTGAAGTAAGGTTCCAACTAATGAGATATACTTTACAATGAAGGTCAGTGTATAAGGATTAGGATATCTCTCTAAGCTTTGTAGGGATATACAATGAATTTCAGCTTAGATGAAGTGTATGAAGACTAAGATAGTCTCTTTGAAAGCTTGAAAGCACTTGTTAATTTGTAGGATAGTTGGCTTGGTAGTTGGTTGGATGCTTTCAAATGGTCTTCACACTTCTGTATTTATAGACAAAATTGAGGATTTGCCCGTTGGAGAGGCAGCCCCAAATTGCTATAAATGTCTTCCTTGAGTTCTTCAAAACTAGAAGACAGATTTTTGATAGTGACATGTCCTCATTTGGGTAATAAACGGTTGTTAAGACTTTGTCTTCATTCTGCAGCACTCTTCTCAATGTCTGACTTTGAGATTCACTTTTTAAGACTTGGACATGGCTTCTGAAGGTTGCTCCAATGATAGGACAACATTCCTTATCAAATGGACAACTCTGCTTATCACTATCAGCATACTTGCTTATCAGCATAGTTGGCTTGCTCTTTTTAGATGACTTGGCTATTTTCCCTTTGCTTCACTTGGAATTGATCTTAGCATCATTCTTTGAAGTCTTTTAGGGTATAGTTGTCTTCACATCTTCAACATAGTTGACCTTCAAGCTTCAGAACATTTGTTCTTGTTTAATTGTGCTGAGACAACTCTTCTGGACAACTCTCCTGATCAGCATACTTGGCCTTCAATAGACTTAATGATTGTTCCAGAATTTGAGCCTTAAGGGGACTTTGTTCTTGATAGTCTTCAAAGCATATGTTCTCCCTTAAATTGTGCATCTAAACAACTAAGAGCTGCCTAACATATCAGCTCCTCATCTAGCCTTATTCTATATGTTCTAACATTCTTAGAACATAATCTTTTTTGGACAAAGGCATGTCTCATGGGGTTTTGGTATTGAATCAAAACATATCTCATTTTATTCCCAACAATTTCCCCCTTTTTGATGATGCCAAAACATATACATTCTATGCAAAAGTGACTTGATTACAACTATTACATTTATCTTCAGAAGACATGACTAGAGTCAATTTTCCTGAAAAAGAATGTGTTAGTGTACTCACCATTCATGTTGCAAATAGGTTTCAAAGATAGGCATAGAGAGATTTCTGTAACAATGTTTCTTGATTCAAAAGGTGTTCAACTATCATTCATTTAAAATACATTACAGGCATGTTGATAGTTGAAATTTAACATATCAGAGCATGAATCCAAAACACTATTACATTAGAGCATTTCATTACAAGATAACATAGCATATTCTAAATACTTAATAGCATCTAGATCTTCAAGTATCAGAGCACAAAAGCATATCAGAGCAAACATATTTTCAGAGCACATCACATCAGCATTCTTGACCATACTTCAGCATAGATGACCAATTTCAGGAAATCAGTATTCAAGACAGTCAGATCAGCAGAAAGGGATTAAGAAGACTTAGCTAATTTCAGAGATCATCTTCAGGAGGTGGCACCATCCCATATTGTGCCCACGCTCTCTTCTTAAGTTCCATGGCCTCTTGATTAGTTCCCTTAGGTTCAAGTACCATCTTGTTTAGCTTCACAATTTCTAGGAACTCTTGGAGAATCCTAGATTGATCAATCCATCCTTCCAGCTTGGGAGGCATATAGATGATTGGCTTGGGAGCAGTGAATTCAAACCTTGCAAGATCAGCAGCTGCAAGTAGTTTCTGATAAAGGTCTCTGAAGTATTCAATCATGAATTCAACAAAGGTGGTGTTAACTTCCCTTCCATTCCACCTATCAATGACATAATAGTCATAGACAAACTCCCTTTTGGCTTCCTCCCATGAGTCATTCAGTTGAATTGGCACCCATTTATCCAAGTGAGGATATTTGGTGTCCATGGGAATCAAGAGCTGTGGTTTCAACTTGTTGTAAGTTGCTCTCTTCCTTCTGGGCTTTTGAAAATCTGCTCTTCTTTTGTCTCTTGCTCTTTGTGCTTCATCCATCAAGTCTATCTTTTCTTGGGCCCTCATCATGGCCAGCTTCTGTTGAGTTTCAGGGTCTTTGCCATACCCTTCATGAAACAACTTTGATGGATCATTCAGCAACACAACTTTCTTCTTCTTTGGTCCTGGTCCAAAGCCTTCTTCATACAATTCTTCTATATCTTCAGCAGCTTTGGCACCACCAGGGGACTTAGCCTCAGTAGACTTTTCTTTCTCAGAGGATTTGTCTTTTTCAGCAATCTTGGACACTTCAGCAGCTTTGTCCTTTTCAGCATTTTTGGCCTTCTTGGAGGTAGGCACTTCATCATCAATTCTAAACTCAGGGGGCAGATCAAGGCTGTTGGAAAATCAGTAAATGTCTCAGATTTTCTTTTCTTTCCTTTGGCCTTCTTGATTTTTCCTCTAGTTTGGACACCTTCAGCATCTTTGTCCAAACCAGATACCTCTCCTCTTGGTCTTTGTTGTAGCCTCACTCTTTCTTCCTGTGCTGAAGCCATTGAGTTCTTCAAGGCAATTGCTAACTGCTCCTCTTCATCCAAATCTTCCAAGTTCAGCACTGCTGGCTCTTTTCCTTTAACTTCAGAAACTTTTTCCTTGCTCTTGTCTGAACCTCCAATAATTAAGGCACCTTTGGCCCTTGCTCTTTCCCTTTCCCCATTTTTGGCAGCATCAAAACACTGAGGCTTGAGCTCACTCATGGTTGTAGCCATCAGGGATTGGGCTAGGTTTAGAGATTTCATCTCTTCCAGCAGATATACATTCTCATCATGTATATTCTGCATCCTATCACTGCTCAAGCTAAGGAAAGCTAGAACAGGCTTCATTTTTTGCTCAACAACCTCCTCCAAGGTTGCTTTCAGAGATGCATCCAATTGGGCTTTTAAGAGCTCAGTGAGGTTGGCCACTGCACCTTCAGCAATGTTGGCCATCACTTCTTGGGAAAATTTCTCTGAAGCTGCTTTCACCATAGCAAGCCTTTGTGCCTCTGCTCTTTTCTTCTGCAATGCAGTCTTCTTGCGAAGTGCTTGCTTGATGGTTAGCCTAATAGCTTGAACATTGGCATTGTGATTATCTCTGAGTAGCTTCTGATCTTTCTTGACCTCTTCTGAAATTTTCTCCATAGTGGCTTTGGCTTTTTGGACTTCAGTGGAAATGGTTTGAAGACCAGATTCCACTCCTCCTATCCTTGCTTCCAATGTGTGTAGCACCACATCCTCAGAGCCTGTTAGCCTCATTTCCACAGATGCTAAAGTTCTTCCATGTTGATCCAAAGCTCCAGTGGTTTCTGCATGAGCTGATTGGACTTGATGAGTCAAGGAGTCCAACTTTGCTGATTGCATCCCAAGCAAGGCTTGTGCAGATCCATAATCAACTTGGATGGGAGTATCTGTTAAGAGGTCATCTGCAAAAATTTGGTCAAATGATATACCTGCAAGATCAGACAAATTAAAAACACACTCAGCACCCTCAGTTTCTTTTTCATAAGACTCTGATACATCAGCAGCCTTCTTCTCATTTTCAACTTTTTCTTTTCTTTCTTCATGGATAATGTCCTCACTCAAGGAATCAGGCCTCCTTTATTCATGGTTAGCCAAATAGCTTGAACATTGGCATTGTGATTATCTCTGAGTAGCTTCTGATCTTTCTTGACCTCTTCTGAAATTTTCTCCATAGTGGCTTTGGCTTTTTGGACTTCAGTGGAAATGGTTTGAAGACCAGATTCCACTCCTCCTATCCTTGCTTCCAATGTGTGTAGCACCACATCCTCAGAGCCTGTTAGCCTCATTTCCACAGATGCTAAAGTTCTTCCATGTTGATCCAAAGCTCCAGTGGTTTCTGCATGAGCTGATTGGACTTGATGAGTCAAGGAGTCCAACTTTGCTGATTGCATCCCAAGCAAGGCTTGTGCAGATCCATAATCAACTTGGATGGGAGTATCTGTTAAGAGGTCATCTGCAAAAATTTGGTCAAATGATATACCTGCAAGATCAGACAAATTAAAAACACACTCAGAACCCTCAGTTTCTTTTTCATAAGACTCTGATACATCAGCAGCCTTCTTCTCATTTTCAACTTTTTCTTTTCTTTCTTCATGGATAATGTCCTCACTCAAGGAATCAGGCCTCCTTTCATCAAGGGATTCTTGAAGTTCAGATTTGACTTCAAGAATAGTCTGCCCTTCCTCACTTATACTACCCTCTATTTGTGGTACACTCACTATCTTAGTGATCACAACCTCTCTGTTGATGTTGGAATATGTGTTGTATTTTATGATCCAACATTTCAGTTACATGTTGTACTAAATGTGCCAACACCTACCACAACATCAGAATTTGCCCTTTCTCCTTTTACTAACTCTAACTTAACTTGTGTTGCTTAGTGATGTCTCAAATGCAGGTAGAAGACGTGGGCAACACCCAGGTCAAGCAGTTGCATGAGAGTGAGAAGTTTCTAAGCACCAACATGGAAGTTCCTACATTTATGGAGTGTGAAGGGAAGTTACAAGAAACCACCTTGATCCAATGGCTAAGATTGATCAAGGGAGTTGTAGGAGTTGCAAGGCAGTTCGAATTGAAGCCTATAAATAGAACCCACTGCCTTCACTTCAAAGGACAACAAGAGAGAAAGCTAAACTCGATTAGGGTAAAATGCAATTTTGGTCCCAAGAGAATGTTTCGAATGCAATTTTGGTCCCACGTTCTTTTTTAGTCCCATTTTTTGCAAAAAAGGTCCCAACTGTTAAATACTTAACAGTTTCTGTTAAGTGATAAAAATGCAAAAATGGTCCCAAAGAAAAATAAGAGGGAAAATGCTTTGGAATTGAATTTTTTTTGGAGGGAAATGGCCTGCATATTTTTTGGAGGTAAAATGGCTCCAATACTAAAAAAAAAAATCAGTTTTGTACTTTTGTAACAAAAATAAATAAATTACTCACATGCCTTCATCTTCTTCGACATCTAACATTCGATCGAACGTTAGACGTGGGTGCGGAATGTTCTGTTTAATGTCAAATGTCCTGTTTTCATTACATAATTCCAAAAGGCTAACAAGTTCATAGCATCATCAAAAAGTATTGTTTTAATTTGTTTCAAACAAACTAGCAAAAATAACTTCATCTAAGACAGAGTCAATCATCTAACCACAAACTAGATGCGCCATTGTTTTCTGTCTAACACAAAATAAAACTAAAGTTCAAGTTTTCAAAATAAAAGACAAAGAAGTTGCATACTTTACTTCTTTTTGACACCCTTCTTCTTCTTGGAAGATTGAACCATTGATGCTTGCAAGTTTGCCATGGTCACATACTTCTGGCCCCCAACTTTCAACAACGGAACAGCAGGTGATGATGGAGTTTCCATTATACTTCCTCTTTGCATAATTGAGTTCTCATTAGGGTGTAGAGTCATGGGAGCCGGTGCTCTAATATTAACCCTTGAAACTACTTGTCTAGGAGGTTTGAAAGGAATTGACTCATTTGTTGCTATAAAATGGGAACTTATAGGCACCTGGAATTTAAACAAAAAATCTCAAATAATTTACTTCACAGCCTATATCAAAATCTCAGAAATTTCAGAATAAGTGCACATACATAATCACTGCAATTTAACAAAAAAATTCAGAAATTCAGAATAAGTGAATGCATACAAAACCACTACAATTTACTTCACACTTATGTATAAATCTCATACTAAACAGATCTAAATCACTACGCATGCATATAAAACCATTGCAATTTAACCAAAATTTTCAGAATTTCAGAATAGGTGCATGCATACAAAACTACTGCAATTTAACTAAAAAAACTCAGAATTTCAGAATAGGTGCATATATGCATACAAAACTACTGCAATTTAACTAAAAATATCTCACAATTTCAGAATAAGTCCATGCGTGCAAAATCACTGACCAAAATTTTCAGAATTAATACATTCATCAGAGAATACTCACTGCAATTTCACTCATATCAACTTGTGATTCTTGAGTCAAAGGTGGAATGCCATCAGTTTGTGTCATCTCGTCCATTGGTGGAATTTCCTAAATTAATTAAAATATCAGAATACAATAAAATAGTTAATATAAATACAGCATATATATAAGAAAAATTAACTTAAATTTACTGACTTGTGATTCTTGAGTCGGAGGTTGAATGCTATCAGTTTGTGTCGTCTCCTCCATTGGTGGAATTCCCTAAAAATAATATAAATATTATTAGAAATACAATAAAATAATATAAAAATCAGAATAGAAGAAAAATTAACTTAAATTAACTAACTTGTAATTCTTGAGTTTGAGGTGGAATGCCATAAATTTGTGGCATCTCCTCCATGAAGTTATCATCCTGTCATTAATTACATATTTTAGAAAGAAAAAAAAAGTAAAAATTTGAGTAAAAAAAATTAAGCAAAAAAATCTGAGTAAAATACTTACATTTGGAAACTGTTCAGCAAACTTTTTCCACTCACATGTCCTTTCATTGTGTCCTAGCCTATTACACCAACCACATTTCACTTTCTTCCTCATCATAGGCAACAACTCTTTTGTTTTTTTCTTCTTTCTTCCACCAGATGGTTCTTCATCTGCCCCCCTTCTTCTTGCTTTTGATGGCCTTCCTCTTTTTTTCCCAAAGTTTGGAGGAAGGGGAGGTATGTATCCCGTCTTCTCCCACATGTCAACACCAACCATTGGTTGTAAAGCTGAGGAATAAACTGAATTGTATGTCTGAATCGAGTAGCATTGATGAACAAACTCTTCTGGATTCAACTTCTCGGCTCCAATTGCTCTCATTCCATGCCTACATGGGACTCCAGTCAAATCCCACAGCATACATGAGCAAGTCTTAGCCCCTAGATCAACTGAATATCTTCCACCGTCAAAGCTTTCTATCTCATACAGCAAAGAAGTTGACTTGAATGGGATGCATTCACTTGCTTTTGCCATCCTCCTATTCAATTTCTCTCTAATTGATGGGCAAATCAACTTACCTTCCCACAACCTCTCACACTTATCTCTTTTATCTTGCAAGCTCTTCATAAGACTCATTCGTATCCACTCCAACATGG
This sequence comes from Galeopsis tetrahit, assembly GCA_963675135.1. NCBI lineage: Eukaryota > Viridiplantae > Streptophyta > Magnoliopsida > Lamiales > Lamiaceae > Galeopsis > Galeopsis tetrahit. The sequence goes on along the minus strand of OY776125.1, from coordinate 80,971,270 downwards.
TGATGATTGGTTTTTGCCTAGCTTCTACAAGTACACTATTCCATGACTCACAAATGTTGTTTAGCAACAAGTCACATTTGGGAAATGTAGAGAAGTGTGATTTGGACCATTGAGAAGAGGGTCTTTCTTGTAACCAAGCTAAACATTTTTTATCAAGCTCACCTATTGCCCTCATTGCATGATCAAACGCGGGTACTGTGGTAGATCTAGCAGTTGTCCACAATGCATTTTTTAGTGCAGTGCCTCTAAACCCAGCTCGTTTCATGTTTCCATGCAAATGTTTTACACAAAATCTGTTTTCACAACCTGGCAAAACAACTTCAAATGCAGCCAACAGACCTTTTTGTCGATCAGACATAAAGGTGTAGAGATCATCCCTCACAATATTTAGGTCTTCCTTCAACAAACCAAGAAACCAAGTCCAAGTCTCTGTGTTTTCAGTAGTCACTACAGCATATGCTATGGGATATATTTGATTGTTAGGATCTATAGAAACAGCCGTTAATAGCACCCCACCATGTGGACCCTTAAGAAAAGTCCCATCTACACCTATGAAAGGTCTACACCCGGAAAGAAAACCAGCTTTCAGTGCTTGGAAGCACACATAAAACTTACTGAATTTATTTCTGCCACCAGCCCCCTCATCAACACTGATTTTAATTGTTGACCCTGGATTCCTCAACCTAAGAGCATTTGCATAGTCCCAAATCAGATTATATTGCTCCTCACTACTACCTTCAATTAGCTTCTTAGCCTTAACCTTGGCTCTATAAGCCTGGTGTCTAGAGACATGCACCCTGGTTTCTCTTGCAATTGTATTTCGAAACGCATTTATATCCTTCTTAGGATCTGCCCTAAAATCCTCCACATATCTCTTTGAAAGCCAAGTTGAGTTCAAAATTTGAACATGGAATGACACAGCACATGTATGAGAATTATTTATCTTCCTAATCTGGTATGTGTCTTCATCGGGTACTTTTAATGCATTTATAAACCACTCACAATCAAGACATCGAGCATAAATTCTCCTTTTATCATTTTTTGTTATCTTCACATTTCTTTTCTCAACAACCCCATGAGACCTAATTGCATCCTTAAACAGTTGTTTACTACTAAATTTTTGTCCAATCAAGAACTCGGGGTTAAACACAGTAGAGCTTGTAAATGAATTATGCAATCCACTTACACAATTTTCATCGTCAGAACCCAAATCACTACTGAAATCCTCATCTTCACTACCCTCTACCTCTACACTAGTAGACTCGTCGGATTGCTCATTGTTATCTTCATCTTCCTGAACTATACCACACCACTCAGCCTCCTTATCAATTGCTTCCTCAAACAATACATCATCCATGTCGCTATATCCACCACCATCACTCATTACAAACTCACTATCATCAGAATCTACATACCCCTCACTGTTATTACCCTCATCTAACCCCCTCCACCATCAATAAAATCATTTTCTTCTACATCAACTATGAACCCCATAACCTTCCCCTTTCACTACAAGAAAACAGTGAAATTCCAACGGAAAAATTCCAACAGAAAAATAAATCGTTGGAATTTTAAAAATTCCAACAGTTTTTCCAACAACATAAGCCACCGTTGGAAAAATCCAACGGAGATTCCAACATCTTGTGGTAACCGTTGGAATTTACTGTTGGAAAAGGCATTGGAATTTTAAAAAAATAAATTCCTACAAACATTCCAACGGCACCAGACAGTTGGAATGATTATCCTAAATTAAATTATATGTTTATGTCTAATTCCAACAAAATTTCCAACGACATGAATATCATTGGATTTTTTTTTAAATTATTCCAATGAAAATTCCATTGACATTAGATCGTTGGAATGATTTTTCTAAATAAAATTATACTTTATATCTAATTCCAACGGAATTTCCAACGCCAACGCCATATTACTGTTGGATTTTTCTTTAATTATTCCAACGAAAATTCCATTAACACTTACCCGTTGGAATTCTTCATTAAATCAAAGAATATTTTTATATATAATTCCAACAAAAATTTTAATAGACTAAAATCGTTGAATTTTGTTGTTAATTATTCCAATAGAATTTACAACAATCTCATAATTTTGTTAAAAAAATCTCTTACTGTGATAAATATAAAAATCTGAAAGATTAAAAAAATATAAAAATTTGTTAATTACGGATTCTCAAAATTTTCTAGATTTTTGAATTTGAAAAATTTTAAAATTAAAAAAATTATGGAAATTTATATTACAATCAAATTTATATATAGTATAAATAAATCCAAAAAATTCTAAAGATTTAGTTGGAGGCTAAAGGGAAGGGCGGGATTCTCAAAATTTTAATTAGGAAAATTTCAAAGATTTGATTTATTCAATTTTCTAGAAAGATATACTCTAACTTCTTCCTTTTTTTTTCTTCATATATCCAAATCACTTTTAATCCTTCTAGTTTTCTACTCCTTCAGTCTATTGGTGCCTCTGTGTGTGTTCTTTTCCTTTACCTAATTCCTCCTTGCACATTAGGTGAGTTTTCTTTTCTCTTTTTTTTTGTTTTTTTCACTGTGAAAGTAAATATTAATTATTATTATCATTATTTTCGTTTTTTTGTAAACTGCAATTTGTGTGTGAGTATATATATCTCTATATGAGTGTGCTATGTGTGAGTATATATATATGTGCGTTGTGTGTGTGTGTGAGTGTATATATGATATATCGATATGTGTATGAGGTGTGTGAGTGTATATATGATATAACTATATGTGTGTGATGTGTGAATAGTATATATATATATGCGTTGTGTGTATAATTAGTGTATTTACATATTGTTTGTGATGTTTGATGTATATCTATATATATGTATATCTATATATATGTGCCCTATATGTACGACGGTTTGTGCTATATGAGTACATGTCGATATGTCATATGGGTAATGTGTATATAAATATAATAAAATAAGTCGGTGATAATATAGAGTTGTTAATCTCTTGAGCTTGTAATTTTGATAGATAAGACTTTTAGTATTTTTAGAAAATGAGAAAATTGTGTTTTTAATCATATTTCTTAGCGAAAAAATGTCTAATGTTAAAATTCTTGATATTTTGTTATTATCTAAGTTTCAAGCAGTCACATTTGTTTGCTAACCATTATGCATCTTCTTCAGGTCTTCTCGTGATGCAGGGAATATAGATAATGGTGATAATGAAATTGAGAATGAAGAGGATGATCATGCCCTTGGTATTAATGATGGTGATTATGATGATGAAGATGATGCCGAATAATTTGTTTAATTTATTTTTGTTGGTGATGTGAAATATTGGAAGGGTGATCAACACTCTTAGACATTTATGATTGTAATGTTTAGAATTTATTATTTTTGTTATGACACCGGATATTTTAAATTGGAGTATTTGATTTTGAAGTTATTATATATTTTTTGAACTTGATTATATATTTGAATTATGGTATGTTGTGTAATTAATTTCGATTGATTTTGGTATGGATTTTTAATATAGCAAAAATTTGACTTGAATAAAATTCCAATGGAAAAAATCATTGGAATTGACAATGAAATTTGTGATGGAAATTTTCCAATAGTTGAATATTCCAACAGTACATATCTGTTGGAATAAAAATTCCTACGATTTTTTGTTGTTGGAATTTGTGTAGGAATTTACATTTATAATTTCCAACAATTAAAATTCCAATGGTTAAAATTCGTTGGAAAAAATTCCAACGACAAATTACCGTTGGACTTGTCGATGGAATTTACGGTGGAAAAAATTTCAACAGGTGAAAATTCCAACGATCAAGATCTGTTGGAATGTACCGTCGGAATTTTTTTCCGCTGGAAATTTCATTGGAATTTTATGATTCCAACACCCACTTTTCCAACGGTCGTATTTTCGTTGGATTCTCCGTTGGAATCATTGATTCCAACGGAAAAAATGCAAAAAACCGTTGGAATTTTTCTGTTGGAATTTCGTTATTTTCTTGTAGTGTTTCCCTTTCCATTATCATCATTATTAGTAGCCTTAAGAATGCCCTTCCTCTTTCCCTTATCAACCACCATAGACTGCCTATCCCCACTTTCAACATATATATGAACCTCAAATGACTTAAAATCAAGACTTAAATATAAATCATTTCCATGCATAATTTGTGTTAATACGTTGCATGAATCAAGCCTATAATACTTATTAGGACCATTTAACCCTAATTGTGCAACTAATCCATCAATTTGTTCTACAGAAATTCCAAGTATGTTCACATAATCAAAAGAACTTACTTCACCTCCTTCATATGCAAGGTTTTCATTTTTCTCTTCCCAAGAAATTTTTCCCCCGTGATGAATATGAATTGTGTACCACACCTCTTTTTCACCTACAAACATATATTTTTAATAAATGATTATAACTTTATAGTAAAATCAACTTCTGAAAATATATTCATTACTCTTTAATGCAAAGAGATTTCAATTTTAAACAAAGCCAAAATAAGTAAGTAGTTTACTCTGTTTCTGTTTTCCAACCAAGCCAAAAAAAAGTAAGTAGTGAAACTTTTAATTACATAAACAAGGGGAGACAAAAATGTCAAATATTTTATTCATATCTATAAATTATTTTATTGAATTATTTTACTAATAACTTAATTTTGCTGTGACACTTACTGATCATTCCAGTAGAATCAAAATAATGAAAATGAAGGTATGTGAGATTCTTGGATTTGGCTTTAATGTGAAGCTCTAGTCTAATTCAATTCCCTTTGATAATGCAATGGATTTGATTATGAAAATTTTATCACTCTCTCACACCATCTACATATAGAGAGACAAAAATATACATCAATTCTAAAACTTATATTTGTTGAACAGTAGAGGTTTTCTACATTCATTTGAATGTTTTTGACAAATTTACTAAACTTGTGTCATATTAAACATATGACCTAGATATAAACATATTACAACTCACAATAAGCATAAAATTTTTGTTTTTTATGCTTACGAAAAATAGATTACAAACTCACAGTAAGCATAAAAACAGATTACAGACTCACACTAAATCTTAAAAATACACAAGAAAAATTGTAATAAACACAAAATCATCAAATGGAATCACCAAACGATCAAAATAAATTTGTCAAACTTGCAGAACTTGTACGAAAACAGAGCCTAAAGAAAATCCATAATTATGTACGCAAAAATAAGAAAACAGGGCAAAAAGAAAACCCTTTATTTTGCAGAAATTTGGGGAATTAAAAACCTAAGATTTTCAGATGAACTTACGTCGTGGGGGATGTTCTCCAACCTTGCCTTGTCGCAGCATCTTCAGTGGGTGTGATTTCAGCGGCGTGCGATTTCAATATCTTCAATTTTGAGTGCCATTTCAAAGTTTTTCGATTTCAGCAGAACTTAGCGTGCGATTTGGGGTGGCGACTTCAGGATTTTTTGATTTTGTGTGCGATTGGGGTGCGTTTTCAAGGCTTTGTGATTTGGGGCGCGATTTAGGGTTTTGGGATTTGGGGTGTGATTTCAGCGTATCGCGATTTGGGGTGTGAATGGAGGGTATCGCGATCTGGGGATGGTTCTTACAGGATGCTTTGATTGATGATTTCAGTGAGTAGCCTTGGATTTGAGATTGTTCTTTGCGAGGTTTCAAGGGTTTCTTTTTTGAGATTTTGATTGCTTTTGGATATTTGATCGAAAATGAGGAGTTGCGTGTTTTTTGTTTCAGATATTAACGGCGCGTGTATTGCACGCTACCAATTCCGTTAATCTTTGACGGGAAAATTACGTGGGACCATTTTTGCTTAAAATGGGACCATTTTCGTGAGCAGTCATTCTCCTGGGACCAAAATTGCATTTTTCCCAACTCGATTACTACCTATGGAATGCGCAACGCTTCTAGTTAGAAAAATATTTTGTTCTTTCTTGTAGATTAGTGCACTCTTATAAACCCGAATATTTGTGTACTCAATCATAGTCGTTTATTAGGAAAATATGTTAGATCTATAAGGGAGATAGTTTCGTATTTTTCTAGTAACTTTTCAAACTCAATCTGAGTTGTAGTTGTTCAAAATTAAACCTTACAAGGTTTTTGATTTTGTTTCACTGATATTAAGAGTTAATATAAGTGATTCGTGTAGATTAATTATTTAATCTACACAATTTTTGAAATACTCTTTGCAAAGTGTTTGTTTAAATTCCGCTGCTCATTGTTGTCTGGTCTGTGCCAACACTACAGACAACATCTCTGTATATCGCACGCACGCACACTTTCACTCTCTTTCATCCTCTACTCCCTCTGATTTTTCAATTAAGCTCTCCTTTTCAACACCTTCATCTATACCTGCAACATCTCCACCTTCAACAAGGTTCAAAGATGGAAGTTGTAGGGAGATCACAGTGCTTATTTCAGCAGCCACTGAGTCATCCTGAATGATTAAGGGCTGATCAGTGTCCAACTCTCCTGACACTGAATAGGCCTTAATCAAACCAGCCTCTAAAGTAGGAACCTCAACATCTTTAGGCTGTGCCTTGGGTTCAGAAGAACCTTCATTGGAAGATGTATCTTTGGTTGTGTTACCACCCTTGGTCAACACCTCTGATGAAGCAGAGCCTTTCCTATGATAGGTTAAGAGAGGGGTTGAAGGCAAATTGGATTCAGAAGGGTTGGGATTGGTTTCAGGAGGATTGGGTTTTGAAGGGTTTGTGGGATCATCAGGGGAGTCATCATCATTTGAGCTACTATCAGGGTGTCTGATGCCCTTAGCTTTTCTTTCCTTCTCCTCAATGATCTTCTCATCTACTAACTTTGAAAAAACATCCTCATCAATGAGGAATCTTGTTTTTAATACACCAGCAAAGTGTAGCAATCTGCTTTCCTCCACTTGCCACCAGTTTGCACCCTTATCTTGGATGACTTGTGATATCTCCATTATGGTTTTGTCTTTCACATCCACAAGCATCCTCAAATCATGAAATATCTTCTGAATTCTTGGAAATTTAGCAAGTTGTGGATACAAACTGTCCACAGTAGCCTTGGCTCCACCTCTGAGCATACTCTCATAAGTATACTCCTCCTCATCTCCACTTGAATGGGGACTTTGGGTTATAGGGGAGTTGGCTCTGTCTTCTCCTAGAGTGGCTTTAGGGAGCTTAAGTTCAGGGATGTTGGCTTCAGAAGGGTTGGGTGCATTTGAAGGTACTTCAGTTGCTTTTGAGAGCAATGGATCTAAAGGGGCTTTGCTCAGGGGGGTTGGCTCATGAAGTGCAGCTTCTAAAAGCTTTGAATAATTGAGCATAGATGAGTCAAGGGGTGATTGCAATCTTGTCTCATCTACAACTAAGTCTGCAAGCACATCTATCCCACTTCTTTGCACACTCCCTTCTGGAGAATATCTATTTGTAAGATTGACAGGGGTGATTGGTTGGTTTGTGGGAGTAACATGAGTTTCAGGGGAGTTGGGATCAGGATTCTGAGTTTCAGGAAGGTTGGCCTCTATTGGTTGACCTTCAGGGACCTTGGATTCTGGAGTTCCAGAACCAGAAGAGTTGGTTCTTGATTTAGACTTGGTCCTGCTTTCAGCTCTGCTCTCTCTTAGAGCAAGTTGTAGAGACTTTTCCTCCTGAAGCTCTAACACCTTTTCAGTAGGCTTGGCCCTTCTCTTGCTAGCCCTACTGCTCCCACTGCCTTCTCCATCCTTCTCAGGGACAACTTCCCTGGGCCTCTTATCACCCTTAGACTTTTGTCTAGTCTCATTGTATTTTTGCCTCAGCTCTTCTGAGTGATCAGAAGGCACTTGCACACCTTCTTCAGCAACCTCTTCGATTTCAGTTGAGGCTCCTGAATTTTCTTCTGAAGGAATTTGAGACACCTTTCTTGTCTTCACAACTCTGACCTTAGTCCTTTTCTTCAACTTTGGCTTTTCTTCAGCTTTCTCTTCAGCAGGTTTGGCCAGTTGCAACCTTCTTTGCTCAGTTTTCTTACTAAGCTTTCTGAACATTATTTTCTGGGCAGGGAGGGGCTTTGCAAAGGTTTGCATTTGTGAATAGTGTGAAAACCTTTCAATCAACAAGCTTGCCCTGGTGCAATACTTGAGTTTTCCTTCCAATACAACCTTATAGTGAGCTTTCACTTTGAATTTGGCCTTTTCCTTCATCATCTCAGACAAGATGAAGGTCCTCCAATCAAACTTGATGCCCTTGTCACTAGCATCAATAACTACAACCATAATCCTTATTCTTGGATGGCTGACCTGCTCCAAGCTTCCAGTGTTGCTCAAGAGACTCTTGGTGATTACCTCAAAAAGATTTAGAAATTTTGGCTTAAGAGTTCTCTTGTGTTGTGTTGAAGAGATGGGACCTGGGACCAATAGCCATTCTTGTGCTATCTCCTCTTCATGGTCAGCACCATAAAATTTTGGATTCCTTCCCTTGGAAGGTAATCCAAAAGCTCCTTCAAGGTCTTCCTCAGAGAATTTCACCCTGTGAAATCTCTCTTCCTCCTCTCCCTCTGCTACATAAGAAAGTCTTGTAGCAACTTCACCATCTTCAGGCTTACCTCTCCACTTGAGGAAAGCAAAGAACTCAGCCATATAGCTCTCCAGACAAGAGCTTGGCCTTTCTTCCATGAACTTCTTGATTCCAGCTCTTCTCAGCCATCTAAGAGTTGGAGTTACCTCAGGGTCTTCACTTTCAAAAGATGCAATAGGCTCAAAGTGAAGGCTGTTCTTGTTGCTTAGATAGCCAAAATCAAGGTCTAGAGCCTTGTTGGAGATATCAATGATCATTTCTGGTCTGATTTTGGGAGCCATTGAAGGTTACAGAAATGAATTTGAGTGAGTTTGAGAGTGTTTGAAGAAGATGAAAGCTAGGGTTTCGAATACTTGGGGAAGAAGTGTTTGTGGGGGTTCTTAAGACTTGTGAATATTCTAAAAAGAATGTTTGTCAATGAGTTGGTGAAGTCTTGAGGCAATTCAACGGTTAACAACAATGGAAAATAAAATTGGACAACCAGGATTGATTTCAGGGGAGTTGGCCAATTTTGATCCAATGGTAAAAAACCAATGTAACAGTGAGTAATTGGTTTTATTCAAAACATGGAAGTTATTTAATATTAGTTAATGGTTGGGGAGTTTTCAAGGTAGATCATGGCTTGAAAAAGTGTAATGCAAACAAGAGTTAAATCTTGGCATTTAATGCATGGAAAGTGACCTTTTGGGTGGGAGACAAATTAAATCCCAAAAAGATGATATCTGTATATGGAATGAGACATATTTCAAAATAGCCAATGATTACCCAAAATAGGTGCTTATCAAACCTAGATTTGGTTTGATAGCCAGGACAACTTATCTGACCCCACTTGGACAAGTGTCCTGAAGAGATGTGGACAAGTGTCCTGAATTTCAATGGACAAGTGACCTGAATGATTGAGGTCACCTCTTCTGAATTTCAGTAGACTTGACAAAGTCTGCTGAGCACCATTTCAGTTCCCTTTACTCCCATTAACTTCAATAGAATTTACTTGTCCAACTTCCCTGGATCAAGTAATCCTAATTCTGCTGATAGCTCTAGAAATCTTGCCTCTGCAAGTGGCTTAGTCAATATATCAGCTTTTTGATGATCTGTGTGGATTTTCACCAACTTTATGTCCTTCTTCTACACATGGTCTCTGATGAAGTGATGCTTGATGTCCACATGTTTGCATTTAGTGTGCAAAACTGGATTCTGTGATATTGCAATGGCACTATTGTTGTCACAGAAGATAGGCACTTCAGCAGAGTTGACATTGTAGTCTCTTAGTTGTTGTCTCAACCAAAGAATCTGAGCACAGCAACTTCCAGCTGCAACATATTCAGCTTCAGTGGTGGAGGTAGCCACTGTGTTTTGCTTCTTGGAGAACCAAGATATGAGTTTGTTGCCCAAGAATTGACAAGTCCCTGAAGTGGACTTTCTGTCAATTCTACATCCTCCATAATCAACATCTGAGTTGCCAGTTAACTCAATGTTGTCATCAGCACGGTACCAAAGGCCTAGATTTTCAGTACCTTTGAGATACCTCAAGATCCTTTTTGCAGCATCAATATGGCTTTTCTTAGGATTTTCTTGAAACCTTGCACAAACACCTACTGCAAAGGTGATGTCAGGTCTGCTGGCAGTGAGGTAGTGGAGTGAACCAATTATTCCTCTATACTCAGTAGAGTTGGTTGGGATACTACTCTCATCAGGATCCATCTTCCAATTTGTGTTCATTGGGATCCTTACTGGCTTGCTAGTTGTACACCCAAATTTCTTGATCATTTCTCTGGTGTACTTGGCTTGATTGATGAAGATTCCTTCTTTAGATTGCTTGACTTGAAGTCCCAAAAAGAAATTCATCAGACCCATCATGGACATCTCAAACTTGCTTTGCATGAGCTTGGAGATCTTCTCACACAGCTTCTCATTGGGGGATCCAAAAATTATGTCATCCACATAAATTTGGACAAGCAAGATGTCCTCTCCTTCAGTGATTCTGAAGAGAGTTCTGTCCACAGTTACTTTGATAAAACCATGATCTAAGAGGAACTGTGACAGGGTGTCATACCAGGCTCTTGGAGCTTGCTTGAGTCCATATAGAGCTTTCTTCAATCTGTAGACTTGATTTCCAATCTCAAAGCTAGGTGGTTGCTCCACATAGACTTCTTCTTTTAAAACTCCATTCAAGAAGGCACTCTTGACATCCATTTGGTATACTTTGAACCTCTTGTGGGCTGCATAGGCTAAGAAAAGTCTGATTGCCTCTAGCCTTGCCACAGGTGCAAAGGTCTCATCATAGTCAATGCCTTCTGATTGACAATAACCTTTTGCCACTAATCTGGCCTTGTTTCTGACAATCACATCATTTTCATTTTTCTTGTTCTTGAACACCCACTTGGTTCCAATAACATCTTGATGTGAAGGTCTATCCACCAGCTCCCATACATCATTTCTGGTGAATTGGTTTAGCTCTTCCTGCATTGATGTGATCCAGTTTGCATCTTGAAGTGCTTCATCAATGTCTTTTGGTTCCTGTTCTGATAAGAAACAACAAAACAGAGCACTTTCACCATGAAAACTTCTGGTTTTGACTCCTATACTTGGATCACCAAGTATCAGATTAGTAGGATGGTCAGATAACCAAGTCCTCCTTTTTCTGATCCCTTCAGTAGAGTTGTCCTCTACTAAAGTTGAGTCACCGGTGTTATAGAATTCAGGATAGTTGAATGCAGGATCTAATTCAGGATCATATTCAGGGATGTTGTCCTCAATGTTAGGAACATTGGTATTTTCAACATTTATGGTTCCCCCTGGAATATTGGATCCATTAACTACCTCAGCAGAGCCTGCTTCTTCATTGGTAGTTGTTACTTGAGTGTGAACTGGGATTGGATCATTCAGTTCACCATTTCCTTCAGTGGGGTTTGCTTCAGGAATGTTGCCTTCGGGATTGTTGTCCAGTGAAGCATTTTCAGGGAGATTGGCTTGGACAACATCTATGAATTCAGTGTCCTTATCTTTTAGGCTTAATCTGGTTGTTATTTGGGTGATCTCTTCAGTGTCTAGGTTTTTGTTCCTGATCTCAAAGATGGATTCATCAAACACAACATGAGGTGTTTCCTCCACAACAAGGGTTTTCTTGTTGTAGACTCTGAAAGCTTTACTGATTTGAGAGTATCCAAGAAATACTCCCTCATCAGCTTTGCTATCAAAGGTTTCAACTGTTCTTTCCCATTATTGTGAATGAAGCACTTACAACCAAATATGTGAAAGTATGACACTTTAGGCATTCTTCCTTTCCAGAGTTCATAGGGGGTTTTGCCTTGCCCCTTAGTAATCAAACACCTATTTTGAGTATGGCATGCAGTATTTATGGCTTCAGCCCAAAACCTCTTAGGTAGATTTGAATCAGCAATTAAAGTTCTAGCAGCTTCTTTTAAGGTTCTATTTCTTCTTTCTGTAACTCCATTTTGTTGAGGAGTTCTAGCTGCTGAGGTTTCATGAGCTATTCCATTTAATGTGCAATACTCATTGATGTATGAATTTATGAACTCAGTGCCTTTATCAGATCTTATCTTGATAATGCTAAGGCTTTTCTCATTTGACAGTCTCTTTAAAAGTTCAGGCAATTTGACTTGTGTTTCCTTCTTATTAAGGAGAAATACTACCCATGTGAACCTAGAGAAGTCATCTACTACTACCAATGTGTATTTTCTACCATTAATACTTGCAGGGGTAATTGGTCCAAATAAGTCCATATGTAAAAGTTCAAGTACCCTTTCAGTAGATATGACTGGTTTTCCCTTGAATGAGGCTTTAATCTGTTTTCCTTCTTGACATGGTTTACACACATGTTCTTTAATGAAAACCTCATTAGGCATTCCTTTAACTAATGCATTCCTAGCAAGTTTGTTCATTGATTTAAAGTTCAGGTGGTTTAGCCTCTTATGCCACAACCAGCTTTGTTCACTAGTGCTCTTAGCAATGAAACATGCAGCATCAGTAGACTTGTCCCAGTCTGCAAAATACACATTTCCTATCCTAGTTCCAGTCAATAGAGTTTGTTGAGTCTTATCTTTGATTAAGCATTTTCCACTTAAGAACTCAACATTGAAGTCTTTATCACAGAATTGACTGATACTTAGGATGTTATATTTGACACCAGCCACATAAGACACATTGGATACTTTGATGTTACCAATCATCAAAGTACCATAACCTTTTGTTGTTGCTTGTGAGCTGTCTCCAAATGTGACATTTGGGCCTTCTTTTTTAATAAAATCAGTGAGGAGTTCCTTGTTTCCAATCATGTGCCTTGAACATCCACTGTCAAGATACCATGCTGACTTTTTGCTCATACTCCTCTTCTTGTGGCCCAAAGGTACCTGCAATTAGATAGGTTTAGGTAACCTTTGAGTTTTGGGTCCTGAGAGGTTAGCTGTACCTTTAGGAACCCAAACTTGTCTAATAACCCTGATTGATTCAAGGTGGCTAAGTTGTTTTCCTTGTGCATCAACATACACAACCTTTCCCTTAAATGCCTTTGGGAAGGTGTGTGTGAAAGTGTTAACTCTGTAAGTTTCAGGAGAGTTTTCAAATCTCCTAACTTATGAGTTCTTAGTGTAACTTGATGAAATTTTTGAGGAAAGACCTTTTTATGACCATTACCCTTTGGCATGAAGGGTTTTGGTTGTCTCATTTTATTTTGCCTTTGAGGATGGTTGTCCTTAGGTCTATTCAGCTGAGGCTTTCTCAGAAGAGTTGGCCTTGGCTGATTATACCTTGGATAACTCCTCTGAACATTGTTCAGGAGAGTTGCCCTTCCATTGGGTCTACTCTGCTGACCAACATTCCTCTTGTGTTCAGGGACTTTGGCCATTTCCTTAGGTTTGAGCCTAGTCTCCTGAAGCACTTGAGTTGGCAAATCATCCATTTTGCCCTTTCCTTTGTTCAGTGGCTGTATTTGGCAGGGATTCCGTATACTGAGACAAGACCAAACAGCTCAACAGGAAAGAGGAAGCAATCTGACAGCTCGTCTCCTTCTCCCAAAATTCATCGTGGTGAGACTTGCCAAACAAATTTGTATACATGTATATGTGTGTGTACATAAATATTCAATAATGCATATCAGGCTTCATATTCACTGATTAATCTCAAGACTTGATATTAACAGGGCCAAAGTCGGGACAGAAAAATGCAAGCAAGATAACAATTCCAGATTCGAATACTGAAGAATCGATATTAATGGCTCCTTTGAAACCAAGGACTGGATATCACATCTTCCTTAAATTGGAGACTCATAAATCAAAGATGACTCTTGGAGAGAGATCCAAATCCAATACTCAAAATCTTCCAGAAAAGGCTCCTGTTGCATGGAGAGCTCTTTCGGATGAAGAAAAATTGGTAATTTACCTTTACTCTGTGTTCCTCCTCGTATTATTATTATTTTTCAAATTTTCACTTTTATCAGACAATTAGACATCATAAATATAGTAGACATCATCTGGATCATTAACACGTGTTTGGTACTCTTTGCAGCCATATATTGAGGCCAGTAAAATGGACAAGGAGAGATACTAGAAAACCAGAATGCGAACAACCCAACTTTGCATGAAAAAGAGCAACAACAAAACCAGAATGCTAACAACCCAACTTTGAATGAAAAAGATCAGCAAGAAAACCAGAATGCTAAGAGCCCAAGTTTGAAATGTTATTTATTAGGTGACATTGTAACACTAACAAGCATATGTATGTTACTAGCTACCTATTTACACATGTGACACCTATTCCAGTGCATTAAAAATTTGAGAGACAAGATGGAGTTTCTGTGGACTAGGTGGGATGACTTAGATAGAGGTCGTTTGAGAGAAGACGAGTTTCTGTGGACTAAGTGAGATGATCTAGATAGAAGTCGTTTGAGAGAAGGCTCGGTGGTCTTAGTTTGAAGGGGATGATTGTTGGGGTCAAACAATGAGACTAGCATCTCTATTGATATAATGAAACGAGACTTATATATGGAAACCAAAAAAAAAAAAAAAAAGTGACGAGGGCTTGACCAAAAGCGAACAATATCATACTAATGTCACGATACTAATGTCACGCTGACATACTTTCCGTTACCCTAACAAATCCTCTAAAATTCGTTCCCTAATTTTAAAAAAGAAATGACATTCACTACAAAAAAAGGGCGTTTTGGGGACGAATTTACCGACGGATTTTCCGTCGGCCGCCGAGGTTACCGACGGAAATACCGACGGAAAGTCGGCCGTCCCCTTTCTCGGCGTCAGCATTTTTTGCCGACGGATTTTTGAATTCCGTCGGCATTTCCCGACGGAAATACCGAGGGAAAATGCCGACGGAATGTCCGTCGGCATTCCGGACAACCCGTTTAACAAACCGGGTCAACATTCCGTCAGTAATTCCGTCGGAAACAGTGAATTAAATAATTATAGAAGAAATTAGAATAAATTAAAATAATTATAAACGAAATGAATTAAATAATTAAATGCCGACGGAAGCCGACGGATATTCCGTCGGTATAATGCCGACGGAATATCCGTTAGTATAATACCGACGGAATATCCGTCGGCATTTGACCGACGGAATATCCGTCGGCATTTGACCGACGGAATATCCGTCGGCATTTGACCGACGGAATATCCGTCGGCATATCCGTCGGTAAAACAAAATATGAATAAAAAAAATATAATTTCTAAATTAACATACCGACGGAATATCCGTCAGTAAAACAAAATATTAATAAAAAAAATATGCGTGGCCGGGGAGGCCCCGACCAAAATTTCATTTTCCGACCAGAATTACATTTTCGGAGAGGTTGGGAATGTGAAGAAATTTCGTAAAAAATGTCATTATGTAAAAATTAAAATATTATGTAATGAAACAATAATATTACATGAAATATTATGTTGGGAATGTGAAGAAATTGGCATTGTTTTTAACAAATCAAATTAATTAGTAGCTTACTTGATCATTATCATCATCATCTAATACGTACTTCCAGAAACTGACGGTGGCTTCGTCTTCTTCCAGTCTCCGGCGAAGGGCGGCAACTTCGTCTACTTCAAGGAAACAACCAAAAAATTAAAAAAAAAAAATCGATGTTGAAGTTCAAAATTTTTCAATCTAAACTCAAAATCACTTACGTAGGAGTCGGCCAACTTATTAAAACGCCGGAGGAGCACAGATTGGGCGGCGGCCATGCTTCACGTTGGAGAGAAATCGTCGCGGAAGATTGGTGGAGAGAAACCGGCGCGGGAATAGGGCCGGTGAGGTCGCCGAAAAGTTGGTTGGAGAAGAGGATCGAGTAGGGATCGTAAAGAGGAAAGTTTGGAAAGAGTGAAAGAAAATCCTAGGTTGAGTTATATATAAGGATTTATTTTCCGTCGGCATGTTCAAATACCGACAGATATTCCGTCGGTTTTTTTCAAAAAGTAAATACCGACGGATATTCCATCGGTATTTTTCAAAAAAGTAAATACCGACGGATAATCCGTCGGCATTTTTCAAAAAGTAAATACCGACGGATAATCCGTCCGTCGGTATTTTTTGCGATTTTTTTTTTTTTTTAAATAATTCAATTTTTACCTAATAAATTACCAAAACCCTAAACCCTACTATATACTGTACCTACTAATTCATTTCTTCCACATATATTAATATATATATTAGTTGTGACTTATATTTATAGTAAATTAAATTTTTATAATTTGTACCTAAATGATAAATAATTAATTAACTTTTATAAAATGTGGAAGAAAGTTAATTCCGTCAGCATTTTGGCGATTTTTTTTTTTTTTTTTGAAATAATTCAATTTTTTCTATATACTATATACTAGACCTAATAAATTACCAAAACCCTAAACCCTACTATATGCTAGACCTACTAATTCATTTCTTCCACATATATTAATATATATATTAGCTGTGACTTATATTTATAGTAAATTAAATTTTTATAATTTGTACCTAAATGATAAATAATTAATTAACTTTTATAAAATAGGAAATAAATACATTACATTAATTGAATTAATTTTCATCTTCATCGTCTTCATCCTCCTCTTCGTCCTTATCCTCCTCCTCCTCATCATCATCTTCCTCATCCTCCTCCTCATCCTCATCTTCTTCATTCTCCTCTTCATCCTCATCTTCATTCTCCTCTTCATCCTCTTCTTCATCCCCCTCCTCTTCACCTTCAATTTCGATTAATTGGGGATTTGCAGCCGTCAAGGGTACAGAAAGATTGAAATCTCCCGTAAAGACTTCAGTTGGAGTCTCTATTTGTTCTGCTTGAAATTGAGATTCATCTTCAGTATTTTTGTCCTTTTTAGGGACTTCTACCATTGACCTTGCCTTTACTTTGCAAACAGCGTGCCATTCATAACCACGTGGAGCTCCCGGATATGTGCAGTAGTATACTTGAGATACTTGATGGGCAAATACAAATGGATCATCCCCAACATACGCCCTTTTCGAACTAACATAAACGAGCTTGTACTCCGGGAGAATTCTTGTTCCTAGATGGCCTGAATCAAACCAATGACACTTGAACAACACTACAGTCTTTGTTGGATATCCTGGATATTCTACTTCGACGACTTCCCGTAACACCCCAAAGTAATCACTTGCATCTGCATTGTAATTCGCACTGCTAACGCAGACGCCACTGTTGGTAGTTGCCTTTGTCGATGCATACCCAGACGTATGAAATCTGTAGCCCTTCACAATATAACCGTTGTAAGTCTTTACACGACGTAGTGGTCCCTTGCTGAGATCTCGTAAGAATCGACTGTCTAGAGCGTTATCCCGTCCCTATACGACTCAATTTAAAATTAATTAAAATAAATATTAATTTATTTACGTAAAACATAATTAATTAAATGGTACTCACATAACGTTCGAACCATCGGGAAAATTCACGTTGAATACGAGCATCTATATATGCATCTGAGATGTTTGGTTCTGCTCGTCGTAGTTCTTGAGTGTATATCCTAATTCACAACATTCAAAAACTTGGTTAATATTAAATGACATAAATGAAGTGGTATTTAAATAGACGATTTATATATGAAATACTTACTCAATGTATGGCTGAACTTCATCACAATTCAACAACACATACGTTTGTGCTATTTCCGCCTCCGAGTTCGTCTCCCAATATCGTTCAGTGGGTTTTCCTATTGGCCGTCCCTTAGCCTTAGACTTGAATATGGAGAGCATTCCATCGACCTCTTCACTAATATCGTCAGCGGATGTACCACCGAAGTTACGTGGAGCACTTCTTAACTTTGTGTTGACGTGGTCTTCAAAGTAATAAGAACAAAACATGCCAACCTCTTCATTCAAATAAGCATTCACAATCGATGCTTCAACGTTTGCCTTTTGTTTAGCATTGCGTTTCAAGTTGTGGAGATACCTGATATACACACATAGAGTCGGCAATTTGGGCCCGAACCGATGGGCCGGCCCGGCCAACCCGAAGCCTAGTATGGGCTGGGCTCTAAAATTATAGGCCCATAAAAAGCTGGGCCTATTTGGCCCGACAGCCCATGGGCAGCCCATGTGGCCCGATCATTTTTTTTTAAGGTAAATAAACAATTAAAATTATTTACAATACTATATATACTAAAATATTAGTATTATATTTTTAATTTTGTTTTGATTTTAAAATTTGAACTTATGAATTATTTATAATTCTATTTGAACTTGATAGATAGTGTAATGTTATACTCCGTACTAGTTATGTCCGTTTATAAATTATGTATAATTAATATATTAGTAATGTATATTTTTAATTATAATTATTTGTATAAATAAAAAATATATATGAGAATGTGACCATTACCTAATAAGTTTATACTCCCTCCAGCTTAACTTTCACACTTACTGTTCACCCCCTTTTTTAAAAATATTATAATAAATAGAATTTTGAGATATAATTTTATAAAAAAATAAATAAGTGAGTTGACTTGTGTGTATGTATGTACCATAAAAATAATAACATTAAATATAATATTTTAGATATTGTATGGGTAGAGATTCTAAAGGACCGAAAAAGTAGGTATAAAAGTTAAGTTCGGACGGAGGGAGTATATATAAAGAGTATACTTTTTGCTAGAAATATTTTTTTTATCTCATGGGGTGGAACTTGCAATGTACATTAATGCAATAATGGTTATGGTCGTTTATAAATTATGTGTAGTTACTAGTTAATACTCCCTCCGTTTTTTAATAAGTGTCACTTTGGCTTTTTAACTAATTTTAAATTAAGTGTCATTCTAGAGTTTTTTCTTAAATTTTGACTATTTTATCCTTATTCATTTACCATAAATATTTTTCATTAATAAATTCCACAAAAATTGTTTATACCAAAATTAATTTAGTTTATGAATACTAGCTACATTTTTAACTACATTCTTTATCAAACAAAATTTCTATATTAAAATTAGTTATAATTAATGAAGGGTGATATCGACCACAATTTATAATCTTAATTTGTTGAAAAAAACTAAAATGACACTTATTAAAAGATGGAAGGAGTATATAATTTTTGCAAGAAATATTTTTTTTTAAAAAAATTATGTAATGGGCTGGGCTGGCCCGCTAGCCCAGTAGCCCAGATATGCTAGGCTGGGCTCCAGTTTTATAGGCCGGACCAGTTCATGGGCCGGCCCGGCCTAGCCCACGAACATCACTTGGCCCGATGGGCTGGGTTGGGCTGGGCCGGGCGGCCCGATTTGCCAGCTCTATACACATATATATATATATATATATATATATATAAAACTTATACGAATGCATGTGTAATTGTAATGAAATAAAAAAAGTAAGATTTTACCTTTCAAATGGGTACATCCACCTGTATTGCACCGGACCACAAATTCTCGCTTCATACGCTAAGTGAACGGGTAAGTGTTCCATCGAGTTAAAGAAGCTAGGTGGAAAAATTTGTTCCAACTTACACAAAATCACTGAAATGTCTTCATCTAAACGAATCATATCATCGATCGTGATCGTTGTAGCCGTTAAATCTCTAAAAAATAGACTTAATTCAGTGATAGCCCTCCACACATTGAGAGGAAGAAGTTCTCGGAACGCAATCGGTATCAAGCGTTGCATAAATACATGACAATCATGACTCTTCATCCTTGCAACCTTACCCGTTGTTGTGTCTACGCATCGACTCAAGTTCGACACGTAGCCGTCCGGAAAGTTCAACTCCTTTATCCACCTACACAATCTTTGTTTTTGTGGCTTATCCAGTGTGTAGCTAGCCTTTGGAAATTTACCTGTACGCTCATCCTTTTTCAACTCTGGACGGCGACAAAGAGTGTCCAAATCCTCCCGAGACTTTGGAGTGTCTTTCGTCTTGCCTTCCGTGTTCATGATTGTGTGGAACACATTGTCAAACACATTCTTTTCAATGTGCATCACATCCAAATTGTGTCGTATCAATAGTGAACTCCAGTATGGTAAGTCCCAAAAAATACTCCTTTTGTTCCAACCACCCTCAATTCCTCTGTTGTGTTCCGCTGCATTTTCCTCAGTACTTTTTTTCAACCCCGTCACTTGAACCTCATATAACAACCTACGTCCTGTACGGAGAGTAAATTATAAGTGACACTAAAAGCAATAGATAAATATACGTTTAGTACTCGATTATTAAATAAATGTATAAAATACCATCTCGTAGTGGAGGTCGATTGTTTGTGACTGCTCTGTTTTTTACGAAGTTCTTCTTATTTCTTCGAAACGGGTGACCTTGAGGTAAGAACCTACGGTGATTATCGAACCATGAAACTTTTCTACTCACCGGGAGACTGAAAGCTTCAGAATTCTCCATACAATACGGACATGCTTTCTTTCCGGCCATACTCCACCCGGACAACATACCATATGCAGGAAAGTCGCTAATGGTCCATAAAAGAGCAGCACGCATCGTGAAGTTCTGCTTTCTAAAAACATCGTATGTTTGGACTCCATTCTCCCATAAGAAGATCAAGTCTTTTATAAGAGGTTGGAGATAAACATCCAGTTTGTCCTTTGGATTCGTTGGTCCAGGCACCAATACAGTCAGAAACATTGTTTGAGGTTTCATGCACATCCACGGAGGAAGATTATATGGAGTCAGTATCACCGGCCACAAAGAATACTGCTTCCCATGCATCCCAAACGGTGCAAAACCATCATTACACAAACCTAATCTCACATTCCTAGGTTCACAACCAAAATTTGGAAACACGTTGTCAAGATGTTTCCAGGCCTCTGAGTCTGCCGGATGTCGCATCTCCCTCGACTCAGCCGAAGAGGAATCTGTAGCATGCCACGTCATGTGTTGTGCAGTGGCACTTGATTGATATAATCTCATCAAACGGGGAATGATAGGAAGGTAGTACATCTTCTTATATGGCACTTTCTTCTTTGTCTTCTTCGTTTGACCACCAGGTCCCTTTCGACGTGCCTCTTTGTACCGAGGATGGCCACACAATCTACACATATTCAGACTGCTATCTTCGTCACCCCAATATAACATGCAACCATTCACACAACAATCAATCTTCTCAACCGGCAAACCAACATTCTTCAACATTTGTTTACTTTGATGAAACGTCGTAGGCACCTTATTATTTTGAGGACAAATTTCACTGCATAACTGTGTCACTTGCTCATATGCCCTGTTAGAAAGCTTGTTCTCGGTCTTAATGTTCATGAGTCGTGCATTAAATGACAACTGTGAGTGGGATTCACAACCCGGATATAAATCTTCTTCGACTAATTTGAGCATCTCATAAAACCGAAATGCCTCATTCGTCGGCTCCTCTTCCATGTTTGAAAACCCAGCTTCCCTGATCATTGTTTGATACATATTCGGTTCTTCGTCCCCAAACTGTTTTTCTTCGTCCCCAAAGTGTTGTTCTTCGTCCCCAAACTATTGTTCTTCGTCCCCAAAGTGTTGTTCTTCGTCCCCAAACTGTTGTTCTTCGTCCCCAAACCGTTGTTCTACCTCGTTACTAGTGCCAACATGATCGAAATTTGCTTCTTGTTGATAGATTCCAACAGTGTAATAGTAAAACACTTCATCAAATCTATAAGGCCAACGTGTTTCGCCATGACTAGTCCAATTATAATAATTATCAACGAAACCATTCTTCACAATATGTACTAGGACCTCATCAATCTCTTTATATTGCTTATTCTGACATTTCTTAGCATTACACGGACACCTAATGCAATTTCCACTCATGTAATATGGCTGGCTTTTTGCAAATTCAACAAATAACACGAGTTCATTATAAAATTCCACATTCACATTTCCTCTAATCATTCTAGGAGTACAATACATCCAACGACGGTCAGGCAAATCCATCTGCTAAACATTTAAGTGGAGCAACACATTACTAACGACTACTCTTATAATAAATTCACGCAAAACTTATGATATATATAAAACATGTAATTACATTATATTGAATTTTATATATACAGTAAATTAAAAATGGTAGAAAATGTACCGTAATTTGATGTTCTTGAATACCCGAGCATGAGCATAAAAAATTTCGCAGTATAAAGTTTTGGTGTAAATTTGCAATACGAAAGTGAAGTGGAAAAAAATTAGGCAGTAGTAAGTTTTGGGGAATATTTCCCGACGGAAATGCCGACGGACCTATCTTTCCGTCGGCATTTTGCCCGCCCAAATATCCGTCGGCAAAGATAAATGTCGACGGATTATCCGTCGGCATTTATCAAATGGTGAATTCCGACGGAAAGTGAATTCCGTCGGCATTTCACCCGCCCAAATTTCCGTCGGCATAGATAAATGCCGACGAAATATCCGTCAGTATGTACCAAATTGTGAATACCGACGGAAAATATATTCCGTCGGCATATTGGCCGTTTTTTTTTTTTTTAATTATTTAATTCAATTTTTTGTATATATAGCAACACAAAGCTCACACACACCATATTCGATTTTTTCTATTTTTTGCAAAGAAATATCATGTCTTCTTCATCTTCTATTCGATTTCAGCAAGGCCTTGTTTGTTATTGTGGAAAGGCATGTCGTACATATGCTTCTAAACAACCTAGAAGTAAAGGGAGGATATTTCATAATTGTCCTGACTCCCAAAGTGATGGTGGTGGATGTGGTTTCTTTGTATGGGCTGATACTCTAGAAAAGTGTGTTGTTGACAAGAATCAAGGATCTAATCAAAGTGACCAAGAAACTGAAGACATGAAGAAAATGACTCAAGAGATGAAGAAACTGGTTACAGAGATCAAGAATTTGGCTGAAGAAATCAAGGATTTAATCAAAGTGAACAAAATCATTTTGATTGTGCTAGTTGTCATGGTTGCATCTACCACCTTCAAGTGGTTTGGTTAAATATATGTATAATGCACTCTATATGAGGCTATTTTGTACTAAAATTCACTTCCACCTTCAAGTGGTTTAAATCTATCTAGAATGCACTCTAAATGAGATTATTTTGTACTCAATGAAACAAATGAATGCACCCTATTTTCATCTATACACCAACAAACTACACAAATAAACTGCAATATATAGTTCAACATAAAGATAAATATATACATAAAAATAAATAAGTTCAACAGAAAAGTAAATAAGTTCAACAGAAAATTAAATAAGTTCAACAGAAAAATAAATTAGTTCAACACAAAATTAAATTGTTCAACCAGGAAAGTTGCCAGTATAATCGTTAAAAAATCGGTCCATATCCTCATTCAAGTTGACCTCGTCACCATCGGTCTGACCTGCATCTTGACCTGCAGCTTGATCTGGAGCTGGAGCTGGCGGTGCTTGCCCCATCGTCTGTTGATAAATGGCCTCGATCTGCTCAGCAGACATCCCCAACGTCCGACCCGCATTGGCACTCCAGAGGTGGAAGTAGTTCTCGAAAGTTGCCATGACGTTCGGATCCGGGACGGCAGTGGAGGATACGGACGGCTGCGATGCACTCCGGGCCGACAGACCACTTGGTGTCCTCACGGCGTTGCTCATCCCACCAAGGCCAAGGACCCTTCCCTTGGAGGTCGGGGCAACGTCAAGGTAAAGCTGGTCCACGTCAATAACCGGAGGGGTGCCGCTGCTTCCGGATTCAGCAGTAGTCGCGGCTTGCGTCTCGGCCTCTTGAATCCTCTGTCGGACGCTCAACTACATCATTAAAAAATTAAAATTAATTTAATTATCTATATATATATAATGTAATTAATACATAAATTTAATTAAGCTTACGTGGAGGTCAGTAGTGCGCCCGTAGGTGGACGTCTGTGTATCGGCATTAAACGGATGAAGAAGACTCAGCCGATCCAAGTGGGTGTGGGGACGTCCAGTCTCCCGCTCCTATTACGTATCAAATAAACATATACAAATTAATTTAGATAACTAATATAAAATAATTAACTATAATTATTTAATTTTTAAATAATTAAATAAAACTTACGAGAGCAAGTGATTGCTCGAGGACGGACCGAGCTCCCCCCCGATGCACTGCCATCCCGCCTCCAACGTCGGTTCTGCGGTTGGCCCGAGCTTTCTCACACTTCTCTTGGTAAGCCGGGTCCAACCACTTCTCAACCAACGACTCCCACAGGTCAACATCATCCTCCTTCCCCAGAACAAGATTTTTATCTTCATCACGCCAGGCCATTCTCCAGTCGTACATCATGTTCGAGTACCGAGTAGAACAAAGACCGTACCACTTATCGTAAATAGCGTCGTCCGAGTAGATCGACGTATCCCAACGGGCCTTTTTCTATACAAATATTCAACATATTTATCAAATAATATGTATAATTAGTTATTTAATAAACTTTAATTATTGTAATTATATACCTGGAACTCCTCGAAATATTCATCCTTTTTAGATTGTGGCACCATCGACCAAGTGATAGCACCCTTAGAAATCTTACACGCCTTAAAGGATCGTGCGCAGATCCTGGACACCTCATTACCGGGATTCAACCTGTAAAATTATTAACAAATTTATAAACTAACACATTATAAATAAATAAAGTTAATCGTTATTGAATACTGTTAAACATTAGAATTATTGACTTACCTTCCTGAAACGATATCAACGGGTTGCCTTGTGTCTCGAACAGGATGCTGACGAGAAGAGGATGACGAACCAACCGACATCGTAGTCGGCGGCGGCGGCGACACTGCCACAGGAGGAGGAGGAGGAGCCGTCACAGGTACTGATTGACCCCGAGCCCTCCTTGCACGTGACCCAGATGGCCTACGTGAACCAGAACCAGAACCCGGATTCGGTACTTGTTCACTCATCTGTTTCAATCAATAAAAAATACATAATTTTACTAATTATCAATTTAATGAACATATTGCTAATTTAAAAATTTTACAAATATAACATATTCCTAATTTAATCAATTACTAATTTAATCAACATATTCCTAATTTAAATCAAAACAATATATATATAACCTAATTACAACGTGATACCACCGTCGAACCATCTAATTAACTAATAATTTAAACAATTGATTGAAACATGCATCACCTAAATTAAAAATATTTCTAAATTAACATATTCCTAAATTAACAAATCTAAACATAATTAAAATAATACTTTTCTAATTGGAGTTTTCTAATTATCAATTTAATGAACATATTCCTAATTTAAATTTTTTACTAATATAGCATATTCCTAATTTAATTAATCAACATTTTACTAATTTAATCAACAATAACCTAATTTAATTATTATTTTTATACGTAACTTAATCAATAATAAAAAATTGAACATATATATTCCTAAATTAACAAACCTAAAACTAATTAAAATAATAATTTTCTAATTGGGTCAATAATTATCAATTTAATGAACATATTCCTAATTTAAATTTTTTACTAATATAGCGTATTCCTAATTTAATCAACATATTCCTAATTACAACGTGATCCAACGGTCGAACCACTATATCTAAACTAATTTAAACAATTGATTGAAACATGCACTACCTACATTAAAAATATTATATATCAAAATTACACCATTAAATTAAACTAGTAATTAACTATATAACAATTGATTAATGTATATATATAACAATTAAGTAGTAAATTAACCTTAAAAAACAACTCTATCAAAATTATTCTTAATCAACAAATTAAATTAACTAACATACATACTAACATGATCATAATATTTTAACAACTAACTAAATCAATATAACATGCAAATCAACATTAAATTATTCATATTTACATATATTCATGCATAAACATATATAAGTATTAAAACTAAGTAATAAAACTAATTAAGAAAACGTACCGTATCGATGTAATCGGAGAAATTTGCTTCAATAGCCTCGTCCTCGTCTTCGTCTTCCCCACCGAATCCTCGCTCACGCACTCCCTTTTTTTTTTTTTCGCCAAACATTCTGATATCAGGCCCTTATATAAAAAAAAAAAAAAACAAATGCCGACGGATATTCCGTCGGCATTTCTCTCGCTAACCGCCCTATATTTATGGTAACCGTTACCTTTTTGGAAAACGAGGCGGTGCAGATTCAACGTGTCAGATGCCGACGGATTATCCGTCGGCATTTCCGTCGGCATACACTTTTCAAAATATCCGTCGGCATTTTCCCTCGGTAAATGCCGACGGAACGGAAATCCGTCAGCATTTCCCTCGGTAAATGTTGACGGAACCGAATTCCGTCAGCATTTATGTTGACTTTTCAATCCGTCGGCATTCCGTCAGCATATCCGTCGGCAATGCCGACGGACTATAATCCGTCGACATTTGTCCGTCCCTATTGCTCGCGTTTTTTGTAGTGATTGAGGAATGACATCATTAATAAAATTCGAATTATACATTGAGTAATGAATCTATACACTCTTTAATTGATCGTGTGTCATTGAGGAATGACATCATTAATTGTTATGGAGATTTAGCATCAAATTAATGTATAATCGAACTAACTGTGTGTATGTTTCATCACAAATTATTGCGTGAATCTTGTTTATAGTATATTACTAAAACAGTAATACTGTTGTTTTAAACAATAGTATTAATATTTTATGGTAAACATAATCTACCCTTGTATACTATTTCTGAATCTTTTTCTCTCTTACGTAGCTGGCAAATCGGGCCGCCCGGCCCAGCCCATCGGGCCAAGTGATGTTCGTGGGCTAGGCCGGACCGGCCCATGAACTGGTCGGGCCTATAAAACTGGAGCCCAGCCTAGCCCATCTGGGCTACTGGGCTAGCGGGCCAGCCCAGCCCATTACATAATTTTTTTTAAAAAAAATATTTCTTGCAAAAATTATATACTCCTTCCATCTTTTAATAAGTGTCATTTTAGTTTTTTTCAACAAATTAAGATTATAAATTGTGGTCGATATCACCCTTCATTAATTATAACTAATTTTAATATAGAAATTTTGTTTGATAAAGAATGTAGTTAAAAATGTAGCTAGTATTCATAAACTAAATTAATTTTGGTATAAACAATTTTTGTGGAATTTATTAATGAAAAATATTTATGGTAAATGAATAAGGATAAAATAGTCAAAATTTAAGAAAAAACTCTAGAATGACACTTAATTTAAAATTAGTTAAAAAGCCAAAGTGACACTTATTAAAAAACGGAGGGAGTATTAACTAGTAACTACACATAATTTATAAACGACCATAACCATTATTGCATTAATGTACATTGCAAGTTCCACCCCATGAGATAAAAAAAATATTTCTAGCAAAAAGTATACTCTGTATATATATATACTCCCTCCGTCCGAACTTAACTTTTATACCTACTTTTTCGGTCCTTTAGAATCTCTACCCATACAATATCTAAAATATTATATTTAATGTTATTATTTTTATGGTACATACATACACACAAGTCAACTCACTTATTTATTTTTTTATAAAATTATATCTCAAAATTTTATTTATTATAATATTTTTAAAAAAGGGGGTGAACAGTAAGTGTGAAAGTTAAACTGCAGGGAGTATAAACTTATTAGGTAATGGTCACATTCTCATATATATTTTTTATTTATACAAATAATTATAATTAAAAATATACATTACTAATATATTAATTATACATAATTTATAAACGGACATAACTAGTACGGAGTATAACATTACACTATCTATCAAGTTCAAATAGAATTATAAATAATTCATAAGTTCAAATTTTAAAATCAAAACAAAATTAAAAATATAATACTAATATTTTAGTATATATAGTATTGTAAATAATTTTAATTGTTTATTTACCTTAAAAAAAAATGATCGGGCCACATGGGCTGCCCATGGGCTGTCGGGCCAAAATCAGCCTAGCCCATTAGGTCCATCGGGCCTATCGGGTCGGGCCAAATAGGCCCAGCTTTTTATGGGCCTATAATTTTAGAGCCCAGCCCATACTAGGCTTCGGGTTGGCCGGGCCGGTCCATCGGGTCGGGCCCAAATTGCCGACTCTACTCTTACGTGACATCTCACTTTTCTTCCATTCTAATTTTCTAATTTTTTCACGATTTACAATTATTTTGTTTTACAGTTTTTTTCAATTCTTCTCTCTCTCTCTCTCTCTCTCTCTCTCTCTCTCTCTCTCTCTCTCTCTCTCTCTCTCTCTTTATAGATTTTCTCAAAAAAAAAATTTCTTTTTTTTTTCAAAGTTTTTTTCAATTTTTCTCTCTCCCCCCTTTTCCTTTTCTCTAAATCTCCTAAATTTTCTTATACAAATTTCTCTCTCCCTCATTTTTTTTTTCTCTATTCTTTTTATCATTTTCTTTTATAATTTTTTTACAATCCCCACGAAATTCGTGGGTTTTGCACTAGTTTACATAATAATTTAAAATAAATTGTAGTCAAATAGTCAATGATATTGATACAATAACTAGTCGACTCTAGGTCAAAATTGAATATTTTTACCTATTTGTAGTTAATCGAATCATGGAACATGATTTATCTAGGTCAGGTTTAATTTTCTTTATAAAAAAATAAAAAACCTAGGTCAGGTTTTCGTGGTTCAACTTCAAGTTAGGAATTAGGGAGGATTATATAATACTATAGCGTTATTTATGATTTCATGATTAGGGTTCATATATAATTCGTGAGTTTTTTTTTTAAAAAAAAAACATGATCTAGGCTTGAATTTTTTTGGGAGAACAATGTAGACACTGAAATTTGATTAGATTTTAAAAGTGTATATAAAAATTCTAATTTTGGAGGTAAATATATTGTGTTACTGATCTTGACCTAAAAACATTACTTTATTTTGAGCCCAAAAGAGGTGATCCGTATGTTATTATAAATTTGATTAATTTCGCAGTTAGAGACAAATTATCAAGTCATGAAATTGTACCACTTTAGTCGATTAAAATCTATGGCCTACTCATTTAATTAAAAAAACAATAAAGGGTTAGAATTTTTCTCTCTTTCAAAGTACTAATTCATTATTTTATTTCCCTTGTAGGTGATATAACGGTGTGATTTCTCTTTTTCACTTTTTGTGTTGACTCAGTATTTCATCTATTATTTTACTACCCAGAAATTCACCTCTTCTTTACGAGTATACTCTAGTTTGCTGTCTCAAATTCCTCCACAGCACACGAGCCGACTCACATAAACATTTAGAATCAAAGTGCTTTTCGCGTATATATATATTCGTATTTGGGTTATACATATATAATAGAGTCAGGTATGAGATAGTCTTATATATGCAGCATATCTTATTTTCGTATTTAGATCATATATTAATTAAAAGAGCTGGTTTTGGGTGAGACCGTTTCAAGAATCTCATTTCGTGAGACGGGTTTCCCTTAACTCCATATAAAAAAGTGATAATGTTCACTTTTTATTTAAACGTTATCACTTTTTTTGCAAACATAAAATTTAAGAAATTAATGGATTGTCCAACCAAAAAGATTGAAATGTGGGCATGGGCGGACCCAAAACTTGAGGTCGGGGGTGGACGAAAAAAATATAATATTATATGAATTAATTGTAAACGTGTTTAAAAAATAATAAAGTAATACAAAGTGCTTCATTTTTTAATCAATAATACTCTCAAACATTTAAAATATTATTTTTGCAATCAATTTACAATTAAAATATGTACGTACAAAATAATCACTTTTATAGTATATAACTACTAAAAGTGTAATAAGAAATTTATTGTGAGACGACTTTTGTAAAAAAATCGCTACTAAAATAATTTATTAAATTAATATACCATTAGTTTTACTTAATTTTAAAAAAATAAACTTAAAATATTAAATTAATAAAAGGTGGAGTTGGAGGGGGCAGGGTAAGTTTAGATCCCCCTGAATATGGGTTTCCTTGAGGTGATCTAACATAAATTTTTGTCCATTTTAAAATACGATTGAATTGAGATTCATAAATGATAAACCAGAGTATCAAAATAATAGTTTAGATAAAATTTGTTTTATGGGTAAGACTATGTCATATACAATTTTTTTTGTCTATATATTCCACCCGCGTATATATAATTAGCATAGTAATAGGTCTTTCATACGTATATATAGTGCCAAAAATATTTATATCCGATAGTGCATTGAGTTGAGATTTATATGCGATAGTAAATTGTTTAAACTGAATGGTTTTGTTATTTTGATTCCTCCCGTCTATAAATTTTAATTACACTTTTTTTTAAATATATTTTAATTTTTTATTCTTACGTTTCACTTTATATTTAAAGTTTATCTCTTTCTCTCAATCATCATCTATACTATATTTATTATTTAATCATTTTTCTTAATTCATATTTTAAAAAATAATAAGAAACTTATAAGTATTAAAATTAATTTATTACACTTAAAATGAAAAATATAGTGTTTTGATATTTTTTAGGTAAGATTAGAATTTATAAAAACAAAACACGTCCCAAATACAATTGTTTTTTGATGGGGAAACGTCCCAAATACTTACTAAAATCAATTGAAGGAATAAATTGAGGAGGAGACCAAAATGGATGAAGAAACAAAGAAATCAAATTGATCCATAAGCAGCATTTGATTAGGTCGGAAGGGCATTACATTGGGCACATTTATTTGAATTTCAAACTTTATTGAGCACATTCATTGGCTTAGTACTGCACCCATCTCTAATCAGTACACACACTATAAAAAAAAAAAAACCCATAATACCCTTGCAGCTATTTAACGAATATCAAAAATACATGGGCAGAAGTTAGTTTAAAAAAAAAAAAAAAAAAACCATTTTCAGAGTTTTATGTGTGTTTAAAATATTAATTATACAAGTAGGATGATAGATTGTTAGAGTAGTCATAAGTTTATGTTGTATTTAGTTGAATCAAACATATTGATAGTTTAGGG
Organism: Galeopsis tetrahit; assembly: GCA_963675135.1. NCBI lineage: Eukaryota > Viridiplantae > Streptophyta > Magnoliopsida > Lamiales > Lamiaceae > Galeopsis > Galeopsis tetrahit. The sequence continues at coordinate 80,940,374 of OY776125.1, read as the reverse complement.
TTTGATAATTTGATTTGTTGATGTTATGTTTAACTTTTGAAAACAAATTAAGTTAAATGTGTTAAGGTTGACAATGTGTATAAATCATGTGTGAGTGTTATCTCATAATCTCAAAATCAGCACAGTAAACTATTGAGCTGATAGGATCAGATAAGATGACTTAGGCCTTATCAGATGAGTTGAAGGGTTTCAATCAGATGAGAAGGTGATGCTTAGAGTTCAGCACAGTTGTGATCAGCACAGTAAGATCAGCACAGTAATGGACTAAGATCAGTACTTCAGCAGACTGGACTAAGATCAGTACTTCAGCAGAGTGTACCAAGATCAGTACTCCAGCAGAGTAGATCAGCACAGTACTTGGGTCAGCACAGTACCAGGTCAGCACAGTACTTGGGTCAGCACAGTACTTGGTCAGTGCAGTAAAGATCAGCACAGTATGAAGTCTATCAGCAGAGTTAGCTTTTGATCATCAGAGCAGAAGAGTTGGGTATCAGAACACTAAGTAGTGATCTGATCTTTATGGGCAAGTCTTCTGGTTCGAAGTTAGTTAGTTTAACTAACAGTTTTACAGTTACAACAACTTGAGGGCATAACTACCATTTCAGTTGGGCAATAACAAAGCACATGGGTTGTTACAAGCGGTTGCAAACGGTTGATAACTACTCAAAACAGTTCCTAACAGCAGCAACTACCTTTGGTCTTTATAAACTCTTGTTTGTGTACATTGTAAAGGTTGACACCTTTTTGGGATGAGAGATTTAGTACGTTATTGTATTCTTTGAGTTGTGTGAGTTCACGAGTGAAGAGAGGAAATAACCTATTCCGAGTGAATGAGTGTGTAAACATTCTTTATCAATCAAAGAAGTACTAATCTGGTCCAGTGGATGTAGATCACATTGATCGAACCACTTAAATCCTTGTGTGCTGTTTGTCTCGTTGATTACTTTTCTGAATTACTATCCTAGAGCAGTTATTTCTTCTATATTCAAGTGTTCTAATTAGTTGGAGACGTCTAGCTGATCGGAATCATCTTGACATCATGTTTTTTGTTCATAAATTGTGTATAATGCACGAAGTAAATCTGCGGTTGAACGAAAAATTTGATAATTTTGTGCTATTTATCGAACTGAAGTTCAACTCTGGCATTCCAAAAATTGTATTTCTGTTCGAATTTTGACTAATTTTTGAAGTTTTTTTTCCGATATTCTTGTCTACTCTTAGGGGTGGGAATGGGTCAGACTACCCGACAGGGGCATTCGGCTCGGCCTATTAAAGCTGGGCTCGGCTTGACTCGTTTAATAAACAAGCCAGGTTCAATCTTTTTTAAAAGTCTATTTAGCTAAATAGGCCGGGCTCAAGCTTTTTCGTAAGCCTTTTAAGCCCAACAGGTCGGCCTATATAACTTCACGCACATATATTATAAGTATATACTTATATATAATATGTGATTTTCAAATAAATAAATAAGTAAGAAAATTTAGTAACACTAGTTATATTTTTCTTTGTAATAGTTGAATATTTTTTTTTTTGAAACATTTGATAAATTTTACTATTACTTCCATTTTTTCAAATTTAAATAGTTAATTTTTATAATTTGATGATAATAATGTTGTACGTAGATTTGTTTTAAAAAAAAACACTAATAATAAGACTACCTTTAAAAAAACTTTTGGATCAGACCTATTTATTAAAATTATTAAAAAGACCAGGTATGAGCCTTAAAAAAAAAAAAAAAAAAGCTATGATAGGCCATGGGCAAGCTTGAACCTAAGAAATGGAGTATATATATAACAGGTCAGACTTTTTTTTCTTAAAGTCTATCAAGGTCTGGCCCATTCCCACCCCTGTCGACTACTCTCATATATTTTTTCCAAATTTCTGTCTACTTTCTTTTCTTTTTTTTTCCAAGTTCTTATACATTTTCTTTTTTTTTTTTCAAAATTTGAATATTTTTTATTTTGTCCTTTTCACGATCATGTTATTGTACACTGGTTTCTTTATATATTTTTTTTCCAGCTAGTGATAGTAAATTCGACTGTTTCTAGTAGAAGGAAGAGACAAGGCATGAATAAACTAGAACTACAAGAGTCGAACCACAACAACCAAAAAGTAAAGATAACGTAGAGGTAGAGGATGAGTAGACGAGGAGGGAGACATAGAGGATGATAATCGACTCGTTCGTTGTTAAATGAGTCGAGCTCGTTAAATACTCAATTTACTAACGAGTCGGCTCAAGCTTCACTCGTTAGACTCGATATCTAATTTTTTTAAAAAAAATCATTAGGCTCAGCTCGCTAACGAGTCGAGCCAAGTTCGATTTTTGACTCATTAACATTCTCAGTTCGATAAAAGTTCAAACTTCAAGTACTTAGCTCGAATAACAACTTTAATAAAGACGAAGAGGGAAAGTAAGACACATCGGTTGCAAAAGATGGCAAAGAACACATTAAAGATGTAAATCCCTCCATCTCGTTTAGATTTGAAGATCTTTTGCTTAGAATTGTAATAATTTATTTATATTCATCCTGTAAACTTTTTTAAAAAATGGGATGTCTGTACCAACTGTACAAGAACAAAACGGCTCTCACTTTTTTTTTTTTTTTTTTAGGTTTTGTGTAGACTCAAGTTTATATAAAAATTTGAGTTGATAAGTCAATTTTTTTTGTTTTTATAGTGTTGTACTTTTCAATTATTGTGACTTACAATTTTCAATAATATTTTCAGTGTTGACTTTTCAAAATTTGAATTGATCAAGTATTGTGTAGATTCGGTGTTGCACTTTTCAGTTGTAGTGTCTTACATTTTTTGTTAAAACTGTGTTGCACTTTTCAATTAGTGACTAATTACACTTTTCATTAAAAATTGAATTACATTTTTCAGTAATATCGTGTTGCACTTTTCAGTTATAATAACTTAGAATTTTCATTAAATATTGTGTTGCACTTTTCAGTTATACTCACTGACTTGGATCATATTTTTGCACTTTTTAAAACTATACGATCCCCACAAGCGTATGGGTTCGTTAGTAGTAAGATAAGTGTCCCCAACTAGATTTTCGTTCTAAGGACTTAATTAAGTGAAAATGAGTCCCTAAATTTGCAAGTTATCATGCTATTGTAGTAACTAAATGATTATGTTTGGATTTTCGGGAATAAGCACAAAAAATATTAAACTAAATTAACTAAAGTGATGAGAACTAGTGATAAGAAATAACAAGCTATCTAACTTTCGATTGAAAGTGCAAGAGAAGGGTATTGCCTCGGGTGTTTCCGTTTTGTGAGCAATTAAGTGAACTAGTGAACCAATTACATGATTTTACTACGAATATGGGTCAAGCTAAAGGCTATCACAAATGTGTGCAAACACCCTCGAAAGGCATAGGTAAACATCGTGCATTGATTAGCAATTATAGGATCTAACCAAATACCATAAGCTCCTAAGATAGTGTTGCATAAGCACTTTCAACACGGTTACTAATGCTTATGAAACGCCCTCTCACCAAACTCCTAGACGGACCTCTATTTGTTTAGTGTCTAAGGTTGTCGGTCTAGCCATTAACACCCCTCTCGGGTGAGCTAATTACTAATTAACTTCTATTCAATTGACCAAAGCTCACACTCACACTCCCAATCATGCTACCCAACTCTCGTTGCAATAAACATAATCGAACATGCTTGCTAATAGGGTTAATCAACCAAATGAATCAATCAAAGTACAACTCTAGAAACATAAAAATCCAAATTATAAGCTAATCATGCAATTAATCCACAATTACACTAAATTCTCATCAAAACATCCACACCCAAGGCAATTGAGGATTAGCCCATGGTTCTAGAAGAGAATCCCATGGCTACAACAACAAATAACATCAAACTCATAATAAAATAACAAGAGATTGAAGAAATTAAGAAAATACCAAATTGAATTGCAAAATAGAGTAATATCACCTTGATCATGCGAATTTAGCTACAAAACGATGTAATAGACGATGTCCGATGATAATCGTAGCTTGATTTGAAGTAAAAACCACTATTCTATCTAATCTATTGAAGAAATTAAACTAAAAAGGAAGAACACCTACAACTATGTGAATGTGTGTGTGGAAATGCTTGTAAAAGGAGTAAGACTCCTTTCTAAAACTCAAATTGGAGCTATTTATAGTTGGGGTAGAAGTTTTGGACGAAATTTGCACTTAGGTCCCTCGAAAATGGAGAAAATAGCCAAAAACCCCCGAAATGTATGTCACCCGGCCGGGTGGATCCCACCCGGGCATCCCACCCGGCCTAAATACGAAGCTCTTGGAAAATTGGCCTTGCCCGGGTGGAATCCACCCGGCCGGGGTTACACGTTCCACTGTGCCGAGATGTAAGGTGCACTAATAAAAAACGTGGGTGTACACTGTGGCCGGGTGGAAGTAACCCGCCCGGGTAGAAATGTGGTCCGGCCTCGTCGTTTTTCGTCCCGTCGTATCTTGAGCTTCCGACCTCCGATTGACTCGATTTTTTTTCACTCCACTCCGTTTTTCGAGACGAATCCAATGGTCAGCTTCTCTTCTTGATCCAGTGAAGTATGGTTGGTGTTTTGCTTCCAAAATACATCGTTTTTCCTACAAAATCGACAAAATACAACATTTCTCTTATTTTGACCAAAACAATGATAATCAACCAATAATTCAATGAAATCACATCAAATGAGCTTCAAATATGCATCTAAATCGTGTAAATTCCACCCGAATCAACTCCCCCAAACTTAAAGTGTTGCTCGTCCTCGAGCAACGAAAGAAATACAACATGAGGGTGAAATTTACAACTAGATGATCAATGAAAGATCCCACGTATCAAATGACATGAAATGAATTCTTCTTCCTCAAGATACATTCTCAAAAATGATCACAAGTTCAATATTGAAGATCCAACTAATTACTCACACATGCTCAACACACAACAACAAGTGATGGTGATGACAATATCAAAATGTTCAAGTTCAACTCCCTAAATATAGTGTTTCTCTCAAACACTCAAACAAATTAAGGACAATAAGCACTCATCAATCAAATCATGCATTGCAATTCCCATATGCTTGCCCAAGCTCTACCATCTTTCCACCACGAACATGTTTAACAATGAGATCAATAGGTCTTAACCAAGGACGTAACATTGGCTCTTTGGACGGGGTAAGATGAATATGGAAAAAGTGACTCGTCTAGTGGAGAATGAAAGTTGTTATTCAACAATTCAAGCTCGTGCTCTTAAGGTTTACAACCTTCCTTCTCACTTTTCATTTAAGTTCCTCAAATGCATTCATCTCCTCATCTTTTTCTAGCCAATTTATTTTCTTTTAAGCTCTTGGGGCTCATTGCCCCTCTTTTCTTTCACATCATTTTTTTTTTCACTTCCATCTTTTTTTTCTCTTTTCACAACTTTGCCAAATTGTCTCTTCAAACCAAAGGCACTAAAGCACATGTTTTACCACTTTCTTTTTATTCTCCACTAGATTTGGATATCAAAGGCTCAAAAGGTTAAGTGGTTAAACATTGTAGGTTGCCAAGAAAATGGGAAATCAAGCTCAAACGGGCTAACTACGGAAGATTACTTTGGTTATTTGGAAAAATTTAGCTAACTGACGTGTAATACGAAAGATGGCCTACATCATATCTCAAAGTATCACACAAGCATGATTTCAAGCAAGAACTTGGGCAAGTTCTAGAAAAGCAAGCAATGAATTGATCCACTCAAAAATGAAATAAACCGGATTAATGCATCGGTTCAAAGCTCAACTCTCACCGGTTCATTCAAGACTCAAACATTCATCAATCATTACCACACATTAATCATTGTGCATGCAAAACATCCATAGGTAACAAGATGACAACAACACAAACAAGATGATTCATTCCACTCATGTACACATTCAAGGAATTAAATTCACAACAAATCACCATCAAATGTGTCTCAATGATCATTAAAGCTCAAATTGCACACATACACAAGAGTACACATTGGTGTCAATAGAAAATGTAAAAACGAACATACCCCCCCAAACTTTTTCATTGCAAAGCAATTAAAAGTTTGAAAAAATAGTTTTGCAATGATATTGACACCAAGTGCTAAACATACAAATCTACACACATGGGCCACTATCCCAACAATTAAAACTAAAAGTAGCTAAGCAATCAATGTCATGAACAAGAATATAAATTCCACTACCCCTCCAAACTTAGTAATTGCTATGCAATTCCTAAAAATTGAGGTGGGCGTACCTCTTACGATTGCTATAGCTACACCTTCTTCGAAGCTCAAAGTTCCACTTCCAATCGTCCATTCGATCCAAGTCTCTCCAACTAGCATCAAAACTCAAAAACACATCAAACTAAACTAACAAAGCATAAAAAATGAACAAGAAATGAAAGAAAGCAAGTAAAAATGGGTTGCCTCCCATTTAGCGCTAAGTTTAACGTCTTCAAGCCGGACGGAAATTAAAGAGCTCATCGGAAAGGCCATGGATATCGATCCTCCTTCCCATTGTATTTCAACCTTTGAGCTTCAAACTCAAGGAGGCTCTTATGAAATGAAGACCAATCATCCACATTTTTCTTCCATGGTTTCAACAATGAATGTTCTTCTTGTTCCTTCACCATCTCTTGCCATTTCTTTCCTTTTTCCTCAAAGATGCCCAAACACTTCTCAAGCTCTTTCTTTGAATCAAAATGATCAAGAGGCAAAATGAAATCAATAGAAGCATTAATATCAAATGAAGAATAAATTGAAGAGTTTAAAAGTTTAGGAATGCTCATTTTGCTCTTCAACTCATCTTGTGATTCTTTTTTATTTTCTTGTTCCTTGTAGCTCATGTCCATCAAAGGACATTCCTCTTTATCATCTTCTTCAATCACCATTAAGCTCATTCCTGTGCTCATGTTTTCAAGTGGATATCTCTTTTCATCCTCATCCTCAATTGAATTCTCCTTTTCTTTCATAGCGATGACTAATGCCTCAATGGTTGAGTTCATCCGCTCCATTCCATTTAAAAGTAACTTGAGGTTATTCTCTCTTTCTTCATTTCTCTCATTTATGTGTGCAATGAGCTCTTCACTAGTAGTCCTACCCTCATTACTTGGTGGCCAATACTCATTCCTTTCCAACTCTTGATAAAGAGAGGGAGCTTGTTGCATTTGATAATCATACTCAAAGCCCACCTTTTTATCATGACGAAGTTCATCCAAAGCTCTTTGAAATTCATCTTCACCCATATAGTTTTTGAATGCTTCTATAAGAAAGGGTGAAGCTTCCATTTTCCCCCAATCATGATCTTGATAATGAGAGGGAACTTGTTGCACTTGATGATCGTACTCAAAGCTCCTCTCACTATCATACCAATTTCCTTCCGAAGCTTCATGAAATTCAAAGTGAGGTTCTTCTATAGGTGGTGGAGGAGGATATGGATATGGATATGGTGGATAAGGGTGTTGAGGAGGAGGGTATTGATGTGGATGTGGAGGATAATATCCTTGAGGAGGAGGTGATGCTTCTTCATTCCTCCAATCTTGATAATAAGAGGGAACTTGTTGCATTTGATAATGGTGATCAAAGTTCCTCCAATCATCGTAGCTCACATCTCCATGTTGTGGAGGATAAATCATACCATTTTGATTATAGCATTGATTACATTGGTATTGGTTGTATCCATCCATCGAGGCAATGAAGTTCACACCTACACAAAAACAAGTATCAAAGCCCACAAAGAGAAACGAAAAATAAAATAACGGAAAAGAAATGCTACTATCAATAACACTTAACAAACTCTAAGTCTCACTAACAACACTCGCTTAAGTCCCCGGCAGCGGCGCCATTGACTTGGATCATATTTTTGCACTTTTTAAAACTATACGATCCCCACAAGCGTATGGGTTCGTTAGTAGTAAGATAAGTGTCCCCAAGTAGATTTTCGTTCCAATGACTTAATTAAGTGAAAATGAGTCCCTAAAGTTGCAAGCTATCATGCTATTGTAGTAACTAAATGACTATGTTTGGATTTTCGGGAATAAGCACAAAAAATATTAAACTAAATTAACTAAAGTGATGAGAACTAGTGGTAAGAAATAACAAGCTATCTAACTTTCGATTGAAAGTGCAAGAGAAGGGTATTGCCTCGAGTGTTTCCGTTTTGTGAGCAATTAAGTGAACTAGTGAACCAATTACATGATTTTACTACGAATATGTGTCAAGCTAAAGGTTATCACAAATGTGTGCAAACCCCCTCGAAAGGCATAGGTAAACATCGTGCATTGATTAGCAATTATAAGATCTAACCAAATACCATAAGCTCCTAAGATAGTGTTGCATAAGCACTTTCAACACGGTTACTAATGCTTATGAAACGCCCTCTCACCAAACTCCTAGACGACCTCTATTTGTTTAGTGTCTAAGGTTGTCGGTCTAGCCATTAACACCCCTCTCGGGTGAGCTAATTACTAATTAACTTCTATTCAATTGACCAAAGCTCACACTCACACTCCCAATCATGCTACCCAACTCTCGTTTTAATAAACATAATCGAACATGCTTGCTAATAGGGTTAATCAACCAAATGAATCAATCAAAGTACAACTCTAGAAACATAAAAACCCAAATTATAAGCTAATCATGCAATTAATCCACAATTACACTAAATTCTCATCAAAACATCCACACCCAAGGCAATTGAGGATTAGCCCATGGTTCTAGAAGAGAATCCCATGGCTACAACAACAAATAACATCAAACTCATAATAAAATAACAAGAGATTGAAGAAATTAAGAAAATACCAAATTGAATTGCAAAATAGAGTAATATCACCTTGATCATGCGAATTTAGCTACAAAACGATGTAATAGACGATGTCCGATGATAATCGTAGCTTGATTTGAAGTAAAAACCACTATTCTATCTAATCTATTGAAGAAATTAAACTAAAAAGGAAGAACACCTACAACTATGTGAATGTGTGTGTGGAAATGCTTGTAAAAGGAGTAAGACTCCTTTCTAAAACTCAAATTGGAGCTATTTATAGTTGGGGTAGAAGTTTTGGACGAAATTTGCACTTAGGTCCCTCGAAAATGGAGAAAATAGCCAAAAACCCCCGAAATGTATGTCACCCGGCCGGGTGGATCCCACCCGGGCATCCCACCCGGCCTAAATACGAAGCTCTTGGAAAATTGGCCTTGCCCGGGTGGAATCCACCCGGCCGGGGTTACACGTTCCACTGTGCCGAGATGTAAGGTGCACTAATAAAAAACGTGGGTGTACACTGTGGCCGGGTGGAAGTAACCCGCCCGGGTAGAAATGTGGTCCGGCCTCGTCGTTTTTCGTCCCGTCGTATCTTGAGCTTCCGACCTCCGATTGACTCGATTTTTTTTCACTCCACTCCGTTTTTCGAGACGAATCCAATGGTCAGCTTCTCTTCTTGATCCAGTGAAGTATGGTTGGTGTTTTGCTTCCAAAATACATCGTTTTTCCTACAAAATCGACAAAATACAACATTTCTCTTATTTTGACCAAAACAATGATAATCAACCAATAATTCAATGAAATCACATCAAATGAGCTTCAAATATGCATCTAAATCGTGTAAATTCCACCCGAATCAACTCCCCCAAACTTAAAGTGTTGCTCGTCCTCGAGCAACGAAAGAAATACAACATGAGGGTGAAATTTACAACTAGATGATCAATGAAAGATCCCACGTATCAAATGACATGAAATGAATTCTTCTTCCTCAAGATACATTCTCAAAAATGATCACAAGTTCAATATTGAAGATCCAACTAATTACTCACACATGCTCAACACACAACAACAAGTGATGGTGATGACAATATCAAAATGTTCAAGTTCAACTCCCTAAATATAGTGTTTCTCTCAAACACTCAAACAAATTAAGGACAATAAGCACTCATCAATCAAATCATGCATTGCAATTCCCATATGCTTGCCCAAGCTCTACCATCTTTCCACCACGAACATGTTTAACAATGAGATCAATAGGTCTTAACCAAGGACGTAACATTGGCTCTTTGGACGGGGTAAGATGAATATGGAAAAAGTGACTCGTCTAGTGGAGAATGAAAGTTGTTATTCAACAATTCAAGCTCGTGCTCTTAAGGTTTACAACCTTCCTTCTCACTTTTCATTTAAGTTCCTCAAATGCATTCATCTCCTCATCTTTTTCTAGCCAATTTATTTTCTTTTAAGCTCTTGGGGCTCATTGCCCCTCTTTTCTTTCACATCATTTTTTTTTTCACTTCCATCTTTTTTTTCTCTTTTCACAACTTTGCCAAATTGTCTCTTCAAACCAAAGGCACTAAAGCACATGTTTTACCACTTTCTTTTTATTCTCCACTAGATTTGGATATCAAAGGCTCAAAAGGTTAAGTGGTTAAACATTGTAGGTTGCCAAGAAAATGGGAAATCAAGCTCAAACGGGCTAACTACGGAAGATTACTTTGGTTATTTGGAAAAATTTAGCTAACTGACGTGTAATACGAAAGATGGCCTACATCATATCTCAAAGTATCACACAAGCATGATTTCAAGCAAGAACTTGGGCAAGTTCTAGAAAAGCAAGCAATGAATTGATCCACTCAAAAATGAAATAAACCGGATTAATGCATCGGTTCAAAGCTCAACTCTCACCGGTTCATTCAAGACTCAAACATTCATCAATCATTACCACACATTAATCATTGTGCATGCAAAACATCCATAGGTAACAAGATGACAACAACACAAACAAGATGATTCATTCCACTCATGTACACATTCAAGGAATTAAATTCACAACAAATCACCATCAAATGTGTCTCAATGATCATTAAAGCTCAAATTGCACACATACACAAGAGTACACATTGGTGTCAATAGAAAATGTAAAAACGAACATACCCCCCCAAACTTTTTCATTGCAAAGCAATTAAAAGTTTGAAAAAATAGTTTTGCAATGATATTGACACCAAGTGCTAAACATACAAATCTACACACATGGGCCACTATCCCAACAATTAAAACTAAAAGTAGCTAAGCAATCAATGTCATGAACAAGAATATAAATTCCACTACCCCTCCAAACTTAGTAATTGCTATGCAATTCCTAAAAATTGAGGTGGGCGTACCTCTTACGATTGCTATAGCTACACCTTCTTCGAAGCTCAAAGTTCCACTTCCAATCGTCCATTCGATCCAAGTCTCTCCAACTAGCATCAAAACTCAAAAACACATCAAACTAAACTAACAAAGCATAAAAAATGAACAAGAAATGAAAGAAAGCAAGTAAAAATGGGTTGCCTCCCATTTAGCGCTAAGTTTAACGTCTTCAAGCCGGACGGAAATTAAAGAGCTCATCGGAAAGGCCATGGATATCGATCCTCCTTCCCATTGTATTTCAACCTTTGAGCTTCAAACTCAAGGAGGCTCTTATGAAATGAAGACCAATCATCCACATTTTTCTTCCATGGTTTCAACAATGAATGTTCTTCTTGTTCCTTCACCATCTCTTGCCATTTCTTTCCTTTTTCCTCAAAGATGCCCAAACACTTCTCAAGCTCTTTCTTTGAATCAAAATGATCAAGAGGCAAAATGAAATCAATAGAAGCATTAATATCAAATGAAGAATAAATTGAAGAGTTTAAAAGTTTAGGAATGCTCATTTTGCTCTTCAACTCATCTTGTGATTCTTTTTTATTTTCTTGTTCCTTGTAGCTCATGTCCATCAAAGGACATTCCTCTTTATCATCTTCTTCAATCACCATTAAGCTCATTCCTGTGCTCATGTTTTCAAGTGGATATCTCTTTTCATCCTCATCCTCAATTGAATTCTCCTTTTCTTTCATAGCGATGACTAATGCCTCAATGGTTGAGTTCATCCGCTCCATTCCATTTAAAAGTAACTTGAGGTTATTCTCTCTTTCTTCATTTCTCTCCTTTATGTGTGCAATGAGCTCTTCACTAGTAGTCCTACCCTCATTACTTGGTGGCCAATACTCATTCCTTTCCAACTCTTGATAAAGAGAGGGAGCTTGTTGCATTTGATAATCATACTCAAAGCCCACCTTTTTATCATGACGAAGTTCATCCAAAGCTCTTTGAAATTCATCTTCACCCATATAGTTTTTGAATGCTTCTATAAGAAAGGGTGAAGCTTCCATTTTCCCCCAATCATGATCTTGATAATGAGAGGGAACTTGTTGCACTTGATGATCGTACTCAAAGCTCCTCTCACTATCATACCAATTTCCTTCCGAAGCTTCATGAAATTCAAAGTGAGGTTCTTCTATAGGTGGTGGAGGAGGATATGGATATGGATATGGTGGATAAGGGTGTTGAGGAGGAGGGTATTGATGTGGATGTGGAGGATAATATCCTTGAGGAGGAGGTGATGCTTCTTCATTCCTCCAATCTTGATAATAAGAGGGAACTTGTTGCATTTGATAATGGTGATCAAAGTTCCTCCAATCATCGTAGCTCACATCTCCATGTTGTGGAGGATAAATCATACCATTTTGATTATAGCATTGATTACATTGGTATTGGTTGTATCCATCCATCGAGGCAATGAAGTTCACACCTACACAAAAACAAGTATCAAAGCCCACAAAGAGAAACGAAAAATAAAATAACGGAAAAGAAATGCTACTATCAATAACACTTAACAAACTCTAAGTCTCACTAACAACACTCGCTTAAGTCCCCGGCAGCGGCGCCATTGACTTGGATCATATTTTTGCACTTTTTAAAACTATACGATCCCCACAAGCGTATGGGTTCGTTAGTAGTAAGATAAGTGTCCCCAAGTAGATTTTCGTTCCAATGACTTAATTAAGTGAAAATGAGTCCCTAAAGTTGCAAGCTATCATGCTATTGTAGTAACTAAATGACTATGTTTGGATTTTCGGGAATAAGCACAAAAAATATTAAACTAAATTAACTAAAGTGATGAGAACTAGTGGTAAGAAATAACAAGCTATCTAACTTTCGATTGAAAGTGCAAGAGAAGGGTATTGCCTCGAGTGTTTCCGTTTTGTGAGCAATTAAGTGAACTAGTGAACCAATTACATGATTTTACTACGAATATGTGTCAAGCTAAAGGTTATCACAAATGTGTGCAAACCCCCTCGAAAGGCATAGGTAAACATCGTGCATTGATTAGCAATTATAAGATCTAACCAAATACCATAAGCTCCTAAGATAGTGTTGCATAAGCACTTTCAACACGGTTACTAATGCTTATGAAACGCCCTCTCACCAAACTCCTAGACGACCTCTATTTGTTTAGTGTCTAAGGTTGTCGGTCTAGCCATTAACACCCCTCTCGGGTGAGCTAATTACTAATTAACTTCTATTCAATTGACCAAAGCTCACACTCACACTCCCAATCATGCTACCCAACTCTCGTTTTAATAAACATAATCGAACATGCTTGCTAATAGGGTTAATCAACCAAATGAATCAATCAAAGTACAACTCTAGAAACATAAAAACCCAAATTATAAGCTAATCATGCAATTAATCCACAATTACACTAAATTCTCATCAAAACATCCACACCCAAGGCAATTGAGGATTAGCCCATGGTTCTAGAAGAGAATCCCATGGCTACAACAACAAATAACATCAAACTCATAATAAAATAACAAGAGATTGAAGAAATTAAGAAAATACCAAATTGAATTGCAAAATAGAGTAATATCACCTTGATCATGCGAATTTAGCTACAAAACGATGTAATAGACGATGTCCGATGATAATCGTAGCTTGATTTGAAGTAAAAACCACTATTCTATCTAATCTATTGAAGAAATTAAACTAAAAAGGAAGAACACCTACAACTATGTGAATGTGTGTGTGGAAATGCTTGTAAAAGGAGTAAGACTCCTTTCTAAAACTCAAATTGGAGCTATTTATAGTTGGGGTAGAAGTTTTGGACGAAATTTGCACTTAGGTCCCTCGAAAATGGAGAAAATAGCCAAAAACCCCCGAAATGTATGTCACCCGGCCGGGTGGATCCCACCCGGGCATCCCACCCGGCCTAAATACGAAGCTCTTGGAAAATTGGCCTTGCCCGGGTGGAATCCACCCGGCCGGGGTTACACGTTCCACTGTGCCGAGATGTAAGGTGCACTAATAAAAAACGTGGGTGTACACTGTGGCCGGGTGGAAGTAACCCGCCCGGGTAGAAATGTGGTCCGGCCTCGTCGTTTTTCGTCCCGTCGTATCTTGAGCTTCCGACCTCCGATTGACTCGATTTTTTTTCACTCCACTCCGTTTTTCGAGACGAATCCAATGGTCAGCTTCTCTTCTTGATCCAGTGAAGTATGGTTGGTGTTTTGCTTCCAAAATACATCGTTTTTCCTACAAAATCGACAAAATACAACATTTCTCTTATTTTGACCAAAACAATGATAATCAACCAATAATTCAATGAAATCACATCAAATGAGCTTCAAATATGCATCTAAATCGTGTAAATTCCACCCGAATCAACTCCCCCAAACTTAAAGTGTTGCTCGTCCTCGAGCAACGAAAGAAATACAACATGAGGGTGAAATTTACAACTAGATGATCAATGAAAGATCCCACGTATCAAATGACATGAAATGAATTCTTCTTCCTCAAGATACATTCTCAAAAATGATCACAAGTTCAATATTGAAGATCCAACTAATTACTCACACATGCTCAACACACAACAACAAGTGATGGTGATGACAATATCAAAATGTTCAAGTTCAACTCCCTAAATATAGTGTTTCTCTCAAACACTCAAACAAATTAAGGACAATAAGCACTCATCAATCAAATCATGCATTGCAATTCCCATATGCTTGCCCAAGCTCTACCATCTTTCCACCACGAACATGTTTAACAATGAGATCAATAGGTCTTAACCAAGGACGTAACATTGGCTCTTTGGACGGGGTAAGATGAATATGGAAAAAGTGACTCGTCTAGTGGAGAATGAAAGTTGTTATTCAACAATTCAAGCTCGTGCTCTTAAGGTTTACAACCTTCCTTCTCACTTTTCATTTAAGTTCCTCAAATGCATTCATCTCCTCATCTTTTTCTAGCCAATTTATTTTCTTTTAAGCTCTTGGGGCTCATTGCCCCTCTTTTCTTTCACATCATTTTTTTTTTCACTTCCATCTTTTTTTTCTCTTTTCACAACTTTGCCAAATTGTCTCTTCAAACCAAAGGCACTAAAGCACATGTTTTACCACTTTCTTTTTATTCTCCACTAGATTTGGATATCAAAGGCTCAAAAGGTTAAGTGGTTAAACATTGTAGGTTGCCAAGAAAATGGGAAATCAAGCTCAAACGGGCTAACTACGGAAGATTACTTTGGTTATTTGGAAAAATTTAGCTAACTGACGTGTAATACGAAAGATGGCCTACATCATATCTCAAAGTATCACACAAGCATGATTTCAAGCAAGAACTTGGGCAAGTTCTAGAAAAGCAAGCAATGAATTGATCCACTCAAAAATGAAATAAACCGGATTAATGCATCGGTTCAAAGCTCAACTCTCACCGGTTCATTCAAGACTCAAACATTCATCAATCATTACCACACATTAATCATTGTGCATGCAAAACATCCATAGGTAACAAGATGACAACAACACAAACAAGATGATTCATTCCACTCATGTACACATTCAAGGAATTAAATTCACAACAAATCACCATCAAATGTGTCTCAATGATCATTAAAGCTCAAATTGCACACATACACAAGAGTACACATTGGTGTCAATAGAAAATGTAAAAACGAACATACCCCCCCAAACTTTTTCATTGCAAAGCAATTAAAAGTTTGAAAAAATAGTTTTGCAATGATATTGACACCAAGTGCTAAACATACAAATCTACACACATGGGCCACTATCCCAACAATTAAAACTAAAAGTAGCTAAGCAATCAATGTCATGAACAAGAATATAAATTCCACTACCCCTCCAAACTTAGTAATTGCTATGCAATTCCTAAAAATTGAGGTGGGCGTACCTCTTACGATTGCTATAGCTACACCTTCTTCGAAGCTCAAAGTTCCACTTCCAATCGTCCATTCGATCCAAGTCTCTCCAACTAGCATCAAAACTCAAAAACACATCAAACTAAACTAACAAAGCATAAAAAATGAACAAGAAATGAAAGAAAGCAAGTAAAAATGGGTTGCCTCCCATTTAGCGCTAAGTTTAACGTCTTCAAGCCGGACGGAAATTAAAGAGCTCATCGGAAAGGCCATGGATATCGATCCTCCTTCCCATTGTATTTCAACCTTTGAGCTTCAAACTCAAGGAGGCTCTTATGAAATGAAGACCAATCATCCACATTTTTCTTCCATGGTTTCAACAATGAATGTTCTTCTTGTTCCTTCACCATCTCTTGCCATTTCTTTCCTTTTTCCTCAAAGATGCCCAAACACTTCTCAAGCTCTTTCTTTGAATCAAAATGATCAAGAGGCAAAATGAAATCAATAGAAGCATTAATATCAAATGAAGAATAAATTGAAGAGTTTAAAAGTTTAGGAATGCTCATTTTGCTCTTCAACTCATCTTGTGATTCTTTTTTATTTTCTTGTTCCTTGTAGCTCATGTCCATCAAAGGACATTCCTCTTTATCATCTTCTTCAATCACCATTAAGCTCATTCCTGTGCTCATGTTTTCAAGTGGATATCTCTTTTCATCCTCATCCTCAATTGAATTCTCCTTTTCTTTCATAGCGATGACTAATGCCTCAATGGTTGAGTTCATCCGCTCCATTCCATTTAAAAGTAACTTGAGGTTATTCTCTCTTTCTTCATTTCTCTCCTTTATGTGTGCAATGAGCTCTTCACTAGTAGTCCTACCCTCATTACTTGGTGGCCAATACTCATTCCTTTCCAACTCTTGATAAAGAGAGGGAGCTTGTTGCATTTGATAATCATACTCAAAGCCCACCTTTTTATCATGACGAAGTTCATCCAAAGCTCTTTGAAATTCATCTTCACCCATATAGTTTTTGAATGCTTCTATAAGAAAGGGTGAAGCTTCCATTTTCCCCCAATCATGATCTTGATAATGAGAGGGAACTTGTTGCACTTGATGATCGTACTCAAAGCTCCTCTCACTATCATACCAATTTCCTTCCGAAGCTTCATGAAATTCAAAGTGAGGTTCTTCTATAGGTGGTGGAGGAGGATATGGATATGGATATGGTGGATAAGGGTGTTGAGGAGGAGGGTATTGATGTGGATGTGGAGGATAATATCCTTGAGGAGGAGGTGATGCTTCTTCATTCCTCCAATCTTGATAATAAGAGGGAACTTGTTGCATTTGATAATGGTGATCAAAGTTCCTCCAATCATCGTAGCTCACATCTCCATGTTGTGGAGGATAAATCATACCATTTTGATTATAGCATTGATTACATTGGTATTGGTTGTATCCATCCATCGAGGCAATGAAGTTCACACCTACACAAAAACAAGTATCAAAGCCCACAAAGAGAAACGAAAAATAAAATAACGGAAAAGAAATGCTACTATCAATAACACTTAACAAACTCTAAGTCTCACTAACAACACTCGCTTAAGTCCCCGGCAGCGGCGCCATTGACTTGGATCATATTTTTGCACTTTTTAAAACTATACGATCCCCACAAGCGTATGGGTTCGTTAGTAGTAAGATAAGTGTCCCCAAGTAGATTTTCGTTCCAATGACTTAATTAAGTGAAAATGAGTCCCTAAAGTTGCAAGCTATCATGCTATTGTAGTAACTAAATGACTATGTTTGGATTTTCGGGAATAAGCACAAAAAATATTAAACTAAATTAACTAAAGTGATGAGAACTAGTGGTAAGAAATAACAAGCTATCTAACTTTCGATTGAAAGTGCAAGAGAAGGGTATTGCCTCGAGTGTTTCCGTTTTGTGAGCAATTAAGTGAACTAGTGAACCAATTACATGATTTTACTACGAATATGTGTCAAGCTAAAGGTTATCACAAATGTGTGCAAACCCCCTCGAAAGGCATAGGTAAACATCGTGCATTGATTAGCAATTATAAGATCTAACCAAATACCATAAGCTCCTAAGATAGTGTTGCATAAGCACTTTCAACACGGTTACTAATGCTTATGAAACGCCCTCTCACCAAACTCCTAGACGACCTCTATTTGTTTAGTGTCTAAGGTTGTCGGTCTAGCCATTAACACCCCTCTCGGGTGAGCTAATTACTAATTAACTTCTATTCAATTGACCAAAGCTCACACTCACACTCCCAATCATGCTACCCAACTCTCGTTTTAATAAACATAATCGAACATGCTTGCTAATAGGGTTAATCAACCAAATGAATCAATCAAAGTACAACTCTAGAAACATAAAAACCCAAATTATAAGCTAATCATGCAATTAATCCACAATTACACTAAATTCTCATCAAAACATCCACACCCAAGGCAATTGAGGATTAGCCCATGGTTCTAGAAGAGAATCCCATGGCTACATCAACAAATAACATCAAACTCATAATAAAATAACAAGAGATTGAAGAAATTAAGAAAATACCAAATTGAATTGCAAAATAGAGTAATATCACCTTGATCATGCGAATTTAGCTACAAAACGATGTAATAGACGATGCCCGGTGATAATCGTAGCTTGATTTGAAGTAAAAACCACTATTCTATCTAATCTATTGAAGAAATTAAACTAAAAAGGAGGAACACCTACAACTATGTGAATGTGTGTGTGGAAATGCTTGTAAAAGGAGTAAGACTCCTTTCTAAAACTCAAATTTGAGCTATTTATAGTTGGGGTAGAAGTCTTGGACGAAATTTGCACTTAGGTCCCTCGAAAATGGAGAAAATAGCCAAAAACCCCGCGAAATGTATGTCACCCGGCCTGGTGCGTGAACTAATAAAAAACGTGGGTGTACACTGTGGCCTGGTGGAAGTAACCCGCCCGGGTAGAAATGTGGTCCGGCCTCGTCGTTTTTCGTCCCGTCATATCTTGAGCTTCCGACCTCCGATTGAATCGATTTTTTTTCATTCCACTCCGTTTTTCGAGACGAATCCAATGGTCAGCTTCTCTTCTTGATCCAGTGAAGTATGGTTGGTGTTTTGCTTCCAAAATACATCGTTTTTCCTACAAAATCGACAAAACACTACCTTTCTCTTATTTTGACCAAAACAATGATAATCAACCAATAATTCAATGAAATCACATCAAATGAGCTTCAAATATGCATCTAAATCATGTAAATTCCACCCGAATCACTCACTTGCACTTTTTAATAAAAATTATGTTACACTTTTCAATTATAGACACTTACACTTTTCGGGTACAGTGACTTACGCTTTTTAGTAATATTGGATTGCATTTTTCAGTTATATATGTTTTACATTTTTTATTAATATTGTGTTGCATTTTTCAGTTATATCAATTTGCACTTTTTAATAATATTGTGTTGCACTTTTTTTAATTACGGAGTATTTAAGATGGATTAAACTAAAAAAAATAAAAAAATTCAAAACGTGTCAATAAAAAAAAACATAAATTTTTTTTTAATATTGTTAAAATGGTCAAAATAAAAAAAAATATATAGCCACGTGGAGTCGAGTTCTTATTTAGACTCGACTCCATATGAGGGTTACGACTTTTTTTTTATATGAACAAATAGGAGCCGTAGGATGAAGAGCCACGTGTGTGTCTTGATCTTGAGCCATGCTGGATGCCTGGATTCACATATTTGACACAAGGGCGGAGCCAGGAAAAAAAATTAGGACGGGCTGGAAGCCTAAAATGAATATAGGACAAAAAAAAAATGATTACATAAATTGCATCCTACAATTTTTTATCCAATTAATATAATTCATCGATAAGGTGATCTTTACTTCGAGTTTTGGTAGATTTTGAAAATCATCAAGATAAAATTTGTCGACGAGATTATAAATAAAATCTTCATTAAACAACATAAAATTCAAGACATTATTAAAGACATAATTTGAATTTACTATTGAACTGAGTATATATCATGCACATTGTTAAAGACATCAACTAAGTCTGTATGAAAGTCACTAGTTGGAATTTAATATGCATTTTTACATTAGAGGTTTGAAATTGGGGTTATGTGAAAATTTAATATGTACGGAGTATATTTTATCATTAGTTAAACTAAAATAAATATGAATTAGTGGTAAAATCTCTCATTTAAGTGGAAGTTGTTGTTTCAAATTGGTTGAGTTGGAAGGTTTTTTTTTTTTTTTTTGTAATATACTCCCTTCATCCACCAAATGTAGTCTCATTGGAGTGGGACACATGTTTTAAGAAAAATGTAGATAAAGTAGATATGTAGGGTATTGTGGGGTCCATTGTAAATAAAGTGATAATTTGTTAATAAAGTTGATGGCAATTTGAGTAATTAAGTGATGGTTGAAGGATGATGGTGTCCATAAAGTGTATGAGACTACATTTTGTGTACAAAGAATATAAGGTAAATGAGACTACATTTCGTGATATATATATTATATAGTATAGAGTTGGTCTCTGGTGCATAGGGTGCACCGTGCACACTATGCTGATCAGTCAATTCTTATCAATTATAAAAGGCGAAATTTTACATCTAAGTAATTACTGGTGAGTTGGTTACAATTTCATAGGCTGGTGACGAGGTCATAAGTTTGAAACCCTATGGCCTTAATTTTTTTTTTAATTAAAATTTTATAAAAAAAAAATACCAATTAACATTAGAAAACATTTTTCAGTATTAAAGATCAACATTTTTCACCTTTAAGATTAACACTTTTCATTCAGTATTAAAAAACTGAATAACATCGTTCAAATCAACCAAATAAAAATATTATACAAAAAAACATAAGAACTGAATAATATAATCTTCTCCAAATCACAAAAATTCATCACCAATCTCTCTTTTCTAAAGTTTTTCTTTTCCTTTAACCAACTGGCGCTTCATTTCATAAAACACCTTCATTTTCTCAAATTTATAATGATTCATGTCAAATGCTAGTAGATAATTCTGCCCTTAAAAATCCTCTTAGACTTGTCTATATTTCAAGAAAAAATAAAATATTAAACATAAAAATGAAAAAAAGAACAACAAATTTAAATAATTTTTTTTTTTAAAAAAAAACATTTTTCAAAGAAATGAAATTGTAAGTTACACATTTGAAATTCTTCAAGTAGTCCATCGCAATAAAAACAACACTTTTCAGTATTAAAGAATGCCACTTTTCAGTATTAAAGATTGACACTTTTCATCTTAAAGATTATCACTTTTCAGTATTAAAGATTACCACTTTTCAATATTAAAGATTACCAGTTTTCAGTATTATTATGAAACTAACACTTTTCAGTATTAAAAACTATCATTTTTCACTATTATGAAACAACACTTTTAGTATTAAAGAATACCACCACTTTTTAGTATTATGAAACAACACTTTTCAGTATTAAAGAATACCACTTTTCAGTATTAAAGACTACCACTTTTCACTATTATGAAACAACACTTTTCAATATTAAAAAATACCACTTTTTCAGTATTATAAACAAATTACCTAAATGAAAAAAAGTAGGAATATACAATTTACCTTTTTCTTAGTTGCTTGAAACAATGATCTAACACGCCGAGCACCAACACTCACAAACCTATCATGGGAAAAGGATAGATCAGGATCTTGTAATTTGATAATATAAATTGGCAACATCTTGGGTTTATAGATTTTTTCAGATAATCTGAGAAATATCATACAAATTTTTTTTGATAATCCACACATAAATATAAGAGACAACCATACAACTATGAGCCAATTCTTAAATGCCCACAGAAAAACATAAATTTTCATATACAACAATGCAAAGTAGAGTTATTTCAAATAGAAATCACTTAATCAGAGATCCAAAGAGTAGCTATCCAAACCATAAGAACTTACTTTGGATAAATATACAGTACAACAAAAACAATAAACACTATTTTCTTCTATTTATCGCACATATAAACAAGATAATATATGATTACTTGTTCTATCTTTACCACAAAGGTTAATGAATATAAATTATTTCCCCGAAAAAAGCCTTACATTTCTTCAAATTCAGAGCATGCTCTGTAAAAAAATGGAATCCCATACATTTGCAAAGAAAAACTCACGAAACCAAGCTAAGTAAAAAAAGGGGACAAGCTCAAAGAAAGCAAAGCAGTAAACAAAAAAAAAAAAAACCAACCCATCCCAATTTCAGTTTTGTTTAGTGTCAAGAAATTGAAGTGGATTTCTCCTCCATTTCAAAATAGTGCACTATCTAACCCTTCTGGCTTTTGGTTCCAATCCATGATTTCAGCATCATTTTAGTAGAATGCTAGATTGATTCGTAATCAAAGAGAGCTAGATTGATTCTTTGTTCTCAATTCATTAGGTTTTTTAAATTCGGATTTCAAAATCCTCAAATCTGATCAAAACAACCCCCCTTAAAAAAAAACCCCACAATGCGGACAATATTAGCAAAATCAAACAACAAACATTATTCAAAACCTTTACAAGTATCTAATTTCCATAAACAAAATTCAAATTCATAAGAAACAAAGCTAAATTAGAGAAATTGCATGTACCTTGATTTGAGGTATGGAATAGGCTAAACTTCCCAAGTAAGATAGCTGAGCGTATAATCTCGATTCTGCTAAAGGCACCTTCCGAAGCAGCTTCGTAAACGATTCTCTATCGAATTCAATATGTTCATCGTCGTCTTCATCACAAACATTGCACTCTTCATTCTCTTCGCAGCAATCTGAGAGAACAAAGAAGAAAGGAAGAAGGAGAATAATTTTTAGAAAGAAAAAAGCGATTAAAAAATTAGAGTGCACCAAATTAATTTGGTGTATATGGTGTATATGAGACTTTCCTATATTATTTTTTAAAATCATGGTGGGCTACAAGCCACCCCTCACCCCATACCTTGTTGACACAAATACTAAATTGAATATATGTCTACATCAGGGAAACATTCCAGAAATCTACATCATGGAAACATTCCAGAAATAGTTATTTGAAAAATAAAAGCCATATTAATATTAACTGTCGATATACGCTCGTTTTCCATCACAATTTTTTGCACACATCCATCATCTGAATTTTCATATTTAAGCTTTTTTTTTTTTTGTTGTTTTTTCCCTTAAAGAAATTTCTAGGGTAATACAGAAGAAACCGAACTTTGTACGACACACAAATAAAAATAAAAGGACAAACGAATATAGTTTTCACAATTTTCAACCATAAAATAATACGAAGAAATTATACTAGGGAAAATAAAAGAACTCTCCAGTGCCTAATTCTAGATTATAATTGTATGCATTATCCCTATTGTTTATGATACATTTTATTTTATTATACAAATTATACAATTATTAAAATATTTGAGAGAGCTAACGAATTTCTTCAATTTTCGAAAGGAAATTCAAATAAAGTGCAATACATCCTAGAAAGACAAATTAATCTCGTACCAATATGTTTTGTAAATATTTATAATAAAAACTTGTGTGAGACCGTCTTACAGATCCCTTTTAATTTATATTTTAAAAATTTAGGTAGGATAACTCATATATATATATATATATTTTTTTTTTTTTCAGATTTTTAGTTTGTAAAAAAAGTAATAATGTTTTAAATAAAAATTGATAATATTTTTAATAAAAGTGACTTATTTGCTTAAACACTATCACTTTTTACTCAAATATTATCACTTTTTATATCAGTATTAAGGGAGACCCGTCTCACAGATCTTATTGTGTGAGACGGTCTCACCCAAGACTAGCCCATATTTATATATGCCAAAAAACACTTTAATCTTTTCCAAAAGAAAATCGTTACTTTTAATTGGACTATGTTGCACTCCGTCCTAATTTATTGTTCAATTTCTAAACACAATTATGTAGATATAGCAAAAACTTCAATAAATTCGAGTTAACACAATTTATTTTTTCAAATATTATTGTTGTACCTATAAACAATTATTGCTACATATAAAGTGTCACTAACTTACTGTTAAAAAAAAATTAAATAACAACACTTTATATACATAATAATAACATTAAAATAGAGTTTTAGGTGAGCCCAGCTTCACATAAGTTGCTCCCTATCTATTTACATATATGAGAAACATTTGTGTGAAATATTTCACACATAAAATATGCCTATTTAAGATAATTTTACAAAATTTACGGGTCATATGTTCGGATCCGGGTTGCCCAGAAAATCTGCAGGTCGCAAATAAGTGATTTACTACATGACCAAAATATTGTTACTTTAAGACCAAAATATTACCACTACAAGACCAAAGATTTATTATTATATGCCTAAAACTATTCTAGCAAATTCATCCAAAAAATTAAGTGTTCAGAATATTTTTGAACATATATTAATACACTTTTGATCCTGTAGTTATCAAATTTTGGTCTTGTAGTAACATAGTTTTAGTCATGTAGTAGCAGAATATTTTTTACTTCAAAATATTCTAGTAATATCGCCAAAAAAGAAAAAACAAGTGTCCAAAATATTTTTGAATGTGTAGTAATACACTTTTATCTTATAGTTATAAATTTTGGTCTTGTAGTAACATAGTTTTGATCGTAAGATTATATTTGAGAGCGAAAAAAATATTTTAATTAAAATTAATCCACGTTTAACCACTTATTTTAATCTAAATTTACCTTAATTGATTAATATTGCATGTATACAATATTACATACAAGTTTTTGTGAACATGTATTTGAAAAGATGTAATACAGTACATATATACAATCAAGACAAATCTATTGAAAATTAAGAATCGATTTAAATTGCAATTTGTCTCAACATTTTAAGCCCAATTCAGTAGTGTTATTCTAAATAAATCCGACTTACAAATTTTGGAGTACTAAATCAATACAGTATTTGTCAATATAATGCATCTCGCCTGTGTAGTTATTGGAATGAGTCAGACTATCCGATGAAAAGTCTACAACTTGAACTTGACTCATTTAATTAATGAATCAGACTAAATTTTTTTTAAAAAAAAAAAACCTATTTATTTAAATAGATCGAAGTTAAACTTTCTCGAAGGTCTTTTAAAGCTAAGCCTATTTAACTCTCTCTATACATATTTTTAGAGGATTTAACTCTTTCAATACATAATACTCCGTACTCCGTAATAACAATTAATATACTCCCTCCGTCCAATTTTATTATATCCACTTCTTCGAACACGAGTTTTAATGAATATTGATTAGTTTATGTATAAATTAAGTAGATAAGTTGGGGGTATAATGGGATGTTGTGGAGTCCATTTATTGATAAAGTGATTGTTTCTGAATAAAGTAAATGGCAAAATGGGTAAATAAGTGGTGATTGGAGGGTGGAGATAAAGTAGTATGAATAGTATTATTTCCAAAAAGGGTATGGACATAATAAAATTGGACAACCAAAAAAGGAAAGTGGGAATAATGAAATTGGACGGAGGGAGTAATAAATATATAATATATACACAAATATTTAATACTCCCTCCGTCCCGTATTAACTTTCATAGGTAATAATGAGGGGAGTTTTGAGGGGTAATTTTGTAAAACTTTATGTATAAAGTAAAGAATGAGTTGACTTTTGTGTATGTGTGGAAAAAAGGTAATGACATTTGTGTAAAATTAAGGATATTATAAGGGTGAAGTTTATAAGACAAAGTGAAATAGCTCAAGTGGTTAGAGCACCACTACCTAGACATTAGATCTTGGGTTCGAGTCATGGGAGGGGAAAAATTGTGGCCCAAATGTTGGGACGTCTTTTAAGAAAAGTGTGCAAATAATTACGGGACGGAGGGAGTAAATCTTAAAATCACAACATATAATGATTTTTAAATTTGAGATTTAAGGTGAAATTGTTTAAAAAACGAGAAATCTAATTTAGCTTAACTATGTATAATTCAAAATGGAAAATGAGAATGACAAAAAATCTTTTAAGAAAAGTGTGCAAATAATTACGGGACGGAGGGAGTAAATCTTAAAATCACAACATATAATGATTTTTAAATTTGAGATTTAAGGTGAAATTGTTTAAAAAACGAGAAATCTAATTTAGCTTAACTATGTATAATTCAAAATGGAAAATGAGAATGACAAAAAAAAAAAAAAATGAGTGGAGAAGATTATAGCTACAATTCTATCCTCAAATAATCCCCATAGTTTGAAGTCCACACCCAACAATGACGTGCCACGTGGCAATGTATCCAATCTTGATTGTGTGGCCATTGCAACGCTACTTCAATCTTGTTCCCCATTTTTGTTTCTTACACACTCTCCAAACTATCCCTCTCTGTTTCTCTACTATATAACTCCGATCCTATTGCAACAACTCCCTAATAGCACAAAAACAACTCTTGTTATTGCTATACAACTAACTAAATCACATTCACATAGATCTTTTAACTATGGCAGCTGCCGTTTCCCCAATTAACACTATTCCGGTAAGTTCTCATTTTTTAGTAACACATATTTATCCTTATAATAACACAAATAAGATGGCCTACTTTTTGTGTTGGGCAGTTAATTAAGTTGAAGGGGTCGAGCGGTTGTAGCTCGGCCTTGTTCGGCACGAGCTTGAAGAAAGTAGCGGCCCCGCCCTCCGTCCCCAAGTTTTCCACGGGAAAGTTGAGGGTGGTAGCGGAGGCCGAGATCGATGAGAAGAAACAAACGGATAAAGACAGGTGGAAGGGCCTGGTGACGGACGTGTCGGACGATCAGCAGGACATCACACGTGGCAAGGGTATGGCGGATCCCCTCTTCCAAGCTCCCACCGGAATGGGAACTCACGACGCCGTCCTCAGCTCTTACGAGTACCTCAGCCAGGGCCTCCGCCAGTATATAATATTCTAACTCTTTTTGTCAAGTATCAATGTTTAAAATTCCAAGTGTCACGCACTATTTATTTAGTGAATATAAACAGTGACAGTAGTCAATATACTAAATAAAATAATGATACTTGAAAAATGAAATTCACATGAATATTACTACGTGATTTTGATTGATGGTTTGTGATATGATTTGCAGATACAATTTTGATAACACGATGGGTGGATTCTACATTGCTCCAGCTTTCATGGACAAGCTTGTTGTTCATATCGCCAAGAACTTCATGACCTTGCCTAACATCAAGGTATATATATATGCTTTCATCAATGACCAGTGTTGAGATTTTCAAAAAATTTCATATTTTATTAAAGATTTAAGTAAAAAAATTTATAAGATATATGTATTCAGTATTCATCCTTTATTTGGTTTCATTATACTTACCAAATTCCTTGTTCTGAAATAAAAAGATCTTGGAAAATGAAGGGGTGTTTGCAAAATCTCTTTAAAAATAATTTTTAACTTGAAATTCTAAAAGAACTGTAAAAAAATAGTGTTTGCATACTCAACTAAACTAAGTTTAGTTTAAAAAAATGTCACAATTAAAAATAGCTATAAACCTATTTTAACTTTTGCAAAAATAAGATATTATTTTTAATAAGCAATTGAAAACATCCTCAAATTTGGCTACTTGATCTGTGTCATTTTTTTTATTGGGTAAAGAGTTTTTTTTCTTCTCAAAGTTGTATCAATTTTAATTTTGTTTTCTATTTTTCAATTAATCTTCTATTCTTATACTAATTTAGTGGGTTACTCTCTTTATTGAATAATAGAGGTAACTCATTCCATAATAGGTGACGGTGACAGTTATTTGGGAAAGAAGCGTTCACTTCTTAGTTCTTACCCTAATTTTTAACTCATTGAAATGCTTTTTTTTTTTACTTATTCAAAATTAGAGGGTCATAATCAGTTTCAAAATAATTAGGATATTCACACCCTCAAAACTCCTAAAACTGAAACAATCAATTGAAAAATTCACTCGAACTCACACCAAATCGTTACTTCCGTTACCCAAAAAAGAGACTAAAACAC
Source organism: Galeopsis tetrahit (assembly GCA_963675135.1). Lineage (NCBI taxonomy): Eukaryota > Viridiplantae > Streptophyta > Magnoliopsida > Lamiales > Lamiaceae > Galeopsis > Galeopsis tetrahit. The sequence goes on along the minus strand of OY776125.1, from coordinate 80,912,387 downwards.
TGAATTTCGTAAACATTCGTCTAATAGTTTTGTGTTGATACCGCAGGTTCCTCTGATTTTGGGTATTTGGGGAGGCAAAGGACAGGGCAAATCATTCCAATGTGAGCTTGTCTTGGCTAAAATGGGAATCAAGTAAGCAACACTTTTAAATCTCCACTCCGTCCATTACAAAAATTAATATAAATGAATTGATTTCACATCGTTTTTACTTTAAACAGCCCGATCATGATGAGCGCGGGAGAGCTCGAAAGCGGAAACGCTGGGGAGCCAGCAAAGCTAATCAGGCAAAGATACCGTGAAGCAGCGGACATCATCAAGAAAGGCAAGATGTGTTGTCTCTTCATCAACGATCTGGACGCCGGCGCCGGCCGTATGGGTGGAACCACCCAGTACACCGTTAACAACCAGATGGTCAACGCCACCCTCATGAACATTGCCGACAATCCCACCAATGTACAACTCCCCGGTATGTACAACAAGCAGGAGAATCCCCGTGTGCCCATTATTTGCACCGGTAACGACTTTTCGACCTTGTATGCTCCTCTCATCCGAGACGGTCGGATGGAGAAGTTCTACTGGGCTCCGACTCGTGAGGATCGGATCGGAGTCTGTAGGGGAATTTTCCGAACGGATAACGTCCCTGATGAGGCCGTTGTTAAACTCGTCGACACCTTCCCTGGCCAATCAATTGGTACGTAGTACTTACATACTCTCTCCGTTTCATAATAAGTGTTGTTTTAGAGGTTCAACTGGTGTATAATGTATGAATTATTATGGTGTAGATTTCTTCGGGGCTCTGAGGGCGAGAGTGTACGACGATGAAGTGAGGAAGTGGGTGTCGGAGATTGGAGTGGAGAACATCGGTAGCAAGCTAGTGAACTCGAGGGAGGGGCCTCCGACGTTCGAGCAACCGAAGATGACAGTGGAGAAGCTTCTGGAATATGGGAACATGCTTGTGCAGGAGCAGGAGAATGTGAAGAGGGTGCAATTGGCAGACACATACTTGAAAGATGCAGCCCTTGGAGAGGCTAACAAGGATTCCATTGACAGAGGAGCATTCTATGGTAATAAACTTTGATTTTATTTATTTGGTTAAAAAGCAGTGTTGAAAAATAAACTTTTAATGACAGAAATCATGTCCTTATAACTTATCTAACTAAAAGTCTTTAATAACAGAAAGTCGGAAACTAACTTTTATTCCTGTTATTAATTCTCAATTTCCTGACACTAAAAACTTTGAACTAAAAAGGCAATACTGAGAAATTATTGTTATTGTTTACAGGCAAAGCAGCACAGCAAGTTGCTATTCCTGTGCCCGAAGGTTGCACTGACCCGAAAGCGATAAACTTCGATCCGACGGCAAGAAGTGATGATGGGAGCTGCAAATACGAATTATAAGCTGTTTATAGCAGATCTTGTTTGTTCTGGATGGACGATGAAAATATATAAGTATACGCAAGTACCAAGATGAAATTGGTGGTTGTATCATTAATCATGGGTTGCTTGTAATTGACGTGCAATTTATGTTGTGTAACATAGTGTTGTGGTATTATTACAATTGCATATTTTCTTAAATCCTCAATTACTCTAAAAGTTTAAACTTATAAAGAGGTGTGTAATTAATTCATTTCTTGTTGTCCCCCCAATGGTTGCCCCGGCAGCTTCCCCTCTAGCCCAAGGGGCGACACTTTCCAAACCTCGTTGAACCCAATAACCTGATCTTACTGTGTACTTCCCATGCTCCGTGAACTCATGCATCCACTCACCTCCTTCTCCGTCCCTTAATTAATGACTTATTTTGTTATTTTTGGTGTCTTCTACTTAATGATTCATACTTAAAGTAGTAAAAGAACATTTTAAATATTCACTCAAAATATCTTAATATTTATTCACACTAAAAAAACACACTTATTACTACTAAAGTTGAAAAGTCTTTAGTACCCTTACTTTTATCTTTCATAATACTAATAAACAATTTATACATTAAAGTTTGTACCCAAAAGTTATGAATTCTTAAGTAAGAGATAAAGCGAGTATAAGATAAAAGGCAGGGGTGTAGATCATTTTGTCCAAGCACTTAAATTTTTAATTCCACACTATAGATAACAGTTTCTGATTTCTACTGTTATCTTTGAAGAGTTTTTCATTGTTTTTCAAACCACAAGTTTAGGGGTCAAGTGGCATAATTAACTTACAATATATAGTCATAAATTATATTAACTTATAGACAATTAAAATTAACAAAAAAAAAAATTAAAAGTATCATTGCTCTTTTAATGGATATTTTTGTTTGATTTGAGAAATTGAATTGATGGATTCGATAAAATTTCTCTCAATTTGATTAACAAAATTATCTGGTGAACTCGATAAAATAAAAATGTACTTTTTTTTTTTTTGAGGGTACAAAAATGTACTAGTATTGCTTCGGAAAAGAAAGTTTAGTTGAATCTGGTTCAGGAGTGATGTACTCTGTATGTTATTAATTATTTGAGAAATTGAGTTGATGGATAAGTATAACTAATCACATAATCAATTACAGTATTATATTTCACAATCTAATTAGATTTTCAAAGTGTCATCTTGATTTGTATGAACCATTTGCATATGATGTATCCGTGATAGTTCATGGTTCATCTCTTCATTAATTGAGCATCTCGTTAATCGTTTTCTTGGGATGTAATATAAGCATATGATGTATGAGTATGATCAACAATATTGTCCCCTTTCTTTCTCTTGTAATTTGGTAATATAAGCATATGATGTATGAGTATGATCAACAATATTGTCCCCTTTCTTTCTCTTATAATTGGGTAGGGTAAATTAGTGCAAAATGGATGAATGATTTAAAATAAAAAATTTACTAAACACATAAAAATATATTCAGTTGTATGTATATCAAATGAACTAAAGAAAAAACACATTCAATTGTATACATACCAAATAAACGAAAAACGTTGAATTGGCGCCTCTGACTATAGAAGAAATTTCCTAAGTTATGGTCGTATATTTTTTCAAGTATTCTCAAATAATTTCTTACTATACCATATATTCTTGCTTTGGTATGGAGATTCATGTGATTTTTTTTTATTCTCATTGGGTAGTATTCAACATCCTTTTAGCCCTTTTTTTTTAATAGGCTTATAATCATCTCATTGCGTTTCAGATTAATGTTTCACTCCATTGAAATTTTAACATGTGTATTCTTATTATTGTAAAGCATTAAACATTTTTTTAAATACATGACACATATTATTTACGATTTTTATCCACCAAGAAAGAGTTGACTTTATTTTTTTTATCGATAAAAAAGTACTCCCTCCGTCCAATTTCATTATTCCCACTTTCCTTTTTTGGTTGTCCAATTTTATTATGCCCATACCCTTTTTGAAAACAATAATATTCATACTACTTTATCTCCACCCTCCTACCATCACTTATTTACCCACTTTGTCATTCACTTTATTCATAAACAATCATTTATTTACAAATGGACCCCACAATACCCTATCATACCATCAACTTATCTACTTTATGAATAAACTAATCAATATTCATTAAAACCCGTACCCGGAGAAGTGGGCATAATAAAATTGGACGGGAGTATATTAATAAGAAAGCCAATGTACATGATATGATTATCAGTATAAGATATCACACTACAAAATATTGCCCAAAAGGCATCGGCAATTGGCAACGGCAGGCAGGCCGATGCAAAATGGCATCGGCATTTAATGGCCGATGCAAAATGGCATCGGCAGTGGGCCCCGATGCGAAATGGCATCGGCATTTAATGGCCGATGCAAAATGGCATCGGCATTTAATGGCCGATGCAAAATGGCATCGGCAGTGGGCCCCGATGCCATTTGGTAACGGCCCCCCCGATGCAAAATGGCATCGGCACTGGGCCCGATGCCTTCCCCGTCGCCCTAAACCCTAAACCCTAAACCTCTAAAACCCTAAACCCTAAACCTCTTAACCCTAAACCCTAAACCATAAAATTGAAAATTATGATTTTTTTTAGGGTTTAAAGTTTAAAGTTTATGATTTAGTTTAATTAATGTAGTCATTATTTTTCAATTAATTATTTTTATAACTTTAATTTTAATTTTTTTGTTATTAAAAAAATTATATATATAAATGTATGGTTTTTTTTTTTTAATTTAATAATTATATACTGATAATAAACACGTTAATAAATAATTTTAAAAAATCTTAAAATAATTAACCTTGATTAATTAAAAAATCAAAATAATTAATCTTGATTAATTAAAAAATCAAAATAATTAGCATTGGTAATCTTGATTATGGTATCTTTGTCCTACGTTTCCTAATTTTGATAGGAATATCCTTTAATTTTTTAAATTTCCATAAAATAGTGTTAATTATGTAAATAAATATAATGATGTAGATAATGACACATCATCATTTGACTCCATAAGACCATCTCCAACCGTAGGCTATAAATAGTTTTGCTCCCTCCAGCCGTACTCTATTTTGAAGTTTTGAAATAGAGTTTTGAATAGTAAACTCTATATATGAAGTTCACTATTCAAAACTCTATATTTTATATCTATTATTTTATTAATATTTACTATTCTGTATTACAATTCTATATTAATAATTTGTTAAATATAATTACAATTCTATTGTTATACTAATTTATAATATAATTTTAATTGTGTAACTTTTTTTTTTTTGTGTATTATTATTACCAACAAAAAAAATAACTTAAAATACAATAAAACATACATTATACTCACATGTTTCGTTTTACGTCATTATGTGTTTTGTAATTTTATATTTAAATAAAAGTAATATTTAAAAACTACAAGTTTATTTACATTTTATGATTTTGATAAAATCAACAATATTTAATTTACTAATTGAATATTTAATTGTATAAATTAATTTAAATATGAAGATAAATATATTATTTAATGATTGTAATATGTTGAAAATGATTAAAATAATAAATAGAGTAAGATATAGAGTTTCATGGTTGGAGAAGGTTTTTAAAATAGAGTATGAAAAAGTGTATTTTAGAGTTTAGAGATCTTCATTTGAGAGTTTGTGGTTGGAGATGGCCTAAGGAGCCCATTATATGGGCTCAATATCATTTTTATATATATATATATATCATGCATATTTGCGTGGATTTTGATAGTTACGTGAGTATGACTTATGAATTTAGCATTATGAATTTAGCATTACTCCTGATCAGAGTGAAACGAACATTATATATAATTAATCAAGCTTATTCTCTGCAATTAAAAAAAAAAGTATTCACTAGTACTCCGTATTAGATAAGTGTATTTTAATTGAAAATGAACTAGAGAATAATTTTATAATAGATGAAAATATTTTTAATTAAATGGATAAGTGAATTCATATTTTCAAATGGATAAGTGAAAATAATTATATATATTTAATGTTGTGAATTGAAAATTAGAATGAATTTAAATGATGTGATTATAATAAATTTAAATGTATAAGTGAAAATAATTATATTCAATGTTGTATGTAATTATAATGTTGTGAAATAAAAAATTAGAATGAATTTAAATGTTGTAAATTGAGGATTAGAATAAATTTAAATAGTGTGAATTGATACCGTAAATAAATTATTTAATTTGAAAAATATAATTTAGTTAATTTAAAAAACATAATTTAGAAATAATTATGATATGCTTTGATAAATAATTTAATAAGCAACAATTAAAGTTAGAATGGATTGAATTAATTAAAGAATTAAAAACTCAAATAAAATTGAATATATATTAATTGCATTCACAACATGTCGACTAAAAGCTCCTAGCCTAAACGGCACACAGGGGGCCCTCAAAGGCCTTCGAGACCGCGAGGTCCCGAGTTCGAACCCCACAAATCGCGAAAATGGCCAGATTTCCGAAAAATGGGGTGGCCCAGCGATGGGGGTGGGTGTTGGTGGCCTATCGACCTGGGTTCGAAACCCAGTTTCGGCTTTTTTAAATTTTAATAAAAAGGCATCGGCAGTGGGCCCCGATGCGAAATGGCATCGGCTGTCCCCGATGCGAAATGGCATCGGCAGTGGGCCCCGATGCCATTTGGTAACGGCGACCTGCCGATGCCATTTCGCATCGGTTTTCCCCAAATCCGATGTCATTTAAATGGCATCGAGCATATTGGCATCGGCACACTGCCGATGCCTTTGCCGTTGCCTTCATCTGTGGGGACGGCAGATCCGATGCCTTCCCCGATGCCATTTCTCCATTATTTTGTAGTGTCAGAATCACTATTCAAAATTTTGATATTAAAAAAACATACTTTAAACTTTCTAAAATCTTTGTAAACGAGTTTTATACTTTTATCAGGAATAATGTTGAGGAATTTTGATCCAAATTCTAGCTACCCTTTTTTTTATAGGAATATTTTTCATTTGTTAATCATATGTCCTAAAAAATATTATATATTTATTATATTTTTATATATAATTAAAGTTAAATAGGTCGATCTGTTGGACTTAAAAGATCTATAAAAATGTAAATTTAATTTATTTAATTAAATAAGTTTCTAAAAAAATTTTGAGTCCAACTTTTTTATTAAACAAGTTAAATTGAATTAAACTTTAATAAGTCAGGTCGTACGCTCATGTCGTGTTTTACTTATTCTCACCCCTAGCCAAAAAAGTGAGTAAATAGTCCAGTCATAATTAATAAATTGCTATACTTTTGGTTGTTGACTAATATAATAAATTAGTAATATGGTTGAAGTTTAGTTAGATGGCACTTCAAGATAGTAAAGTAAGTATTATAAAATTGGGTTATATATTGCGTTTAAAGAATGATTCGATTTAATTAATCATAATTAATGACAATTAACTACTCCCTCCGTTTTTTTTTATAAGATGTTTTAGAGAAATTTTCTAGAATTAAAAAAGGGTATGTTTTGACAAATATACCCTTAAATAATAAAGAATGTTTTTAATTACATTAATTTCATTCTATAATACACATTAAATTTCAATTCTTTCCAAAATTAAGGGAGGGCATAATTGGAATAATCATTGTAAAAAATCTAAAACATCTTATATTTATGAACAAAAAAAAAAAAAATTTAAAACATCTTATAAAAAATACGGAGGGAGTATTAATTAAACTCTACAAAATCCACCAATCATTTTCGCGGATTTACGTGTTCGTTTTGTCATACTTGAATGTCAACTGTCTGTCTCTAACGCACTATCTATCTATACTTCATGATTTTTTTTTAATTACTTTTAAGGTTTTATTAAAAATATATTTTTATATCTTCTCTAAGATAATTATTAGATCCTTCCAAAAAAAATTTATTAGATATGAATGTTTATACCAAAACCTTACACCCATCCTTATAAGTGATGTTTTAATCTTTATTTTCTTGTACACAATTAAATGGTGTTTAAACATTTTTTACACTATTTTTTTTTTCAATTATACCCTCTTTTTTATTTTAGAGAATTACCTAATTTCTAAAATTAAGAAATGTAATTAATATTAATTACAACATAAATTTTAATGGTATTTATTTACACATCAATACTGATTACTACTCCCTTCCATATTGTTTGATGAATTTTATTTTAAATTTTGTTTTAAAAAAAAAATTAATTTTTTTTCTTAAATTACCTTTATATATTCTTACAATTTCTTATTTTAATTATAAATTACTCCGTATATTATATTGTAGTATTCTCTTTCATCTATCTCTTTCATGATAATTGAGGTAAGTTAATATTTTTCTTTAATATGGTAAAAAAAAATTAAAAAAAGTCTTGTAATTTTATACTCCCATGGTTTAAATTAATATTGAATGCACTATTCCTTTACAATATTATTTTTACTTTTAACACACACACATATTAAGTTTGAATGAAAAATAAATAAATAGTTACATATAAAATTGATTTGGACAATAGAAGTACAAAAAAAAAAGGACAAATATAATGAATTAAACAGATGTAAATGATATGTTTAATTATTATTAAAGAACGGTGATAAACCAACATTCCTAGTAAATAAAAAAAAAAACAAATAAAAATTATGAATTAATGGATCACATTATATTTGTCCTCTAAAACTCAGTATTTGAGATCCAATTAAATCTAAATATATTTGAAACCCGGATATTCATTAATATATATTTACAAATATTTACAAATTTTCACCACATAGAAACCCAGTCTTTACAATTTACTTTAATTCAAATAATCATAAAATTTATAAATAATAAAAATTCATTTTATATATTAGATCATTTAGTTAAATTTTAGTGATGTTATATACCGACCCATAGATAAAGAAAACAAGAAAATAGCAGCAACAATCTGAACAGGAGTGGTACGAGAGATTTAGAGAAGCGGAAATGCGAAACAATTTTCAAAAGAAGAACCCGTAATGAAGAAATCGGTGAAAGACATCAAAATTCAGTTATGGAATTGACTTGAAGGACGAGAAATCATAAGATCGAACTCGTTCATTGCAGCATGGTTTTGTAATTCATATACGAGCTTATGAATAGATACTTGAACATTAGAGGGAAGGAGGCACTAAGAGTCATATACGATTGTAATTTATACGTGTTGAGTATCCTTTGTACTAGGGGTGAAATACACCTTTTACCGATTAAAAAAAATTATGAATGAGGGTAATTGGGAAATGAGAGGGACAGCTCTCTAACACCCCCACTAATGACATTTATTCCTTTTGTTTCCAAAAATTATTTTCATTTTTTCCTTAAAATGGCGTTCTCCAGTTTCAAATGGTGTCGGTTGGCTTTTTTTTTTTTTTTTTTTTTTTCTGATGAGTCGGTTGGCATTAATGTCATGATTCATGTACTCACTCTATGTGCAGGGTTAGGTCCATTTTTGGAATTTTATGCCAAATTCATCCCAACATTATTTGGGTTGCTTAAATTCTAATGAACAGTATACACAAAAAGAACATCTGGAATTGTTTTATTTTTAAAAAAAACTACAAGATGGATATAAATTAAAAGTGGGAATTGAATTAGGGATATATTATACACCTTTTTCTTCTTCTTCCGTCTCACTATTTAAAAAAAAAAAAATCCAGTGTTTTTATTAAAAAATATATGATAAAATAGAGTATATACCATATATGATGCCATTCAAAAAAGAAAATAATATATGTGACACTAGTAATATAATGCTCCCTCATTATGCTCCATTTTTTTTTTCAATTTTATTATTTTCATTCTTTTTTTTTTTAACAATACTCTGTTCACACTAATTTGTCTTAATCCTCTTATCATCATTTCATTTTATTCATAAATCGGCTCTACAATTCTAAATTATATTTATTTCATACATAAATTAATTAATATTTATTAAAACTTGCTCAAATGAATTGATATTATTAATTTGGGCGGAGCATTAAAATTAAGTCCATATATAAAATTCTTTATTCATATTTCTCCGAATTTTCAACCTCGTATTTATGGTGTTTTTTTACATGCGAAACTCAAAACCCACATTTCCCACACGCACAACTCCAACTTTCTTCTCTCTCCACTCTGTCCTTCTCAATCCCACACATGAATTATAAAAATCAAGATTGAAACAAACAAATCATCCACTCAAATTTCCACAATCTCATAAAAAATAAAATGCAATGGCAAAAAAAATCATACTTCTCTTGATTCCTCTTTTTCTTCTTCTCCATTCAAGCAGAGTTTCTTGTGAAGCTGCTGATAATGAGTTCATCTTCAATGGATTCAAAGCTGCAGAGACGAAAATAGCCCTAACTGATGCTGCACAAATTGAGAAGAATGGCATACTCAAACTCACAGATGACCAACCAAGAATCATGGGACATGCTTTTTACCAAAAGCCCATCAATTTCAAGAATCCCACAACTGGTAAATCCTTTTCATTTTCAACTTCTTTTGCTTTTGGAATTGTTCCCGAGTATGAAAAATTGGGGGGCCATGGATTTGCCTTCACTGTTTCTAAATCCAAACACCTCAATGGTGCTCTCCCAAGTCAATATCTAGGGCTTATGAGTGATCATGATAATGGGAATTTTTCCAACCATGTTTTTGCTGTTGAATTTGACACTGTTATGGATTTAGGGCTTGGGGATATTAATGATAACCATGTTGGGATTGATATCAATAGTTTGAAATCAAATGTTTCTGTAGATGCAAGCTGTATTGATTTAGGTAGTTCAAGAAAGGAAAAACTTAATCTCCGTAATGGCAAGAGGATTTATGCTTGGATTGATTATGATGGAAGTAAGGGGAAAGTAGATGTAACACTTTCACTTTATCATTCAAAGCCTAATGCTTCAATCCTTTCGTTTTCTGTCCATCTTTCTCCGATTTTCGAGGATTATATGTATGTGGGCTTCTCTGCTTCGACAGGTTTACTTGCTAGCTCACATTATGTTTCTGGATGGAGTTTCATGGTTAATGGGCAAGCAAAACCCCTTAATCCCTCTTTGTTGCCTTCAATCCCCCGTCCTAAGCGAAATCGTTTATCCTTAATCCTAACTGCATCTTTGTCAGCTGTTGGTTTCTTGATTCTTGCAATAGGGGTGTCATTTTACATAATCAAAAGGATTAAGAACAGGGATGTGGTTGAATCTTGGGAGAAAGATATAGGCCCACATCGATTTTCGTATAAAGAACTCAAGAAAGCAACTAGAGGTTTTAGAGATAAAGAGGTTCTTGGGTTTGGTGGATTTGGTAAAGTTTATAAAGGCACATTGCCTGATTCTAAGACTCAAGTCGCGGTGAAGAGAATACACCACGAATCTAAGCAAGGGTTGCGAGAGTTTGTTACAGAGGTCGCTTGTATTGGTCGTCTTAGGCACAAGAATTTGGTCTTATTACAAGGTTGGTGTCGATGTAAAGATGATTTGTTACTCGTTTACGATTTCATGCCTAATGGAAGTTTAGATAAATACATTTACGACGAGCCCAAAATCGTGTTAACATGGGAACAAAGGTTCAAGATCATCAAAGGTGTAGCTTCCGCGCTTCTTTACTTACATGAAGAATGGGAACAAACTGTGATTCATCGGGATATCAAAGCGGCAAATGTGTTACTAGACTCCGAAATGAATGGAAGGCTCGGAGATTTCGGGCTTGCAAAGCTTTACGAGCGTGATTCAAGTCCAACGACCACAAAAGTGGTGGGCACGTTGGGGTACTTAGCCCCGGAACTTACTAAAACGGGAAAGCCCACGACTAGTTCAGACGTGTTTGCATTTGGGGCGTTGTTGTTAGAAGTTGTGTGTGGGAGACGGCCAATTGAGGTCAAAGCAATGCCCGAGGAAATGATACTAGTGGATTGGGTGTGGGATAAATGGAAAGAAGGGTCGATTCTTGAAGTCGTTGACCCAAGATTGAACGGGGAATACGATGAAATCGAGGTTGTGATTGTGATTAAACTTGGTTTGTTGTGTTCCAATAATGCCCCTGGGATGAGGCCTAGCACGAGGCATGTGGTGAGAATCTTGGAAGGCGAAGCGCCGTTGCCTGAAGTAGTGGTGCCGGATGGATATGATTGCAGAGGGCGTATTAGTGTGGGGTCTAATTCGTATCCATCGTCTTCGTGTTATGAGAAGGTGAGTACATGGTCATCGGCCTGCGGGGACGTGGATCTTGAAGGTGGATTGTCGTCTCCAATGTCAGTTTCGTAGTATATATTCTGGTTTATTAGTATATGATTTAGGTTAGATTGTTCATATATAGCTGTATATAAATCTTGTAATCAAATTAACCATAGTTTTTTCTTCATGGTTTTCTTTAGATTGAGGTTGAGATTCATTAGCATTTAGCAGCAATTTGTGTATGGTTTTTTGTTCTTGCACTCAATGTGCCCACCACATATCTTCCAATAGGGTTGACAATTTGGTGTTTTTTGTATCATTTTACGTCACGACAAGACTGAACACAATATTACATGATAAAAAAAAAATCATATTACACGATATAATAAGATATAACATGATAAAAAAAAATACAAAATTTTCAATAAAATTACAAAATATCAAGTCATATACATGATTGAATTCTTTTTTCTAAGTTTATCGGATTGACATGAACACAACACAAATGATTCATGTCGGTACGATAATGACAACTCACAACTTTTGTATAGTATTTTTATTGCTGTTATTGTGTTGTATTCAAAATTGTCACCCTTACTACGAACCAGCACACAGGGACATGAGATACAACTGTACCTCAAATATAATTTTTTTTAATATTATATATAATTAACCCAGTAAATAAATTCAGTTGTAAAAAAATACCTATTTTAGCCCAAAGTTAACAAGGACTGCAATATATTCCTCATGGCTCTTGCCCTGTAAATTTTTTTTTTATTTTTAATTATAATTTTTTTAATTAAATTAAATTTCTAAGTTAATTAAATTAAACCGATGCTAAAATATTTAGAACTTGTGAGTTTTTTTATAATAGAATTGTAGTAGTCTATAATTTGATTGTATTCTCATTTTATATATTTTAATTATAAATTGAGAGATAAAACATCAAAATTAAGACTACCAGAAAACAATCCAATTTTTTAAATTGAAAATTCATAATTTTCTTCAAAAAAATGTTTAGTGTTTATCAGTTTAAAAAATATGATTCACATGAAATATTTTAAAATTATTTATCGATCGTATTTGAACCGAGTCGAGTACTTCAAGTTCGAGCTCGACTAGTTAAAATGTTTAATGAAATTAAAAGGAAAAATTTAGATATTGAACCTAACGAGTAGACATGCCCAACCGCCAGAAACCGCCGGTTACGGTTAAAAACCGGCGGTTTCGGTTTTAGGTTTTTCCCAACCGAAACCGAACCGGCAAACCGCCGGTTCGGTTACAAAACCGGTGGTTCGGCGGTTTTTTTTTTATTTTTTTTTTATTATTATTTTTTTTTTGGCTCGTTTTTTGGATTTTTTGCGCGTTTTCGACTTTTGTTTTTTGTTCGTTTTAACTTATAGTACTTTATAGTTTATAGTTTATACTTTATAGTTTATTGTAGTTTATATAACTTATTAATTATTATTGATGAAATTAATATTATAAAAATTTGAAAGAATAAATAAATTACTTTTAAGTTTTAAGTTAAAATTACAAAAGTATAAATTACAACTTACAAATTACAACTTAAAATTACAACTTACAAATTACAACTTACAACTTAAAATTACAACTTACAAATTACAACTTAAAATTACAACTTACAAATTACAACTTAAAATTACAACTTACAAGTTACAAATTTAAAAACTTAGTAACTTACAAAATAAATTTATTACAACAAATTGGAGGGGAGGGGAAAAATTGGACTTGAGCTTAATTTTAAGAATTAAACTTAGAAATTCTAAGTTCAAAATTTTAAAACTAAGTTGCCTACGTATCCAACATGTTGGAATCAAAGTCCACGTAGTTCTCTTACCTCAACTTACCCGTTGACGTTGTTGTTGAATGATCATGGCTCGATTCTTCATTCTTCACTTCCGCCCGTAGAGGTCCATTCCTCGTCTTCTTCATTATCCTCTTCTAACGATTGGGCTCTTTTTTCGGCTCTTACCCAATCATCAAGCAAGCATTGGTTCTCTACGTTTTCAACGGTCATATTTGATCTCGTTGCATCCAAGGTATAACCTCCTACACTAAAAGCTTGCTCAACGGCAACGGTTGAGGCGGGAGCCGATAAAATTTCTCTTGCGAGCATTGACATTGTCGGAAATACAAGTTTCACCGTCGACCAACACTTTAGTATGTCAAAATCTCCTTCCATATTTTCCATTGTCGAATTCATGATATAATTTTCATATTCTTGAGTATATGATGATCGTGATCTTTTATGATTACGTTGATAAATAAGTCTATTTATAGCATCCATATTGGCCAAGTTTGGAACGTTAGTAGCACTATGTGAAGAAGAAGAAGAAGAAGTGGAAGAACCATTTGCATCCATATGCTCCCTAATTAATGCTAATATAAGTTGTTTAATGCTACTTACGATTTCTTCGGTATCCGGTCGATCAGAAGAACTAATTTCGTCACTAGGATATAAATTTTCATAATACAACTCTAACATGTCATATACACCATCTAACTTATATCTAGGATCAAACACTTTAGCAACTAAAAATATAGGAGGAATTTGATTAAAATATTTCTTCCATTTTTGCAACATAGGTTCAATAGCATCATGTAATAATGGATCATATTTATAACGTGTTAATACTCCAACAATTTTAAGACAATGTTCTATTGCCAAATGAGAAGTAGGTTCGTAAACTTTAGACATAGCAAAAGTAGCATCATTAAAAGTTTCTAAAATCTCAATAATTTTTATGCAGTGATCCCAATCTTGAGGATGTAAACGAAAACCACAATTTTCTTTTGCGAAAAAACCACATAAAGTTTCTTTATACTCAACCGACTCTCTTAACAATTTATAAGTAGAATTCCACCGTGTTGACACATCAAGAGAAAATTTTTTTGGATGCACATTCTTAGTTCTACAAATTTTTTTCCATTTTTTCATCAAACTACTACGCCTCGTCAAGTAAGTAATAGCATCTTTAATAGGAGCGACATATACTTTCAAAGCATTTAAACCATCTTGAACACATAAATTTAAAATATGACACATGCATCTAATATGAAAAATTTTTCCACCAACATACGGTTGACACTCAATTTGAAGTTCTTCGATACTAGCGTTATTAGCACTAGCATTATCAAAACCAATAGAAAAAATTTTATAATTCAAACCGTAATCATTTAAAATATCAACAATTTTTGTTTTAATATTAGCGGCATTATGAATATCATCAAAATCCTTATAAGCAATTAATCTTTTGTTTAAAGTCCAAGAATCATCAATCCAATGACAAGTAATTCCTATATAAGAATGTTTTTGAAAATTATCACTCCAAATATCGGCGCAAATAGAAACTTTACTTGTTAGTGATCTAAATGTGTTGATCAAAGCATATTTATATTCACCAACAACATTAGCAATATCACGAGTAATCGTAGAACGAGAAACTTTTTTCATGCATGGTTGTAGGGAAAGTTGAACCAAATCATTGAAAGCAAAATTTTCCACAAAACTATAAGGAAGATGTTGAACACTTATCATTTTAGCTAACATTTTTCTAAAATATGCTTGATCATATTTTAAAATAGAAGTCGAATTACTTACCTCACCTTGAACTCCACCTCCGGAGGACCCGGTAAACCCTCGTAGTTGTGTTTGACTCGTTTCAATTCCCACTCTATCCGGATGTGTGGAACTCAAATGGAGTCTAAATGTTCCATATCCTCCTCCCTTTTTAAACTTATATTGCTTTGTACAATAATTACAAAAAACAATAAACTTATCTGTTTCGGCGGTTGGCACTTTTCGAAAGTGACGTGCAAAAATTTCGGACCTCAAAATGGGGTTTTGTTGTGAAGGAACTCCAACTCCTTCCTCCATTGGATTTGGATTTTCGGTTGCACTTTCTTGAGTTGGGCGGCCACCTTCTTCTTCATCAACATCATCATCCGAGCCAAGTACCTCATCAACGATGTTGTCACCAAGAATTCTACGCATATTTTGATCATCCTCTTCGTTGAATAATGGAATGCGTCTTCGAGAAGATGAAGAAGTTCCAATAGCCTTTCCTCTTGAAGAAGACATATTAGTATAAATGTATAATTACTTAATTAGTAAGAAATTAAGAATTAAGAAAGTAAGAAGAAGTGAAATAGAATTTAGTAAAGTAATTAAGTAAATAAAATTATAATTTTTAAGAGATTGAAATTTTTAGTATAGTAAGAAAGTAATTTGAGAATTTAGTAAAGTAAAGTAAGTAAAACTAGAAGTAATTTGAGAATTTAGTAAATTAAAGTAAGTAAAAGTTAAAACTAGAAGTAATTTGAGAATGAATGTTGAGAAATTTGAGAATGAGAGAGAATAGATTGAGTTTGGTGTGAAAAATGGGTTGGAAAAGGGGGTATTTATAGAGCAAAATTCGAAAATTAATAAAAAAAAATAAAAAAATCCGACAAACCGGCGGTTTAACCGGACCGCCGGTTAACCGCCGGTTAACCGCCACGCGTTTCAATCTGGGCCGTCGAAATCCAACGGTCAACAGATCTGGACCGTTGGATTTCTAACGGTCAGAATTTGAATTAAAGTGAACCGGTTCAAACCGGCGGTTAACCGGACCGGCGGTTAAACCGCCGGTTTTGACCGTTGAATTTTTTTTTTTTTTATTCCGCATTAATCTCGGCCGTTGGATTTCAAACGGTCAACAGATCTGGACCGTTGAATTTCCAACGGTCATAAAATTTGAAATTGCAACCGCCGGTTTCCGGTTAACCGCCGGTTGCCGGAATTTTTTTTTTTTTTTTTTTTCGAATTTTGTCAATTTGTCCTATAAATACCCCATTTTCCAACTCATTTTTCACACCAAACTCAATCTCTTATTCTCTTATAGTCTTATTTTCATTTTCTCATTTCCCCAACTTCAAATTTCAATTCAAATGGCAAATGAAGGATCATCAAATCATTCAATTGTAACAAATTTGAATGTCAATCCTACAAACGAAGAGGAAGTCGATCAACCCATTCAACCGCCTCATTTCCCCCCCAATTTCCCCCCCAATTTTCGTTTTCGAAGATCCCTTGAAAATCACTTTCGTGTACTCAGTCAAAATCCAATTGATGGATCATATCAACTTTGTTGCAACTATTGTGGTACGCAATATAAATATAAGCGCGGGGGAGGATGCGGAACATACGTGAATCACATGCAAACTAAGCATCCGGACAAAATATAATGCCTACATTGAAGTTGAACTATTGAAGATTTGAAGTCAAATGTTTAGTAATTTTATTTTTTAGTTTATGTGTTTTTATTGTTTAGTAATTTTATTTTTTAGTTTATGTGTTTTTATTGTTTAGTAATTTTAATTTTTAGTTTGTGTGTTTATGTTTTTATTAAAATGTTTAGTAATTTTAGTTTATTTAAAATTTTAAATGCTTATGTTTACTTCTATTTCTAAATTCTAAATTTCTAATGCTTATGTTTAGTAATTTTTATTCAAATGTTTAAGTTAAAATGTTAAATGTTTATATAATTACAAGTTACAACTTACAACAATTTAAGTGAGTAAGTGGTTAGTGACTTAGTATAGTTCATATATAATTACAACTTACAACAATTTAAAACGAAAAATGATGAGTAAAAAGACAAAATAATATAACTATAAATTAAAATTACGAAAAATAAAAAAAAAAATAAAAAAAAATAAACCGAAAACCGGCGGTTTGTACGGTTAACCGGAAAACCGTCGGTTTAACCGGCAAACCGCCGGTTTAACCGAAACCGCCGGTTTTCAATTCCGACAACCGAAACCGAACCGTGAAAACACGGTTGCGGTTCGGTTTTATAACCGAAACCGCCGGTTCGGAAAACCGGCGGTTAAAAACCGCCGGTTTTCACGGTTCGGCGGTTTTCCGGTTATAAACCGCCCGTGTCTACTAACGAGTTTGAGTCGACTCGTTAGTAAATCGAGTATTTTACGAGGTCAACTCGTTTAATGAGTCAAAACGAACTCGAATCGAGTTCACGAGCAGCTCAGTTACTTTAACAAAACTAATCGTACCCCATTTTTTAAATTTTGGGTCCGCCACCCTCATCTTAAGTATAAGTGGTGGGTTATCTAATTGCAAATAAAATACTAGTACTATATTTAAAAGGGATTTAGATATGGTGTTGCATCATTTTCAACAAAATAAAGTTAATATTCCATTTTACCTAACCTCAATTGTTGAGAAGAACCTAGAAGCAGTGGAGCTAACATACATATCATATGTTATGCTCCCAGATACACACTTATTGTAGTGGACTAATTATCTATCCACCACAGATTTTATAGGTATGTATCATTCTAATGATGTAGACCCACAATTTCCATTTAAATCCACCACAGCTTTTATAGGTATGCATCATTCTCGGCTCGATTCTTTGAAAGTTTGAACTCAGCTGGTTTATATTAATAAACAAGTCATGTTTAAATTCGAGAAATGCTCGATTTACTAACAAATCAGCTCGAACGCAACTCGTTAGATTCAATATTTAAAAATTTGTATGTTATTTTATTAGGCTCGTTAGATTCGAGCGCTCATGAGACTCATCCCAAGTCAAGTTCAATTCTATTTCCAACTTATTGATGTAATCTAACGAGCTCGAGCCCAACTTGACAATTGTTTAATTTAACTTTGAACTTCGAGTATTAGGGTGTGTTTGCAAATCATAGTGATTGATTCAAAGTGATTAAAATTGATTTTAAATCAATTGTGTATATGTTGTAGTGTTTACAAAACAAACCACTTTTTTTTATAAATTTACAAAAAACACCCTTATTACATTTGGATAGATAATGTGTAAAGATAAAATATTATTTAAATTGCGAGGGTAAAATTGTAAAATTGATTATTGTAATGATGAGAAGCACATAGAAGCTATTATATTAGAAGTAGGTGGAGGGGTGCTTCATCAAAATCACTTTTAACAAATTAACTTAATCACTTGGTTGTGTTTAAAAACACTCCAAAAGTGATTCTATTTGAAAAAAAAGTGCTTTTAAGCACCTTATAGTGTTTGAAAACACCCACTTAGTCTCTACTCAAATAACAACTTTATTACATCCGACTACTTAGGCTTAAGGTCTTACTTTCAAATAATATATATATATATATACTCCATTTATTTTTTAATTCACACAAAATTGAAATTCTAAGCAAATAATAAAGGTAAAGTCTAGTATGCACTCGAGTGCATGTTGTGCACCCTAGTCCATGTGCACTTTTCAGTTTATTGACTTACACTTTTTGATAAATGGTGTTACACTTTTCAATTATTAAATTGTATAAGTAATAATTGAAAATTGCAACACCATTTATCAAAAAGTGTAAGTCAGTAAACTGAAAAGTGCAACATGAACTAGGGTGCACAACATGCACTCGAGTCCATAGCAGACCAACCCAATAATAAATTATTCATATGCTTGAATTTGAAGCATTTATACATACTGATGCGGCCTAAAATTGTCATGGCACAAGAAGTCGACACGTGTATAGAGGATAAGATAAAAGAGGAGATACAAAATTAAGGAATACTCTCTGAATAAAGAATCTCTTTCGGAGGTCCCTCCGGAGGGAGCTCCACCTGGGGAGAGATATCAGGAAGACCTAATCTTGATAAGAATTAGTAGTCCGAAGATCTAGGAGGAGTCCCGTACGAAACGGCTCGAGACTGGGTAAAGGAAGGCTCATTCTTCCTTTATCCCAGTGGGCGAAGTCCACTAGGGGGAGTGGTTCCGGTTCTTCAGGAAGTGAGAGAGTGGAAGACCCTGTCAACACAGCAGGGCTGAGTCCAAAGTGCAGCTCCGAAATAGAAGGAAACCCTAACTTCCTCTTAGGTGGGAACTCTCTATAAATAGGTAAACTGAGGTACATTTTCAGGTTACGATCTCTAATTTTTACAAGACTTATTACACTTCTTATTAAATACTTTTGATACCCTTCAAGAGCTTGATTGAGAAATCGAGGACTCTCAAGTCCTTACAATATACAGAGATCCCTATACTGACTTAGGCATCGGAGTGTCCGCGCCGGACTCCCCTCCGGCGTGTCTTTTGCAGGTTCTGGAGGATCATTTCAAAGGAAGTAGCATACCCGGATCATTCATACACGTTCGGAAATCTGGATATCCGACTCTAAGGATATCTAATCCATCCGTGCAAATTTTGGCACATCACATACCTATCCGCAGTATTTGTAATTATAATCTTATAAGATATCTCATATTTTATTTAATAAAACATGTTTATAGAAAATATGAATTATCAATACATAGGTTTTTTTTTTAAAGCTTATAATTATTACATCATCGAGATATACTAGTGAAAAAACCTGTCAATTAATAATACATGCTTACTGTAAATACGAATTATCAATAAAATGTAGGGTTAATATCAATTTGTTCTTTTAATAGTTCTTTTTACAACTTGCTACATGTACAACTTTTTTATCCGATTGCAGCCTATAATATGTAAAATTGATCGATTGCTACCTAAACACCTAAACTATATAGTATTTTAAACTATATTTGTGTGGTAAGTTTAGGTTACAATCAGTCAATTTCGTATAGTATAAGTTGCAATCAGATAAAAAAAAATGTGTTAAGATTGCAAGTTAAGAAAATAAAAATGGAACATGTAATCTCATTCGTTATAGTTATACTAGTAGGCAAGTATAAAACCGAAAAAAGATAAGAGGCAACTATAAAACCGAATAAGTAAACACGTTTACATACAACGACACAAAAATAGAGTTCGTTGGCATACCTGTGCAAAACGAGAGCTTTGATTTGGACGAGGAGATCACCAACATCAAAGACAACAAACCTAGAAGTGTCAGCAAGTTAATTCACACAAAGAATTACTACTACAAATCTTGTTTTTTCCCTGCCACAAAGATCATATAATAAGAACAGAGAATCAGAGGCTAACTCAATACATATATAGACACAATGCTACAATTACGAAGTTACAAGAGTCAGATTTGTACAGCTCCTCTAAATTTAATTTAAAATCAGCCATATGCCAATCTTATTAGATCAATGCCAAACAGCCCCTATCCATGTTTTCTCCTCTGCCTTAAAAAGGATACTCCCAATACTCTAATCGTTCCTTATGTTTTCATCTCCAGTTTCGTCTTCGCTATCTTTCACCCCGTCAAAAATTTCAAAATCATCAAATCCTGCAAGTTAATAAACGTTCAAATGTGGCCAAAGAAATCTAGTTCATACATATTTCTCTAGGCATAGATAAAATTACCTGCACCAAGGGCTTCCACGTCATCAATCTGTGGGCCCACCGGCATATGGTTACCTAAAGGCAGATCAAGCGCCATCCATTCTGAGTTTGCAGAACTTTCCGAGCATAATTCTTTCTCCGTGACCCAGTCTTTGACTAAACCAATGTGCTCATAAGAAATAGGGTCGACAGGTTCGTTTTGTCTGTTTCCCAGCACCCTAATAATTAAATAGTAGATGATCAATTAATATATTGGTTTTGAATTTCTGAACTTCAACAGTTATTTAAGGGATATAATGAGGGGTATACGTACATTTGCTTCATCAACATGTTGTACTGAGCAAAAACAAGGTCACTGAGCCTCTGTTGCTCCAAGCAATTTTTCCGTTCATGCATCTGTTCAAGAGGAATCTTGTCGAGCTTGTGTTGGATCAAGCAGCACGTTTGGCTGAGAATGCGGATAGCCAAACGAGCTAAATTAGGGCATCCCCCACCATATGTTTGCCACCACTCAGCTAAAAACGATAAAATTGAGGGGAAAATAAGATGACTGCAGAATTCAAAGCACGTCGGGGATTTATTGGGATTAATAGCTTTTGAAAATGGCATATTGTATACGCCAAAATATCCTCCATTCATCAACTTATTAACTAATTTTACTATTGTCCCCGCAAACTGCATGCTATTCTTGAGTTTAAAAGATTTTTGGTCCCATAACTTGTGTACAGTCCAATTTTGGCCCAATTTTTTTTTTTTTTTTTTAACTTCATGCAAATGTACAAATTAGGACCCAGATTAAATCCTCATGTGACATTCGTGTAACGTAAAACGACATCGTTTTCAAATTTCTGGCAATTTTGGGGCCAAATTGGACAGTTTCTTTAATATTGGGACCAAATCGAAAATGTTATATTTTTGGGAAAAATTGGACAGTAGACAAGTTATGGGACCAAAAAAAATTAACTCTGGTATTCTTTGTGCATGTCTAGATACTGGTTGCAATACGAAATCGTTAAATATGTCCAATTCACAAGCTAATCATGGCAAACCAGTGAAGAATTGAACAATAAGTACTAAAGTTACATAAGACCATATCTTGAATTGAATGGTCTTCCATGTTTAAAAAGTATGGAGATCAGCACCAAACACTATATTCCACATATTCAGTTTACAAAGTGACCCCTCCCTTGTCAAAGGGTTGGGGTGGGGGTTTAGTGGGTGGCTGGAGGGAGCTTGGTTCAAAATTCTTCAATGAGAATGGAATGGTCATAGAAACGAGCATGAGGTAATTTTAGTGGTCAATGAAAATAAAGGACGATCAATTCACCTTCATCATATTTCGTACGAGGTAATGAGACTCGCAATCATTTATTGTCCTCAATTATTCCAAGATTAGAGCAAAACACTAACAACGTATGCATCATTCTCATTATAATTCACTATTCAATGATTCTCTTAGCACAAAGGTAACAAACTGATTCAACTATGGCAGAAAATGAAACATAAAACATAAAAACTATATACCAAAAGAGACTCACTAGGAGGTAAAGTGTCTCTAGCCCGGACAGCCATCTTCCTCCCAAAGTCTCCAGCACCACCATGATATGAGGTCGTTTCCTTCATAATTTTATCCTGAATCTTAGCATCTGGAACCAGTTTCTCTATACAATCATACACTAGTGATCGGATGTGAAGATGTGCATCTCCTTCAAGACTGTAAAAATATTTTGGATTTAAATAAAAACCAGCCGCATGAAGGGGGTGTCGGTGAAGCTGTTCCCACCTTCGATCAATAATGCTCCAATAAACTAAGTATTTCTCCTTATCAACAAGCTCCTTCTTTATAGTTTCTTTCGCTCTATACACCCCTGCATAAACAAATCCCATAGCAGGCATCTTTTCACTACTAACTATCCTCATTAATCGTAAAAGTGGATCTATTATACGGGATATTAAGGCACATGTCGACCAGAATGACTGGCTACTTATTGAGTCCAGTACTGCAAAACCTTCTGGTTTCTTCGAATAAGGGCTTTCCATCCACTCCTCAGAAGTAACCATCGATTGCAGATTATGTCTGATATTTACCATCCTTTTCAATGTGGTGAAATCAGTAGATGAGCGAGTGGGTCCCAGCTCGACTAAATCCACACCATATGTGTACCGTCTCATCATGTTTATAATAACATTATTCGAATATATATACTTGGTGATCGATTTTGCCTGGTCTATTACCATTTTCACCATGGGAAGTTCTCCTATGTCTCGAAGCATTAAATCAATGGACCGAAAAGCACAAGGTGTCCAGAAGATCGTTGGATAAGTGTCCGTTAGTTTTTTCCCAGCAACTACATATCGATCTTCACTACTGGTTATCACTTGAAGAACATTTCTCAACCCAACTTCTTCAACTATTTCATTTAACAGTTCGTAAAGGACATCAGCAGAATCTATGGTACGAGATATATCAGATGACCTTAAAAAGATTGTACCTTCTGGACAATAAACGAAGAAGTTGACGAAAGTTTTACCCTTGCCTGAACACCATTCGTCAACCAAAATCGAGCAACCGGTCCTTCCCCAATTTCCAGTGCATTGGCCAACATCGTTTCTCACTTCGTGCACTATGTTTTTCAAGACCCAGCTTTGAAGATCATGATAAGACGGGCCCACAACGCCTATGCCTTGAGAAGCAATTGCATCAATCATAGGTTGAAAATAAGCAGAATTAACAGCATTTGGAGGCAATCCAACATCAGTGAAAAAACGGCCAACTGCCATATGAACTATCTTCGAATTCGTTGCAGGAAACGCAACAGCATTAGAATTAACCACATCAGGGGCTTTCCTAACTCTCACTTTCTTCTTTCTACCACTCGTTTTGCTGCTCATGCCGTCTTCTCTGTCCACATCATCGTCCTCATCATGTTCGATCATTTCAGGGACAGGAAGCAAGATAATATCGGTATTCAAACCACAATTATTGTTCCCTAATTCACCCATACTAGTACCAGGATTATTATAACCAGACATTTCCTCTGCGAGTTTCTGTTTTTTCCTCTTTTTTACAGCAACCCCATTAAGACTTTCGAGCATTTCTATCTGCACGTCTTGTTTAACTCTTAAACAAACGGCAGCATTCCCTTTTTGGCAGGCTAAATGCTCTTTAATCCTATGAATACCCCCACCTTTAAATATTTTCCCACAGTATATACACTTGAGTTGTACCTTGTCCCCAATCTTAAACATTTGGCAATGCTTCCATGCTGGATCATGCTTTTGGGAAGTCACTGCTACTGGCTCCATATTAGAAGCCATCTCCTAAAACTACCATCAAATAAATATAAGGAAATTAATCACCATTTCAATAAGTTCTTCTCCCCCACACAAATTGGGAGAGAATCTAAAAATGGACAAAGAAATCCTATTCCAGACATCATCAATCTCACACAAAATTCTCAAAAAATGAAACAGCATATAAATTAGCAAAGAGGGGGAAATGGGTTTCAAAGATCTTTCTCTAGTTTCATACAAATTCATGCATTCTTGAAATAAACAAACGAATCCAATTCTAAAACGTGCAAATATTATCATGGCAGCTTTAACTACAGTAAAATCACGAAAAATAACACGAATTAGCAGGAGGAGGAAAATGGGTTCCGATAAACTTACTCGAATTCGATATGAAATAGTAATACTCTTTCTTTTTGTCAATTCGATTCGGGATTTGGATTAGAAGAGAACCGAGTTAGGGATTAGGTTTTTTTTTTTGCTGTATGGGATGGTAAGAGCCGGTCAGGGTAGCGGGGTCAGGTGACTCCAAAACTTAAATTTTATTAAATTTTTTGTCCTTTTTTTTTTTTTTTTACATGTATTTTTTATCCACGGGTATATATGAGTAAAATCTAAACCCAACAATTCATTTCGTCTCTTTTTTTTTTTGGAATTACATGTTACTCCCTCTGTCCCATACTTTAAGGCTCAAACCAAGGGCACGGATTTTAATGAATGAACTGTTTAATAATATTATGTAAGATAAAGTGGGTGTAGTAAAAACTTTTCAACTTTATAAATAGTAGGAGTAATAAAGTTACTTTTTAGTTTAATAAAGTAGTGACATTTATTGTAATATTGTGATATTTTAAGTTTAAAAGTGTTTTTGCTATTTTAGGTAACGTGTCTTCAAATATGGGACGTCCAATATGGTAAAAGGTGTCTTCAAGTATGGGACGGAGGGAGTACATTTTAATGGGCTATTTGTGTTGCCTCATCTCTTAGGGCATATTTGTTTTGGGATGGGAAATCCGGATTTGGGATTTCGAAACTCCACCCCCGTTACAGTTTGGGATTTTGATTCAGGATTTCAAAATCCTACCCTATAACCCTATAAAAGTCAATTCTATAAATACTTATAAATACCTATAAATCCTATATAAATACCTATAAAATCTATAATCCTATACTATAAAGTTAAATCCTACCCTACATAAATCCCAAAACAAACACAAAACATAAAAAGTATTATGATTTTGAAATCCACTAGAATTTGAAATCTGGATTTTAAAATCCTCAAAATACCAAAACAAACATGCCCTTGAAGAAGAGTCAATCAAGGTACGGTGGTCCAATAATTTTTCCAAGGTCATTGCTCGAACGCCAACGAAATCTCAATAGTCGACATGGATGTAAAGGCTACACGAAGGTTCCTCGATTAGCTCGTCATGAACTGTCTCTGATACTATACATGGAGAAAATCCTGTTGGGATGATATCGATGGTTCCTCGAATTCTCTTCGAAGAACCAAGAAAAACTTTTAAAAAAACCTCATCCTATCTCATTTTAGTGCTTGATCATACCACCGAAAATGAAATGTCCAACTATTGTCCAACTTCCTCCCTATAAATTAATGTAGGGCTTCATTTTTTCATTCCTGGATACCTTTATCAATTTTATTTTTAAAAGTTTACAAGATGAATACAAAATATAATACATTTCAAGTTCACACTCATGAGAGTCATGACCTTTAAACCAGTAGGATTTCTATAACATCGTTGCCCTTCCAATCGCGAGGAAGAGAAAACGAGTGTACCCTTTGTCTCGCAATGACCACTGAATCTCTAATTTCAAAACGAAAACAACCCACACTAAGGTGTTCTCATATTAAAAGAAAGTGACAAAAAAATAGAGATAAAGTTTCACTAAATACCACTATTCTAAGGCCAAAGGCCTACTAAAAAAAACCTCAAGCACACAAAAGCTCCACAAAGGGATACAGGGCTCCACAAAGGGATAATGAGCTCCACATAGGGACACAAAGCTCCACAGAGGGATACAAGACTCAAAAGCCAACAAAAAACAGCAGCATAATAAAAACTAATGGAAAAAACAGAAAACGTGGAGAATACAAAAAAATAAAGCAAATAAATAACACGGGATCAACAAGACACTCATTCAAACGACCACCGTAGCATTGTTAGTGTAGACCTTCCATTGACCCATACTAAATCCTAAAAAAACCTACATATATCGGATTAATGTACAAAGCCAAAAAAAAAAAGAATGGGCGACGTCGCGGCAACGAAACTTAACGTTGGTACCTTTACAGCTAGTCTCTTCTTCTCCTAATAATGTTGCAAACTTTCTCCCTATAAATATTTTTATGATTTTATAAGTGTGCATAATATTTTAGGGATTGTCAGTAGATTAATGTATTAAAAAAATAAAATATAAAGTGACTTGAGGTAAATCAAAATAAATCGAAACTTAATAAACTAAATTTAAAAAATTATAATTTTATGGACTAAATTAAAAAATTTGGTAATTTAATGGAGTAAAAAAATATAATCCCCAAAAAAAAAATTGTCAAACTTTCAAGAGAAATTATTGTTCACAATTATTTATATTTTTTAAAAGTGTTAATTAATTTCAATAAATAAGTATTAATTTAATATGAAACCAAAATAATTTTAAAAAGTCAAATTAAACCCATGAGAAAAAAAGGAAAAAGAAGACCCAAGTAGTGTTGGACTCTTGATTTATAATGTTATATGCAGACAGACACCTTCTCCGTATTTCCTAATCAGATTCCTGGATGATTACTGCAACTTTCGAGATCTACAAACCACCCAAATTCATCTGATCATCGCTTGAATTCAATGGCGCAGCAGTACACGCAGCAATTTCTGAACAGCGTTCTCTCGCAGCGGGGCCCGGCGGCGCTGCCGTACGCGGAGGACATGAAGTGGCACATCCGGCAACACTTGTTGCACCTCACCGAATCTTACCCTTCTCTTCAGCCCAAAACCGCCGTCTTCACCCACAACGACGGCCGCACCATCAACCTCCTCCAGGCCGACGGCACCGTTCCGATGTCTTTTCAAGGCGTCACCTACAACATCCCCGTCCTTATCTGGCTCATGGAGACCTACCCACGCCACGCGCCCCTCGTTTTCGTGAATCCTACCCGCGATATGATCATCAAGCGTCCCCACCCTTTCGTCTCCCCCAACGGTGTTGTTTCGATTCCGTATATACATTCCTGGGTTTTTCCTTCTTCCAATTTGGTTGAATTGGCCAGGAATTTGAGCCATTTTTTCGCTCGTGATCCGCCGCTTTATGCGCAGCGTAAGCCCTCTAGCCCTACCCCGAACCCTAACCCTAATTTGAATTCAAGTTACGGTAGTATGAATTCTTCCGTGGGATCCACAGTAGCTCGGCCAGCAATACCACCTAGGGATTACCACCCTTCGCCGACCCCGCCGCCGCCGTATGGCAGTGGGAGAATGGAGGATCCGGCTGAGGTTTTCAAGAAAAACGCGATAACTAAGCTTGTGGAGAATTTGAATGGTGATATTAGGGAATTGAGAAAGGCAAGTGAGGGGCAAATGGAAGGTCTATTTGGAGCTCAGGCAGTGTTGAGGAAACGTGAGGAGGACTTGAGAAAAGGGGTGAAGGAAATGCAAGATGAAAAGGAAGGATTGGAGCAGCAGCTACAGATGGTTTTGATGAACACAGATGTTTTGGAGGGATGGTTGAGGGATAATGAAGGGAAATTGGGGGCTAATAAAGTCGATGTTGTTGATGTAGACGAAGCATTCCAGCCCTGTGATGCATTATCGAAGCAGATGTTGGATTGCACAGCATCAGATTTAGCAGTCGAGGATACTATATACGCATTGGATAAAGCTGTGCAGGATGGGGCAATACCGTTTGATCAGTACTTGAGGAATGTGAGGCTTTTGTCCCGTGAGCAGTTTTTTCATCGTGCAACAACTTCGAAGGTCAGGGCTGTGCAGATGCAGGCTCAGGTTGCTAGTATGGCTTCCAGGCAATCATCAAATTATGCATTCTGATGATGTTTAAACATTTTGTTCAGGTATGGTGGTGGTGAAATGTCTAGATACATGTTTTACAATATACGGTGTACTACTCTGTTTCGAGTTGGTAGAACGTGGGGATGTGCATTAATTTGTATTTTTAAGACAAGGGCTGGAATGCAATAAACATTACTGTGCAGATTGATAGACTTGGGAATTTTATAAGGTGGCTTTGTGCATGTTACCCATGGGTTTACATATTTATGGCTCGAGTAACTTGGTGAAGAACTTCCACTTGTATAATTTGATACTCCATATTTTTTTTAAAAACCGAATTGAATACTGTAGTTGTTCTGCTGTAATTTGCTTATGAATTCTTATATCTTTGTACTTTGGGCCTTAGTTGAGTTGTAAGGAGATGATACACCTTTCTGTTCATGGTGCATAACTAACTATGTTGAGATGTGAAATTCATTTCAGTGATTTGCTTGACATATCCATAAATCGTTGTATCTATATAATCTGTTCTTTTGGAGTTCATTTTGTTGGGATACCTCTGTTTCATGCCATATCTGGCATGGGGTGACTCCTGTACATGCTGCCTATAATATGTTCCATACTTATACGATGTCTGCAGAAATATGAAAAGATATTAACTCATAAGTTTCAGGGATAGTAAGGTTCTTTCTGTGTCGGTGAAAGATAACAGAACTGAGAAGTGTGCTTCTATTCATAAAGGTATTTGCTTGGTTATGTATATCTGTGTAACTTGAGCAATGAATAAACTAGACAGTTCTGAATAATAATGTGGGCTGGAAATCACAAAGAATTTTCATCCGTTCAATGGATAGTGTTGACTTGACTTTGAGGTTTAGGGTGGTTAAATGTTCAAAAATGGTCTTCTAATGCCCACAACTTGTAATGTCTAGATAAAAGCATATTGTTTGTGTGCCGTTTTTGCTTCCATATTTTTTTCTCCTCAAAATGTGGTTTCTGTACATATTTTGAAATAAAAAACTACTGTAGTTTTTATAATAAAGGGAAATCATAAAGAAGAAATCAGTGTTGAATTTAGGTCTAGGGTTTAAGAAAAAATTGGTAAAGACAGAAGAAACCGTGTAACAACACTGCTGCCCCTATACACTAGGTTCTTTTCTCCATTTTTTTCTTCTTTTAAAATCTTATATCTGTTGCTGCGATTTTGAGTTATGATGAGAATGAGAACTAGACTAGATTAATTGCTGCCTTTGCTTCATTTGATGTTTTTGTGTGTTAGCTTCACAACTTTTCAGTTTATTTCATGTTTATATTATTATGTTGTTGTAATCTTCATTAGTTGACATTTGGGTATTATTATTATGTAATTTTAAGTGGTACTTTTACTTTATTTTATAGAACAAAATGTGTCAAATACGTTATATAACAGATGTTGAGTGAAAAATGATCTCTTGAGCCTTGCGCCCTCCCTTATGAAGAAATATATTTTCTATCAGTTTATTTAAATGGATGTAGTGCTCTGTTTGATGTTGGTAAAGAGGGGAATGAATGCGCATTGATTTGTATTTTAAGGGTGAGATGGTGAAGATTTTATTGGATCGCTTTTAGTCCTGTACCGGTTGGTTTCTACATACATTACTGATGTTTGGATATGCTTGTGATACTGCAATGTTGTTAGATTGTGTAGTAATGAGATGTGGTGATCAAATTTGTTTTGGTTGTTTGAATGAGATTAGAATGCATAGACTGGTCTTAGTGTGAGATGAATGGATTTGCTGCTCTGTTTGGTGTTGGTAGAGGGTGGGATGAATGCACATTGATTTGTATTGTAAGGGTGAGATGTCGGTAAATGTTATGTGAAGATTCTATTGGATTGCTGCTTTTAGTCGTGTACCAATTGGTTTGTACATACATTACTGAGGCACGTGGTGAAATTTTGACGTTTGAATATGCTTGTGATACTGCAAGTCTGCAATGTTGTTATGATATGTTAGATCGTGTAGTAATGAGGTGTGGTGATCAAATTCGTTTTTGTTGTTTGATTGAGACTAGAATGTGAGATGAATGAATTCTGCAGAAATATATACATACATACATTTGAGGATAATAACATCATGTTGTTCCATATAAAAAGATTTAATTCTTTCTTGTTTGTTAAGGCAGAAAAATCATAGAATCTTGACTTTTCATTTTATCAGGATATTATTTAACACACCTGGCAATGGCTATACCTGATAAATACAGGTCGTTGATTGTTTTTGGATAATATATTTGTCCTGTATCTGTAATTCTGTATTATTATTCACAACACACACACATGCTAGGCTTGGATGACGCTTATAACAGTTAAAAGAATTTCTGTAAAATGAGTTGAAAAATATGACTTGTGATGATCTATTT
The DNA here is from genome assembly GCA_963675135.1 of Galeopsis tetrahit. Classification (NCBI taxonomy): domain Eukaryota; kingdom Viridiplantae; phylum Streptophyta; class Magnoliopsida; order Lamiales; family Lamiaceae; genus Galeopsis; species Galeopsis tetrahit. The sequence goes on along the minus strand of OY776125.1, from coordinate 80,881,789 downwards.
ATTCTCTTTCGGAAATACTCTTTTTAGTTTTGAAGAAAGGAAGAAATAGGGCACATACAAAGAAAGATAAATTGTTCTCCTCCCTTAGTTTCTTATCAACTGTTTTAATGAACTAAAAAACACACTTTGTATCATTTAAATGTATAGATAAAATTTAATAATGCAATACACAAATAACGAATTGGATATATAATGCAAATAACAATAATAATAAGAAAGAATGAGAATAATAAAACATGGTTGTATTTAAAATAAAAGAAAGAAAAAAAATGTAGTGGGCGATACATAATTGGCTCCCATTATCTCAACGTTAAAAGTGGAGTTATGGCAAAGGTGCTGCTTTGGAGATGTCTAAAATTAATGAACTCAGCACGTATCTAAATGCTCCTATTATCAACCCCACTTCCCTCCCATGTTCATATATAAAGATTAGGGATGGGAAAAAAACAAGGAAATTTTGACGTTTTGTAAAAATGTCAAAATTATTAAAATTTTCAGTACCACAATTTTATGAAAAATGATCATATATATTGCGATAGATAGCTCATTTGCATACTACTTAATAAATTTTATTTATTTTCTAATTATTCGACCTGCCCAAATATTAACTTGAGCCAAGAACCAATAAAAGTTGAATCAATATATGAACCTTTACAATATGCAATTACTACTAGTTACTAGCAAAAAAAAAAAAAAAAGTGCAGAATGTAACACAACTAATAGAAAAAAAAAATCATTACATTAATAAAATTCACGACTCAACAAACTTACATCGCCAAAATGAAATAAACTCATTCAAAACCAAATCAAACAAATAATCGAAACAATCAAATATCAAAACAAAATAGTATATAGCTCCCATAATCAAAGGTTAATTAGCTAGGAGGACAAAACGTAATCAAATACCTATCAGCCCTACAAACCTTAAGCCCACTCGCCTCATCAAAAGCGTAACTATAAGCCCTGGGACACATTTCCTTAAACAACTTCCCATACACCGTAGGTTTACACGTCTCCGCACTCCCAAACTCCCCTTTACAACAATCCTCCTCATCTCCCTTATTCGCCAAACACGCGCTCTTACACCCCACCACCCTCCCCCCCTTCACCACCGCCAGATTCGCCGGACACCACGTGTTCACGTCCGCCTCGCACGCCGCCACGCCGCACCCAGCCCCCGCCCCCACCGGGATCATCGCCACCGGAAGGTTGAAACCGTCCACCAAGCTCACGTCGTAGTAATGCATGGGATTCGTGTCGGTCCCGAAAGTCATCTCCACTAGCGTGGCCGGGGGCTCGCCCCCGGTCCCGCGACAGTGGAGCTGGCCGCTGCAGTCTCCGGTCTCGCAGAAACCGAGACCGGATTCGTCGAAGCAGCAGCCGTGTCGGGCCCATATGCGGCCCGACCACCACTTGGGGGCTTCTATCGTGACCTGTTGGTGGGTGGCGAGGGAGAAGCCCCCGTCGGAGAGGGTTTCGTGGCCGGCCGTGGCGAGGATGGCCGGCCAAATGGTGTCGTTGCAGTTGTTTTCTATGATGAGTTGGGTTCCATCTGCAATTAATCAAGAAAATGTTAATTAATTAACATGATTGAAATAATTAATTCATTGAATTTTAATTTAGAAAAATAAGTTAAAACGTACCGGTGGAGGAGTAGGTGAGCGTGACGGAAGAAATTAGGATGAAAAAAAGCAAGAAATTAGAGGACATTTTGAGTTTGATTTGAGGTAACAAAAGTTGTAAAGAGATGAAAAGGAAGTTAGAAATGATGTGTGATTTATGCATTTTGTTTTGGAGGAAGAAGTGTAGTTGTGTAGTGGGAGGAGGCGGTTTACAACTTTTGGTGGAAAAAGTGGATCAAATTAATGCACGTTCTTATTTAATTAGTTTAGTGTTAATGGAGTACTAATTAATTATACATATATTAATAATAATAGCACTATTAAATTTTAATAATTAATATGCAAAATTAAAATTATAGAGCCCTTTGGATACATACGAGTAAATGAGTTCAAAATTTTTTAATATGCAGGTTTTTTTTTTTTTTTGTTATTGCTTTTGTGTAAAATAGTAGTGTTAATTATAAATTGACTTAATCCGTTTGGGGGTTTGCATTTATGATTTCAACATGGAAAGAAAAGAGGGTATTTAACTTCTTTTTATTTTTGTATATATATAATTTGACTGGGACAAAACAATTGTCGATTTTGTAATTAAAAATTGTAAACAGATATCTTCAAAAGAAAAGTGAAATATATTTACAAATTAATCAAAATACCTGTTAGTAACTTTTTTTTTTTTAAAGATAAGCAAAAATGGCTGATTACAAAAACAAGTACGTACGTAGTATATAATACTATTAGACAATTTTTTTTCGTGAAATGTTAAATAAAGTGATTAGAAACTGGGAGTCCACACAGTCCACTAAACAGGATCTAAGATGAGAATTCGAGCCCTTTTTTTTGTTTAATAAAGATTACAATGCGTTAAGCCTAAGTTTTACTAATATTTTAGTAATCCATTTTGCAAGTTAACTTTCTTGAATAATATATATACTGTAAATTTATAGTACGGAGTATAAATTATTGCAAGAGACAAATGAACTCATAGACTACAAATGAGATTGAATTGTATAAGGTTCTAATCGAAATCAACTATCTCATCCATCAACAACTAAAGAAACCATATAAAATAAATAATGCTTTTAAAAAAAGATTGAATAATTTTACGTGATACACATATATCCGTCGAGTATTTATTATACGATTAAATTATACAAGAAATTCAAATGGTATTTTAGGATTATAATTAATTTGATTTTTTATTTTATTACATACGTACGGTCATGAACGAAATACACGTATTTTAATATAAACTATATTTATCTATTAAAAATAATAATTCAGACCCAAAAATAATTTCTCAACTTGAAAATGCATAGTAAAAATAATTATTAAAAAATTCCATAGTAAAAAAAAAAAAAAAAAAAAACGCAATGTAGAACAGTAGAAATATGAATATACATTAAAAATCTATTTTTCCTAAAACAATAAAAAAGTATGAATATACATTAAAAATCTATTTTTCCTAAAACAATAAAAAAGTATGAATATACATTAAAAATCTATTTTTCCTAAAACAATAAAAAAAGTGGAGATGCGGGGTATCGATCCCCGTACCTCTCGCATGCTAAGCGAGCGCTCTACCATCTGAGCTACATCCCCATGATGTCAAGTTATTTTGGCATGGACTATATGATAGTTAGAGAAATTAAAATATATATATTTGATGAGAGTTTAAAGAGTAATGTAATCCTTTATATAGATAGATTATTCCTAAGACATTGAGAGTAATGTTAAGAAACAATACATTAAATAATAATATTAATTGAGAGATAGTGAAACTATTAATTTATGGTCTTAATTTTTTTTATTGGTTCAAGAGTTGAAATACAGAAAACTATCAATCCGAAACTTGAAATATATAAATTATTAATTTATGACTCAAAAATATTAAGATCATGTGACATCTTATAGTCTATACCATTATTTGTGTATATACATTATTGTAATTATCATTGTTTTTCAATTTTTTAACTCACATGAAATTAACACACACACACACACACATATATATATATATAAATTAACAGTTATAAAATGTCAAATATGATCTTGAATTATGTTAGTTCTAAATGGATAGTTTCTATCTATTAGTGTTCTTTAAAATATTGATTCAATGTATGAAAAAAAAGAAAAAGTTATACCCTAAATTGATAAACTCCATATAGTTAAAATTACATATTGCAAAAGACAAATGAACTCATGTACTATGAATGTGATTGGACTTGTATAAGATTAATTATTCCATGTGATGTCCACTTCTTCACCCATCAATAACTAATATTACAGAGAAAGTGGAATAACTCAAGTGGTTAGAGCACCACTACCTAGGCCTTAGATTTTGGGTTCGAGTCATGGAAAGGGGAAAAAGGGATAGGTATTTAATGTAAAAATAACTAATATTACAGAATAAATTTGAATTTAAGAAGCAATATATTAGAAGTGGATTGAATAAGTAATATTATTTATAATCGTAACATATTTAAAGTGGATTGAATAAGAAACATTATTTATAATCGTAACATCAAACTAATTTTAAGTAAGAATTATTCGGGTTACAATTGTATGCTTTTATTACACATTTTGAACTTAACTTGTTTATAATTTCATGTTTTCATGGCTCAATTTTAATTCATTGCACTTAATATATATAGAAAGACAATGTTTTATGTATTTTATAAAAAAAATGAATAATTTAGAATAAAAACATTTATTTAATTTTAAGTCAAAAGTCAACGAAGAAAGAAATTGAGTTGGAATTAGACGATCAATTGGGTTTGACTATATGCACCTCCATTTCGGAGAGATGCACTTCCCCAATTAATTTATTAATAAAATAATAGGGTGAAAAACCAAAAATATCCTTTAAGTAAATTGTTGGACACTAAATGCACCCCTTTACATGACGCACCCCCAATTATCATTCCTTCCCCTTTCCCCCTAAACCACCACTTCCGGCCGCCGCCGTCACCATTTCTAGTGACCACCAAGCAAAAAAAATCCAGAAATTACAATATATACTTGAAAAAATCACAATTTTTTTTAATAAATTTCGACCAACCAGTGTCAATCATATACACTCCCGTCGACAACGATTCGTCGACGAAAGTATATACGGTCGACACTGATTGGTCGAAAAAAAATCTGACAGCTTAATGTCGACCAAACACGCTCTTGTCGACGAGAGTGTGTTTGGTCGACATTAAGCTGTCGAAAAAAGAGAGAGGGTTTTTTGCAGAAAAATCTACAAAAAACCCTAACTAAAAAAATGTGAATCGAGATCGAGGGAGGGAGAGGGAGACCGAATGAACAAACCTGAATGGAGTGGCCGGCATCTTGAACAAACAAGGAGGCGGCGGCGAGCGGGAGGCCGCCGAACGGGGAAGAGGGAAGACAAATACGAAAAAAAGGGTAGAGGACTGGCCGCGACGGCCCAAGGCAGTGGCAGGGCTGCCGCGGCAAGGGCGGGGACAACAAGGGTGAGGGGGCGGCCGGACGGGGTTGCGGGGAGGGGGGAAATTTACAGAAATTTGGGGAAGAGGGAGGGGGCGCGTCGGCTGGGGTTGCGGCGAGGTCGCGTTGGCAGCGGCGGTCGACGGCAGGGTCGCGTCGGCTGGGAGAGGGCGGCGGGGTCGCGTGGGTGGTGGGTTGGTGGGGGAAAAGAGGGAAGGGGGAAATGAGAGAAATGAAGATGAAGGGAGGAATTATGGTTTTGATGTGGATATTAGGTTTGCGGGAGGTGTGGATAGTAATAGGAATTTTATGGAGACAAGGGCAATTAAGACAATTGAGGGGGTGCATCTATCTTATACTGGTTTTAGGGGAGTGCATCTCTCCGAAATGGAGGTGCATATAGTCAAACCCCGATCAATTTAATTCAAGAAATGCAGGCCCATTTTATAATTGTTGGCGGCCCACAAATGAAAGATATTAGCAGCTAAGCGTGGGAATGGGCCAGGCTACTCGACAGGGGTCTACGACTCGACCTATTAAAGCTCGGCTCGACTCGACTCGTTTAATAAGCAAGCCGGACTCAAACTTGTTTAGAAGCCTATTTAGCTAAATGGGTTAGGCTCAAACTTTTTCGTAAGCCTTTTACGCCCAACATGCCGGCCTATTTAACTTCTCTCTCTCACACACACATATATATATTGATTTTCAAATAAATAAATAAGTAAGAAAGTTTAGTAACACTGAATATATTTTTCTTTGTAATAGTTGAAAAAATAGTTGAATATTTTTTTTGGAACATTTGATAAATTTGCTATTACTTTCATTTCTTCATTTTGAGATTTAAAGAGTCAATTTTTATAATTTGATGATAATACTGTTGTAGATTTTTTTTAAATAAATAAAAAATACACTAATAAGACTAAAAGACCTTTAAAAAAGGCTTTCGAGCCAGACCTATTTATTAAAAAGGGCATGAGCCTTTAAAAAAAAATCTATGTCATGGGCCAGGCTCGGACCTAAAAAATTATGATATATAATACGCCATAATTTTTTTCTTAAAGCCTACCTACGCCTGACCCATTTCCATCCCTATGCAGCCCATTTTGCGTTAATATTTAGTGAAGCCGTGAAAGGTTATTGGAATAACTGAATAAGGGTGTGTTTTCAAACTCTACTGCTTACAAAATCACTTTTTTTTAAAGCTGCTCTCTCACAACTTTTACTTTTGAGAAGTGCTTTTAAACTGTTTGTAGAATTTGAAAACACTCCCTAAGTCAGAGATTTTCTTAAATTCGTGACTAAAAATGAAGAAATGAGACCAAAATTTTCCCCCCTCTTTTATTTATACTATGGGTATATTTGATACCAAAGAATGATGATTAGTGTGAAAATTGCTTGAAATTCATGTGTTTATTTTACATAATTGAGGGTTTTGTTGCATTATTCACACTAAATTGACTAATTGCACTTGAAATGAGAAAGGTATGTGTTTTGCTATTTTTTAGGTAAATTGAACTTATTTGGAAGCAAAATGCGTATCTGAGAATTTATGGAAACAATAAGATAATTGCACCATTGGATGCGTCTCGAAATAATGAGTGGAATGAAAAAAAGAATCAAGTCAATCGGAGGTTGGGAGCTCAAGATATGATCGAAACAAGAAAGTGTGAAACTGTAACATATTCCACTCGGGCAGCCGAGTCAACCCACTCGGTTGACCGAGTGAAATCTGCTTCCAGGTCAGTTTCTGGACTTCCATCTCACTCGGTCGACCGTTTGAGCCCGTTTATGCGCGGAAATTCGAGAATTTTAAAGGATTTCAAGGGCCTAAGTGCAAATTTCGTCTCCAACACTCTTCCTAGCTATAAATACCTCCCCAAATCAGATTATTGAGGGGTTTTGCCTCACTTCTACACAATCAAGCCCTAGTTCATTTTCCTCCAACATGTGAGAAATAGAAGAGCAATTAGCTTAGGTTTGAGGAGCTTATCTCCTCAAACACACTCTTCATTTTTATCCTTTCTTAGTTTAGAATCATTTTGGTATTTTATTTTCATGTAAGAATGGAGAAATTACAAGACTCTCAAGGTGATATTTTTCTTTTATTTAAGCTTTGTTTGATAAATTCCATGTTTAATTCTATTTCTTTTGTTGTTTTAGTCATGGGTGTTTCTTTAAACACCATGGGCTAAGCTTTTTATGCTTTGGGTGTTTGAAACCATGTGAATGTTGAGTATTGGAATTGTTTGTGCTTTGATTATTGTTGATATTTGGATTATTGCTTCTCTTATTGGGTTTTATTGGTGCTTTGTGTATTAGCTTCTATTAATCCGTATTTTGAGGCATGTTTAGCGTAGACGAGAGTTAAATGAACATGTTTAAATTTATGGTGTGAGTTGTTGGTATACAAATGCGTTTATTATACTTTTAATTCGTCGAGAGAGAGTTAATCGTATTAGAACTCCATTAGGAGACATTAATTACTTGAATGGTTATTTGGGTAGTTGATGAGGATTAGGAAGATGTCTTATTACCGGGTTTGGGAACACCTTAGACGTAAGGCTATAGTACCCGAAGGGAAACGATTTTCATCCTAGCATCTTGATGCTCTTAGCAAATCCAAATTGAAGTATAAAAACGGTATAAGCAATCCCACTCGATTTCACTAGGTAGAGAACACCTGAAGCATTCCCAACCTTTGCACTTCTTCGAATTATATTCGTAGTTGTTCTTTATTTTAATTGTCAATTTCTTGCTTTGATAGTAATTTTCCTCCTCAAGTTGTGTTAATTTCTCTTATTAGTCATTTGCTTACTTTTAGCAGTTTAAATTACTTGTTGAAGTTTGGTAGTAACTTAGTTTTATTCTAGAAATCCAAAATCTCGAAACCGTAGTTACATTAGTTATTACGACACATAACTTTAGGGATCCATTGCACAAACCCACCTCCTAGGTCAATACTACTTGGTCGAATACTTCCATTACTACTACGAACCCTTATGCTTGAGGGGAAGTAGTGAGTCAAAATATAGTGACCAAAAATTCGTTCAAGTCAATGGCGTCGTTGCCGGGGAGATGACGTAGTGCTATAAGTGGGACTTAGAGTTAGTTGAGTACTAGTGTTAGCTACATTACTTGCTTTATTTTGTTTTCTTTTTATTGTGAAAATTTGATACTTTGGTTCTTTGTAGGTGTGCACTTCATTGAGATGGATGGATATAATCAATACCCATTGAATCATTGCTATGATCAACATGGTATGATTTATCCTCCACAACATGGAGATGTGAGCTACGATGATTGGAGGAACTTTGATCACCATTATCAAATGCAACAAGTTCCCACCTATTATCAAGATTGGAGTAACAATGATGCACCCACTTTTCAAGAGATGGCTCCGGTTTACATGGATGTGCATTATGATCAAGAAAGTGATCCACATAGTGGATTTGAATTCCATGGATCTCCGGAAGGAAATCATTATGATAATGAAAGGAGTTTTGAGTACGATTATCAAATGCAACAAGCTCCCTCTCATTATCAAGAGTGGGGAATCAAAGAGGAAAAGTCCCGGAATGGAGAAGGGAAGCCTTCTACCGATGAGCTCCTTGCTCTCATCTTGAAAAAGATGGATGCAAGTGAAAAAAGGATGGAAGCAAATGATAAGAGGATGGAAGCGATAGAATTCCAACTTGGACAATTGGTCATCACCATGAAAGAACTAAAAAAAGAAGGTGACCAAAGTGGGGAGAAGAGTGAAGATGATAAATTCTTGGACAAAAGAGATGAAGAGGAATGTCCCTTGATGGACACGAGCAAAAAAGAACAAGAAGATCTAGAAGCATCGGAATACGATTTGAAGAGTGCAATGAGCATTTCTAAACTTTTAAACTCTTCAATTTACTCTTTAATTGATATTGATGCTTCTATTGATTTTACTTTGCCTCTTGATCGCTTTGACCCAAGAAAAGAAGTTGAGAAAAGCTTGAGCATCCATAAGAAAAAAAGAAATGAATGGGCAATAATGATGGTGAAAGAGCAAGAGGATCATCCATTGAGAAAAATATGCAAGAATGAGTCTACAATTCATGAGAGCCTCCTTGATTTTGAGGTCAAAAGATCGAAATACAATGGGAAGGAGGCTCGATATCCATGGCCTTTTCGATGAGCTCATTAATTTCCGTCCGGCTTGAAGACGTTAAACTTAGCGCTAAATGGGAGGCAACCCATTCTTTATTGCTTTCTTTTATTTTTTAGATTTGTATCTTGTTTGATCTTTTGTTTTGTAGGTTTAGTGTTGTGTTGGTGGTCAAGGATGATGAGAGATATGCATGGTGGAGCTCAAGGGTAGTGGTGCTTTGGTGCTAAAGGTTCAAGGGACAAATTCCAAGGTAACACACTCATTCCAAAACTTTGCATTCAACTAGAGTTTCATTTAAGTTTTTTTTTTTTTTTGGGGGTGGGGGGGGGTTTCATGTGTTTCCTTCATTTATATTGCACCGTTGTTCCTAGTTTTGGTGAATGATTATCTTGTGGATTGTTGGTATTTGAGGCGTAATTGATGGTGATTGTTAGTTTTTTAGATTTGGTTGAGCTTGTTAGTATTGATTGATGCTTGCTTGTTCACTTGATTTTGTGAAAATTTGTGCTTGGTTTAGTGCTTTTGATTCATGATTAGACAAGCCCGTGAGCTTTAGAGCCTTAGACTTTCATATATTATGGTCTATTTTCCTTCATGTGAGTATCATTCATGCTTGTGTGCTCTAGAACTTGCCAATTGTCTTGTTTGAGGCTACTATTTGTGTGAAATTTTTGGAAGTGATATAAGGCCATATTTGTTTTGAATAGTCACTTGACCAAATTTTTCATACCAAATGCAATTTTTCCGTAGTTAGCCACTTTGAGCCTATTGACTTATATTCTTTGGCAATCTACATATTTAGCCCATTGTCTATCTTTTATGAGCCTAATTTTCCTATGAACTAGTGGAGCTTGAATGTTGATAAATGTGGTTGAATTGAGGTGAAATGTGAATTTGGTGGATTTGTTTGGTTGAAAAGTGAAAAGATTGAAAAAAATAAAAAATAGAGAAAAAAAGATGAATTGTGAGTTGTGCAAAAAAAAAAAAAAAAAAAAAGATTGAGTTGATGAGAAAAGAAAAATCGAAAAAGAAAAATCTCTTGTGCACAAAAATTTGGTAAAGCTTCAATTCAAAAATATTGGTTGGTTGGTGGTGAAAAATGTTCTTAAAAAGAAAAGAAGTAAATTATGTGAGATAGAGAACTTTGAGTTGCAACTTGATCAATTGCAACTTTCCTTCTTGCTCCATTAGTTTATGAGTCATTTTATCCAAATCTTCTCTACCTTAACCAAAGAGCCTACATTACAACCAAATGTGAAGTCCTTGTTGATTCATTGATTGAACACTTTCATGTGGTGGAGAACTTAGACATTTGGCAAGCATATGGTGGTGCACTTGTGTGATTTGATTTTGAGAGCATACATTTCCTTGATTTGCACTTTGAATGTTGAGAGATACACTTACTTGTGAGGAAATTGTGAATTGAGCACTTAATCTTGCATGAATTTGAGCATAACTTGTGAATTTGTTTGTTGATATTTTTACCTCTTGGCTTGACTATATTGAGAAAAGTTGACAATCACTCATTCAATCTTGATTGAATTTCTTCGCAATCCTCCCACTTGTTCTATATTTCTTTCATTGCTCGGGGACGAGCAACACTTTAAGTTTGGGGGGGTTGATTAGTATGAAAATTGCTTGAAATTCATGTGTTTATTTTACATAATTTTGAGGGTTTTGTTGCATTATTCACACTAAATTGACTAATTGCACTTGAAATGAGAAAGGTATGTGTTTTGCTATTTTTTAGGAAAATTGAACTTATTTGGAAGCAAAATGCGTATCTGAGAATTTATGGAAACAAGAAGATAATTGCACCATTGGATGCGTCTCGAAAAAATGAGTGGAATGAAAAAAAGAATCAAGTCAATCGGAGGTCGGGAGCTCAAGATATGATCGAAACAAGAAAGTGTGAAACTGTAACAGATTCCACTCGGGCAGCCGAGTCAACCCACTCGGTTGACCGAGTGAAATCTGCTTCCAGGTCAGTTTCTGGACTTCCATCTCACTCGGTCGACCGTTTGAGCCCGTTTCTGGGCGGAAATTCGAGAATTTTAAAGGATTTCAAGGGCCTAAGTGCAAATTTCGTCTCCAACACTCTTCCTAGCAATAAATACCTCCCCAAATCAGATTATTGAGGGGTTTTGCCTCACTTCTACACACTCAAGCCCTAGTTCATTTTCCTCCAACATGTGAGAAATAGAAGAGCAATTAGCTTAGGTTTGAGGAGCTTATCTCCTCAAACACACTCTTCATTTTTATCCTTTCTTAGTTTAGAATCATTTTGGTATTTTATTTTCATGTAAGAATGGAGAAATTACAAGACTCTCAAGGTGATATTTTTCTTTTATTTAAGTTTTGTTTGATAAATTCCATGTTTATTTCTATTTCTTTTGTTGTTTTAGTCATGGGTGTTTCTTTAAACACCATGGGCTAAGCTTTTTATGCTTTGGGTGTTTGAAACCATGTGAATGTTGAGTATTGGAATTGTTTGTGCTTTGATTATTGTTGATATTTGGATTGTTGCTTCTCTTATTGGGTTTTATTGGTGCTTTGTGTATTAGCTTCTATTAATCCGTATTTTGAGGCATGTTTAGTGTAGACGAGAGTTACATAAACATGTTTAAATTTATGGTGTGAGTTGTTGGTATACAAATGCGTTTATTATACTTTTAATTCGTCGAGAGAGAGTTAATCGTATTAGAACTCCATTAGGAGACATTAATTACTTGAATGGTTATTTGGGTAGTTGATGAGGATTAGGAAGATGTCTTATTACCGGGTTTGGGAACACCTTAGACGTAAGGCTATAGTACCCGAAGGGAAACGATTTTCATCCTAGCATCTTGATGCTCTTAGCAAATCCAAATTGAAGTATAAAAACGGTATAAGCAATCCCACTCGATTTCACTAGGTAGAGAACACCTGAAGCATTCCCAACCTTTGCACTTCTTCGAATTATATTCGTAGTTGTTCTTTATTTTAATTGTCAATTTCTTGCTTTGATAGTAATTTTCCTCCTCAAGTTGTGTTAATTTCTCTTATTAGTCATTTGCTTACTTTTAGCAGTTTAAATTACTTGTTGAAGTTTGGTAGTAACTTAGTTTTATTCTAGAAATCCAAAATCTCGAAACCGTAGTTACATTAGTTATTACGACACATAACTTTAGGGATCCATTGCACAAACCCACCTCCTAGGTCGATACTACTTGGTCGAATACTTCCATTACTACTACGAACCCTTATGCTTGAGGGGAAGTAGTGAGTCAAAATATAGTGACCAAAAATTCGTTCAAGTCAACTGATTATCTAAGATTATGATGATAACTAAACTTTATAAATTTTAAAGTCTTAATCTAAGTTATTAAATAACCAATAAAAATGATATATAGTTAATTTAGATTTAATATAAACTATCAAACATGATCTATGTAATATTTTCATATTCCAGCTAATATTTGATTTTTTTTTTAAATTCATGTCTTAATATAGCTTGTCAATTGCATCAGTTGTAAAAACTAATTGATAGCCTTAAAAGTGTGAAAATAAAGAACACCACACATAAATTTTTTTACATGTAATAAGGCCATCTCCAACCCTTGGACTCAAATTGCCACTAAAATCTTCAATTTGCCACCGAATTTGAATCAAACAGTGAAATCTTCTCCAATCATACAACTCAAATTTCAACTTTTTTATATTTCATTTTATCAAAAAAAAAAATTATAATAGATATATAATTTAAGTTAAGTTAAATAAACTTTTAAAAAGGTGATATATTTAATATAAAATTAAAAAAATAAATTAATTCAAGTTAACAAAACATCAAATTCAATTAAATATACTATAATACATTACAATTACATATTAATACAACAATTAAATATTGTATGAATATTTTATTTTTTACTCCCTACGTCCACCAAAAGTGTCCTCATTTCTTTTTTTGGATTATAATTAAAATACAATTTTTTAAAAAATATGTATAAAAAAAAAGTGAACACTTTTGGTGGACAAAGGGAGTATTGTATTTTGTATTTAACAAAATATTACAATACAACAAATTTATATATTTTTTATTTTTAAAATAGTATTAATGTTACATAATAACAAGTATAAAATAATAAATCTTAAATTAAATAATATTATACATAATATTAATGTATCATAATATTAAAATAAATAAAAAACAGTAAATACATTTTCAGAAAAAACAAACCTTTCAATTCAAAAATAATAGAATAATCAAAAATAAATTTTGCGTTCATGAACAGTAATGTGGCAAATTTGCCACATACTGTTCATTTGTGTCAATTAGAGTAAGAAATTTGACACTGCATTGGAGGTGAATTAGCCACTAAAATTGAATTTGAGTTGGGCATTGGAGATGCCCTAATAGCATTAGACTATTAGAGGATATCTGGTTCAAAATTCAACTAGTGATTCACGTTTCTATATGTTCTATTATAAAAGGGTTTGCAAGCATAAAACTACTTCTTTGATAAATATGAAAAATGGTGATTGTTTGACTAACGTTTCAAAAAATATGCAATAATGATGTTACTAGAAAAATATCTAGAATAGAAAAGAAAGAAGGAAAAAAAGTTTCTGAAATATTCTTAATATGAATTGATAATTTTAGAGATTTCTTTACAATAATCTTCTCCACAAATGTTAGTAGATGATCATGCTCAAATAATTATAAATAGGAAAATGAATTCAAATAAACAACTCCTTTGAAATAAGTTTCTATCTCCCATTATTATACAAATCCAATATGAAAATCAATAATTGGAATATTGTTAAAAAAAAATCAAGTCTAAATAGAGTATAGAAGGACACAAAGTTTGAATAATTTTCAAAGTAATTATAAACCATATTTATAAAGACAGAGTACATCAAACTAGTACATAATCACCATAATTTAACTGATCAAAATTTGGAAGAAAAAGCTGCTTCATGATCATCAAAATGATGGATTGGCACGAGTATTTTGAAAAAAAGATAAAGAGAAACAAAAAGATCATTAATTCAATTACATCTTATTAAAAAACAGTGACATTCATACCTAAATTTAAATTTAGTAGAGAACCTAACCACCAAATTTCCACTGAAGTTTTCTCTTTGGATTTTATAGAGGGACCTAACTACATCTTTGGAGTGTGAAATCCATGAAAAAATACAAACGTTTACAAAGGGGAATCATAGTCATTTGGAGAGAATCCATGAAAAAATACAAACGTTTTGCGAGTGTTTCTATACACTGAGTTGATATACCCTGATGATTTTATTTTATTTTTTTGTTAAATTTTTTTCTCTGAAAATGTAAGTTACTATATTAAAAAGTGTTACACGGTTTTTAATTAAAAGGGTAAGTTATTATAATTAAAAAAATACTTTGTAATATTTATTAAAAAGTATAACTCAGTATAATTGAAAAGTGCAACACAATATTAATGAAAAATGTAAGTTATTATAACTTAAAAATGCAACACAATATTTTAGTGAAAAGTGCAACACAATATTATTAAAAAAATGTAAATCAGTATCACAATTTTTAATGAAAAATCTACCATTGAAAAGTGCAAAATACCATATAACTAAAAGGTGAAATATAACATTATCAAAAAGTGTAAGTTAATATAACTGAAAATATTATTGAAAAATGTAAGTCACTGCAATTGAAAAGTGCAACACCATATAACTAAAATGTGCAATATAACATTACCAAAAAAATGTAAGTCAATATAATTAAAAATATTACTGAAAAGATGTAAGTCACTACAATTGAAAAATGGAATACAAAAAAAAATAAAAATCAAGTTGATCGTTCATCGGTCAACAGTCAACTCAAGTGTATAGGTATACTCGAGTTGTACACAAGATTAGCCATTTTTTTAAGACATTTCTTTAGAAAGAATAATAGCACTAGTTTTTGCTTGTGCAATGCATGGACCTTCTTGAATTTTATTTTTATAATTTATAGAACTGTCCTCAATTTTTTGTTCATTGCTTAAAAAAACTTTTACTTTCATAACTCAACATGGTCTTAAATTTATTACTAAGACGCATGCACAAAATGAGGCATGGAATGTAGAAACAATAAATTATACAAATTTGAATCGAATTGAACCCTAATTGATGAAGACATTTGATTTCATTGCCGAAATGATTTACGTTTCATTTTTTACGATTCAATTCAAAGAGATATGACAAACAAAAAAAAAAACTCCTGAACAATATGAAAACCTCTGTTTTCCTCACCAAAATCATTCATCCCAACGTTAGAGGCACCAACAATCTTACTAACCTTTCATAATCAATCTTACTTCTCGATGAAACGCTTTTCAAATATGATGCTCCAAATTTTTCATCGTCGGTTAAACCAAAACAAAAATAAAAACATCATAAACAGATACAAAACATCAACCGGATTCTTCAATTGACAACCTTTTTAGGTGGATGCTAGATGATTAACAACTACTCCCTCCGTCCCATTTAGACAGACTTGTTTTCCTTTTATGGATGTCCCATTTAAATAGGCTTGTTTCCATACAAAGTAATATTTTCTAATTCATTTACTAATATAACACTATGCATTCAAGGGCGGAGCCAGAAATATTTTTTAGGATGGGTTGAAATGAATGCAATATAAAAAAATAAAAGTAAAATTTTTTTTTACCTAAGTTGCAACATACGATTTTTTATTCAATAAGATTCATAAATTTTTAAACATTTCTCTTTTAATATTGACAACTCTATAATTTGATAAATTAATAGCTCTCCATTTTATTTCGAATACGCTCTAATTTGACATGGTTTATTGTTGAAAATGTTTGTTTGTTCGTTCGTGGCAGTGATAACAAGAAGTGTTAAAACTAGGTGAATCAGTCTCGTAATCAGAGCATACAGTTGCACCTTATTTGTCTCGACTAACTTTTTAAGTAGTTCAAAAATAGTTGATAAATTCCGATTTTTTTAGAGGTTATTTAATGTAAAGAGTTAAATATGTATATTTTACAAATAGTTTAACAAAAACTAATATGGATTAATGGAGTGAGAATTTTAAAAATGTAGATAAAGTGAATTTGGTGAGGTTTGAAGTAAAATGTAGATAAAAAGGGAGTGACAAATTTAAAAACAAAATAATGTTGGAAGGATATTAATTTTGTTGGATATTTTTATATTAAAAATGTATAAGTAATCTTGAAACGTTTCAATAAAAATAAAAAAAAGTGAACAAATAATTACGAAGCGGAGTATATATAGAAAAAAAATCCAAAAAATTAGGGTGGGCTGGAGCCCTCCTTAGCCATAAGGAGGCTCCGCCCTTGTATGCATTAATTACATTAGAAAGTATAACATTATAATAGAAATTTTACTTGTCCAATGTGCCTTCCCAATACAATTTCTTAATCTTTGTGAAAAGTCAAACAAGCCTATCTAAATGGGACGGATGGAGTATATATTTTATATAATTGTGTTTTATATATTTAACGATACTCGTTATTTAAATATTCATATTGGTAATAAAGAAACGGGATGATTTAATGCCCCTGTTCTGTTGCAGAAAATCAATTTGTGTTGAAATCATCAAATAGAACACAAAATCATGCACTCAATTCAAAGTAATAAATAAACCAATTTTTTAAAATTTTCAAAAAGAAACCTCATTGGTGAACACTTACACAAAATTTAAATAAAGTCTAATTCGTGGATGCTTAACATCACTCAGATTTTGTCATACAATACGAATAGAGATATTTAACCATACACAATAAATCAGTAGCCTACAAATTTAAAAAGAAAGTTTGTCCAGAAAGTCACTAACAATATCCAAATCACTCTAAATTACAAGAGCACGCACCAAGCAGATGCTTTGGCATGGAGCAAATTGCAATGCAACACAATCTATTGTCCCTAAAGTCTTCCAATCTCCTCGTCCAGAGAAATTCTCAACCAAGAAAATAAAAAATTGTGATTTAGATTTGAAGGCTAAAAGAATTCATGTTTTGGCCAAGAAGATAGGAGCTAGCAACATAGTGTAGGTAGAAATCCCACTTATTATATATGCATTAGCTAGCAGCTTTCCAATGCAATTAAAACCTTATCATAAACTTCACATGCTTGTGGAATATTATTCAAGTTTATCATATTAAAACAACCTAACTGCTATCAGCAAAAGATTTACAAACGTTGTTATACATGAATTTTGGAAATGAGACTAAGATTAAAATTACAACCCAAACCTTGATTTAATCATTTAATTTTGGAAGACTTTGATTATATTTTTCCTTGGCTAGAACACTTTTAATTATATGGCTTTGTATATATACTTGAAAGCATGTTATTATTCGCCATTGTTGAAGGTCAAATAATGTTCCACATTGAAAAGATATTGAAGAGTCATGGAGTTTAAAAGTGTGGACTAGTATCTCTATTGGTATGAGGCATTTTGGGGAAAAGTACTCAAAAGCAAAGCCGTGAGGGTTTAGCTTGACCAAAGCGGACAAAATATCATACCCAATGGAATAATATGGAAGGTCCAAGTCCAGCCTGAAAATTCAACAAATGACGCCATCTGTGGGAAAAAACGGAGTGGTCCAAGATATGTCAAGATGTAAAGGAGGAGAGTTCCTCAAGGGAGAGTATTCCCCGTGCAAAAACATTAGGACGGACTAACCCTTTGGAGAAACAACAGAGTCTTTGTGGATTAGACGAGAAAACTCAAAAGTAAAGTCGTGAGGGTTTAACTAGCTCAAATCGGACAATATCATACCAAGTTGAATACTATGGAGGGTCCAAGTCCATCCCGGGAACCCAACAACCATGATAAATTGATAATGTGTAGTATTATTATTGTTAATTGGAGTGAGATTGAAATATTTATATCATTAATTGAATATAGGCATACAACTCATTTTATTATGAGCTCGAGAGAGAATTGAATGATCATTTGAGCAAATTCAAGTGAAATGATATTTGTTAGATAGAGATACAAACTTATATTGTCCTTTTTTTTAATTAATTAGATCGAGAAATTAATTAATTTTTCCTTAGTGATCAACTTTATAAGAAAAAAATTAATTGCATGTCATTTGAATGAGTCATTAGGCCGAGATGAATATCTTAATATTGCAAATGTCTTGAAACCTAGATTTTCTTAATTGAGTTTAATGTGTATTTTTTTTATATTTTGTGATTTGCATGAATCTACTTTATTGTTTTTTAGTTATTTTTAAATGTGACTTGTTTAGTGAACAATTTAGAGTAATACATCACTTCAAATTTTCAATCATATTTTCTATTTAGAATTCTATTAACAAACTTCAGTTTTACACTTTCCTCTTTATGTGGAATCAAATCGTATTTAACGCACTACGATATACATTGTACGTTTTCAGTCGTTTATTTAGTGTTGAAAA
Source organism: Galeopsis tetrahit (assembly GCA_963675135.1). Classification (NCBI taxonomy): domain Eukaryota; kingdom Viridiplantae; phylum Streptophyta; class Magnoliopsida; order Lamiales; family Lamiaceae; genus Galeopsis; species Galeopsis tetrahit. The sequence goes on along the minus strand of OY776125.1, from coordinate 80,863,148 downwards.
AGCACGAACAGATAAACATACTGAAATAGGAGAGTAAAAATAAAGTTTTAGCAGTCAGATGGAATAAGTCATAAATAACTCCATCAACACTCAAATTGTAGGTCAAATTAAAATTCGAAACACATCGTTGAGATCCTGTATCACATGTGGAATTAAAAGATCAACGAGAGTTGTAACCTAATTTTTTTATAAAATTATGTTCACCTTCAATTATATGCATATTTTTTTTATAGCACTTGAACAACAAAATCACCTAGTGTTGATGAGAGCAATACCAAATCATCTTAAAACCTACCACATAAGAGATTGATGATGTTAGAGTCATTTCACTCAAACTTTTTTCTGATAGGGAATAAGTTATTTTTTTGTTTCTAATAGGATCAAATTGGACATAAATAGACCAATCTGCCCTTTTAATTTAATTTTTTTTCGAATTAATTAATATTAGTCAAACATTTAAAATTTCAAATCCTTCCAAAAAAGAAGGTCTTCACATTTAATTGACTTCCAAATTTCAAATCATTCCTAAAAAGAAGGTCTTCACATTTAATTGAGAGATTTCACTTTCCAAACTTAATCTTGCAAAAAAGTATACAGTTATACAACAATAAGTGAATAGGATAATGCGTATCAAAGTGCATATAGATAATTTTGCATAAAAGCATGCAAACTAAAGTGCATTCTAAACATATGTATATTGAAGTTCATGTGAATTACGTCCAGTATTATGCAAACTAAAGTGCATTTCGACAATTTTGCATAAAAACATGCAAACTAAAGTGCAATCTAAACATATGTATATTGAAACATAAAATCAAGAAAATCCTAAAGTAAATCGCTTCACTTCTATGGGGGGAATAAACAATATGTATATTGAAGTGCATATGAATGAGTTATATACATTCATAAAAAGATATTAATCACACCTCTTCACAATAATATTTTTAACAAAATAGAAAAAAAAAACAGAGTACCCGAAGCATGAATCATTCAGTAGTTCAGAAACCACTCACAATCTTCAAGTGTGAAAATAAAATTTGAGTCTCAATTCAAGAAGCAAATTGAGTAGGAATATAAATTGATACTTTTGATAACCAATATGCATAGCCATAACAATGGCGGAACAGAGCATGAATGACTCAAATGGCTGAATAAACAACCACTGAAAAGTGTAATTTTCCTATGTTTTGGAAGATGGGCTTTTTTCTCCGCTGATCAATTGAAAGAGATAGCGGTTGGTTTGAAAAACATCAGAGAAAGATTCTTGTTGTCGGTGCGAAGTCCACCGAAAAAAGAGAATTTGGATGAGCTGCTGTCGGAGGGCTTTCTGGAGAAAACTAAAAATTGGGGCTTGTTAATAGAATTGTGGGCTCCGTAGAAGGAGGTGCTTGACCACAACGCGCTGGCCGAATTCGTGACTCACTGCGGAAGGAGCTCGGTTATGGAAGTGTTGTCGTTTGGAGTGCCGATGATCGCTTGGCCAATATAAGGAAGGAGAAGAATTGCGATGGAGATAAATCTATGATCGAATCTGCAGGAACTTTTCGAAATCAAATTTTGGAAATTCGAAATTTGGAAAGTTGAAGACTTTTCGATTCTATGAGAAATTCCATGATTTGCGAAGATCCATGATTCTATGAGGAATTCCATGATTTGCGAAGATTTTGGAAAGTCAGTGAATTAGGGGAAATGTAACCTAAATTTTAGGATTTTGACTAAACAAGTTTTATGGAATTTAAAATATGCAGTTAGTTTTTTATTGACGAAAATATATTAAGTAATTAGATTAAGGTTATAATGGGACTTTTAACTTTAATTTGACTCTATTAGAAAATTATACAACTTGATGTTTCTATTAGCTTAAGGGGTTCTAATAATGATCTTATTAGGGAATAATCTCTCACCTAGTGTTGATGAGAGCAATACCAAATCATCTTAAAACCTACCACATAAGAGATTGATGAATACTCTTCACTATAGGACCCAACAAGCTTCTGATAATTCACAACGCAAATTTTAAAAATTAAAATCAGTCCCAAATCCCAATTTTGCTAAGGAAAAAATATCAGTCGCAAAATTTTGCAACGATCAAAATGTGGTTGCAAATTTCATCACAAACACGATTTACAACGGTTTTTTGTCGTGAAATCTAATTATAAAAGTAATGATTGGATTGAGGGTAAAATTAATAACATTTTGTGTAAATATGTGAATATTGTGATGGTGTGATATATGAAAAAAATAATTCATTTCTGAAATGTGCAAATAATTATGAGACGAACGAATAAGGAAATAGTACAAATAATTGTGGGGAGGGGAGTAGTATAATGTAATGGAGGGAGTATAGTCTGTAAGTATAGAGTTCACACTTCCCACTCCAATGGAAAATTAATTAAAAAAGAATCATGATCTTTACAAAGGAAATCAATTCCATCAACAATACATACCAAATTAACAATTCATTATTCAACACATGCAGGATAAAAAAAACAAATCCAGCCCAAAATCATTATAAAAAAACATAATAACAAAAAGAATTATTAATTAATTATACAAATTAAACTAAAATTTCATCATAGAACTGCCCACCATTTTCTTCAAAGTCCCAACAAATCGAACGGCTGTGTTTGAACCCTGCGACACAATTCCATCATTCCCAGCTAAAACTCTGTATTTATCCTTTCTCGTAAAATTGGTGCATTCAAACCCTAGCGCCGCCGCCAAAATCCTCTGTACATAATTAGCCACATCGTGAGGGCTTTTTCCGGCGGAGCACGTGGCTTCAACTGGCAACTGGTTCAAAAACGTGACCTCGTAAACCGGCCTCGGATTCATGAAATAGAAGATCGGATCCATGGCTTTCCACCCTCGCGCGGTGGTTGCGTGGAAGAATCCCACTCTGTAATTCATCGCCACCGGCACGATCTGATCTGTCAATTCGGCGAATAGCGCGCTGAATCTCAACAGAAATGGCTCTCTGCAGGTTGTGCCTTCAGGGCAAACTACCAGATCCCCTTTCTCCAGTTCTCGTTTGATTTTCTGTGCGTCGACGTCTCGGATCCGGGTTAATCGGACGGTGGGGATGGGGGAGAGGATTTCGGAGAGGCGGGAGAGGGAGTAGGTCACGGCGGGGATGCGGCGGCGGAGGACGGCGGAGAGGATGACTGGATCCATGAGTGTTCGGTGTGTGCAGACGAAGAGGACGCCGGAGGTGGTGGAGGAGGCGGGCGGCGGAGGTGTGCCTTTGACGACGATTTTTCCGCCGAGGAGTGGGGCGATGTAGCGTATGGTCCACATGGGAACCATTAATCCGACGGTGATTCGGATGATGACTAGTATGATTCCGATGGGGATCCATAGGAGGATTAGCAGGGCGGTGGCCGGCGTCGGACGCTTGGCGAGGCGGCCGTCGTGGAAGATCACCGGCAATGGCTGGATGTGGTGGTCGTCGTATTTTGTGGTGTTGCTGTATGGCGGGTGCAATTGTTCCTGTTTTAACCAAAAATTAAAATTCTTTAAATATATGACCACTTCGATCGAATATAATATAATAATATAGTGTTTGAATAGTGGCTTTATTTGACTGATATACGTGATATAAGCATGTGATAAAACACTATTTTATTCATGCATGTACAACATTATTTAGATTATCAAGAGAGGAAATTCGAAATTTTGTTGCAATTTTATGTATTGAAATTTTTGATACTATTCGTACGGTTAAAATCGATTGTTTCAATTTCACCATTTTACAAATCGAAATCAAACCGGTTATGATTATGGTTTTGAACCGCCGGTTCAACTTTTTTTTTTTCTCTCTTTTTTTTTCCTTCATTTTAGAAAATGAACTACTCCTAAAGACAAAACCATCGGTTGAACCCCAAACTGCCGATTTCGGTTTTAAATTTTCGTAACTGAAATCGAACCTTAATTTTAAGGTTACGGTTTGATTTTTATAACGAAACCAACGGTTCGAAACCGATCGAATCTTCTAGTTTCGATTTCGATTTTACACATGTTTATTATATATACAATATGAAATAGTATTTTCAGTATACCGTACCTTACACAATGGAAGGAACGAAGAAGCGCAAGATGAAGCAGGCCTCCCTAACCCTAAGCAAGGTTGTTGATCTCCTTCAAACAAATGAGGTACCATTGAACCACCCTTAACAAAACCAGTAGCAAATCCATTAACCATACAAAGTTCACCCCCCACAACATCATCAGCTCCCAAATGCTCCTTCACAAACATCTCCACCATAACCCTCGGCATCTTCGTCACCACGCCCCGTCTACGCCTCGCCCGAAACACTCTCCAAGCCTCCATATCAACATCATCCAACATAAACTTTGGCAAAACCGCCCTAGCCACCGCTTCAATCTCCGAGAAACGAACCCCAGCCGTGGCCACAAATATCATCAACTTAAGCCCCTCGTCCCCTCTCCCGACCGCCTCCAGGAGCCGAATCACCGGCCATAAGGCCAGTAACAGAGCGAACCGGATAAGGCCCGACGCCTCGAATGCAATCAACATGAAGTAGGAGAACACATCAGGGTCCTTCAATAGAGTCCCTTCAAGCTCTGCAATTACAGATTCCATATAAGATCTAGAAATAATTAAATTAATCTCTTGTGTTTATGATTGGTGATTAAGGATGGGTATATATAATTAAAGAGAATTAGATGAAGGTGGATATGACTATGTTGTAATAGAACGAGAAGGCTGTTTATCAGTTCACAACTAACTAAATTATCATATGCATGTTGCCATATTTATACACAATTCTTTTTACCAATTTTAATTAAATTATAAAAAAAATAGGCCACGTAAGCATGCAAGAAAATGGATAACTTAGGCTCAACAACTTAGGTCAGAATGAAATTTTTAGAATTTGAGGGCCCACGTGTCACTACAATTTTTTAGCCCTTGCCAAAATTAGGTCACGTACTTACCAACAGGGCCGTATATTTGGACTAGTAATTTTTTATTTTAAAATTATAAATATAAATAAATAAATAAACCCTTTGACATATATAATATATATGTACTAGTGGTTCTATAGTGCTACACGTTTGTGAAGGAGAATTATTCTGGGGATTTTCTATCTGATTTTCAAGTTTGATTAATTATATAATTATATGCATGCTGAAATTAATAATATAGTTAAATCGTTTTGGTCAGCTAATTCTGTTTATGTAATTCTTGTTTCATCGTGTCAATAGGTTGATATGTACACGAAGATGCTAAAACTGATTCTTGTTATCAATAGATACATCGAGTAACACTTGGACAAAACAATTGTACCGTACATACAATTGATGTACACCACAAAATTGGGTCCAAAACGCGAGGAAGTAGGCGAGGGAAAAACCCTCGTAAACTGGAGCAGCGACGGAGTAGGCGAGGGATGAGGGATTTTGAGAAACGCTCGCTGATTTGCGAGGGAACATGCGCTCGCCTATTCCCGGTTATATTCTGAATGCAACTAATATATATATGATATATGAAAAAAAAAAAAATCTTACCTAATTTAAATTTGATTATTTATTTTAACATACATGTTATATTTTTTTCAATACAAAAATTATAAAATGTGTTATCAATAATTATGTTTAATTGTGTACACATGCTTTGTTATATATTAATTAACAAAAATAAAAATTATAAATATGTGTTATCAATAATTATGTTTAATTGTTATATATCAATAATTAATCATGTTTAATGTATTAAAATTGTTACATTAATTGTACGTAATATTTGTAAATTTTTATATAAATAATATACGATCAAGAAAATTTAAATTTCAAGTCTTCAACATAATTAAAATCAATTATCATCTTGTCCACCTAAACAAACAAAACAACATTAAAAAACATAAGTGTATCAATTCAATCTTCAATTCAAATTAAACAACATAAAAAAACATAAGTCTACTAATCATCATCACCACTCTCCTACTCCTCATCATCGTCGTCATCCTCATCATCATCATCATCCTCATCACAATCCTCATCATTCCCACGTCCACCCTCAATGTTACCCGATCCCGACCCCGACCCCGACCTACCACCACTTAGGCCCTGAACCAAAAGCTGAAGTTGAGCTATTTTGTTAGTGAAGTCATCTCTCAAGGTGCTCTCCCTGTCCAACATCTCTTGGCGCAACTGGTTTTGGAGCTATTATAATTATTATATAATATATTCTTGTAATATTACATTATATTCAAATAATTGGATGTAATTAATATTGCTTTTTTTTATATAACATTATGACAATTATATTCTCTAAATTTAAAATAAATAAAAATATTTAATTATTAAATGACATATATATTTAGAGTTGTCAAATAAATAGGTTGGATCCAATCCCATTAGACGACTGTCTTTTTTCGGGCCAGTCAATTGGATTGGGACGTCCCAAGTTGGGTCGGGTTTAATGATATATTTTAATTACAAAAATACGTTAAAAACATTTCAATAAAATACAAAAAATATTTTTTTATTTATTAACAAAGTGCGATCGTATATAATATAACTAGGGGCTAGTCTTGGGTGAGACCGTCTCACAGAATGAGATCCGTGAGACGGCTTTTATATAAAAAAAAGTGATAATGTTTGAGCAAAAAGTGATAGTGTTTAAGTAAAAAGTGATAGTCACTTTTGTTAAAAATATTATCACTTTTCATTTAAACATTATCACTTTTTTTACAAACCAAAATTTGGAAAAAAAATATGGGTTATCCTACCCAAAATTTTGAAATATGAGTTAAAAGGATCCGTCTCACAGAAAAGGATCCGTGAGACGGTCTCACACAAGTTTTTGCCTATAACTAGATGAGTACTTGTCAAATTTGTATTAAATTGCTTGTTGTGAGACAAGGGCACAAGGCAAACTCTCTGTCCTTACAACTAATTAATAAGCTCCAAAAATTTTTTTTTTACCCCCAACTTATTTCAGGTTTTAAACTTCGATCACTTAATTAAATCATCCATCCCACTCCCATCCCGCCAAAAACATTAAAAAATATATATAATTTTTAATTTATATTAAAATTTGAATAAGAAAATAATTTCTCTTTAGTTATCAAAGAACTTATATAAATTTTATTAACCATAAACACTTTAACATCTTATAAGCTACTTAAAAATTACATCTTATAATATGAAAATGACATGGCACATTGAGAGCTTCATCAACGAACATTTAATAACCTCAATTATTAATCCGGAGTTTGGAAGATAAAGAGGTTGCAAATTGGTTAATATGAATTAGATCCAACTTTGATTAATTTTTATTTGATGTTTCAATATTGTAAAAAAATAAAAATGGAATTAAGTTGCGAATTATTAGTAATTTACATTTCAAGTGATTAATTTAATATATTTACTTACTCAAATTAATACATGAATGCGCATGACAACTTTAAACATAGAAAACAAAGATTTGAATAGTACGGCTATATAAAGAGATTCATATTTCACATCGAATTAAAAAAATAAAATAAAATTGAAAGATAATTTATAAGTTGTCACATTCTATGAAGAAATGATTTGATGAACTCTATACATGGGATGATGAGAGTGTTGAGAAATAACTCAAGTGATTATAAAAACACATGGGCTACGTTAGTTGCACGTACGGGGCACTTTAGATGCGCACATACACATCGTCATGAGAAGTTTTTATTTCTTACCAAATGTGACTCGAGCAAGGTTCGGTGACCTCTAGACGGTTTGTACGTATCATGATTTAGGAAGAGGATGAGGAGACGATTAATGAGGCTGAACCCGCAATTAAATTTAGTACTTGGAGTCTTGGACGTGGAGAGATACTGCAATGACTCTAACGGTATGTCAGTTCGAGTCGTTGGCATAAATTGGGTCGTGAATAGATGTGTTTGGTTAGAATTGAAACTAGACCGCCGAAATAAGTCTTTTACAAAAGGCACGATTTTAGAATTGTACATGTTACCAAAAAAATACTATAACTCTTCAAATATTATAAATAGTATCCTAAAATTAATTTCCAAAAAGTCTAACATCTCAAAATATTAAAATTCTTCAAACTCAAAATATAACGATGCGTGACACATAGAATTTAAATTTATAAATCATAAACTAGAAGTTTACATATATATTTACTAAAATAACACACAATACTACTTTTTATTAGAACTACCATACTTAAAAAGACAACAAGTCTGCGTGCATTCCTCAGTTAAAGTCAGCATCACATCAGTTAAAAGTTAGCATCAATTAAAGTTTGTGTCATAATTTATTTACTTGAGATTGTTTATATAATTAATATATTTAATTATACTAGATTTTATATTTTAATTAAAATTAGTTTCACGTTCTAGTCAAACTTGGTGTTACGTTTCATTTTTTGTCTAATTGTAGATTGTAGATTGTAGATTGACTCTTAATGAAAATTAGATTGCTTTACTTAACCAAGCCAAGATAATTCTCAACGACAATAATAGTAATATTGCACCGTCCATAAAACGGGTCATGAGAAATATTAATAATAGTATATATATTTTATTAAGTCTCGGTATTCGGCTTTACTTAACCAAGCCAAGATAATTCTCAACGACAATAATAGTAATATTGCACCGTCCATAAAACGGGTCATGAGAAATATTAATAATAGTATATATATTTTATTAAGTCTCGGTATTCGGTCTTTGAACCGACTAATTCAGGGCATCAATTCGAGTTTTGAACCTAAGACTTAGAGAGCAGCACACTTCTAAGTCTCAAACCTACACCACTATGTCAACTCCTTGAGGTTATATATTATTAATAATAACATTACAATGATAAAAACTTGTATACGATCGTCTCATGGATCTCATTCTGTGAGACGGGTTTATCTTAAATCAAATTTTCAAATTTAAGTTCACCAAATGCAGTTCAATATATTTTATGTTTGCACTTAAAATGTGATAATGTTTAAGAAAAATGTAATAATGTTTTTAATTTAAAGTGATTTATCAATTTTTGCTTAAACATAATCACAACTTAAACATTATCATTTTTTACATAAGCAATATAAATTCGAGTCAAGGGAGACCTATTTCACAAAATGAGATCCAGAATACGGTACTATAAAGTGATTGATTAATTTTGAATGTTTCACATTATATAATCTCACAATGAAGTATATCTCATTACAATTTGGAGGAAGCTACCTATATATAATTGTCAGCTGCCTTAGTACTTTATGATTTGTTTCAATTAGTATCCGAAACTTAAAATAGAAAAAATTTGGACAATTAATTTTTGTAGTCAAATGGTAGCTTAGAATATCTTTGTACTTAGCACACATATGGTTGAGAAAAAGAAGTTGCTTTTGAATGCAAAAAGTGAAACTTGCTGCTTTCTAATTAAGTAGGTCGGAATTTCGCAGGTTTCTTAACAACACACTTATATATATATCCACATTGGAAAGATTTCTTAACGTCTAAACTTCTTTAATGACAAACTTGAAAAGATTTCATATATATATATATATATCCACATTGAAATGATTTTTCCAAAAAACTAGAGATGCTTATTTAGTCATTGCTTACCCATAACTAAAAAAAAAAAATTGGTATATTATATAATATTCAATTACACACAAGATAGAGTTGGACTCTGGTGTAACAGTTAAATATTTAATTCAAACATTTTGTTCTTTATAACTCAAACACAAATGTTCCAATCATCTATTATCTATATATTTGCAAACTCCTAAGGTGCCACATGTCACCACCATATTCTTCAACCTCAAACTCTTCTACTAAAATCTCTCAATTTCAAAAATACTCAATTCTCATTCATTCTAACCTTTATTTTTTAATCTCATCCATTCATTTTATCTCTTAATCTTAACCCTTCATTCTTATTCTCATCCCCTATATAAATCTCATATCTTTTCTTTCATTTCAATCACTCAACCTTTCACACTTTTCATTATGTAATCACACTATCATTGTTTCATGTATCTAATCAATCGTGTATGGAATACAATTTGCAGCACATGAAATTGAATATCGATGTATATTATAGCAATATCGAGAGGGGACGTCAAACAAATACAATAAATTTTGACCATTCGATAGTGACTAAAGGATTTGGTAGGTTAACTAATCATGTTTATCTTAATTTTTTTATATGGTATTGTATATATACATATGTGATATGTGAGGGGAATATTTTAATATACTCTAATGTGTATTCAAATGTTGTTTTGCAGAAATAATGATTTTCACCTCCAATTCTTCATTCGAGAGATGTTAAGCAGTTCAAATATCGCGTCTTAAACCCAACAACAACCACTTTCCTTCCTTATTTTTCATTCACGATCAATATACATATTTACAAAAATGTAAATTATAAAGTCATTTGTAATGCACAAGATAAGATATGTACATTTCTTCAAATTTTTTTAAATACAGTAGAAAGATTGATAGAAGCGTGTATACTACATATTTATATTATATATATCTTATAATATAGGAATATTTTGTAATATAAATATATATATATATATATATATATATATATTTAGGAAATTGAATTTCATCCATCCATTTATATTTAGTCACAATTTCACATGTTCTTAAATTAGTATTTAAAATTATATGGAAATATATTGGAAACTTAAAGTGTTGACTTATCCTTCTAAAATTTGATAGTACACGAAATTTCTTAAATTCACATGATTTGAAAATTTAAGTATTCCACAAGATTGGCTAAGAATTTTTAATTTGGAAATTAATGAAATACAAAAGTAATTAATATACCTTATTAATTTAAAAAATCAACTTTTTTTACATTAGTTTCAAATTTCGTTCAATAACTACATGATTGCTCAAGAATTTATAATGGAAAAATTAATGAAATACAAGAGTACACTAATATTAATATATTGTATAAATATAGGATATTGGCCAATGATTTTTCTAAATTTTGATAAAAAATTCAAATTTTAATTACAATATTGAATAAGAATTTTTAAATTGGAAATTAATGAAATACAAGATCTAAACTCCGTGTATCATATAAATATAGAATTATCAGTGTGAGACCGCCTATTATACAGACTGAAAAATAATTATTACATATTTTAATTTATATTTTAGAGTAAGTAAATAATTTTTTTTCCATAATATGACCATTGAAATTTAAAAAAAAAACTTTTAATTAAATTTTGATTTATATTTTAAAGTTACCATATAACATTTAAATTTGAAGACATGTTAATAAATTATAGGGTACACCAAAAAATTTCATAATTTTTGGGGACTAGCTGTAATTATTCCATATTCCATAATTTTTGCTAATTAATTATACAATTATCTACGTGATGGAAGACAATTAAAGAATTCTACTATTAACTAAGGAAATTACCATCATCCAATGATCTCTGGATTTTGTAATTAATGAATTTTATTGCTATTACCAAAGAAAATTTATCACTAATTTTTTAATTAAGGAAATTATTTATTATTTTAATTAAGAGAATAGTTAAGATATGATATAGAATATAAAAATCGTGTTTTTAAGAAATTGTTCAACTTATGAGATTGTTAACTTTTTGTTTTTAAATAGCTAAAAAGACATTAATAAGGAACAAACGGTGTATTCTTTTATCAATTTAATTATTTATGGTATTAATTTATATTTGAAAACATTTTACTTCTTTCGTACCTTATTTGATTGTCCTCGGTAGTTTATATATTAGTACTATTATGAATAAAATATTTTATTTTATTGATGGTGCAATATTCAATTGAAGAGAATATGATAAAAATATAATTTTGTGTGAGAAAAGTAATGACAGTTGTGAAAATTTTGAAATATTTAAAAATAATAAAATTACATTTTACCATTTTAAGAAGTGACAACCTAATAAGGAAGCCAGGAAGGGACTAATCGGAAAGAAAAAAAAAAAAAAAAAAAAAAAAAAAAGAGCAATTGAATTAGATATCGAGGGAGTTTATGAAAATTAGGAAGCCATAGAGATATTGTGGCAAGCAATAAAAGTTAGATAATTAATCAATATTCAATTTTAATACTTCAATATTTAATTTTAAATTTTATACAAATATTGATTTGTGACTTATTAATCGAATTAATCAACTTTCATGAGTCATGACCCTGCACTGTATTGATTATAAATTAACTTCAACCAAATCTCACAATTTGACAATTTTTACGTTAATTTGTTATATACTTATATATGATATCATTTAAAATTTATATAAAAAGTAATTAGGTATATGTTTGATCGATGAGCAAAGAATTATACACACACTCCTTGAATTATTTAAAAAAAATTAAAGGGAGTAGTTTAAGTTTAAGAATTATATCTCTACAACATAATTCACTCATTTTTTAAAAGTTGAGTTATGATCACACATTTTATTTCGATGCACTTGATCGAAACCTAAGAGATATATTTAGAAGGCATGATCGATGTCTATTTTGGATGATTGAAGAAATGTTAGTAATAAAGTTTTATCCCGAGAATAACATAGAGTGTTTCAGATGACACGACTCCCATAAAATTTCGAAGAAGACAATTTCCTCTTATATTGTCTTTTGCAATGACGATAAATAAAAGTCAAAATCAATCTCTTTCCATGATAGGTGTGTACCTTCCTAAACCTTTGTTTACATGGACAATTATGTATTGCAACATCTAGAATCAAGAGTTGATTGAAAAGTCGTTGTCTACACTTAAATGGAAAAATACATGAGCATATAATATAATCTATATTGCTATCACATTTCTACAAGTAAGTTTTTCACAGTTTATAATTTATTATATTTATTTATTTCTTTATAATTATTTATTCTTATATTATTGTTTATATATATAATATAATCTATATTACTATTATATTTTATTTTTTATTTTTAAATAGAATAATGAATTTATAAATACATATGTTTTTTAAATAATAAATTTATTTCAACTCCGCGTAAAAACGCGGGTTTTACACTAGTGTTTTATATATCTAACCCAATGTTTATGCAAAATGGATCATGTTATATGTTATATATATGTAACAATTATAAGGGAGTATTTGTTAGTTTTTTGTTTTTTTTTATGCACCACCAACTAGATCAAGGTGTGTACAGAAATAGTATGTCAGTTAAAATTTTTTTTTTTTAAAGTTACAGTAAAACCTCTATAAATTAATAAACTATTTAAAATAATAAAATATTTCGATCCCGACTTGGACCTTTGTAAAAAATCATCAAATTCGATAAGATAATAAAATAATAATTTTTCAAAAAATCTCTTTATAAATAATAGGTCCCATTAAAACTCTAAATTAATAATTCATAAACATTACAATTATAAATATTATGGTATGGTCTCTCTTATAAATCTTTTTCATCAACCCATACTTGTAAATCTTTTTGTGTGCATGTGAGATGGTCTCTCTTATATATACTTACATAATGTTTTACACATTTGATCATTCATGAATGATTTTAAGATGTCTTTTAGATGAGATTTCATGGTTGAGTGTTATGAATTATTTCATTTCCACATATAGATTTTTATATTATATGTTTTTCATCATGCATTAATATATTTCATTGACTATAATAGTTATTTAAATGCAACAAATTAATGTAAACATGTATATTTAAGTAATTCCAATGAATTGATACACGTGTTCATGAATATAAGTAGTTAATTGTATACATTTATTGATATTATACATGAATATATTTAATTAGTTATAAAGAATGGATTGATATATGAATATAATTAATGAAACATATATAAACTCATTTATTTTTAATATATATGTATTAATTTTTTTGAATTTAAGAAGTCTCTCTTTTAATTAATAAAATATTAATTTATCTATAAATTAATATCTCTCTAAATTAATAAAATTTAATGGTCCCAAAATTATTAATTTATAGAGATTTTACAGTATAAAGGATGTATATAAGAAATACGTTGTACACAATTAATAGGATTCTCAAAACCCAATTACAAAATGAATATTAGAAGTGATAATTACCTCTTCAATTCAAACAATTAATTAAAGCTACCTAGCTATTAAATGCATAATACTTGTATGGGGTGAGTGACACAATTCATAAACTATTACTCCCGTAAGTTTGAGTTTGCTCAAATTTATTTTTGGATTCACAAAATATATGTTTATTCTATAATAGTTAACTTTTAAATATTTTTTTATTTTATTAACAAGATTGAATATTTACAATAGTATTCTTTACTTATTCCACGCATATGCTATATTCTTGTTTAACATTATTGCTTTCAATTCTTTAAACTTTTTTGAGTTGACTAAGTGAATATGAAAGAATTTGGCAGAGGAAATTAATGCCAACTTATAAAGATAATTAATCACAAGCAAAATTCAATTAATTTGAGCCTCCAAAACCCAACAAATCAAGATGGGCCTCTAAAGCCCAATAAATCAACTCGGATCTCTAAAGTCCAACAAATTAAAATCGGGCTTCTGAAGTCCAACAAATTCAGACGGGCCTCTAAAGCCCAACAAACCAAATCAGGCCCAGATATGATATTCTTAGTCCATCAAGTAATTCAAAATTTGAACTAAGTCCTAACCACTTCGCACAAATATCTCCAGCCCATCAAATTTGGCCCATAAAACCCCTAGGTTCTACACCTATAAATAGAGGTCTCATTTCATTCATTTAAAGATCAAGAAATCAGAAACATTTAAGGCTCTAAAATCCTCTGCAGAGATTTTAGAGTGTTCTTCAGCAAGGAGGAGCTTCAAATGCGTTCTTCGCGTTCGGATAGAGATTAAGGTGGTAAGCCCCTCAATTCGGCATTTCTTCAAGGAGGAGGTTCTTCGTGGATCTTCAACGGCGTTCGTCCTAGATAAGTCCCGATAAGTCTCGAAAAGTCGCGGATAAGTCCCAATAAGTCCCTGAAAAGTCCGGAAAATCAACGTTTAATCCAAAATACGGCGTCAAGCCCTTGGATTAATGTTAACAACAAAGTCCTGAAGTTAAGAACGATCTTCAACGACATTCGTCCCAAAAGTCCCTAAATTCAACGTTTAATCCAAAATACGGCGTCAAGCCCTTGGATTAACGTTAACAAAGTCCCGAAGTTAAGAACGATCTTCAACGACGTTCGTTCCAAAAGTCCCTAAATTCAACGTTTAATCCAAAATACGGCGTCAAGCCCTTGGATTAACATTAACAAAGTCCCGAAGTTAAGAACGATCTTCAACGACGTTCGTCCCAAAAGTCCCTAAATTCAACGTTTACTCCAAAATATGGCGTCAAGCCCTTGGATTAACGTTAACAAAGTCTCGAAGTTAAGAACGATCTTCAACGACGCTCGTCCAAAAAGTCCCTAAATTCAACGTTTAATCCAAAATACGGCGTCAGGCCCTTGTATTAACGTTACAAAAATCCCAAATTCAAGATCGGATAGGATTCGGCTGCGGATCCAACTCCAAAAAGCTCAAGAAGTTCAAGTGAAGTTCAAGAAGAGAGAATCAGAGGAGAAATTAGAGATTGTAATCCACAATATTTATCGGTTTAATCCGAAATTAAATACATTATTTCGCATTTTCGCGTTTTAATATTTAATTCACGAAATTTGTGTTTACAAAATTGGCACGCCCAGTGGGACAATCTCTACCTCTCATCTTTACTCTTCAAGCAAATCAAGTCACGACAATGGCGCCAATCAAGATTAAGATTAAGAGAGACGTTGCATCCGGATCAGTTGACGTCGACTTTGAAGACGTGAACGTAGTCACGAGTAGTATGTCAAGAAGCTCGAAGTCATCGTCTTCTTCAAAGAAAGGTACTGCAGAGGGTCCACCACCCAAAACTGCGAATGAGGAGAACAACCCAGCATGTTCCCCTACTCATTCCACGACGAGCTCATTAGATTCAAGTGCAGCTTCAACAATGGTGACAAATACCACAACTGTTGAGGAGCAATTGGCAAGCTTGACTAGAGCTATAGAAGGACTCATGAAACATGTCTAAGAACATGATGCTCAGATTGCTAAGCTAATGAGCAATGCAGACAAAGGGGAGTCAAGTCGAGCAAAAGAAAAGCGAGTCGAGGGGCATGATGTGGAGATGTCTGGTGAACGTCAATAGATGGAAACTGACCAAACTCTTAAGGAGTTACAAGTTTCTCCCGATGGTTTGGTGCCCGTTGACCGATTGAAGGAAATCATATTTGGGGCAATCAAAGATAAGTTCGAGGAAAATTTCAAGTCTTCATTCACCTACAGCAAGCTTTACACGAAGAGGATTGACAGTTTGAAGATGCTAGCTGGTTATCAACCTCCAAAGTTGCAGCAGTTCGATGGCGAGGGTAATCCAAAGCAGCATATTGCTCACTTCGTAGAGACTTGCAACAATGTCGGCACTTACGGAGATCACATGGTAAAGCAATTTGTACGCTCTTTAAAGGACAATGTATTCGATTGACATACCGATTTGAAAGCTAGCTCGATTGACAATTGGGAGCAAATGGAGCAGGAATTTCTCAACCGATTTTACAGCACTCGTAGAACGGTGAGCATGATTGAATTGACGAACACTCGTCAATCAAAGGAGGAATTGGTGATAAATTACATAAACCGATGAAGGAACTTAAGTTTGAATTGTAAGGATAGATTGACCGAAGCTTCGACAATCGAGATGTGTATTCAAGGGATGCAGTGGGGTCTTCGATATATCCTACAAGCAATTCGGCCAAGGTCGTTCGAAGATTTGACAACTAAAGCTCACGATATGGAGCTGAGTATGTCTACAACCAAAACTGGAGGGCCGCTAACTCAAGAGCCTTGGAAGTTCAAAGACAAGCAGGAAGTTAAGAAAGGGTGCAAACCTTTCATTAAAGATTTGAATAAAGAATCCATGGCAGTGACCGCTACTACAGTCAAATTCCGAAAGGGTGAAATTGATGCGGGGAGTAAAGGAAAAGGCGTCACCCAAGAATAGGGGCAAAGGAGAACAAGTCTGAGGGAATTGCAACAAAAGCAGTACCCATTCCTAGACTTTGACATCCCCGGAATGTTCGATGACCTGATCAAGAATGATCTCATCGAATTACCAGAAATGAAACGATCAGATGAAGCTGGGCGAACGGATGACCCAAAGTATTGCAAATACCATCGGTTGGTATGGCATCTAATCCAAGACTGTTTTATACTTAAAGAGAAAATTATGCGGCTAGCCAAAGAAGGGAAGATCTTGCTAGAAGAAACTGAAACAATGGCGAATCACGTCACAATTGAAGACAGTCAAATTAAGGAAGTTTACGCAAATGACGCCTACAAATTGATTTCTGAAGACGGCATATACATTTGTCCCATGAACGAAATGTTTTTGAAACGCTACTACGCGTAAAGAAAACAAGTACGCTCCATAAACGCATGAGCCTAAACTGCTTGTCGCTCCATAAATGCACGACCCTAAACTGCTTATTGCTCCATAAACGCACGAGCCTAAACTGCTTGTTACTCCATAATGCACGAGTCTAAACTGCTTATTACTCCTGGTCCGCATGAGTCTAAACTGTGTAAGACAACCACCAAAGGTAAATACATGTGGTTAAACTATTAACTTACTCCACTAAAGGCATTTTAAGTGGTTAAATAATTAAATCCCTACTTTGTCAAAAGTAGTTAAAGAACAGTCACTCCTGGCCCGCATGTGGGAAATCATTTGAAAGTAATTCGTAATTCGTCCACATCAAAAACAAACGTTCTCGTGAACGAAATGTGAGGGGGCAATTTGTAGACAAGCAAAATTCAATTAATTTGGGCCTCCAAATCCCAACAAATCAAGATGGGCCTCTAAAGCCCAACAAATCAAGTCGGGCCTCTAAAGTCCAACAAATTAAAATCGGGCCTCTAAAGTCCAACAAATTCAGACGGGCCTCTAAAGCCCAACAAACCAAATCAGGCCTAGATATGGTATTCTTAGCCCATCAAGTAATTCAAAATTTGAACTAAGTCCTAACCACTTAGCACAAATATCTCCAGCCCATCAAATTTGGCCCATAAATACCCTAGGTTCTACCCCTATAAATAGAGGCCTCATTTCATTCATTTAAAGATCAAGAAATCAGAAGTATTTAAGGCTCTAAAATTCTCTGCAGAGATTTTAGAGTGTTCTTCAGCAAGGAGGGGCTTCAAAGGCGTTCTTTCTGCAATTGCTTCAAAGGCGTTCTTTCTGCAAAGCGGCGAGAAGCAGCGTTCGGATAGAGATTAAGGTGGTAAGCCCCTCAATTCGGCGTGCTTCGTGGATCTTCAACGGCGTTCGTCCCGGGAAAGTCCCGATAAGTCCTAGATAAGTCTCGAAAAGTCCCGAATAAGTCCCGATAAGTCCCGAAATGTCCGGAAAATCAACGTTTAATCCAAAATACGGCGTCAAGCCCTTGGATTAACGTTAACAAAGTCCTGAAGTTAAGAACGATCTTCAACGACGTTCGTCCCAAAAGTCCCCAAATTCAACGTTTAATCCAAAATACGGCGTCAAGCCCTTGGATTAACGTTAACAAAGTCCCGAAGTTAAGAACGATTTTCAACGACGTTCGTCCCAAAAGTCCCTAAATTCAACGTTTACTCCAAAATATGGCGTCAAGCCCTTGGGTTAACGTTAACAAAGTCCTGAAGTTAAGAACGATCTTCAACGACGCTCATCCCAAAGGTCCCTAAATTCAACGTTTAATCCAAATACGGCGTCAAGCTCTTGTATTAACGTTACAAAAAGCCCTTGTATATTTATTTAATTATTTTAAAATGACTAAATAATTTTTTCATATTTATTTTGCACGTATACATTTTTTCTAAGTAGATAAGTTAATTAATTTTTTTAATAATTAATTGATTTATGAATGAATTTTTTTTTTTTGGATTTTTTTTCCTCGTATTATAACATTTTACTTTACACCTCACCAAATCACATAAAATATTCCTCATTAAAAAGCAAAAAATGTTCTTAAATCTTAAATATTAAACGGCAAAAATGAATTAATAAAAGATTTTTAAAGTGATAATTAGACAAATTGGTGTTTTTTGGGTCAAATATTTCCAGCCGGTAATCATACATAAGTTTACTCATATGATGCCAAACTAATAAAAACTTTTAACTCATTTTTATAGGGGCTTTAGTGCTTTACCAGTAAAAGCAGCCTTACCAAATATAGTCTCTGGCCCCAAGCGCAAAGTTACTTGACTGCAAGTTCCTTCCCCTTATTTTATAGTGTGCGCAAAAGAGTTACTTTCTCTTTCAAGAACCGATGTGGGATACAGCAAAACTCATTGATTTCGAACAATGTAATTGTACAGATTTACTAACTTGGTTTTTGATCCATTATTATTTTACGATTCAAATTGTGGGTTCTGTAAAACTATTTTTGACTTGTTTCTACATCTGTCACAACTTACCTTTTATATTGCTGTTGGTTTGTTTCCTCCATTTTTATACTCTCACCATCATTTTACCCTTCTTCCAACTCCATAAAATGTCCCACATCATTTCTTTACAAAATATTGTGAAGGTTTATAATTTGGAATTAAGGGGACTTTGAAACAAGGGTGTGGTGCCAATATTGAACATGCTCTTTCCACCCTAAACCCTATCTCTAATCGGAGAAGTGTTTATACTTGGGGTTGTTTCGCCGGCGATTTTCCCCGTTTAAAAAAATCGCCGATGCCTTGCATGTTCAATATTGGCGTGGCTATTACCATCGAGTGGCTAGAAGGTGGTGCTGCTAGCGCGTTGTACACGTGTTCGGCGGTCACTGGTTGTCCTCGCCCTCGAAGCACCCTCTTTTTTAAAAAAATAAAAAATCCTAATATACTCTTATTCTATCTTATCTCAACAACCACTAAAAAAATATATATAAAAGAAATAAAATCCTAATATACTCTCAACAACCACTAAAAAAAATATATATTCATTAGTCATGACCTTTACGTGGACATTTGTGTAGCATCTTAATGCGACTCTAGTATATATACATCATTTATGTTTCGTCGAAATATAGACACATGCATCGAAAAAAAAAAATTCATTAGTCATGACCTTTACGTTGTACTAATTGATAAACAATTTAAAGGTGGTAAATTTATTCATTAGTCATGACCTTTACGTTGTACTAATTGATAAACAATTTAAAGGTGGTAAATTTTTTTTTTTTTTACAATTAACCCTATTTAATTTCACATTTTGTTATTAAAAATTTGCATATATGAATGACTTTTTAAAGTATCAATTACAATAAATAAATGAAATGTTTAATGTAATATGCATATTAGGTTTTAAATCTAAATAATCATGTTGATGCGGATGAAGCTGGAAATGAAAAGCTATATTTTTGCAATCTATTTAATTAAGTTAAGAATAGTTCCAATGTATTCATTCAAGTCCATTTACTTAGTACACCAGTCATACCCTAAAATAAATGGACTTAAATGAATACTTTGAAACTATTCTTAACTTAATTAAATAGATTGCAAAAATCTAAAAAGCTTTTCATTTCCAGCTTCATCCGCATCAACATGATTATTTAGATTTAAAACCTAATATGCATATTACATTAAACATTTCATTTATTTATTTATTGTAATTGATACTTTAAAAAGTCATTGATATATGCAAATTTTTAATAACAAAATGTGAAATTAAAAAGGGTTAATTGTAAAAAAGAAAAACAAAAGGAGGATGCATTTAGTTTCAATGCCTTTATTTTACTGTCTTCAAAGAGTTTTGACTCTTCCCATTATAAAATCCTTTAAAAAGAGTATGTGTTTAGTTTCTATGTATCCATTCAAGCCCATTTATATTAAGGTTTATTTTTAATTGATATTGTATTTTTTGGATATTTATTATCGAAAATAACGATTCTCATTTTAGTGAGACGTTTCTCTGCATCACATGTTGAACCCAAAATAATGAATATGTATCATGATTAATATGATTGAATGAAATTATTGCTAAAAAAAATGAACTTGTGAATGGATGAAAGTTTCAATGCTATCATTGTTATAATTGGTATAAAGTAGAAATAAAATGTAATATTATGTAAATCTATACTGTATTAAGTTATTATTATTTAATAATTAATTATTATAGGACGGAGGGAGTATCACTTTTTTTATAAATATAAAATCTGGAAAAAAAAATGTTCAACCAAAAAATCTGGAATATGAATGAATTTTTTTTTGACCCATTGAAAAAGATTCACACAATTTTTTGTCTAAGTGATATATCTCACCTATTAGGGACATCCATAGACAATTTTTTCATTTTAAAGGACATGTAAAATGTCCTTTTTATACCCTTTCTGTAAAAAAAATTAAAAAATACGAACATGAGTACACCCACCCATTTTATTTTGCCAGAATCATCCCCACCATTCCCATAGTTTTCAAAAAAATTCTTAACAAACTCAAAATTAGAAAAAAAAAGATGTTCGAGATTTTTTTTCCGAACAAATCAACAATGTTCGAAAAAAAGAAGTTGTTCGAAAATTTTACCGTAACAAAATTAAGATGTTCGAAACTTTTTCACAAATAAACTCAATTTGTCCGAGAAAAATTCCCCAACAACTATCATTTGTCCGAAAAAAAAAATCGAACATCTTAGATTTTGAAGAAAATAGCAAGAAAAATTGTTGCTTTTTACTCTGAACCCTAATCTGCAAACCCTAAACCCTAATTAAATCAAAAATTTAATTATAGAAAATATCAGAATCTTCAATCAAACTCATAAAAATTACAGAAATCTATAAATTTATATAGATATGTGTTTTAAATTACAAAAATTATAGAAAACTTAAAAAAATGTAAATTGAAAGAAGACAGGTGGCGCGGATGCGGAGAGGAAGATAAGTGGCCGACGGCGTGCGTTTTGATGGGAAGAGGCCGACGGTGGAGATGCGTGGCTGTGGAGGGGCGAAGGCGTGTGCGACGGGGAGGGATGCGAACGGCGGCGAAGAGGGGATGAGTTGTTCGCGGCCGCGAAGGAGAGGTAAGTGTGAACGGGGCGGTGGCGGCCGCTGCGAACGTGGCTGGGGAGGTTGGCGACTGCCTGGAGGGAAGAGGGTGGGCAGCGACGGCCGTCTGAGGAGGGGAGGCTTGCCGGCGCCGTTTGTGGAGAAGAGGGAGGTGGGTGCACGCCGTTTTGTGAAGAAATGAGGGAGAGAAGTATTTAATTAGAGTTTGAAATGAAAAAAATATTTTTCAGATTTTCACGTGAGTGTTCTTAACTTACCGGTGTGTATACTCACCCGGTGTGTATACTCACCCATTGGGTGTCCTCAATAGGATGGTGTGGGTATAACCGCGCCCCACCTATTATCTATGCTCCTTTCTTTACCTCTACCGTCAAGGCCCACATGGAATAATGTTTAAGAATGTCTGTTAACCCAACAACGCAAGTGTATTCTAGAAAAAAAAAACTTGATTTAATTTTATTTCTTCTATGGTTCATAGACTTTTTTTTAAAGGTTCAGGTCTTTTTTTAATAAATATGTGTAGCCTGAAAGTCTTTTAAAGACCATTTAATTCTATTAGGTTGTGTTTGGAGGAGGGGATTTCAAATGAAATGATTTAAAAATTGATGAATTTCAAAAGACATGGTTTTAGTGAGAATTTAAAATTCTCTCAATTTTAATTAAAAGGAGATGCTAAATATTTGAAATCATTCATTTAATCCAAACAGGTGGAGTTGATTTAGATTATGAATTTAAAATCCATACCTAAATTCCTCAATCCAAACACAACCTTAGTGCATTTAAAAAAAAATTACAATACTCGTATTAGCATAAAATTATAAAAATCAACTCTTTAAATCTCAAAATGAATAAATAAAAATAATAATAAATTTATCAAATGTTAAATAAAAAATCAACTGTTTTTTCAACTATTGCAAAGAAAAATATAACTAGTGTTACTAAACTTTCTTACTTTATTTATATATATCCCTCTATATACTAATAGAGAGTTTAAATTGACGATGTATCGTCTTGTGGTGACATGTGATAATTTTATTGATTAAAGAATATATTTAACATAAATATGTGTTGGTTGAAATTTAGTGTAAAAAGAATAGTTGAGTAACATTTATTAAGAGCTATTTTAATATTATTTCATTAAATTGTTTATTTTCTAAATTTTATCATTCTGTTTTGTTTCTTAATATTTTTTTATATTTTGCGTAATACGCTGGTGTTCATCTAGTATATAAGTTAAATAGGCTGGTAGCTAAATAGGCTGATAAAAAAATTTAAGTTCGACTTATTTATTAAATGAGTTGAATCAAGCTTTGATATACCGAGTCGCAGACCCCTATCGGGTAACCTCACTCATTTCCACCCTTAGATATTGGGACGATAAAAGTGTGAGAAGGTCTCGAGCGAATTAAAGAGAAAAATAAAAAGGCCCAGGTGGCCAAGTACTAGGCCCATGTCATGCAACAGAAATTCTCATAAATGGAGTTTTTCTTTTATGGGTACATTTATTTGCACCTCCTATTTTATTTGATACACTTATATTTTATTTATTACTTCATTCGTCTCATTATTAAATAACCATTTATTTTTTGTATGAATTTTAATGTAGAAATTTTTCATTAATATTAAAAGTGATAATGTTACTTTATAGAAGGAATAGTATAAATATTTCTACTTTATTGGAGAAAAAAATATTTTCTTTATCTTTATGTGTAGAAACTAGAAAGTAATGATATGTGGTGTTTAAGGGAGACTTTTAAGACAGTAAAGAGTAGGTTTCGAGTTCGTTAGATACTCAATTTACTAACGAATTGATTCGAATTAAACTCGTTAAAATCGATATATGAGATTTTTTTTTTATTTCATTAAGTTTAGTTTAGCTCAATAGTCTCATTAGACTCTTTTGCGAGTCGAATCGAACTTATTTTTTCACTCATCAATGTAATTGAATTGAGCTATCGAGCCGAGCTCAAACCTCAAGTACTCGTCTTCCCTCGACTAACAAGTCTAATTATGGGTGCTTTTGTTTTATTCTAAAAAGATGCTTAAAATAATAGGGAATATGTACTTCAATCATTCTTCAAACTCTTGCCCCGTTCTAATTGAAGTAGTATTATTTCTACTTTCTAAAACGTATGGATCAAAAGACTTTGCGGACCAGTGTATCACCTATCCAAAGCAAACTCGAAATTTAGTATTTCGAAATCATAATTACTATTTATTTTATTCCATTTCTTAATTTATAAAACGTATGGATCAAAAGACTTTGCGGACCAGTGTATCACCTATCCAAAGCAAACTCGAAATTTAGTATTTCGAAATCATAATTACTATTTATTTTATTCCATTTCTTAATTTATAAACCCAAGTACATATATATAACTCATTACTTTTATATATATTCTAGAAAACGAACATGAGATCGAAAGTGAAGCAAATTAATTGAAGAGTGATACTTGGGTATAATTGGTTATATATACATATACAATTGAAATTAAAGTTCAATGAATTGAGTCAAATATTGGATCAAAGATTAAATTGGAGGTAAATTGAACATTAAAGTTCAAGTGTAACATTAAACAGGTTTAAACAAGCTTAACAATATCATTTATAAATTTATTTATTTATCAATTATTTACAAAAATTAGAGTATAATTTTTTAAACTACATGCATATGATAAATTCTACTATAATTTTATTTAATTAAATACCTCTAATTATTCTTTCTTTAAAAAAAGGTTTAAATACAAATTTTTATATTTATCATTAATGATTATTTACTTACGTAAAATTATTAATTATAACGTGTATGAGTTAATTCACGAACATTCTAACAAATTGAATATCATTAAACTTGAGTATATAAAGGGTATTATGAATCACGAAACCGATAAAAAAGGAGCTTAAGGTAAAAATCGGCGGTGAGGAGGTAGGGCTTCCGATTAAATATGAATCATTGTCAATCTATTGTTTCTGTTGTGGATTGATAGGCCATAACTTCAGAGCATGTGAGGAGTATGATAGGAATGAATGCCCTGCACCCTCAGACATGGATTTTGGCCCCTTTATCAAAGCTTCGCCGCTGAGACGGCCTAAAGGGGTGAAAATCGAGTGCATATATGTTGAAAGTAGCAAGCCCCAGAATCAGGATGTAATCGGAGAGGGGAGCAGACACCGTGCCAACACAACAGCGAGACAATTAATAATGGGCAACCCGAAGGAGAACCTCTCAAACACCTCCCCACTCCCGACTGAATCTATCTCTGCCAACACTCCACCAAACAACCCTATAAACCCGTCCCACACCCAACCCACACACATCCAAGTTACAAAAGTCCTAACAAACATCCTTTCGAACCTCACAGAGCAACCTTCAATCCAAACACACAACGGAAAAGCCAATGTCGATGCCATAGTCGAAGTCTTTAACGATTCCTGCTACTTCACAAAACCCAACCCGAACACTATCCAGTCCCAGAACCAAACGCCCCGACCCACTGGACCGCAAACCAAAACCCCCACTCCCAACAATACAATCCAACCCAATTACCAAACACTTCCCAAACCGGTTAACCCACAAGCCCATGAAAACCAGCCCACCAATGACACCCTGCTTACCACCCAGCCTAGCCCGAACCCTGATGCCCAGCCTACAATACGGAAAGCATGGAAGAGAGAAGCAAGATCTAAGGGACAAGAATTACCACCAGTCAACTTCATACCCTTGGGAAAGCGACCCCGCCAAGATGGGTGTGATCTGATGGAAATTGATGAAGCCCTCATATCTGGGAAACGACTAAGGAGGCCCACATCAGTGAATGAAGATGCTCAAGAGGGTGACACAAACGATCACAGATCGGCGGTGAGTGCTAACGAGCACCACTGCCGGGAACAATGAGTTGCCTAGGATGGAACTGTCGGGGGCTTGGGAACCCTCGAAAAGTTCCCGTGCTGAAGAGATTGCTTCGGCAGAAGTACCCCACTTTTATTTTTTTGTCGGAAACTAAATTACTCACTCGAGAACTCGATAGCATTAGGTGGAAAATTGGCTTTGATTCATGCTTTGGTGTGAACTGCTTAGTAGACGGAGGTGGCAGACGTGGTGGTTTGGGTGTCATGTGGAACAAAGAATCGGAAATTGAGGTGCTATCCTTTTCGCAAAACCACATCGATCTTTTTTATAGGGACGCAATCAGATGGCAATAGATGGAGATTCACTGGGATCTATGGGTGGCCTGATGACCAAGCTAAGTGGAAAACCTGGAGAATGATTGACATGTTGGCTAGCCAGAATGATTCACCGTGGCTATGCATGGGGGATTTCAACGAGGTACTGTTCAATCATGAGAAAAGAGGTGGGGCACCCCGACGGGAGTCCCGAATGGCAGATTTCAGAAATTGCTTGGACAGAAATGGTCTTGTGGATCTGGGATACTCAGGGAACCAATTCACCTGGTCTAATATGCAACTTGGTTCTCAGTGCATCCAAGAGCGGCTGGATAGAGGTATCGCAAATAACAGGTGGTTGTCTTTATTCCCGAATCACAGGGCTGAAACCCTAACTCGTGTTCTCTCGGATCATTCACCAATATTTATTCCATGGCTCCCTAACCCAAATGACACGGGTGGTAGGAAACAAAACAAACCTTTCCGTTTTGAGGAACGATGGCTTTAGGAGACTACGTGTGGTGACTTGGTGCGTACTGCATGGGGAGGGGGAATTGACTGTTCGCCTGAGACTTGGATTGATAAAATTACAGCCTGCAGTCGCTCTTTGGAAGCCTGGGACTCGACCTTTTTCGGTGACATACCAAAACAAATTGAGAAATCAACAAAGGATTTGGAAAAACTACAGCTACTTGCTCCTACAGATGAAAACCTTCAGGCTGCCCGTTCGATGGAGAACCGGGTCGCTGCCCTCCTTCGGAAGGAGGAAATTTTCTGGCATCAGCGCTCCAGAATTTCTTGGATGCGGGATGGTGATAGGAACACAAAGTTCTTCCATCAGACAGCGAGTGGGAGAAAGAAACGGAACTCGATTGGGGCCATAACTGATGACAGGGGAGAAAAATGGACAAAGAGGGAAGATGTTGAGAGGGTGTTCAAGGAGTATTTCATGACATTGTTTACCGGAAAAGAGGAGCTTGATATGAGAGAGGCGGTTGAAGCTGTGGAGCACCGAGTATCACCGGGAGCGGAGGCGACCCTATCACAGGAATTCACGAGGGAAGAGATTACTACGGCTTTATTTCAGATGTTCCCCACTAAATCCCCGGGCCCGGACGGTATGTGTGCTTTATTTTATCAAAAATTTTGGAATATTGTTGGTAGTGATGTGGTCAATATCTCGCTTGATGTGTTAAATCGAGAGCTCTGTCCATCCTTCTTAAACCATACCTTCATTGCCCTCATACCAAAAAAGAAACTACCTAAGAGCCCCCCCGATTTCCGCCCTATTAGCTTATGCAACGTCTCTTTGAAAATCATCACGAAAGCCATTGCAAACCGCCTGAAACCTTTCCTCCCCACTATCGTTGATCCCTGCCAATCTGCTTTTGTCCCGGGAAGACTTATTACTGATAACGCCCTCCTAGCCTATGAGGTTTTCCACTACCTCAAAACAAACACTGCTTTTACCCGAGGATCCTTTGCATTTAAACTTGACATGAGCAAGGCTTATGATAGGGTTGAATGGGACTTTCTGTAGTGTGTCCTTATAAAAATTGGCATTCCTTTATCCCTGGTTGGTGTTATCATGCGTTGTGTTCGAACCGTTTCCTTTGGTGTTCTTATTAATGGCTCCCCCACATCTACCTTTTATCCATCCAGGGGTCTCCGCCAAGGAGACCCCCTCTCGCCTTACTTGTTTTTGCTTTGCTCAGAAGCTCTCTCAGGTCTCATTCGAAGTAAGGTTCAAGAGGGAGCCCTTCATGGGATTCGGATTTGTAGGCAAGCCCCACAGATCTCCCATCTCCTTTTTGCGGATGACAGTCTCATTTTTGGGAGAGCAAATGAGAGGGAAATGCTGGTGATGAAGAAGGTTCTGGAGGTGTACGAAGGGGCTTCAGGGTAGTGTATCAACCTCTCAAAATCGGATATATGCTTCAGCAAGGGAGTTTCGATGGAGAGAGAAATGGCACTGGCTGGATTACTGGGTGTGAACAGGGTGGAGAGACATGGAATTTACCTGGGTATTCCAACACATTTGGGCAGATCAAAGAGCGAAGTCTTCAAAGCTCTTGTGCATAGAATTGAAAAGAAACTCAAAGATTGGAAGAGCCGAATGTTATCACAAGCAGGGAAGCTAACGCTTCTAAAGTCAGTGGCACAATCGATTCCGACCTATCTCATGAGTGTTTTCCACATACCACAAGGCATCATTGACAAAATCGAAGGAAGCATGAGTCGTTTCTGGTGGGGCCAGCAAGCGGACGAAAGGAGGATACACTGGATTGCCTGGAAAAAGTTGTGTAAACCAAAAGGTGAGGGTGGAGTTGGGTTACGAGATTTGACGGCTTTTAACATAGCCATGCTAGCGAAGCAGGGGTGGAGAATCATACAGAACCCGAACAGCCTGCTTGCACGAACCCTTAAGGCCCGATACTATAGACGAGGTAGTTTCTTATCTGCAAATGAAGGTTTTTCTCCGAGTTACACTTGGAGGAGTATTTTAGAAGGACGCAGGGTTCTGGAACTAGGCTTGGTTTGGCGAGTGGGCGATGGCCAAAGCATAAGAATCTGGGACGATCCGTGGCTGGATGATGGCGGAAACGCAAAGCTTTTTGGCTCAGTTGGGAACTCGGATCCGAACCTGAAAGTACGTGAGTTAATCCGGGCAGATTACAGCGAATGGGACCAACAATTGATCTTGGCCATGTTCTGCCCCTCCGAAGCACATAGGATCCTCAACATCCCCCTTCGTAGGCTTCATTGCCCGGACATTTTAATCTGGAAACATTCAAAAAACGGAATCTATGGTGTAAAATCGGGTTATTATTGCTGGTTGGAGTGTGTGACTGGGAACTCGTTGATTGCTCATCAGGCCAGTCCTAGAAACTGGTGGTGGATATGGAAGCTCGAGGTCATACCTAAAATTCAAGTGTTTTTGTGGCGCTGTTTTAAGGACATACTCCCCGTTTGCATCAATCTTGTGGGACGATTTGTGGATGTGGATCCTTTTTGTCGAAGGTGTGGTTTGGATATCGAAACTATGGAACACGCTCTCCGTGACTGTGAGTGGAGTGCACATGTGTGGAGTGATTCCGGTTTACTGCTCCCGCCCAGTGGGAACTCCGCCTCCCCAAAGCCCCTTGCAGTTTGAATTGACGAGGCCATCATGGGAATGGAACAACAACATGTTTCGCTTTTTACCACGCTTTTGTGGCAGGTGTGGTGCGCCAGAAACAAATTTTATTTTGAAGGAAAGAGGCTGGATGCTTTGCACCTACGGGAGTCGGCGCGAAGCATGGTGGATGAATATTCACGTGCTAAGAGAAGGACGGGGAAGGTGAGAATTGGTAGACCTGTAGCCCGAATCAAATGGCAGCCTCCTGAATTGGGTTTTGTGAAAATAAATACGGATGGAGCCTTTCGGACTGGTTTGGAGGTTGGAATTGGGGGTGTGGCTCGAGACGCTGCTGGTCAGGTGTTGTGGTGCTTCGCGGAAAAATTACCTTTAGTCTCTTGTGTTGAGGAGGTGGAAGCTTTAGCCCTCCTTAAAGGTGTCGAAATTGCTGTCCAGAAGGGCTTGTCACACGTTATCCTCGAAACTGATTCCCAGAACTGTTTCAACGCCTTGAAGTATACCAATCCAGACCTTACCAGAACACCTTACCAGAACTGGAGATGTCTTAACGAAGATAAGGGAGCTTAAGGAGGGGTTTACGGCGCTGGACTATCGATGGACTAAACGAGAAGGGAATGGTGTTGCACATGCCATTGCTAACCATGCTTTGTCTACTCACTCTCCTTTTCTGTCTTCTATGTTACCTGCTGTTTGCTTACAAACCTTGATGTTTGATCTTGATCATTAATACAAATCTATTCCCGTTTCAAAAAAAAAAAAAAAGGGTACTATTTCATTGGATGTGAAATTTATTATTAAATGTTCTGGATTAACCGAATTAATCAGAAATGTTTAATGGTTGAGAATCCTTATTTCAAATTTTGAGAGATTTGTTCCGTGCAAATTTGGAAAGAGTGATTTTCCCTTCCTTATTATATACTAGTGTAGAACCCGTGGACAAAGTGGGATAGCTCAAGTGGTTAGAGCACCACTACCTAGGCCTTAGGTCCTGGTTCGAGTCATGGAGAGGGGAAAAAAGGGATGGGTATTTAACTTCCATAAAAAAAAAAAAGTGTAGAACCCGTGTATTACACGGAATTTTAAATATATTTTTAAATATTTAATAATAAATTTTTATTTATTTACTTAATTTAATTTTTCATATTTTTATAATTATATTTTTTAAAAAATGATTTCGCAGAATTATAATTATTTTGTTAAAAAAATTTAACATTTTTTTTAATTATATTTATTATAACGTTGTATTATAATATAAAAGTTTAATGAACATAATATTTTGAAATATACAAAATAATTACACTTATGTTATGTTAGTTAATTTTATAAAGCAAATTTCTAAGAAAATTTGTGAGAATCAAACGAAATGTGACATTGAAATTTAATAAATATGAAAACAACTTTAAAAAAAAAAATTATAAAATTTCGGAAACAAACAATTTAAGTAATATTAAAATAACTCTTAATAAATTGTAAGTCAACCTTCAATATCAACCACAAAACCTTACATTTAATAAATATGAAAATAACTTTTAAAAAAATTATAAAAGTTCGGAAACAAATAATTTAAATAATATTAAAATAACTCTTAATAAATTGTAATTAAACATTCCATATCAACCATTACACAATTAAATAAATAAATATTTTAGTTAATTGCAAATTAAATCATAACCTTTTCCTCATTTGCAATCTAATCTAAACTTTAAGGTAATTGCAAATAAAACACAAACTTTAAATATAATTGCAATTTAGTCTTTTTGACAATTTTAATTGTGTTCGAATCTAACATAATTTAGACTTCTTAATGACATAACAACACCTTAATAAAACAATATTGTTTTTCAAATCAAACCAAATATCAAAAGTTATGATTTAGAGACAAAGTAAACTTGTAAGAAGTCTAATTTGCAATAATATTTAAAGTTTGTGATTTATTTGCAATTCTTTTAAAGTTTAGATTAGATTGCAAATGAGCGAAAGGTCGTGATTTAATTTGCAATTACCTCCTTTTAAAATTAACAACTTCATTAAATTATGACACATAAGCCAAATCAACCACAAAATGACACATCATCAATTTAAACTCCCTATTAGTATATAAGGGGATTATATACTATAGAAGTAGTGTATTATGTATATATAACAAATTTGGTAATCTTGTAAAATAATATAATTATTTATATAATAAATATTATGTATAAAATTATATAATAAATTTTACATATATATTTTCGAGCTCTATTTTTTTTAATGCATTAAACTTATAATAAATTTAAAATAATTACAGAAAAAATTACTTGAAATATAAGATAAAAGTAATTATAAAATACAATTGAATAACTAATTAAATAAAGAATTGTACACCCCAATAAAAATAAATTTTAGATTAATGTATTTTACTCAGAAAAACATTAAATAATTCTAAAATAAATTAAACTACAAAATAAAATGAATACTAAAATAAAGTTAAGTAAATAAAATAAAATTTAATTTAATTAGTCGATGTTAAAATAATAAGAATATAATATTTGGAAAGAGTTTATTAATCATATCTTACTCAACCAATAACTTAATTACACATCATACTTTTTAAAATTAACAACTTCATTAAATTATGACACATAAGCCAAATCAACCACAAAATGACACATAAGCCAAATTAACCACAAAATGACACATCATCAATTTAAACTCCCTATTAGTATATAAGGAGATTATATACTATAGAAGTAGTGTATTATGTATATATAACAAATTTGGTAATCTTGTAAAATAATATAATTATTTATATAATAAATATTATGTATAAAATTATATAATAAGTTTTACATATATATTTTCGAGCTCTATTTTTTTAAATGCATTAAACTTATAATAAATTTAAAATAATTACAGAAAAAATTACTTGAAATATAAGATAAAAGTAATTATAAAATACAATTGAATAACTAATTAAATAAAGAATTGTACACCCCAATAAAAATAAATTTTAGATTAATGTATTTTACTCAGAAAAATATTAAATAGTTCTAAAATAAATTAAACTACAAAATAAAATGAATACTAAAATAAAGTTAAGTAAATAAAATAAAATTTAATTTAATTAGTCGATGTTAAAATAATAAGAATATAATATTTGGAAAGAGTTTATTAATCATATCTTACTCAATCAATAACTTAATTACACATCATACTTTTTAAAATTAACAACTTCATTAAATTATGACACATAAGCCAAATCAACCACAAAATGACACACCATCAATTTAAACTCCCTATTAGTATATAAGGGGATTATATACTATAGAAGTAGTGTATTATGTATATATAACAAATTTGGTAATCTTGTAAAATAATATAATTATTTATATAATAAATATTATGTATAAAATTATATAATAAATTTTACATATATATTTTCGAGCTCTATTTTTTTTAATGCATTAAACTTATAATAAATTTAAAATAATTACAGAAAAAATTACTTGAAATATAAGATAAAAGTAATTATAAAATACAATTGAATAACTAATTAAATAAAGAATTGTACACCCCAATAAAAATAAATTTTAGATTAATGTATTTTACTCAGAAAAACATTAAATAGTTCTAAAATAAATTAAACTACAAAATAAAATGAATACTAAAATAAAGTTAAGTAAATAAAATAAAATTTAATTTAATTAGTCGATGTTAAAATAATAAGAATATAATATTTGGAAAGAGTTTATTAATCATATCTTACTCAACCAATAACTTAATTACACATCATACTTTTTAAAATTAACAACTTCATTAAATTATGACACATAAGCCAAATCAACCACAAAATGACACATAAGCCAAATTAACCACAAAATGACACATCATCAATTTAAACTCCCTATTAGTATATAAGGAGATTATATACTATAGAAGTAGTGTATTATGTATATATAACAAATTTGGTAATCTTGTAAAATAATATAATTATTTATATAATAAATATTATGTATAAAATTATATAATAAGTTTTACATATATATTTTCGAGCTCTATTTTTTTAAATGCATTAAACTTATAATAAATTTAAAATAATTACAGAAAAAATTACTTGAAATATAAGATAAAAGTAATTATAAAATACAATTGAATAACTAATTAAATAAAGAATTGTACACCCCAATAAAAATAAATTTTAGATTAATGTATTTTACTCAGAAAAATATTAAATAGTTCTAAAATAAATTAAACTACAAAATAAAATGAATACTAAAATAAAGTTAAGTAAATAAAATAAAATTTAATTTAATTAGTCGATGTTAAAATAATAAGAATATAATATTTGGAAAGAGTTTATTAATCATATCTTACTCAACCAATAACTTAATTACACATCATACTTTTTAAAATTAACAACTTCATTAAATTATGACACATAAGCCAAATCAACCACAAAATGACACATCATCAATTTAAACTCCCTGTTAGTATATAAGGGGATTGTACGAGCGTGATAATATGAATTATGTGATTAATTTAATTTATTTTCTTAAAAATCGTATTATATTTATAAATGAATAAACCAAGTAATCTAAAAGAAATAAAATCATTATAATATGTGTACTAAACATATTAAGTAGAGCTTTATTGCCGAGAAAATAGAAACATGCCCACAAAAACATGTGAAATTGCTTGGAAAAAAGAGGACCAGAAAGAAGCACCTTTTCAACTTTGTTTATGAAATCAAGAAGACTAAACCACTAACTTTTGGCTTTTGGTGCCCATTAATTATACTCCCTCTTGCTTAGACCTATTTTTCTATCCACAAAATATAAATTTTTTCTATTTAAATAGTTAATTTTTGAGTATTTTTTCTACTTTTCTATTAGTAAAATTGAGTATTTATCAACAATATTCTTTACTTGTTATTTCACATATATTTTTTATAATTAAAATATAATTTTTTTTAAAAACATATATAAAAAAAAGTGCGCAAAATTTTAGAGAGTAATTTTAAACTTTTACTCCATATTTTGTTTCGTTGATAATGTGAAAAATAACACCAAATACAATAAATGATAGTATTAATTAGAGTAGTTGTTTTAGTTATAACTTCTATTTTAGTGTTATTCTTCATAGATAATAATATGTATTTGTGCAGTGCAACTGGCTTAATTTTAATTCATTTAAATATATTATAGAACTATAATAATGCAATGCAGAATATTGGTTCACAAATATAAAAGTTAGCATGTTAATTAGCTTATGATGTATTTTTCACTACAAGAAAATTGACTTTTAGTAATAATACTCTCTCATTATTATTTTTTAGTTAAAAATTTTTAGTGATAGAAATTTGAAAATTAATAATAGAACCTCTCAATAAAAATTAATTACCGTCACTAAATACTTTTAATTAGGGAAACTATAATAATAGAATTTCTGTCACTACAACTAAACTAAATTTTCTTGTAGTACCTGATTTCAACTTGAGTACATCTTGTACTCTATTAAATGAAATCCATATTGATAAATTTTCAAATTTCTATCACTACTTTTGAAAAGTCACTTATGTCTAGAGAGAGAGAGAGCGGGAGAGAGAGTGGGTGAGAGTTAGCCGTAGGAATTCCCGTCCCTTTTCCGAGCGTTCTCCGGTGAGGCACTTCAACATCCCCAGCCGTAGTTTAACCCAAACCCATAGAAACCCCTTTAGGTCAGACTGGTATGTGGACGGACAAGGACCTAACCGGCGTTTTACGCGTGGAAATGCAGCCGTGAGGGAGAAGTTTGTTACTCTTAAAATGAGAAACACGGCCACCTTTTTCTTTAGGAATTTTCCGGCGGAGAGCACGATAGACGACCTTAAGTATAGCTTCAATAGAGTGGGCAAAGTTATGGATATTTTCAGACCAAGAAAATACGACAAAGAAGGCAAACCTTTCGATTTTGTCAGATTCGAGATGGAGAAGGACGAATCAAGTTTGCTCCAAGCTCTCAACGAGGTGTGGATGGGTAGCTATAAATTAAGAGCTTACGTGCCGCGCTATGATATAGAGTCGGAGAAGAGAAATGACAAGAAGAGCATATATGGTGGACACCTGTTCGAAGCAAGAAGAAATACTTTAAAAAAAGACTTGAGCTACAGTGAGGCGACATCAGAAAAGGACAAGAACCCATATACACAGAAGGCGGGTGTAACGTGTGGTGTCACTGCTGCTGCGCATCTGCCGGAAGCGGAGAAAACAATTCTTTTCACCACAAAGAAGGACGAAACGGAATGGCTGACCTCGTGCATGACGGGTACCCTGAGGAAAGAGTTCTCATGGGAGGAGTATGGGGAGGAACTACAACAAAAGTGTGCAAACACTCTACAGCTCCGGACACTGGGGGACGATGCCGTTCTTATTCAGAATATTTCTGGGCGAAAAACCGAAGAGATTACGGACGCTATGGAGGAGTGGTTTAAACATTGGTTCGAATGGTTCAGGGAGTGGAGACCAACGGACGTGAGTCACAAAAGGCTAGTATGGACAAGGTGGAACGACATTCCGGCGCATGTTTGGAACGCAAGATTTTTCGAAATAGCATGCATAAACATCGGCAAACCCATCAAGCTGGATACTCAAACGATAAACAGAACACGTCTGGATTATGCAAGGGTGTTGGTGTCGACCTCCTATTTGAATTATGTAAACCAGACTGTACGCTTGAAGATCGATGGAGTTAACTTCAAATGCAGGGTAATAGAGGAACACGAAAGTTTGACGCAACAATCACAGGGTTGGTCTGATTCGGAGTTGGACGAGGAGGAGGAAACGGAGTGGTCGGCGGAGGAGGAGGGATCGGAGGGGTATGAGCCAGAAGGCCCGGAGATGGCAACCATCCAACAGCAGAGCGGCGATTCAACCGGCGTTTCGCCGGAACTCTATTCAACCGACGTTTCGCCGGAACTCTCCTCTCTCGGCCAGGAAATGGAAAGTCGCCCCGTACAGCGTGAAAACCCAGGTGGACCCCAAGGAGACAGTGAAGTAAATGCATTAAATGGTACATCGAAACAAGAGAAGCATGATAATAAATGGAAACAGCGTGAACCGAATCCAATCATGGCGCCGTCATCAAATATCGAGAAGGGTCCCCACATTTACGATTCGGTACGAGACGGTTCAAACCCCCCTGTCCCTACTCGCGATGGCCCCACCGAAACAGAATTAATCAGAAATGGCGGCCACGTTCCTGGTGTTTTTTGGGTGGGCCCCCCCACGGCGGATACGGTACTCTCTGGGGCGGATTTGGTACCTTCTGGTGGCCAAGTTTCTGAACCAAAAAATGGTGGTCCCCAAGAAGTTAAAACTGCTTTGACCTCCAACATGTATGGCAGCATCGGAGGGCCCCAAATCCTAACTCCTACCCCCCTCACACTTGTCTTGACACCCTGCACATTATCTCAGATAACCAACCTGCCTCTTGCACGCATTACCCTAACCTATCCGATCCTAATAATATCTCGGTGACCCCAGAGCCAGCCCAAACACACTACTCGCTGCCGCACCCATCTTACCCCCAGATACACCCCTGCAACGACACTCCCTCCCACCCTATTGATACAGCCGAAACCACCGACCTTCTACCCGAAACGAACCCCGACCCCAAAACCGATCCTAAACCTGACCCCAAATCTGACCCTAAACCCGACCTGAACCCACCACCCGCAGAAAATGCTGACACTTCACACACCCCTAAACCCACCTACAAACCTCGGAAAAACCCTCCTAAGAAGAAAGTGAACAAACAAGAAATGAGACAATTGGATGCCAAAAACTGGGTAGAATTTTCGCAAGGTTTTGCAACTGAGGAAAACGAGAAAGCTCCTCAGAAGGAAAATCCAAAAAAGGGGAGAGGAAAGAAAATTGCACCCACCTTGGCGAAGCACGACGCGAAAAAAGAGGCCACAACAACATGGAGCCTGGGTAAACAATTAGGAATCCAGACAACAACCTCAGATGCCCAGGAAATTCAAAAGCTCGTTGAGATCGAAGGAAAAGCTCGATCAATAGCGGAAGAGGTGAAAAACGGGGGTTATCTATGAAGATACTCTCCATGAATATCAGAGGCTTGGGGAATCGAATAAAAAAAGAAGAAATACGGAATATCATAAAGGAGCAGGGGGTGGATGTGTGTTGCATCCAAGAATCAAAGATGGAAAGCGTGGACGAAGCAATCTGCCGTGCAACATGGGGAGAAGGCAACATGGAGTGGCACACAAGAGAAGCTGAAGGGAGATCGGGGGGTATCATCTCTATATGGAACCCAGAAGTATTCAGATGCTCCAGTTATTGGCATATGGTTGGAGGGGTTATATTGAATGGGTTTTGGGGCCAGCAAAACGTAGAATGTTGCATTATCAACATCTATGGGCCATGTAACACACTTGCGAAGATCGAGCTGTGGGATCGTCTAAACATAATTGTGAGCCAAAACCCGTCAGCATGTATCTGTATCATTGGGGACTTCAATGCAATCCGGTGTGAGACGGAAAGAGACGGCCAAGGGCAACATCACAACCAGAGAGACACGCAGGCATTCGACGGGTTCATTAAAGCAGTAAATCTGGTGGACCTCCCACTCCACGCAAGAAAATACACATGGTACAAGCCTGACGGCTCCTGCAAAAGTAGACTGGATAGAGCCCTGGTTAATCACCACTGGCTTAACCAATGGCCAAATACACACTTGAGAGGCCTACGTCGGTCTATTTCCGATTACTGTCCCATCCTTCTAGGGATCAAGGTTAAAGACTGGGGACCAAAGCCATTCCGAAGCCTTAATGCCTGGTCAACTCACCCAGAGTTCAAAGATTTTGTCAAAGAGAAGTGGGGTAGCTACCAGATCCAGGGGCGGGGCAGCTATGTCATTAAGGAGAAACTGAAAAGACTCAAAGCAGATTTGAAAGAATGGAACGTCAACAAGTTCGGGACTATTGACCGAAATATAGAAGAGCAAAGGGCGGAAATACAAAAGCTGGACACTCTTGACGAAGTTTTCGGGCTGGACGACACAGAAATCATAAGCAGAAACAGGGCTGCCGCACTACTAATCCGAGAGCTAAAAAAGAAAAGTATGCTCAACTACCAGAAATCAAGATGTAGATGGGTGAAGGAAGGAGACTGTAACACTCGTTTCTACCACAATTATATTAACAGGAGAAGGAAGCGAAACGAAATCCTGGGTCTGATGGTGAATGGGGAATGGACTGAAGAAGTGGCAGCAGTAAAAAACGGGGACTTTGAGCATTTCCAGAATCAGTTCAAAAGCCAAGGAATAGCAAGACCAGTTCCTGATGGAGGCTTCGCAAGGAGAAAGATATCTGCCATGGAAAACGACATGCTTATTGCACCGTTTTCAAAGGAAGAAATTCAAGAAGCCATCAAGGATTGTGACAGCTCGAAGAGCCCCGGACCTGACGGTTTCAATTTCAGCTTCTTAAAGGAGCACTGGCAGCTACTAGAACCTGATTTCATCAGACTAATGGAGGAGTTCCACGCCCATGGACGTTTGGTAAAAGGATTCAACCCGACTTTCATCGTGCTTATCCCCAAAAAGGAGGTAAGCACAAATCTGAACGAGTTCAGGCCTATCTCGTTAGTGGGTGGAATGTACAAGATTATTGCAAAAATTTTGGCAAAAAGGCTCAGCGCGGTCCTCTCGACCATCATATCAACCGCACAAACCGCTTTTGTAGGAGGAAGGAACATTTTGGATAGCGTCATAGTCCTGAATGAAGCAATTGATGAAGCAAAGCGGGAAAGAAAAGAAAGAGCCTTCTTCAAAATCGACTTCGCAAAAGCCTATGATTCGGTTGATTGGGGATACCTAGGAACCATGATGGAGAGATTCAACTTCCACCCCAAATGGAGAAAGTGGGTCATGGAGTGTGTGACGTCGGCTTCAGCATCGGTCTTAGTCAATGGTAGCCCGTCTGGAGAATTCAAGTTGGAAAGAGGACTTAGGCAAGGGGATCCATTATCCCCCTTCCTATTCCTGATTGCGGTCGAGGGATTGAATATCCTCATGGAGAAAGCTACGGAAGAAGGAATATACAAAGCGGCTGAGATTGGACGGGAAAAAATTAAGGTGTCACATCTTCAGTTCGCGGATGACACAATCCTCATGGGGGAAGCCAACATTGAGAATGCATGGGTGATGAGACGAGTACTGAGGAATATGGAATTGATGTCTGGTCTGAAGATCAATTTCGATAAATGCTCGATCATAGGTGTAAACGTGGAAGGAGGCAGGATAAACCACATGGCAGAGATTCTAGAGTGCAGGGTGGAAACTATCCCATTCACATATTTGGGGATGAGAGTCGGATCAAATCACAGAAAGGTAGTGGAGTGGGCTTCGATCGTGGAAAAAATAAGGAACAGGCTATCAAAATGGGATGACAAAAAGATCTCGATGGGCGGCAGGATCACGTTGCTAAACTCGGTTATTTCTTCCCTTCCAACATACTATCTGTCCTTCTAC
This sequence comes from Galeopsis tetrahit, assembly GCA_963675135.1. Taxonomy (NCBI): domain Eukaryota; kingdom Viridiplantae; phylum Streptophyta; class Magnoliopsida; order Lamiales; family Lamiaceae; genus Galeopsis; species Galeopsis tetrahit. Next base: position 80,823,309 of record OY776125.1, on the reverse strand, counting down.
AAAATTCCAAAAAAAACCTTGAGTGAGATTGTGTGTCTTCAACGTAACTTTCTATGGGGGGTGGGAGTAACAGGAAAAAAGTGGCATGGATTGAGTGGAAAATGGTGTGTAACTCGAAACAACTGGGTGGGCTAGGGGTGAGAGATATTGATTTTTTTAACAAAACTCTCTTGGGGAAATGGGGCTGGAGGTTCTTACATGAGAAAGATAGTTTGTGGGTGAGGGTATTACGGTCTAGGTATGGGTCAAACTGGGGAGACGGCTGCGGCCTATTTCCAATAGGGAGGGAAGGGAGAGTGTCACTTTGGTGGAAGGACGTCCTAAAGGAGATATGAGAGGGTAATGAGAGTTGGTTCTATGGGTTTTTGTCAAAAGTCTTAGGGGATGGGAGGAACTCATTGTTTTGGGAGGAGAACTGGATGGGGGAAGGGGCTCTTAAGGATAGGTTTAAGAGATTATACCAGATTAGCTTAGATAAGGGTAAAACAGTGGGGTTGGTGGGTGTATGGGAGGGTGGGGAGTGGAGATGGATATGGAGATGGAGAAGAGCACTCTTTGACAGGGAACTCACGCTTTTTAACAATCTCCTATCTTTGTTACACAGGTTTCAGCCCAAAGAAGGAATCGAGGATTCGTGGAAATGGAGTGCATCAAAAACAGGTAGTTTCTCCACAAAAGAAACGTACGTGAGCTTGTTCAACCAAAGCCAAGAATCTCAACCAGACGAAAGATCAATCATGGGCTTCAAACGAATCTGGAAGAACTACGCCCCCTCAAAGGTAAAGGCCCACGCTTGGAGGCTCTTGTGGGGGAGACTCCCAACTCGCTCCAATCTAAGAAGAAGAAACATCCTCAACCAGAACGATAATCTAAGCTGCGTTGTGTGTGGCGTAAGTGAAGAAACAGAGAAACACACGTTTCTAGACTGCTCCTACTCATACCAAGTATGGACGGAGTGTTTGTCGTGGCTCAAGATTTCATCGGCATCCCCGTCAACAATAATTGATAATTTCCTTGGATTCGAAGGCCTCATCAAAGTTAGGAACGGGAAGAAGATTGCTACAAGTATCTGGCTATGTGTTGTATGGCTGATTTGGAAAGGGAGAAACGCAGTACTCTACGAGAACGAGACCTTCTCAGTTACAAAGGTCATGGAGGAACTCAAGGCAAGACTCTGGAGCTGGTTTACCATCAAATACCCCTCGCGTAACAATACCAATTACAAGGCCTGGGTGACAGATCCACTTCAATGTATGGTCTAAGACTAGAGCAGCATAAATATAAGATAATAGTCACGTCAATTTAAATTGTAATTGTATTCTGAAATTGTGGGTATTCCTTATACCCAGTATCAATAAAATCTCTTTTACCGATCAAAAAAAAAAAAAAAAAGTCTATACAAATTTTGAATTTCGCTTGCAAGTGTTTTAAAGTCTTTTGTTATACATTGTTGTCTGAATTGTGTCAACACTCCCGACAACATTTTGATAAAACACACACACTTTGATCTGTCAACGGACTTATTTCACTAATTTAGCAACTCAATTGTTCACAATTTTTTTTGTTAAAAACTTAAAATGTATACTTAACCATTCCCTCTGTACTTCTCGCCCTCGATCAGTAACTTGTTCGGGATTTACACATGCTAAACAAAACAGAAAAACAAGTTCACCACAATAGTTTTGCAAACCAGGCTAATTTTTTTTTTTTTTTTTTTTTTGTGGAGAATGAGATGGAACAATATTTTGATCATTCTACGAATCTAATTTTATTGTATTTTATATTTATATATATTGTGTTAGTACGATTTTTAAAATATACAAGACTTTGTCTTAATCTTAGCGTGTAAATTTAAGAATGGCCACTCCTACGCACAGCCAACTTGATCTGGCCCGCGTAAGAATTAATATTGATGGAAATTGGAAAATGTCCATATTACCATTTCTATGAGAGATAGATAGTGGTGGAACTAAACAAAAGTACAAAAAATAAGCGAGTGAGTGGTGGAACTAAAGAAAAGTACACAAAATAAATGCTCAATGGGTGGTTATAACAAATATTTCGTCAGTGTCAACAAAAGTTACTCGTTAGCTTTGAATACGAGATTAAAAAATATAATATGTAGATCATATATTAGAGGTGATATAATTAAGATAGAACAATATAATAAAATGTGAAAGAATAGTTTATCAAAAATAAAATAAATAATTTTTAATAGAACGACAGAAAGTTGAGTAGCTTTTCACTGAAAAAGGGAGTAAGACACCAAGTCTCATATGTACATTTTAAATGAACTTTTTGTAGTATGTTTTAATTACTCGCCCTGTTTCAGTGAAAGCTACAAAAAAAAAAAAAAAAAAATTCGTCTGTCTCAACGAAAGATACACATTTTCTTTTTGACAAACTATTATCTCTCACATTTCATTGCATTATTTTATCTATCCTCTAATGCGTCTATTTATTTATATTTTTAATCTATGTGCTCAAAGTTCATGGATAGCTTTCATTGGGACGGATGGATCACTAACTTATAAGTTAAGTTATTACATTTTAATATACAAAATCAATAATGTTTAAAATAATAAAGTTAATATTATATTTATTTAAATTTCGTGTTACATTTCAATTAAAACTGATATCACGGTTCATATCGACGGACGCGGACGCGGACGCACAATTGAACGGTACACGTGAGACTTGGTGACATTGACTTTAGATAAGAAGATGTATTGTATTTGTAAATTGTAATGTAGGGTGGGATCCCAGTCAATGGTGACACGCTGATACCCACTCGTCAACACACCCCCTCCCACATGTAGCTGTCCAATTTTTTCCTTTTCTTTTTGGCCCTTTGCTTTCTTCATACAAATTTATTAATAATTTTAAAAATATTAATTGGTTGATCATATGAATTTTTAATCTGGAAAATCCTTGTAAAAACTATTACATGTCCATAACAATTAAATGAAACTGTAATATAAGTTCCCTTTGTATTAATATACAACACTTTAAGAGTGTTTTATTTTAATGAAAATAATTAAGTGATCTGAATATTAGATTCCAAATAAGAGCTTATATATACTAAAAGAACTTGAAGTTTAGTATTTATATTTAGAACTTAATTGAAATCGGCAATAATTTAAGATTAATGTTCAAAATAATAATTTCAACTTTTAACAATTTCAAAATTAAATATTACTCTCTTCACTCCCTATTTAATTTCTTATTGCTTTTGAAAATGAGTTTTAATGTGTAACTTGTTTATTAGTACTTTTGTGTAATGAAATAAAATATATGAAAGTTTTTGTATAATAAAGTAAATAATAAATTAAATATTATGAGTAATAAACTAATGATTTGTGATGTAATTTTTGGATATTTGAGAAAAGATAATTTAAAAGAACTGAGTTTTCTTTTTACTAGGCATGAGAAAAATAGTAAGGATGGACTTAAATGTGAAAATGAGGAATTAATTAGGCAACGAAAGGAGTAAATACTCATTATAAGGGGGTCTAGTACTAGTATTATTGACTATTGAGGGGATATAGGACGGATCTAAATGACGAAATGAAAAAATTACCTATATTAGGGGGGGCGATATATATAGAAATGGAAAAAATGGTCTAGGAGTGAGGGGTATAAAACTATAAATATATTTAATATAACTCTACTTTTTTTTTTTTTTGACAATAATATAGCTCTACTTGAAACATAGATTTGAAAGTTTTTGTTGGAGGAAAATAGGTCGTGGGTTAAAATTTTAAAATCAAAATATTGAGGTTTAGTCGTCTAGATGTAGTGGTGGCCCTGAGGGTGGGCTTGAGTGGCGACCCCCTGCCCGAATTTTTAGGGGCCTACTTTTTATATATATATATATATACATGGGAATGTTATAATGCCCATCGGTGGGCACTATTTTTTGTACCCACCGCTTACGTGGCATGCCACATCATTATATTATGTAATTTTAGATTATTTATTTATTTTGGGATCATTATATTATGTAATTTTAGATTATTTATTTATTTTATATATTTTCCATAAAAATAGGAATAAAATATTTCCTTATCTTTTATCCTATATTAAATTATATTTTCCATGTAAATATGAATAAAATATTTTCATTAATAAATTAAAAAATACGCATATCCTTCCAACTTTCGGTCTCAGCCTCAAAATATTTTATACATACCCCATAATTTTAAAATACAAAAAAAATGTAAAATAATTTTAAAAAATAACTTGAAAAATATGAAAAAAATAATAATTAAAATTTAAAGTATTTTAAAAAACTAACTAAATCTTTAAAAAATAATTAATTTATATAAATTAATTTTTTTTTTTGAAAAAAATCTTAGAAAATTATATAGAATCTGAAATTAAAAAATAAATCATCAAAAAAACAAGTATTTAATAAAACGTTAAAAAAGGTAACTTAATAAAATCAATTAAAAAGAAATATTTTATTTTTTATTTAATTTTCTTAATATTAATTTTTGATTTAGTTGATTTTTCTTTCATTTTTTTATTTTATTTAGTTTTTTAAAAAATTGAATCAGTAATTGGTATTTTAAATTTAATTATTTTATAAATAGTATTTAATTTATTTAATATTTTTAGATTTTATTTGGATTTAATTGATTTTTTCATTTAAATATTTTTTAATGTTTAGTTGATTTTTTAAAATATTTTCAAATTTTATTTAATTTTTCGTATTATTGAATATTTTTGAATTAATTTTTAAAATTTATGTATAGTTTTAATGATTTAGTTGAATTTTAAATTATATTTTTAGTTTTTATTCAATTTGTATTTGTTTTGAGGGATAAATGGTAAATAGAAAAGAATTAGGATGTGTTTAGTATTAAAAATTGATTTACTAAAAAGTATAATTCAAACTAATTAATTTAATTTATTTGAAATATATTTATTTATCATGAGTATTTGATAAAATGATGATATTATCATTAAATTTAGTTATACGTTTCAATTAATAGAGGAAAATAATGTAAGTGTTACTTAGTCATTTTATATACATTTATTTGTGTATTAAAAATTATGGGGTGTGTATAGAGTATTTTTTTGTGTTATTAACTCTATTTCTTTTTAATATATATAAAGGATATGCGTATTTTTTAATTGAAAAATCAGGCTGGGACCGAAATATTAAAACTGGAAGGATATGCGTATTTTTTAATTTGTTAATGGAAATATTTTATTTCTATTTACATGAAAATATAATTTAATATAGGATAAAAGATAAGGAAAGATTTTATTCCTATTTTTATGAAAAATATACCAAATAAATAAATAATCTAAAATTACATAATATAATGATGTGGCATGCCACGTAAGCAGTTGGCACAAAAAATAGTGCCCACCGGTGGGCATTATAACATTCCCGTATATATATATATATATATAATTAACATTTTTTAAAATAAATTAAAAGGTAAAATAAAAATATAATGAATTGGAATATCTAATCTAAGTTTACAATAATATTATAACGGTAAAATATTAAATATGAATTTATTATGCACTCTTTCTCATGACAATAGTAATTACCCACAAGGGGCCAAAGCTCAATATCTAATTAAATACCACAACAACAAGCGTGAGTTGTGCACGTTGGGAGAGTCGTGTGGAAAGTGTGAAAACCATTAGATATCAAACTCCCCAAATACGAGAAGCTTTGTTAGAATTATTTAAAATAACTGACGAACCTAAAACAAAAAGTGAAGCTCAAAGTTTAGCAAACGACCTAGAACATTTTGAATTTTTGTTAAGCATGGTTATTTGGCATGACATTTTAGTTAAAATTAACATGGTTAGCAAAATGTTACAACATAAAAATATGCATATTGATAAGATCACACAATTAAAATGATTGATTTGTTTTTTTGAAGATTATAGAGAAACTGGATTTAATTTAGCTATTATTTCCGCTACAACTCTTGCACTTGAAATGGATATTGAGCTTATTTTTTCTAAAAAAAAGAAAAATTCAAAGAAAGAAGCAGTTTGATGAAAATATACATGATGAGGATGATACACAATTTGGTGAGGATTCTTTTAGAATTAATTACTTTATTGTTGTTGTTGATGTTGCTATTGCTGCCTTAAAAAATAGATTTGAACAATTGCAAACATATGATAATATTTTTGGATTTTTATTTGATTCAAATAAATTAAAATCTTTGGATAATAATAAATTAAGAGAATGTTGTGAGAATTTAGGGAATACTTTGAAGCATGATAACTCTTTAGATATTGATTAAAATGATTTATTTTCTGAAATAAAAGTGTTGCAAGTTACTTTATCAACAGAAAAAAAAGACTGCTATTGAGATTCTTGAATTTGTTTATAGAATATTATTGACTATTCTTGTGACCGTGACATCAGCTGAAAGAAGTTTTTCTAAAACAAAATTGTTAAAAACATATTTACAATCAACTATGTCACAAGAAAGATTAAATGGATTAACAACTTTATGTATTGAAAAAGATATGCTAGAACAAATTAACTATGAAGATATTATTGATGAATTTGCTTTTTAAAATGTTAGAAGAAGTCATTTTAAATGATTTATTTTTAAACATTCATTCATTTTTAATATGTGTATACATATTTCACTTATTTTTTATGTTGTTCAAAGAGAAGGGACCCATTTTTTTTGTTCGCTGCATGCCTACAAAATTTCAGGACCGCCTCTGCCCAGATGTGGAGGGAATCGGAAATGATGGGTGCAGATTATAAAATTATAGGAGAAAAACATACTCCCTCCGTCCACCAAAAGTGTGCTCATTTCTTTTTTTGAGGTCCACAAAAACGTGCTTATTCTATTTAAATAGTTAACTTTTGAATATTTTTTATACTTTACTAACAAGATTGAGTATCTACCAAATATATTTTCTACTCATTATATTAAATATATTCTTTATAATTAAAATATGATTTTTTTAAAAGCACATATAAAAAAAAGTGAGCACACTTTTTGGTGGACAGAGGGAGTATATAGATATGTGTAATAACTCTTACCATTACAAATTAAAATTGACATTTGTTTTTTTCTTTTTATTCATGTATAAAAAAAGTTATTTTACTGATAAAAAAAAAATTCATTAAAATGATATTAGATACGGAGTACTTATTATTTATTTTTCAAGTCTACATGTGGTCCCATTACAATACTACTAATATACTAGTGTATTAAACATAATCACATCCGAACTTCAATGAACTCTCCTGGTGTTGGGGCCTGCTGTACTGATGATCCCACGGTCCCACCCAATTTTATTAACAATTTAATTTAACAATACTGGTTAAATGGAAGTGATTAATTCATCAAAACACAGTGAAAATACTTAGAAAAAAATAAAGGGATTGAAACTTTTTTTTTTGTTTTTTTTTATAAAGCAAATTGAACTTCCATTTATTTGCAATATAAACAAGAAGAATTGAGAAAAGATCATCCACAAAATTAATTTGAAAGTTTAACGCAACTATGAGAACTTTAAAAAAACGAGAATTCTTAACAAAACACTACGTCTAACCACACTAATATCCTGTAGTGGAAGATTTAAAAAAAAAAAATCTGTTCATAAATTTTATTCCTTTATTTTATACGTGAAATTAATACTAATAGATTAAAAATACCTATTTTTACAAAAGAATCAAACGCGTAATTTATTTTAGAGAAAAAACGAAACGTGATTTATTATCCGAAAATGGAAAATAGGCACGAAAGAAAACAAAGCATTAGCTTACAAATGATTACCACAGCTGAACACGTGTCTTTCATTCCAAGCGTCGATTAAACGCCAATATCTAATATTCCCAATTTAACCCCACTTTTTCAATTTTATTACGACAAATATCCCACTGACTCATATATCCCTAAATCTTCGCTCTTCCATTTCTGGGTATCCAAACATCACCCCTCTCTCTCTCCCCCTCCATGTTTTCTCCCGCATCTTGATCTCTCTCTACGACGAAAGATCCCACTTTTCAGATCTGAAATCGGATTTTTCCACATGTCGATGTCGACCTACTGGTGTTACAGATGCAGCCGATTTGTTAGGGTTTGGGCGCAGGATTCCGTCAATTGTCCCGATTGCAGCAGTGGATTCGTCGAGGAGATCGAAACTCCCAACAGATCTTCGCTTTCCGACTCCCGCCGCCGCCGTTTCCCCGCCGCAGCGATGTATATGATGCGAACTCCTGATTCCGGCCCCGGTTCCGGGTCGGGCTCCGCTACAGCGTCAGCCTCGAGCCCGAGGCTGAGAAGAAGTCGTAGGAGTGGAGGCGATCGGTCGCCGTTCAATCCGGTCATTGTTCTTCGCGGGCCGAACGACGGCGGCGGAGGAGGAGGGGCCACAACGGGGGCGGGATTCGAGTTGTACTACGACGACGGAGCCGGGTCGGGTTTACGGCCTTTACCGGCAAGCATGTCGGAGTTTTTACTCGGGTCGGGTTTTGATAGGTTGCTGGATCAACTGTCGCAAATTGAGGCAAATGGTATTGGGAGAATTGATAGCAATCCTCCTGCGTCGAAAGCTGCTATTGAATCTATGCCAACAATCGATATAACAGATGAACACATATCAATCGAATCACACTGCGCTGTATGTAAAGAGGCCTTTGAGATGGGGAGTGAGGCTCGTGAAATGCCCTGCAATCATTTGTACCATCAGGATTGCATTATGCCATGGCTTTCACTGAGAAATTCATGCCCTGTATGTAGACACGAATTACCAATTGATAGTGAGAATGCTAATGCTAGTGCTAATGGTAGTGGTAATCAGGACGCGAGTGAAGGGACTCGAACGAGTGAGGTTCCAAACGACGATGAGACGGTTGGATTGACGATATGGAGATTGCCGGGCGGTGGGTTTGCTGTGGGTAGGTTTTCAGGCGGAAGGAGAGGTGGAGAGAGAGAGTTGCCCGTGGTGTACACAGAAATGGATGGTGGGTTCAATAACAATGGAGTCCCAAGAAGGATTTCATGGGGTGCTAGAGGTAGCATAGCGAGGGAGAGGGGTGGATTGAGAAGGATTATGCATGGTTTGTTTGCTTGTTTTGGGAGAGCAGGTTCTTCAACTTCTTCTTCTAGTTTGGACTCTTCTAGAAGGACTGGCCCATTGTCATCGGTCTTTAGCACCACAACAAGAAGGCGCAGGGGATGGTGGTGATTTTTCTGGTTCTATTCTAAATATACTAGTGGTATATTTTCGGCAAAATACCTCGTTATCATTTACTGTAAATAGCTGGCTCCTTCAGTTTTATGTTGTGCTCATCGTAATTACTCCGATTTTATTTGGTTAATTAATCTAGATGAAGAAATTAGATTGCATAAATAACAGGGTGATGAAGGAACAGAGGAGAATGAACTCCAAAACTGAATGGTTTCTAATGTTTTTTTAAACTAGGATTGTGGAAGAGAAGTTCCAATCCTAGTTTGTCAAATTGCATTTGGATTTAGGAGTCCCTTTTATTTCCCCCTCTGTAGCATTTGTGCGATATGTAGTTACCATTTTATGTCGGATCTTGTAATTTACTTTCTAATTTTGCGTACAAAGCTTAATGGAAATTGATCATTTTTGTGGACATTCTTGCTTGGCATTTAGTAGGTTTTGACTTTTGTATAAATATGTAGTGCATCTTCTTTGGATTATGTTTTGACCTTGTTGATACCGTGATTGTGAAACACTTTACACATGTTATAGTTGAAAATTATGAGATCGTATTTTGTCGTTTTCTATGGATGCACGAGAAAAGAATGTTATGTGTTCTTATACGGCATCTCTTAAGAGAACCTAAATTTATTTTGTCTGTTTGTGGCTAGTATCTTAAGTTTGTATTGTAGGTGGGAAGAGGTGATGCCGAAGAGGCAAGGCCAATCAAGTATGTTGAATGCCCAAATTGCTGTGTGAATACTTATTTTAGCACGGCTGTTAACACCCGGACGTTTGCTTCAATACACCCATATGTATAACACAGTATAGCACACTTTACCATCAAAGTCAGTTGTAAGGTGGCGCATTGAGCAAAAACCATGATGTTGATAGCCGTGCCCTCTTTTTTTTTTCTATTTCGGTGAACTTTCTACTTTTCCCTTGACTCTGATAGTATGATAGTTGATTGTGTTCGTGGTTGGCAGATGTTGTATGTGTTTTGACACGAGCGAGGAGCTCGACTTAAACTACGTAGAAACTAGAAATTGGTTTCTCTATTATGATCTGAAGTTGTTTTAGCTCAAGCAGGATCTTTGTTGCCAAATTGACAGATAACAGATAATTGCCATTTGTTCAGATTTGCTGATTCACTGATGATGAGTTTTCCCTGTATATTTTCTTTCCTTTTAAACCTTTGAGTGAATCAGGAAATTTGTATGAATGAATGGTAATACAGCACGAGATGCTTCGCAAATGGTAATAGGGGATTTGTCTTGGTTTCACCTCGCCTGGAAATATGACCAGTCCACAGATATTGGCAATTGTTGTCTGAATTTTGTAAAAATGCAGTTTTATCGTACATTTTGTACTCAAAATTATCAGATTGATGATACTTTTTCTAACTCTCTAATCTATGCCGACGTGTTCAGGTTGGATAGTTGCTGATTTTAATCATAAGGTTTCAGTTGAACCTTCTTGATTCTTGGATATCCTTTATCTCGTTGTTGTGGTATACAACAGCAGCATTGACAACAAAACCTGTAAGCGCCTCTCTTATTCTGCGTATATATCTCTTCATATTTTTAACTTCTCCATTATGTGTTGGATAAAAAAGAGTTGATGCTGAATTACAAATTATTGTGTGAGACGATATTACCTTATTTGTATCTTATCTACTTCCGGCTTATGAATTTTGAATGCACACGTGTGTTCGATGCACCTCAGTCATACATTTTTTTTGGGTTCTTTAGTTTGGTTGCCTGGTGGAGAAATGCATACTTGGTTCATTCTATCATCATTCATCACACCCATGAATGAGAATATATACACTTGGTTGGAATTGTGTCATTTCTTTTTCTGTTTGTAGTTCATACCTAATTAATTGATGTCATTGGTGACCAAATTTTAAATTTTAAGATAATATTCTTTTTTATTCCCTTCTATTTATTTTAGGTAATTCAATATGCTCAAAACAATCATAAAAATAGTCAAGTGCTGCTTTGCTTTGCCGGCTTCTCATTTTCTATAATTATTGCATTCCACTACCTTTTTTATAGACATGTTTGCCTTTCTTATTGATGAATTTACTCTCTTTTTTGGTGTTGTGTTGAATTAAAATTTAAAAAATACTAAGTGGTTAAGAGTTGGTATAAGAATATATATAGGAATATATAATGTGGATTGAAGGAGTAGTCAATATCTATTAAATACAGGAGGGTCCAATGCACCTATCATAACTTGTAGTAGATAGTTTAATCATTTTCACAATCATTGGATTTGATTGAATTATTATATAGTGGCTGTTAAGAGTGCATTTAATATTCCTGTGTTAGGTAGGAGAGAATCCGACCATAACCCTAGGTTTCCAGTTTTGGTAACAATTTTTAGAACCTAACCAATTATGTGCTTGTTTTGGGATTGTGTGTTTTGAGATTTTGAGAAGGATAAAATTTAACTTTAGGTCAAACCAATTAAGATTTATAGGTATTCAACTAGTCGTAGAGGTAGATGTAGTTGACCGGTGAAATTCGAATTTTAAATTTTGAACTAGAACGATGACAGGGCGTAGCATCTTGACAAACATGGCCCTAGGGTTTTTTAGTTTTGGTAAACAACTTTAGAACAATTTGTTTCTGTTTTGTTCAGTGTTATAGTGTATCTTAAAATCGGACTGGATTTTCACATTTGATCTGAAATAGTCATCCAATTTCAGTCTTCTATAAAAACCTTTTAAATATAAAAACAACCAACTTAAAGTACTTTTTTTCGATTACGACTAGACTAAACTGCGAAATGGTGTTGTCTTTTGACGGCACCTGTCACTTGTCTTACTAGTGAAGAGAATGTGAATAAATATACTCGGTCCATTTTTTAAAATTTTTTTTAAGTAATTTCAAAATAAATTCTTTAAGTTTTAACTTTACAAAATACATTTTATAATCTTATAATTTTAGTTATTTTTTTATTCAATTTTAGTCATTTAAATTTAAACTCGTTGAAAATTTTTAAACTTCTCGGAAAATTTAGGTGCTCCAGTCAACTATTAAACTTTGGTTCTTTAAGTATATATTAAAATCTGAAATTAAATACTGTTGCAATATTTTAAAAAACACTGTTGCAATATTTTAAAAAATTAAATAAATCTGAAATATATAATAACTCCTAAAAAATATTATTTAAAAATAAAATAAATTCTAAAATTTAAAAATTAGATTACTAATTCTAAAATTTAAAAATACGCCCGGCCCAATTGTCTTTTCAAAATGAAAATTGAATTGATAGATTTTCAATATTTTAATTTGAAAAATTTATTAACAAATCCTAAATTACATTAAGAGCATGTTTGTTTTGGGATTCACACGTCCGGATGTGGAACGTAACGTCCTCCATCCTGTTCTAATTTGAGATTTCACATTCGGATTTCAACATTTAACTCCATCCACTCCTAAAAATATTTATATATTTTACTATTATAATAATACAATATTACTCACTTTTACTAATTGATTTGACATAAAGTTATATTTTATAATACAATATCATACTCTCTTACATAATTGATTTGACATAAAGTTAAATCATATCCGTCTTAACATCCCAAAACAAATATATACAGTCACTATTCATCAAGATTTTACCATCTGAATTTCCCCCATCCTACACAAGGATGAAAATATCCGGAAATATCCCCGATATATTCTCGATATATCCATTTTTCGGGGTCACCGATTTCGATATTGGGAAGAATCGATATTTCCACGATATTTGTAAAAGAATTGAAAATATCGATAGACAATAACAATATCGAGCCTAATATCGTTAAAATATCGAGAAAATATCGGAAAATATTAAAAAAGTGTCGATAAATTTCGAAAAATATCGATAAATGTCATACGGAATAACATTGTATATTATATTTTATATAAATTTATCATTGATATAAAATGTATTCAAATTATTTTGTTGATTTTATGTAATAAAGGCTTGTTATTAAATTTTTACAATTTTTAAAATTTACCGATATCGATATTCGATATATCCGTCGATATTTCCATAAATTTAAGGTCTCGATATTTCCACCGATACTGATATTTTCATCCTTGATCCTACATAATCCAAAAATAAACATGCCCTAATAGATTAAGAAAATTAAAAAAATGTATCAAAAAGATAAAATTTTCATTTGTTAAATAAATGTTGTAGATTTTATTTTACTACGGGATCTTTATTGAAATGGTAGTCAACATAAAATTTCATTTAAAGGGTCTTCTTCATTTTTTATTTAAATGGTCCACTTTTTAAATAAATGGGGATTTTATGCAATGTCTTGTGAAGGAAATTTAGAGGGACTTCTTATTAATGTTAGTCAAAGGCTATTTAAACAAAATTTTAAGTGGGAGAGGAACTAAATTCCCTTTTACTAAATATTTTTTGTTAAATAAATTGTGTACTACTTTTTAAATAATCTTTTGTTAAACTGGAAAATCTGTACTTTTTAATTCGAGGAAATTATTTTTTGTTAAATATTTTATTCGAAGATAAATTGAGACCCTACACAAATGTCGGTTGTATATTCTTTTCAAATTTATTGAGTTTTTATATAAAAAAAATTAGTACGGAGTATTATGATTTATGGAAGATAAAATGAGAGTAGGAAAAAATTTTCAATTTTATTTATGAATAACAAGTATTCTTTTTAGTACAAATAAAATAATAACATTTAATTTAATATTGTGATGTTTTGAGAAAATAATTAAAATGTTATTTTACTATTTTAATTATAAGTCATTAAGTAAGAAACACAAAAAATAATAAAATAAATCATTAAACACAAAAATTTATATATAAAATATTTCATGAAATATGGGAGTATAATATATTTTATTTTACCACTCCGCGTATTACGCTGTATTTCATTGGTTTTCCATTAATTATGAAGGTTGTCCTAACTTCTAACAACACTTATAGATTTCTGTCGTTTGCAAATAATGTTGTATCTTTAGACAAAGACTTATTGAGAGACTCGGAACAAATTTTCCATTTTACTTGATACTATTAATTAACCTATTCAAACAAAAGAGAAAACAGAGCACAATACATTCCATTCAACCCTAAGATTCAATGATGAACTCGACGAGACTATGGAGTTGATTTACCATCAAATATTCCACTCGGAGGAGATTCTCTTTCAAGGACTGGATTATGGATCCCCTTACGTGCATCGCTTGAAGAAGTGCTTAGAATAATGGTTTCTAATGTATTAAATCTCTCAGCTTTTGTTACTCTGTAAACAGTTATGGGTATCACTTGTACTCATTTAAATAAAAAAAATACCTTTACCGATAAAAAAAAAAAAATTGTTTAGTGTGCAAATAGATGTCTTCATTCCATAGTTTGTAAGGCACATAACATGTTTGATAAAATTACCTAATGAAATGCTTTGGTAACATATGAAACATATCACCTTTAAATATGCTACTTTCACTTTTCATTTAAAATATAAAAAAATAAAAGTGATAATGTTTTTCATGAAAGTGATTATTACTTTTCACATCAAAATAAAATGTGATAAACAAGTGAAAATTTATAATGTTTGAGTAAATAGTGACATGTTACTTAAATACAAAACGTTATAAGTAAAATTTTATTAAAAACTCTCCTTTGTTGAGTGTTATGTTTTGAATCACTATCTATAAAATCGTCTATTAATTTTTTTTATTTTTGTACACATAAATTAAGAAAAGTAATTAAATTATAGATATAGTACAAGTGGTGGGATTGAAAAAGAATAGGAGATAGAGAGAAAAAGTGATATAAAGTGAAGTTTAAGAATAAAAAATTAAAAAATATTTATCAAAAAGAGTATGAGAAATTTATAAATGGACAGACCAAGATGAAAAAATGAAGAGATTATAGGCGGACTGAGAAAGTACATTAATGTATATATGTATACATGTAGTTTTGAAAGGTGGGGGAAATGTAACAAAAACACTGAGGAATTTTTTTTTTTTAACCCTGTAAGTTTGAGTGATCCCAAAATAAATCATTTAAGTTTTTAACTTTACAAAATACATCCTATATCTTACAAACTATTAATTTTAGTCCTTTTTAAAATTTATTTTAGTCCTTTAAATTTAAACTCCAATTTTAATCATTTAAATATAATAAAATTTAAAAACTTTAATAAAATTTGACAAAAAATACTGATTTTAATGTATATATTTTTAAAAATATCATTAAAATATTTTTTAAAATTAAATAAAAAAATCATTAAAATTTGAATTATGCTCAAATTCTACCTGGTCATTTTTCTCTAATTAATTAAAAATATAAAAATTCGAAAATAAAAATATATACTAAAATTTAAAAAATTAAATTTTTTTTATAAATATGTTAAAAAAAAGGGACAACTCCAACCACCTCCTGTCATATTCTTCAAATGTAAATTATATAATGTAAATTTTTGTGTCAATATCTATTCTTATAATATCTCTTTATTTGGAAAATTTCTTCTCCTCAATGATAATTAGAAGGCTAGTTTTTAAGAGAAATCTATATAAAAAAAATTGAAAAATAATAATGAAAGGTAACAAATTTGTTCAAAATATATGTTTCTTATAGTTCAAAAGCAACAATTAAAACGAAATAGGAGAGGATGTCTTAACTGTAGAAAAAATTATACAGAATCACCAATTTTCATTTGATGCTGAGGTAATTGGGGCACGTGAGGCATTGAGTTGTCCATTTTTTTTTAATATATTTATAATTTTCTTTCAATTTTCTAAATTTTAGTATATATTTTTATTTTTATTTTTGAATTTTTATATTTTTAATTAATTAAAGAAAAATGACTACGTAGAATTTGAGCATAATTAGTATTTTAATGATGTTTTTATTTAATTTTAAAAAATATTTTAATGATGTTTTTAAAAAAATATACATTAAAATCAGTATTTTATTTTAAATTTTATTAAAGTTTTCAGATCTTATTATATTTAAATGATTAAAATTGGAGTTTAAACTTAAAGGACTAAAATAAATTTTAAAAAGGACTAAAATTAATAGCTTGTAAGATATATGATGTATTTTGTAAAGTTAAAAACTTAAAAAGACTTATTTTTTAATCACTCAAACTTTCCTCCAAAAACACTATTTAAAAAAAAGTAATGACATTGTTGAAAGTTGAAACATACATATTGTGTGTGAAAGAAAGAGACTTGATACTTGAAAAAAAGTGGAATTTGGTTTGTGTCAGAATTGTCATAATAAAAAGACATGAAACAAATATCCCTTTTATGCACGGTTGTAATCCCAACAGCTGTGTTGAAATTCAAAAATCTACAATTATAAAACAAAATAACATGATTACTAGCATATTTTTTTAAAAAGAAGTTGTATATTATTATTAATTATTATAAATGTTTTCACACACGTTTCTCTCCTCTTCTTGCGTACCTCGATTTTAGTACAAGCTGAATGGATGGAACACTACTCCGCCTCTTTTGACTAAATAATGTTCATTTAAATCGTAAAATTTTGGGTTCAAATCATAGGGGGCGGTTTTTGCACAGTAAAAGGTTTTCATTTATATAGATTTGAGTACAAGGGGTACTTAATTCATACAAAATAAATTAAGAATTCTCATATGTTGGAAAAATGTTGGTTTTGACCATATTTTATAAAATATTAAGTGACAATTTTATAATCCGTTTTGCGTAAATGGAATTAGTTGATTTGATTTCTCAAAACCAAATTTTGGGTGAATGAGAAATTAATATTAAAGTTGATCATTTAATGAGTGAATAAATATATTGTTGAATGTATTTATTATTATATGATAATAGTAATGGATTGTGACCTATAGATATAGATATGAAATGTCATGTCTTTTGGTGAAATGATTATATTCCAAAGGTTGTGTCCTTTAGAATTATTTCATTAATTTAAAGGTGGTGTCTTTTAGAATTATTGCATTAATTTAAAAGACATACCTTTTGGTGAATAATTGTTTATTTCCAAAGGTTGTAACTTTTGGAAAGAGGAGATTATTATGAAGAGTCACAACTATTATCATAAAGACTCTTGGAAATCTATAAATAGATCCCCACATTTGCATTCCGAAATCACTCAAGCCAAAAAGCTTTCTTGCATTCTTATCCTCCAAAACATTCTAGCATTCTAAGTCCTTGCATTAGAGTTTTATCGGAAGTTCTGGATATCCATTTTGCGATTCGCCGATAGCTTCCGATTTGTAGTGCAACAATCGTGAAGTTTTAAGTCGTTGTATCTTGGGGACGGTTGCCAGTGATCCGTATTGCACCTGTGTACGGGGCAATAACGTCTTACGGAGATAGAGTCAAACTCTAGCCTCGACTTTCGTGTTTAAGTCTGTGTCAACATTTAATCTTCGTCTACACATACTCCTCTATTTCTAACAATCGTAAGACGTTGTTTTTGTGTATTCGAAGATGTCTACTTCTACTATTTCTGTTGCTCCTACCTCTCATATTCACTCTGAGAAACCACCGAAATTTGTCGGTAATGATTTCAAAAGATGGCAACAGAAAATGTTGTTCTATCTGACTACCCTGAACCTTGCACGGTTCTTGAGGGAAGATCCTCCTACTGTAGAGGAGGATGACAGCGACCAACAGAGGTTGACTGCTCTTGACGCATGGAATCACAGTGACTTCCTGTGTCGTAATTACATTCTGAATGGGCTAGACGACTCATTGTATAGTGTCTACGCCACCTTCAAGACAGCCAAAGAATTGTGGCAGTCTTTGGAAAAGAAGTACAAAACGGAGGATGCCGGATTGAAGAAATTCATTGTCGGACGGTTCCTCGACTTCAAAATGGTTGACTCGAAAACTGTTTTAGAACAGGTTCGAGAATTGCAGTTGATCCTACATGAGATTCATGCCGAGGATATGCAATTGTCTGAATCCTTTCAAGTAGATGCTATAATAGAGAAGTTACCGCCTCTGTGGAAGGACTTCAAGAACTACCTCAAGCACAAGCGCAAGGAAATGGGTCTTGAGGACTTGATCGTGAGACTAAGGATTGAGGAAGATAACCGAAAATCCGAGGGCAAAAGCGATAAGAGTAGTGAAGAGGCGAAAGTGAACCTAGCTGAGTCCGGAAGAGGCAAAAAGCGCAGACGCATTGACAAACAACAGAAACCTCAAAACGCTAAAAGGTTCAAAGGTAACTGTTATAATTGGGATAAGCTCGGACACAAGGCAAGTGAATGTCGCCAGCCAAAGAAGGCCAACGCGAATGCCAACCAGAATCATGCTAATATTGTGGAACACAAATCCCTGCCTGAAGAAATGTCTGAACTAGATCTATCCGCTGTCGTGTGATGGAGATGAAGCCATTTGAAGAGTCTGATATTTATTTCTATCTAAATTTCAACAGTCTGCCTTTAATTCCTTAAATTTCAGCACTTCTACTTAATTTGTCTTCTGAAATTCTCTACTGCTTTAATGAGTTTTGACTAAGTTTGTAATCCTTTTTAAAGGAAGGTATTTCGAATATGAAAGGCAGCAGAAAATATATGAAGTTATCTTAAGGATTTATCCTTTCTGTGTGTCTTCCGGTATTTTATCAAAAATCAACGGATTTCACCCTTATCGTATACGCTTCCCTGCATCAGTTGGTATCACGTTGCCAGCCCTCCGATCCTAACGATGCCGCCGCGTCGACAACACCTTGGTTCCGATGACGCGCAGATGGAACAACGCCTGGATTTGTTGACACAATAACTCGCTCAACAAGGTGAACTTCTGCAACGAATCGCTTCACTAACTTTGGGCGGAACTAATCCTCCTCCCACCACTGGGCGTGTGGATCCGCCCCTCGCTGCGACAGAATCCTCCGACGACGAGGCCACCCTCGATAATCCATTTGCTCCTCCCCTCCCACGCAATAATCAACGGCCAGGGGAGAGCAATCGTTGGGAGTCCGGCCTCAAACTTGATCTTCCAGAATTCGCGGGTAGCATGGATCCGGAAGTCTTTCTCGATTGGTTGGTCACTATCGTGGATGTTCTTGATTACAAAGAAGTCCCAGCCGATCGTCGTGTTGCCTTGGTCAGTACTCGCTTACGAGGTAGAGCAGCGGCTTGGTGGGCACAAACAAAGATTGTTCGGCGCCGCCTGGGTAAGACCAATATAGTCTCATGGGAGAAATTTGAGAAACATCTTCGCGCAGAATTTTTGCCATTTAATTATGCTCGAACTTTATACCAGAAGTTACAAAACTTGCGACAGGGCCAACGATCTATTGATGCTTACACAGAAGAATTTTACCAGTTACTCGCTCGATGTTGGGATATGAATCCTAGAACAAGTCCTAAATGATGAATAAAAGATAAATGATAAAGTTTTGATAAGCCAAAAGAAGACTTGAATATTTTCTAAGTGTTGACTAATCTAGTCTAGTTGAGTTGAAGTCATCTTGTACAGATCAGTAGAATTCAAAAGACAAGTACAGTTTAAAAGAAAAGTATTCATTAAAAGATAAGTACGATTTATAAGTACTTCATATATGTTAGATTGTTACTGAGCTATTTAAATGTTGTATAGAGCTTATGATATTTCTTTGTAATAGATTAGATTCTTTGTATAGTTATAAGTTGACTAAGCTTGTATTATAAAAGCTTAATGTAATGTAATAGTCTTGTTAGGTTAGATGATAGGACTAGATTAGTTCTATTATAAGTCTACTGCACAAGAAGAGAAGACCCGTCTACTACTCAAGACAGGTGGACTACAAGACAAGTACATCTACTAGACTACACAAGACAAGTTAACTTAAAGTTAGTGAAAGAAACGCGTATTGAAGATGAAATTGAAGAATTAGTTATGGAATAACTAATTAACTGAAGAAACGCGTGGAAGAATAAAAGAATCAATTACAAGTTAGTTTTCAAGAAAGGTTGTTACACAACTGAAAGTTCTTGAATTTGAAGTCTATAAATACCCCAAGGTATTCGTTGGTTAAAGACTACTGATTACTGAAGATATTGAGAATTACTACTTACAAACGTTATTGAAGATTCAATTGAAGTTTACTCTCAGAGTTGATTGAAGTTCAGAAAGATAGCCAGAAGACAAGTGAAGAATCAAGAAGGCTACTACTGAAAATCAGAGAAGTTTTTAGTTTTGTTTTGTTATTTTCAAGGTGCTAGATACTTGTAAAATTTCTAGTAAGATCGTAGACATATCTGGAGGTATAGTCTGTTGAAGATCTAAGTCTTCTTCTTGGGACTTTAAAGACAGGAACATACACTTGTACTCGATTGGAAGAGTTTAGTGGAAACATCACAACTGGGTTTGTGAGAGTGGATGTAGACAAGTTGTCGAACCACTATAAATCTTGTGTTTGATTTACTTTACAGTTTTGATTGTTTAAATTGTTTAATTGGTTAACTACTTAACTGATCTAGACTAGTTGAGTATAGAACAGAGTTCTCGAAAATAAGTTGAGTATAATCTTGAATTGGGCTCATTGATAATTTTGTATTCCGCATATCGTACTTTGATATTTCGAAAGATTTTTGAAAAGTCTATTCACCCCCCTCTAGACATTTTCACTAGCTTACTCGTTATTAACTCAACTTGGGACCAACAAGTGGTATCAGAGCAGTAGTTTACGAACTGCTGTTCCTTGATAACCGACTCAAGACTTAGGGTGAAGTCTTGGTCCTTGACTGTTCTTGTATACGTGTTCTTGATCATATTCTTGTATCATCTGTTTTTCGTGCTCCCTGTTCTTGACTTATCTGTTGTTCTTGATCATAACTCTACTTAGCACATATTTCTTGAAATCATGTCTCTTGAGATAAGCGCCAACAAACTACCTAAGTTCCAGGTACAGGATTACGACTATTGGAAGCTAAGGATGGAAGCCATCTTCAGCTCCACTCATGACTTAATGATCTCAGTCATCACTGAAGGTCCAATTGTGACCATGATCCCAAACACTGCTGCCCTCGACGCAAATCAACCCGTGGGTACTCTCGTCAAGAAACCAAGGTCAGAACTTACATCTGAAGAAATGAGACAGAATAATTTGGATAGCTTGGCCAAGAATTACATCTTACACACTCTTCCTAATGAGTATCTGGGAAAAGTGTTAAAATGTAAAACTGCCAAAGAAATGTGGGACCGCTTAGCTATCATTTGTGAAGGGACATCCCTAATCAAAGAAAGCAAGCTTTCCACTGCTGTCCAAAGATTCGAATCATTTCATATGCAAACTGGTGAAACAATAGACCAGTTGGATACTCGTTTTACCAAAATCATGAATGACTTGGAAGTCCTTGGTAAATCTTATACTTCTCGTGAAATCAATCTTAGGATTCTAAAAAGCCTTGATAGTCGATGGAAGATGGTAAAAATGCTTGTTAAGAATACCCAAGATATAGACGTATGGACAGCAGAGACTATGTTTCAAACTCTAAAGGCTCATGAGTTTGATCTAGACGAAGATGAACCCATAGTAAGTAGTGACAGAGAATATGCTGTATCTAAGAACGTTGCTTTTAAGGCTAGTTCGTCTAAGATAGACAGGTCTAAGACTAAGACTAGGTCTGCTTCTGTTAAAGACGAGTTAGATACTGATCTTAGTCTGAAGGATCAGGTAAGCCTCATGGTTAGAAAGTTTGATAGGCTGAATAAACGTTTCGGGAGATATAAGAAGTTCTATAGAGAGCATAGAGGGTCTGCTTCTAAGAACTCGTCTGAAACCAGAAGAGACCGAAACTCGTCCGAAAGGAGAGACGAAGTCTCGAAAGGTAACAGACAAGATAGAGAGTCTGATGGTAGGAAGATTACTCGTTCTGATAGACGTGATAAACGAAGGAACAACTCTCCTATTAAAAAGGCTACTAATGATCTTGTGTGCTATAACTGTGAGAAACCAGGTCACTACATATATGAATGTCCGGACCTGAGTACTGATGATCGAGAAGAACGCAAAGCACGAAGAGAAAGAAGATACAACCGTGGTAAGAAGGCAATGATGGCCAATGATGACTCTGACTCTGACTCAGACGAGTTGCCATCATCCTCATCTAGCTACCCGTCTGAACCAGATCACGATGAAGCATTCATAGTTGATGATGGTCTATGCTTCATGGCTAAAATCGACCAAGAGGTATCATCTGTTACTTCCTTTCAATCATGTGATGAATCAGATTCTGATGAAAGTGACACTGCCAGTAGCCAAGTAGGGAGTAGTCTTCAGCACTCTACTAGTGCAGTTGAAGACGACCTCCTACTTGCCAACAAGGCATTCATTGAAGTCAGTGACGAAAACATCATGTTAAGACAAGAAATCATAGATCTTAAGGAAGCTCAGTCTAAAGTAGATCCTAATATAACAGTCCTAAATGAACGCTTGCAAGAAGAGTTGAGACAACTCAAAGACAAGTGTGCATTGACAGACAAGTTGTATCAAGACCTACTTAAGACACATGCTACTGAGAAACATGAATTCAATGTTTTACAAAGTAAGCTCAAAAAGCTTGAAGAACGTAATAAGTTCTTAGAAACCGAGGTTGTCACATTAGACCTTAAACTTACTGACCTGGTTAACTCATCTAAGGTTAACCTTGAATTGTCAGATAGGTATAGGGCTCCTGCTGACAAGACAGGCATAGGTGCTGAGACATCAAGCTCGTCTACTCTAGTTCCTAAGAACCCTACTATTTTCATCTCAAGCTCTTTGACTAATGATAAAGGAAAAGAACCAATGATATACGATATTGACACTCCGTCTAAAGGCACTGTACCTAGACAAGCTCGAGTTAACATTCCAATTACCAAGGGAGGTAAAAAGAATGGTAACAACAAGCCTGTTCAACCTAGAACTAATCTTCAAAGGACTAGGAATCGTGGACGACCAAATCAGGTCAGATACGAGGATTGGTATCCTGAGGAGACTAGTACTAGACAAGTACAGACTAGACGACAAGAGTCTAGACCTCCTTTCATAAGGCAGTCTCAACTCTACTCGTCTAGACCTAGACAGGTAGGTCCAAAATATCGTACTCAAGCTGTTCTATATCCTCCACCTTTGTCATATGATATCGAAGGAGGAGAAAGACCTAAACATGTCTATAAACCGTATGGACCTAATGCATATAAACCCTACTCTGACTATCATAGACAAGTGCCTGCTCAAGTAGAGATCAAGTCGAAAGGCTATCTCCAAAGAGTAGATCCGAACTCAACTGATAGACCAGATAAGGATAACAAGGTCTTATTTTGCAACAAATATGGTCGAAAGCTTAAAAGATCAAACTTGTTCAGGACTCCAATGTACATTTGGATTCCATTGAACTCGACTAACCTCCAAGGACCCCATTAAACAAGGAGGGTACCTAAATTATGTAATATCATCTATTGCAGGGTCGACTCGATCTATACAAGAAAGGTGGCTCAACAGGAGAAACTTGGTACATAGACAGTGGCTGTTCGCACCACATGACTGGTACCAAGACTCTCTTATCAAGCTACCATGAGCAAGAAGGACCAAAAGTGATATTTGGTGATAGCTCCATTGCTGTTACTAAAGGATTTGGTTACATTCGGAATGGTGACATAGAAATTCAAGATGTCTCGTATGTTGAAGGCTTGAAATACAATTTACTCTCTGTTTCACAATTTTGTGATCGTGGATACAAGGTGCAGTTCAAGAGTCAGAAATGTGAAATCATTGACAAAAGAACTCATACAGTCTTACTGGTCGGCATTAGACAAGGAAGTGTGTACATAGTAAACTGGAACAGTTGTCCGAGGGACACCTGTCTACTTACTAAGAATCCTAAAGAACTTGGCTGGCTCTGGCATAGACGCCTTTGTCACCTAAACTTTAAGGTTCTTAATAAGATAGCCAGAGACTACCTTGTGGAAGGTATTCCCAATGAAGTCTACTATAAGTCACATGTATGCACGTCCTGTCAAAAAGGTAAACAGGTAAAGGGTTCTTTTAAATCTATTCCATCCCTCTCAACCAGTAGAGTTCTTGAACTTCTACATATGGACTTACATGGCCCAATAACTCCTCCAACTTTGAACGGTAGAAGGTACACACTTGTTGTGGTAGACGACTATTCTAAATTCACTTGGGTAGTCTTCTTACACAAGAAGAGTGATACACAAACACTTTTGCCTGATCTGTTGAAGAAGTTACAGGTTGAGAAGAATCAGTCAATTGTCAAGATCCGTAGTGACAAGGGTACTGAATTCATTAACTGCTATATTAAAGAATTTTGTTCTAAGCGTGGCATCCAGCACCTTACTAGTGTAGCAAGGACACCACAACAAAATGGAGTAGCAGAGCGAAGGAACAGAACTCTTAAGGAGGCCTGCAGGACCATGCTGACAGAGTATAATACGCCTCAGAAATTTTGGGCAGAAGCTATCAACACTGCATGCCACTCACAAAACAGAAGTGCTATCAATAAAGCACTAGGTAAGACACCCTATGAGGTATGGAAAGGTAGAAAACCCAGAGTTTCATATTTTCATATATTTGGATGCAAGTGTTTCATCCATAACAATGGGAAAAGCAAGTTGAATGCATTCGATGCTAAAGCAGACGAGGGGATATTCTTAGGATACTCCTCGACTAGCAAAGCATTTAGAGTATTCAACTACTCAACTCTTTGTGTGGAAGAAACACCACATGTGGTTTTCGAAGAATCTCAACAGGACTCGTCTACCAACAAGATCGGTGAGAAAGCTACTGAGCCAACTGTCGAATCTGACAAAGACTCAGAGGTATATGAATCCGTTCAAGCTTACAATCCATTTATAAAAGCTCTCGAGTCAGACGACCAGAAGAAGGTGAGTGCTCAAGGTAACTCTACTAGACCAGTTGACATACCTAAACTAGTCGACTCGTCTACTCCCATTAAATCTTCTGCTGATAATGATGTTGACATGCATGATGCTGTACATGACATAGATGATAGTATTATTGTTAAGAATAGAAATACATGGAAATCAGCGCATAATACTGAAAATATTATTGGTGACTCTACTGTTGGTGTTAAGACTAGACGACAACTCTTTGAGTCGCAAGAACAATCTAGTCCATCTCTGTTTTGCTGGTGTTGTTTCCTCTCATCTATCGAGCCTAAAACCATTAATGAGGCATTGGCTGATAGTAATTGGATCATTGCTATGCAAGACGAGTTGAATCAGTTTGTTCGAAACGACGTCTGGGAACTTGTCGATAGACCAAAACATCATAATGTAGTTGGCACTCGATGGATTTTCAAGAATAAGAAAGATGAGAATGATGTAGTTGTTCGTAATAAGGCTAGACTAGTCGCCCAAGGCTATTCACAAGCTGAAGGCATAGATTATGATGAAACATATGCTCCTGTTGCTAGACTAGAAGCCATTCGATTGTTTCTTGCATATGCTGCTTACATGAAATTTACTGTATATCAAATGGATGTTAAAAGTGCATTTCTTAACGGTATTCTTGTGGAAGAAGTATATGTTGAACAACCCCCAGGTTTCGAAGTCAAAGGTAATCAGGTATACAAATTAAAGAAGGCCTTATATGGACTAAAGCAAGCTCCAAGAGCCTGCAAAGTATACTAGAAATCTTCTAGACAAGTATGGTATTAAGACATGCAAGTCTGCTGGCGTACCTATGCTACCTACATACAGAATGGACCCAGATGAACAAGGTAAGTGTACTGATCAAACTCATTACCGTGGTCTAATTGGTTCATTACTGTACTTAACTGCTAGTAGACCTGATATTGCATTCTCTGTTGGTGTATGTGCTCGTTTTCAAGCTAATCCAAAAGAGAGTCACATGGAAACCACTAAAAGGATTCTGAAATATTTGAAAGGAACCATCAATCGTGGTATATGGTATCCTTCAAATGATGATTTATCTCTAAGTGGCTACTCTGATTCTGATTTTGGTGGTTGTAGAATAGATAGGAAATCTACATCTGGTTCTTGTCAATTCTTAGGCACAAAACTCATTTCATGGTTTTCGAAAAAGCAGACAAGTGTTGCTACCTCTACTACTGAAGCCGAGTACATGGCTGCTGGTAGTTGTTGTAGTCAATTATTATGGCTTATTCAACAGCTTAGAAATTATAATATTTGTGAATCAAATGTTCCTATTTTCTGTGATAGTAATAGTGCAATTGCCATTACACAAAATCCTGTTCTGCACACACGTTGTAAGCATGTTGATGTGAAACACCATTTCATACGTGATCATGTAGAAAAGAAGGATATCCGCATGGAAAAGATTCATACTGATTTTCAAAGAGCTGATATTTTCACAAAACCATTAGCTGAGGCACGATTTCGTGAATTATGCATTAGTTTAGGGCTAATTGATCTAGACCCTACTTGCCTATAGCTGTGTACTAACCAGACAGGTACATCAAACGAAGTATGGAGACAAGAAATAGACTAGAGCACTCGTCTACTCACGCAACAGACAGGTATACAAGGCTAGACAAGGTGACCAGACAACCCGATGAGGAAGCTGGTAAAGCTGAGGGTAATACTAAGGGAATAAACATTTAAGGGGGAATCTATGATTTCTTAAATATCCTTGTGTTGACTCTTATGTTAGTCAATAGTCATCTTGTTCGAAACCTTGATCATTGCTTTAGAATTGATATTCATCATATTTATTGTTACTTTACTTGTATCATCAATTACACGTTGAATGTGATAAGATAGGTAAATGAAGTCGTTCGATGATCAGAATAGATATGCACAGACGAAGGGGGAACTCGTCTTGTGTACTTAAGTCAACTCGTCTGGTGAAGCTTGAGTCTACTCGTCTGTTCTGGATAGACTCGAACAGACAAGCTAAGTTTTTTTAAAGCTAAGTGTTTAATCAAAACGGATTAAGGATATTATAGTAATTAGGTATTGATAGAATTTGAAAACCCTTGAATTAGATTTATACACTCTCATTTGATGTGGTGTATACGTCCAGTTCTCACTCATCTACACTAGGACAGATGAGTTCACTCCTCTGTTCTAACTAAGAAAGGGCGGATTTCAAAGTTTACAATATTAAATTACATAATACTCTCGGTTCCGTAACCGAATGCCAAAGGTCTTAACCGTCTTGATCAAAACCCAAATTATCACATGACTTAGTCGCATTTTTGTTAATTCCTTGTTTTTCTCAAGAAATTTTTGCCTCTCCCTAGTTTCAAGCAATCTAGTTACTGATTATTGTTGAGATGTCTACTCGATCAATCTTCGATCTTAGAACTAACATGCAGGTCACATTCGACCTAGGCCGGTACATCTCCGATAACAAAGTAAATGTTGAACCATCTGTGTTCTTCAAAGGCAATCACTCAGACGACGATGCTGAGATTCTGGCTAAATGCACTCGATGTGGGCTCAAACCGTATCTAGAATCATTTCCTCAAGTGGTCTTGGAGGAGGAGGTGCTAGAGTTCTATGCCAACGTCATCAGACAAGGTGATATTCTTGAATCCTTCATTGGTGAGGATCGTGTGCAAATCACTCCAGAAACTATGTTCAACCGTCTACAGTTGCCCATCGGAACTATTGACATTGAAAATTATGTTCTTGGACAAGAAATTCGTTACTTGAGTATCTTCTGTGGGAAGAAGTTGAAACAGAAATCAGATGGCAAGTATGTTCCAGTCAAGAAGGGTGATCTTCTTAAGAAATATCGCACCTTATTGGATATTGCCAGCAAAATCTTGTTAAGTTCGACTGGTTCTCATGACTCTGTGACCTTTATGAAGGCAAGGGTTATGGCTGTCATTTTTGATGGTATCACTGAATGCAATTGGTTCAAGCTGATTGCGGATCGAATTATGTATTTTGAACGCAGTGTTCGAGTAGATGACAATACTCGAAATTGGGTGGTGTCTACTGCTGTTGGATATGGCAATAAGCTAAGTATCTTACTTCCTCTCCTTATACCAAACAAGACGAAATGGAGTAAAGGAAAGCCGTTTCATCCTTTGAAGTTTTACTTGAAGAAAGGGGCAGTGAGGAAACAAGCTGCGGCTAGGCCATCTGCACCTAGGCAAGCCAGAATTGACCCCATGGACGCTTTGCCGTATGCTGGTGAGTCTGGATCTTCAGAAGATGAGTCCGTTGAAGACAAGTCAGTGGAAGCTACACAAGACTCATCTGGTGCAGAAGACTCAGAGAAGACTCAGTCAGAAGAAGAGTCGACTCAAGAGCAGGAGTTGGGTGAAGAAATACCTGAGATGTATACTTTGGTGAGAGTTGATTCGCCTACTCGTCCAGCCGAGTCAAGTTTACAGGTTGGTTCCACTACTCAATCTGTTTCAATTCCTCTCTCTCTCCCATCTTCTTCAGTCCGAACCAAGGCAAGATCACACCGATCTAGGCCTAGACCTATTTCCTTAACCTCACAAGTGCTGCCAGCATATCCGCTGAGGGTCAGCCTACCCGAAAACACTCCCATAATAGATACAACTGATACTCCGACAGTTGTCATACCAAACCAAGACACATCAAAGCTTTTTGAAACCAGTACTTTCACACCCTCTCCCTCAACAGAATATGTTGAACCCTTTATCCCATCTACTTCAGATCAGACGATAGTTGCCACTGCAACAACTGAGTTAGAGACCCCATCTACTCAGACCCCGACTGAAGCTAGATTCGAATCCTTGGTCTACTATCCCATGTGTCTCAGAGAGAAGCGAATCCGTTCAAAGATGAGCAAGAATTTGAAGAAGCAGCTCTCATCTGTTGAAGTCGACTACTCTTCAGAACAGTTTGAGAAACTGGTTAGAATTTGTACTTGGGTGGCCTTGAAGAAGTCGGGAACGGATGATCTTTTCGAAGTCATCTTAGGGAAAGGTGGCATTTCAAATTTCATGGATTGGGAAATGGAGCAGAAGGAGAATAGTGGTGTTAGTGACCACTCAGAGCTTTTCCCAAATCATGCTATCACTGCTCTTGCGAAAAGACTACTTGGTATTTCTGATGACTTGATGAGTTCAGAATTCAAGTTTGATGTAGGTGTTCAGGTTCCAGATCTTGATGTTGTGCAAAACAGTGTGGTATTTTGAAGATTATCAAGCTGAGTTGATACAGTCTACTGATCCAGTCATAGATTTAGACAATGTCTCAGATCAGTTGAGAGGCATTGTGTTCAAATTTCAGATGGACCATGCTGATAGTCCAAGATCAGATTTTGCTTTTATAAATCGTTATTCTGATGATTTACTGCCATTTGAACTTTGTGGATACATGGAGAAGTTGCATGCCTTATTGAAGAAGGACATAGCTACTGCTGAAAGGAAGGCTCATGAAGCAAGGTTAGCTATTATCTCTTATTCTCCTCAACTTAATCTAAGAGCTATTGCTGGAAGTGTGCTTCCAGAAGTTAATCTAGTCGAAGACGAGGTCTTGACTACTGTGTCAGAAGATCAGTTGGAAAAAGCTTTAACTTCAATAGATGAAGTCATGCTTGATGTTACTCATGTTGAGGTTGGACATTCATCTCAAACTATCTCAGCCGCCTCAATAGATGAGTTGAAGGAAGAATTGAAAGCTGTAATCAAAGCGTCAATTGATGGGTTTCTTAAATCTGATGTTCAGAAGATTCTTATTGAACAAAACAATGTCCTTGTGACAAGTTCAAAAGATTTGATCGTGAATGCAGTCAATCAGATAGATGATGAATACAGACAACACATGTTTGAACAACTTGAAGGATTTCTCCAGGATCAAGTTGAATACTCAGAGAAGAGCTCAGTCGATTTTGCTCGCGTTCTAGCTACTGAATCCAGGAAATTGGAAAGAGTCTATAGAGCAAGAATCGAAGTTGCTGATGTTCAGAGGAAGGAAGCTTATGATCAGCTAACTCAAGCTCAACAACTTATCTCAGCTATGACTGATGAAAACAAGAAGTTACGTTTAACCGCTACACATTTTAAGAATGAGTTGAACTTGTCTACTCAAAAGCTAGAGTTGGTGGCGACCAAGCTGGACAAGTTAAGTCAGAACAGGTCGCATGAGAAGCAAATTGAAAGAGCTACAGACCTTATGAAGCAAGCTATGATGGAAGAAATGACTCGGTTCACTTCTCTTTTCTCTCTCAAGGCATCTGATGAAGCCAAAAAGGGGGAAGAGGCAAGTCGAGTTGAATTTGCTGCTG
Organism: Galeopsis tetrahit; assembly: GCA_963675135.1. Lineage (NCBI taxonomy): Eukaryota > Viridiplantae > Streptophyta > Magnoliopsida > Lamiales > Lamiaceae > Galeopsis > Galeopsis tetrahit. The sequence continues at coordinate 80,792,937 of OY776125.1, read as the reverse complement.
AAGGAGTGAAAGAGGCAAGTGCTGAACCAGAGGCTAAAGATGCTGCTGAAGCTATGCAAGATCTTAAGCGGCCTAAGAGAGGCAGAGGCAGATTGGTTAAAACTGCAGAAGTTGAGCAAGCTAAAGCTGAAATAGATGAGTTGAAGAAGAAGGAGAAGGGCAAGGCCATTGCATCTCCAGAAGCTGAAGTGCAGACAAAAATGATATCTAAAAGGAAATCTATTCAGTTAGAAGAACCTAGAGAGATGGAGACAACAACAAAAGTGAAAAAGCAGAAGGTTGTTGATCCAAGTGATGAATCTCACTATGCAAGCAAAAAGAAGATAGAAAAACATATTGAGAATTTGCAGAAGCTGAAGGAAGATGAAGAGAAAATGGAAGATCAGTTCATTGATTATTTTATTGACAGAGAGCATCGTCAAGATTGGCTCAAGGTGAAGAGACAATGGGAACTTGATCACTGGATAATCAGAAAGTATGGTGATTCTGAAAATTCGGATGAACTATACTCGATGTTTGATAAGTTTATGGAAGGTCAGAATCGAATGCTTTGGAATCTGATATTGAGGATATCTGCTGCTGCAAATTTCAACATTCTGATACCAATCTTTCCAAGATGGAAGACTCCTATGACAAGCTCAGGAAAGAGAGTAGATCGTAACCAGATCAAGAAATTTGAAGAAGAACTACTTGATAAAGAGAAGATTGAAGATGAAGATCATATCAGTGTTATTCACAGGAGACTTCTTGATGCATTCTGTGTTCCAAATTCAGAAGAAGGTACTCTTTCAGATTAAGTTGTTTTAATTGTTTTTTTGATATTTTGTTATTCAAAGTATTTGTAATATCTACTGATCTTATTTCTGAATGAATGAAAAGATAAAGTACTATTTTGATGTTAAAAGGCAAGATAACTACTTAACTAGTCTACTAATAAGAAAGGATTCAAGTAGTTTTGGCTTCATCAAAAAGGGGGAAATTGTTGGGATATGAATCCTAGAACAAGTCCTAAATGATGAATAAAAGATAAATGATAAAGTTTTGATAAGCCAAAAGAAGACTTGAATATTTTCTAAGTGTTGACTAATCTAGTCTAGTTGAGTTGAAGTCATCTTGTACAGATCAGTAGAATTCAAAAGACAAGTGCAGTTTAAAAGAAAAGTATTCATTAAAAGATAAGTACGATTTATAAGTACTTCATATATGTTAGATTGTTACTGAGCTATTTAAATGTTGTATAGAGCTTATGATATTTCTTTGTAATAGATTAGATTCTTTGTATAGTTATAAGTTGACTAAGCTTGTATTATAAAAGCTTAATGTAATGTAATAGTCTTGTTAGGTTAGATGATAGGACTAGATTAGTTCTAATATAAGTCTACTGCACAAGAAGAGAAGACCCGTCTACTACTCAAGACAGGTGGACTACAAGACAAGTACATCTACTAGACTACACAAGACAAGTTAACTTAAAGTTACTGAAAGAAACGCGTATTGAAGATGAAATTGAAGAATTAGTTATGGAATAACTAATTAACTGAAGAAACGCGTGGAAGAATAAAAGAATCAGTTACAAGTTAGTTTTCAAGAAAGGTTGTTACACAACTGAAAGTTCTTGAATTTGAAGTCTATAAATACCCCAAGGTATTCGTTGGTTAAAGACTACTGATTACTGAAGATATTGAGAATTACTACTTACAAACGTTATTGAAGATTCAATTGAAGTTTACTCTCAGAGTTGATTGAAGTTCAGAAAGATAGCCAGAAGACAAGTGAAGAATCAAGAAGGCTACTACTGAAAATCAGAGAAGTTTTTAGTTTTGTTTTGTTATTTTCAAGGTGCTAGATACTTGTAAAATTTCTAGTAAGATCGTAGACATATCTGGAGGTATAGTCTGTTGAAGATCTAAGTCTTCTTCTTGGGACTTTAAAGACAGGAACATACACTTGTACTCGATTGGAAGAGTTTAGTGGAAACATCACAACTGGGTTTGTGAGAGTGGATGTAGACAAGTTGTCGAACCACTATAAATCTTGTGTTTGATTTACTTTACAGTTTTGATTGTTTAAATTGTTTAATTGGTTAACTACTTAACTGATCTAGACTAGTTGAGTATAGAACAGAGTTCTCGAAAATAAGTTGAGTATAATCTTGAATTGGGCTCATTGATAATTTTGTATTCTGCATATCGTACTTTAATATTTCGAAAGATTTTTGAAAAGTCTATTCACCCCCCTCTAGACATTTTCACTAGCTTACTCGTTATTAACTCAACTTGGGACCAACACTCGAGTAGATCTCTCTGAAACAACAGATCAATTGGTGGCGCGTTATATTGGAGGAATGCGCCTCCCGTTCCAGGACGTGTTGAATATGTTCTCCCCTATATCGGTGTCCGAAGCCCACCAACGGGCGGTTTTATTTGAGCAACAGCTGTCTCGCCGCACACCCGGCCCTTTTGTTGCGTCGAACTCGCGCTCCTCCCCCATCCATGCAGCACGTCCTTCGACAGATGCCTCACCAGTTCCTGTACCCTCGCCCAAACCTACAGGACCGCCTTCTGGAACATTTGCCCGACCTGGGCAATGCTTTTCGTGTGGTGAAATGGGGCATCTCCGCGCCAACTGCCCTCGGCGTGGTTCACGTGGCTTATTACTTGACGATATGGGACTCACTGACCCTGATCTACTTGACACACCCATTTATGACGAAGAACAGACCCCAGCGGCTGATGAGGTTCTCCTTCAAGGTGATGTTGGGCCTAGTCTTGTCCTTCGGCGTGCTTGTTTCACGCCTAAGCAGCCCGAAAATCCAATACAGCGCAACAATATTTTTGAATCATCTTGCACCATCAATGGCAAGGTATGTCGATTTATTATCGATTCAGGTTCTTGCGAGAATGTAATTGCCTCGGTGGTTGTTGATTCCCTCTCCTTGGTGCCTGAAACTCACCCCAACCCCTATACATTGGCTTGGTTGCAACGTACTAACAACATCACTGTGGATCGACGGGTATTGGTATCCTTTTCGATTGGGAATTCTTATACGGATAGTGTTTGGTGCGATATTGTGCTTATGGATGCATGCCACATGTTGTTGGGCCGTCCATGGTAATATGATCGAGGTGTTATACATGACGGCAGGCGCAATTCATACAGTTTTATGCACTCGGGAACTAAATATACGTTGCTGCCATCCGTACCAAAACCACTCTCAGCTACACACGAGCCTTCAATTTTACTCCTTTCTCACAAAGCTTTTGTGCGTGAAATAGAAACAGCAGCACCAGTTTTTATTTTATTGGCACATGAGAGTCATCCCGACACGGAGCTTTCCCTCCTTATTTCTCCTATCATTCAAGAATTTGTAGAGGTTTTTCCGGATGCTTTACCAGATTCTTTACCACCGCTCAGAGACATTCAACACCATATAGATTTGATTCCGGGTGCGGCACTCCCGAATCGTCCTCATTATCGCATGAGCCCTGCCGAACACGCGGAGCTTCGGCGTCAAGTGGAAGACTTGTTGCGCAAAGGCCATGTTCGGGAAAGTTTAAGCCCATGCGCGGTTCCCGCTTTGCTTATCCCAAAGAAAGACGATCAGTGGCGTATGTGTGTTGATAGTCGTGCTATTAATAAAATTACTATTCGTTACAGGTTCCCCATTCCTCGGTTGGATGACTTACTTGATCAGTTGAGTGGTGCTGTGGTATTTAGCAAATTGGATCTCCGAAGTGGCTACCATCAAATTCGCATTCGCCCCGGTGACGAATGGAAGACGGCATTCAAAATTCGTGAGGGCCTTTTTGAATGGCTCGTGATGCCGTTTGGTTTATCCAACGCGCCCAGCACTTTTATGCGCGTAATGAACCAATCACTTCGCCCCTTGATTGGCTCATGTATCGTCGTCTATTTCGATGACATCTTAGTCTACAGCAAGTCTATTGAAGAGCATGTGTCCCACCTTCGTGCAGTGTTTCTGATTTTGCGAGAGGAAAAATTTTATGCTTCGCCTTCAAAATGTTGTTTTCTTACGGATTCTGTGTTATTTTTGGGATATCGAATCTCTAGTGCCGGTATTAGTGTTGATTCGAATAAAATTGCTGCTATTCGGGATTGGCCAACTCCATCAACCTTGACTGAGGCTCGTAGCTTTCATGGATTGGCATCGTTCTATCGACGTTTTATCCCACACTTTAGTGCTATTATGGCACCTATCACAGATTCCATGCATGGGAAAACCTTCACTTGGTCTCACGATGCTGACATTGCCTTTCAATCCATTAAGCACAAACTCACAAATGCTCCATTGTTAGTCCTCCCTGATTTTTCCACACCTTTTGAGTTGCATTGTGACGCCTCTAAGGTCGGGATAGGGGCTGTGTTAAGCCAGGGTGGCCGCCCGGTGGCTTATTTTAGCGAGAAGGTTACGGGAGCACGGACTCGGTATAGCACGTATGACATTGAGTTTTATTCGGTTGTACGGGCTGTCCGTCATTGGCGCCACTACTTATTCCAGCGCGAGTTCATTTTATTTACGGATCATGAATCATTGAAGCACCTTGCCTCCCAGGATAGCCTGTCCGCACGACACGCTAAATGGGTATCTTTCCTCCAACAATTTACTTTTATTATTAAACACCAGTCTGGTGCATCGAATCGTGTCGCCGACGCCTTAAGTAGGCGCACATGTTTACTCTCAGAAATGCAGGTGGTTGTTCCTGGGTTTTCTGCCATGATTGATCTTTATCCGGATGATGCCTTCTTTGGGCCAATATTGCATAAAATTACCAGCGCGGATACTACTGATTTTACCTTGGTTAATGGCTACATTTTTAGAGGTGTACAACTCTGCATTCCTTCATGTAGCTTGCGTACATTGTTGATTTCTGAGATTCATGATGCTGGCCATCCCGGGCGGGATCGTTCAACGGAATTACTCTTTCGTCGTTACTTTTGGCCTTCGGCTCGCAAAGAAATGGCACGATATGTTACTCGCTGCCATGTTTGCCAGATTTCAAAGGGGACGGCGTCAAACGCTGGGTTGTACCGTCCCTTACCAGTCCCTTCGCAGCCCTGGGCGGCTATTAGTATGGACTTCGTCTTGGGGCTACCGCGCACTCAACGGGGGAGCGATTCAATTTTCGTGGTTGTAGATCGATTCTCAAAGATGGTTCATTTTATACCTTGCAAACGAACTTCGGATGCCGTTCATGTTGCACAACTATTTTTTCGTGAAGTATACCGTCTTCACGGTTTGCCACTGTCTATTGTTTCGGATCGCGACTCCCGCTTTCTCAGCCATTTTTGGCGCTCTCTTTGGCGTTTGGTACACACCGAATTAAATTTTAGTAGTGCCTATCATCCACAAACGGATGGGCAAACAGAGGTTGTCAACCGGTCTTTGGGAAATTTATTGCGTTGCCTTGTCGGCGAGAATATTAAGTCGTGGGATCTTCAGTTGCCACAGGCTGAGTTTTCCCACAATTTAGCAACTAATTGCAGCACTGGTTTGTGCCCATTTTAGATTGTATATGGCGTCATTCCTCGCGCCCCGGTTGATCTCCTTGCGGTTCCTGTTGTGCGGCCTGTCGACAAAAGGGCTGAAGATATGATCACCGAGCTGAACACCATCCATTCCAGAACTCAGGCCCGCCTCAAGGAGGCCAATGCTTGCTATAAATTGGCTGCGGATGTCCACCGCCGCAATGTCGAGGGAAACTCGAGATAACCCGAGGGAATGGTGGGTAGACACTGGTGCTACCCGTCATATCTGTTCAGACAAGGAAATGTTCTCATCCTATCAAGCTATCAATGGTAGAAAACTCTTCATGGGAAACTCTGCTACATCGAATGTGGTCAGATTGGGGAGAGTGGTACTGAAAATGACCTCAGGAAAAGAACTAACTCTTGTCGATATGCTGCATGTCCCAGACATTCGAAAGAACTTAGTCTCCGGCTCATTGTTGAACAAAGCCGGATTTAAATTAGTTTTTGAAGCTGATAAATTTGTACTGACCAAATGTGGTCAATTTATTGGGAAAGGGTACCTTGAGAAGGGCCTTTTCAAAATGAATGTACTAACTGTCAAGCGTGACATTAAACGCAGTATTAATAATAGTGATATTAATTACTTGCTTGAGTGTTCTAATTTATGGCATGGTAGATTAGGACATGTAAATCAAAATGCCCTAAAACGTTTAGTGGATTTAGATTTACTCCCCAAAATGGAATTTGATTCACAAAAGTGTGAGATATGTGTTGAGGCAAAAATGGCCAAATCAGCATTCCATTCGGTGGAAATAAGTACTACACCTTTAGAACTTATCCATACAGATATATGTGATTTAAAGTTTGTGCAAACTAGAGGTGGTAAAAATTACTTCATAACGTTTATTGATGATTGCACAAGATACTGTTATGTATACCTCTTGAAGAGCAAAGACGTAGCAATTGAAGCTTTTAAAGCTTATAAGAATGAGGCTGAAAATCAACTTAGCAAGCGAATCAAAATGATTCGAAGTGATAGAGGTGGAGAATATGTTGCACCGTTTGAAGAATTTTGCTCCCAAAATGGCATCATTCATCAAACAACGGCACCATACTCACCTCAATCAAATGGCGTTGCAGAACGCAAGAATAGAACTCTGAAAGAGATGATGAACGCTATGTTGATTAGTTCGGGCTTACCCCAGAACATGTGGGGGGAAGCCATACTTTCAGCCAACTATATTCTTAATAAGTTACCACACAAGAAATTGGAGAAAACTCCATATGAATTATGGAAGGGTAGAATCCCATCCTACAATTACCTTAAAGTGTGGAGGTGTTTGGCTAAGGTTGAAGTACCTAAGCCAAAACAAGTAAAAATAGGACCAAAAACGGTTGATTGCATCTTCATTGGGTATGCACATAATAGTAGTGCATATCGATTCCTGGTGCACAAATCAAACGTTCCGGAGATGAACGTAGGAATGACTATCGAGTCAAGAAATGTTGTGTTCTTCGAGAACATATTCCCTAAGAACCAAAGGTAAGAAGTAAATTCACATAAGAGAAATTATGAAACTGCAATTGGTTCACCAGAGGTTAATGCGGAACCTAAGGTTGATGAAGAACCAAGACGCAGTAAAAGGGCCAGAAAGGAAAAGTCCTTTGGGCCAGATTTTCTATCATACATGATGGAAAATGAACCTCGGACAGTTCAAGAGGCACTGTCTAGTCCAGATGCTCCTCTCTGGAAAGAGACTATAAACAACGAAATTGAGTCTATCATGCACAATCATACTTGGGAGATAGTTGATCTTCCACCAGGTTGTAAAACTTTAGAATGCAAATGGATCATAAAGAGAAAATATAAGGCTGATGGATCAATTGATAAGTACAAAGCTCGTTTAGTAGCAAAAGGGTTCAAACAAAAGGAGGGATACGATTTCTTCGACACGTATTCTCCTGTAACGAGAATTACATCCATTAGAGTGCTCATTGCTATTGTTGCATTGCACAACCTTGAGATACACCAAATGGATGTAAAAACGACATTCCTAAATGGGGAATTAGATGAGGAGATATACATAGAACAACCTGAAGGGTTTGTTATACCTGGTCAGGAGAACAAGGTGTGCAAACTTGTTAAGTCCTTGTACGGACTAAAACAAGCACCTCTCCAATGGCATGAAAAATTTGATACAGTGATGTTATCAAATGGCTTCAAAACGAATGAGTGTGACAAATGTGTTTACATTAAGGGCACACACGAAGAATATGTGATAGTATGTTTGTACGTAGATGACATGCTAATAACGGGAAGCAATCATGATATAATCATGAAAACTAAGAACATGTTGAAACGAAATTTTGACATGAAAGATATGGGTCTAGCAGACGTTATACTAGGGATAAAGATCTCTAGAACTCCTGACGGAATTGTCCTAACACAAGCTCATTATGTTGAGAATGTGCTTAGGAAATTTGATGTCTTTGACGTTCCCCCGGCTAACACTCCCGTGGATCCAAATGTGCACTTAGCCAAAAATAAGGGAGACCCAGTGGATCAACATAAGTATGCTAGAATTATCGGAAGTCTGATGTACTTAACGAATTGTACACGACCTGATATAGCATACTCAGTCAGTAAGCTCAGTAGATTCACGAGCAACCCCAACAAGATTCATTGGAAGGCTCTGATGAGAGTCCTTAGGTATTTGAAACATACGCTAAGTTTTGGAATCTTGTATACAAAATATCCAGCAGTGTCGGAAGGATACACTGATGCTAATTGGATATCTGATTCAAAAGACTCAAAGTCCACTAGTGGATATGTATTCACTATAGGTGGAGGAGCGGTGTTATGGAAATCCTCTAAGCAAACTTGCATAGCTCGTTCCACAATGGAATCGGAGTTTATTGCATTGGACAAGGCTGGTGAAGAAGCAGAATGGCTTCGAAACTTCTTAGAGGATATTCCCGGTTGGAACAAACCAGTGCCTCCAGTGATGATACATTGTGATAGCATGTCGGCTATTGGGAGGGCACAAAGTAATATGTATAACGGTAAATCTCGACACATTCGTCGGAGACACAACACCGTTAGACATTTGATCTCAAGTGGAGTAATCTCCATTGACTATGTGAAGTCAAAAGAAAATATTGCGGATCCGCTTACAAAAGGCATTAATCGAGATCAAATGTATAGTGCGGTAAGGGGAATGGGGTTAAAACCCACACACTAAAGGGTGTTCATAGCGGTAACTCGTCTATGCTGACTGGAGGATCCCAAGAACTTGGTTCAACGAGACAACTAAGTTATGAAGCACTCAAAAGTGCACTTGATAAAACTAAAGAAACCCATTCTCGATTCCCTTCAAGTGCAACCTTACACCTTTCGGTGCAGAAAACCTGCTGACGTGTGGTAAGGTTAAGCTTAACAGCTTTTAATGATTCCTATATCCCAAGGGTGGAGTATTGCAGGGTACTCTTGATAGGAGATCACCTATATAAGTGTGAAGTGGGGCCACTTCAAATGAAAACACACTTATGAATCCAAGATATGGTCCAGGGCCGAAACGGACACAACGTGAGAACCAAAGGGTATCAGAGTCATTGCTGTGTATATGTCATTATCTTGGTTTACACAAAACGCCAACCAGTTCAAGACATCGTGTTCACTGAGTGGCAAGTAAATCCGATGGCATTTTACTAGGGAAGGTTCAAAGCCTGAAGCTACCTATCCCGATGCAGTAACGGTTCGTCGGAACTTTCATAGGGAGTCACATGCATTAATTTCATTCATGTGGGGGATTGTTGGAAAAATGTTGGTTTTGACCACATTTTATAAAATATTAAGTGACAATTTTATAATCCGTTTTGCGTAAATGGAATTAGTTGATTTGATTTCTCAAAACCAAATTTTGGGTGAATGAGAAATTAATATTAAAGTTGGTCATTTAATGAGTGAATAAATATATTGTTGAATGTATTTATTATTATATGATAATAGTAATGGATTGTGACCTATAGATATAGATATGAAATGTCATGTCTTTTGGTGAAATGATTATATTCCAAAGGTTGTGTCCTTTAGAATTATTTCATTAATTTAAAGGTGGTGTCTTTTAGAATTATTGCATTAATTTAAAAGACATACCTTTTGGTGAATAATTGTTTATTTCCAAAGGTTGTAACTTTTGGAAAGAGGAGATTATTATGAAGAGTCACAACTATTATCATAAAGACTCTTGGAAGTCTATAAATAGATCCCCACATTTTGCGATTCGCCGATAGCTTCCGATTTGTAGTGCAACAGTCGTGAAGTTTTAAGTCGTTGTATCTTGGGGACGGTTGCCAGTGATCCGTATTGCACCTGTGTACGGGGCAATAACGTCTTACGGAGATAGAGTCAAACTCTAGCCTCGACTTTCGTGTTTAAGTCTGTGTCAACATTTAATCTTCGTCTACACATACACCATTATCTCTAACATCATATTCTCACTATGGATTCACCAATGACTTTCTATCACACCCCTATCTAAGACATAAATTCAAATCACAACACCATGCCGAAATAGACGCAGTCGGGATTAGTAGATTCCTCGCGCCTAGCCATGACCATAGGGGGCCGGTGATTATAAATATTATATATATATATATATATATATATATATAATGTAGAAATTAATCAAACTAGTTTACTGAAACTAATATTCATTTATATATTTATGTTGATTGGACGACATAGCCATTTTATCAAGAGCACTTCAAGACTTTCTGCTGACGATTCGAGTAAGTTCTCAACTCACTAGACTAATTTGATGAGTTGGTAATTAGTAAGCCACCATGGGGTAAATAAAGTTAAATCATCTAGATTAGTTAACACCACCTATGACAAGCTGAGGCCGCTGTCTAGCTTACGTAGAGCTATTAGGAATATAATATTATAAAGATTTGTATCTTTTAATATTATGATTCATTCTTATCTCTTAGAATATTTAATGTAAATATTTATCCATATCTTGTAAATATAGATACACTTTGTATCTATAAATAAATCTCTTATAAACACTTTACAATCATTCAATGAAAATATAATTTCACTATTCATTGTTTCTCTATATGGTATCAGAGCCTCTCGGCTCACGCCTCGATCCCACCCAAACCCTCGTAATCGTTGTTCGATATTCTTCGTCGTACAAAACCCACGATTACCCCAACCTCATGAAGACAAGTTTCTTCTTCCCTGTAATCGTTGTTCGACGTTCTTGTCGTACAAAACTCACGATTACCCCAACCTTAAGAAGACACGTTTCTTCTTCCCCGTAATTGTTGTTCGATGTTCTTGTCGTACAAAACCCACAATTACCCCAACATCAACGAGTCATACGGCTAACGCCTCGATCCGAAACCCTCCCCTATAGTCGTAGCTCGACGTCCAGCGCCGTCCAAACTCCCGACTACCACCCTTAACCGTTGCTCGGCACCCAACACCGATTAAAACTCACGGTTGCAACCCTCTCACGGTAACCAATTTTGATTAAAACAATCGTGCACTCACGAGAAGCTTTCTTCTCCAAAATCTCCATCCATGGAAGCCCATGCAAACTCCCCAAGTAACCACACCCGTAGTTCTAGTAAAAACACCCCCTGCCTACAACAAAACCCTACTGTCATATTATTTCCGCTGCCCACTCTAATTAATCAAACCCCTCCCTTGCCTACTGTCCCTACCCCCAACCCCAACTTTTACAAATACACCCCCTACCCAAAATATGCCAACTCCCGACGAGAACCCAACCCCTTTACTAAACTTGTTACCCACACTCCCTGTCTCGCCACTGCCTCTAAAGTTCAATGCATTTTGCAATTGACTACTATTTTATTCGAGATCTGAGCAAGACTTATCAACTTCGAGTTTCACATGTTTCGTCTACGGATCAAATTGCTGATGCTCTTACCAAGCCACTTCCTCATTATCGCCTACAACCACTTATGATCAAGATTGGACTCTCTTACGGTGCTCCATCTTGAGGGGGCGTATTAGGAATATAATATTATAAAGATTTGTATCTTTTAATATTATGATTCATTCTTATCTCTTAGAATATTTAATGTAAATATTTATCCATATCTTGTAAATATAGATACACTTTGTATCTATAAATACATCTCTTATAAACACTTTACAATCATTCAATGAAAATCTAATTTCACTATTCATTGTTTCTCTATAAGAGCTAAGCTTACCTGACGAGTTGGCAAGCTACTCCCTCCGTCCGTCTATAAGTTTCACGTTACTTTTTAACACAAAGATTAAGAAAAGTGATTAAATAATAGATATAGTACACGTGATGTGATTGAGAGAGGAGAGAGATAGAGAGAAAAAGTAAGATATAAAGTGAAGTGTAAGAAAAAGTACCTATAAAAAAAGGTATGAAAAGCTTATAGACGGACGGACAAAAATGGTAAAATGAGAAACTTATAGACGAACGGAGGGAGTATTTTTTTGGAAAGTAGATTCAAAGTTGAGCCCACCAAACAAGCTGATAGTCTGGCAGACGAGTTGGAAATAGGGGTGGGAATGGGTCAGGCTACCCGGGGCCTACGGCTCGACCTATTAAAGCTCGGCTCGGCTTGACTCGTTTAATAAACAAGTCGGGCTCAAGCTTCTTTGAAAGCCTATTTAGTTAAATAGGTTGGGCTTGAGCTTTTTCGTAGGCCTTTCAAGTCCAACAGGCCGGCCTATTTAATTAATTTAATATAATATATATATATATATAATATAAAAATATAATAAATTATACTTAAATATATAATTTCTAACTAGTAAGCATTAAACAATACAATTCGTGGTTTTTTTACGATTTGATGACATACAAGTGTTGGAGGATTTTTTTAAATGCACTAATAGAACTAAAAAGACCTTTAAAAGGGCTTTCGGACCAGGTCTATTTATTAAAAAGGTCAGTTAACAGGTCAGACTTTTTTTCGTAAAGCTTATCTATATCTAGGCCTAGCCCATTCCCACCCCTTGTTGAAAATCCAGTTAACGTACACCAGAAAGCATATGAGAAGTAGAAGGTAACAAAAAGAAACACTCAAATGTAGAATTCCCACTCTAAGAAATCCACCAAAGAGTTTGAAGAAACTGTTTACTCAACGAAATCAACCAAAAGATTAGACCAAGACACAAGAAGAAAAAGTCTTCTAAACAAGCTTTAGAGCTCAAAATATGATTTATATAAGCTGGTAATAGTTTGTTGCAAACATTAAGCAAAAGTGACACGTTACAAACTTACAGGCAATGGAATAATCGAAAGTAAAAAATGAAAAATTAAATGTCTTGAAATTTGAAGATTAGAGACTTAGAGAAAATGAAAATTTAATGACTATCATTATCTTAATCGAAAGTAAAAAATGAAAAATTAAATGTCTTGAAATTTGAAGATTAGAGACTTAGAGAAAATGAAAATTTAATGACTATCATTATCAGGGTGGTTGGATGTGCAGTGAACAACCAAAAATGTCAAATGTTGGATATATTTAGCCTTAATTAATTACTTTACGATTCTTGTAGAACTTTAAAAATTATTATTATCTAAATAATTATCAATGAGTTTAAAGGTAAATTGGGAAGAAACACATTTAATTGACAGTGAAAAGTGCAAAACAACATATAAATTGAAAATAAAATGAAAAGTCAAAACGACATTTAAATTGAATAGAAGATCAGAGTATATACGTGGAGAGAGATGGTCTAATTTGTTCATTTTTAGGTGTTCTAATCTAAACTTGTTTTCTTAAATTGTAAAATTCACCATCCCCTTACATTTTCTTATTCATATTGCCCTATTTTTTTTTTTCATATTTCTCTTTAGGTCAATTATTTACTATACGTTTATATATTTTTTTTAATCTTCGTACAAAAAATAAATGAGAAGATTATGAAAATGAAGGAAGTACTCTCTCCTATTCAAAATATAACTAGTCATTTTGAATTAATACACATAAAATAAAAAATAATTAATTTTTCATTTTACCTTTAATTAATTCTTATACTTTTCATTAAAAGAATAACACATTTATATAAATATTTATTGAAGAATTTAGAAGAAATACAATTAATTTGTATTGAAAAATGCAAATATTAAAAAACGATATATTATGAATAGTGGGAGAATTAAATGGAGCTCACCCCGTACCAGCTAAGAAAACGATGGTCAACCCATATAAAACAATTTCACATCAAATGTCTAATAAAAAATACTCCATCCGTCCGTCTATAAGCTTCCCGTTACTTTTTGACACAAGAATTAAGAAAAATAATTAAATAATAGATATAGTATAAATGATGTGATTGGAAGAAGGAGAGAGATAGAGAGAAAAAGTAAGATATAAAGGGATGTGTAAGAAAAAGTATTTACCAAAAAGGGTATGGGAAGCTTATAGGCGGACAGACAAAAATGATAAAATGAGAAGCTTATAGGCGGACGGAGTAGGGATGGCAATGGGGCAGAGCAGGGCAGATAGTTAAATATCCAAATCTGCCCTGCGTTTATAAGTATCTGCCCTGCTCTGCCCTGCGACCTACTGCGGGGCAACATTTCGTGCCCTGCCCTACCCTACCCTGTGCAAGTCATTGCCCTGCCCTGCCCCATGCACTCCAAAAGTTCAAGTAAAACATGCAGATTAAATTAAATTAAACAATAAAATAAATATTAAAAATCCACAACTAAATTAAACATTAAAATTAAACATTAGAAATTCACTAAATCATATCCAAAATACTTTTTTTTTTTTTTTTTACGGAGAATCATATTCAAAATACTTAACAGCAAACAAATGTGTTTTGTGAAATTGTGATTTGAAGACAGTGAGAGAGTAAGCGACGGGATGGGTAAGTTAAATTAGTGTTAGTGGAATAGTGGCCATAATTAAATAATATATATATATATATATTAATATAATATTTTTTATTTTTATTCAGGGCAGGACAGATTTTTATAATACATGGATCCATGCCTGCCCTGCCCTGCGTGCGGGGCGGGGCAGATTTGCCCTATTTTAAGGATGGGGCAGGGCAGAGCGGATCTAAACCTCTCAGAGCAGGGCGGGTCGACCTCGGGGCAGATCATTTTGCCATCCCTAGGACGGAGGGAGTAATTGAACTCAATAATTATTGTTTACTTTTTTCGTTCCGTTCCATAATAATTTTTTTTGGGTAGGAGGACCCGATTAACATTACAATGAAAACTAAATAATATTCTCTTTGTTCCTCCGTAATTGATTCATTTACTTTTTACACAAGTTTTAAAAAATACAATATTAAAATGATATTAAGTTGATGTAAAATGATCAAAATGATAAAGGTACAAAGAGATAGAAAAGAGAAAAGGTAGAGAGATAGTGTGCACATTGGACATTTTATAAAATAAATCACTTTGATTGAGACGACCAAAATCGCAAAACGTGTTACATAAGAATGGAAAGAGTATTATACATATACAATTATTAATATATGTCATTTTATTATTTTAAATTGAACAAGTCGGCTTTCGTTATATATGCTTTAGAGAAAAAATTAATTGTTCCGACTCATAAGGGGCGAAACAGTGATAATATCCTAATAAATAAATAAACAATTTTCTTTCTTTATTTATGATCTAACCTTCATCACTCCAAATTTTAATTTTGAATTAGGTTATTTTTTTTTTTTTTTTTTTTTTTTTAAAAAAAATTTTGAATTAGGTTATTAGTTTAATGATAAATGTCTTAAAATATATATTCAAATTTTTAAATATAAATGCTAAAATTTTGAAAACACATAAAACTAACACTCTAAAAAATCTCAATAATACTTAAATGTTCAATTTTTTAAGTCAAATTTTAAGTGGCAACGAAAAAATTAGATAATATGTTTAAATAATTTATGTAATTAATAATTTAATAATTATCTTCTATAATTTAAGAATTCATATACATATATTCCCTGACTTGTCAACTAATAAATTTTAAAGGAAATATATATAATTAAAAATAAAAAAAATCTTGGGGGCCTAGTGTCCCTTCTGGGTCTCACTTGGCTCCGTCTATGGATAGACACACGTATTAAAAAAGAGTAATAATGAGTCGTGTTTGATGTGATAATTTTATAAATTTGTATATATAAAGTAAATAAATAAATGGATATGTGTATATGTTGACTCAATAATAATGTCTTTTTGTATAAATAATTGAATATGTGTGTATATGTTGACTCAATAGTAATCATTTTGTATAAAGTTGTGTATATTTTGAAGGTAAAATTTATAAATAATTTTTCATTGTGAAGTTTATTGTTAAATATGCCGAAATGAGAAATGTAATTTTTTTTTTTTGAGAGACATTATGCTTTCACGCTTATTTTGTTATTAATTTATTTAGTTGTGTCATAGCAAAATATGATTGGTACGAATATTATAATTTCTTCAGACCAAACTAGTACTATGCTTTCACGCCTATTTTGACTAGGTAAGGTACATCCAAATTTATATGTATAGGTCTTTTCTGAAAATTAGGTCAACAAATCCACTACTTTAATTTTCATTTATCTATGGTTTTAAATATTACTCTCATTTCTTTATTCTTAAATCTTAATTAAATTACTTATCTACGGTTGACACATTAAAAACAAAAAATCGCATAAGGAGATTTTATACAAAAGATGAACCTAAAATAATTAGGTTGACACCTCAATGTTTTTTAAACCTACGTATGAAAAAGCGGAAGCAAACGGTCGCCTCGAACAAGCTTAGCACTTTCGGTTGGACTAGATCTCTAACAGTCAAACCGTATAACGTCATGTTTATGTAATTAAAGAGTATCACTATTCACATTTCAAAATTTTCAAAGTACACCCCATAATTTTTAAGATATAAATAGACATGAAATGACAATGATATACTTTTTAAATCTCAATTAGAAAATTGTTTGAACCTCTCAATTGTACACTTAATAGCTCGTTAGGCTAGAGTGGTCATACACTAAAGTTTGAAGGCGTGTCTAGAGATTTTTTTAGGGTGTGAGTAGTCTATATATGATAGATATCATTTTAATTTTATCCCTGCAGCCATATAAAATTCAAATAGCCATATTAAGTTTTTTTCTTCTCTTACGTACAAATAGAGTTGTACCAACAACGAGTTGATCGGTTCAGTCGATCATCAGTTCATGTCACTATAACACTTTTAAACAGATTGTGAACGATATTAAAAGTTGAGCGGTCCAATACATTCGTTAGCCTTGTTGAGTAGCGGACCGATTTTTAAGACAAAGTTTGAAACACACACCCCTCCTCCCAATTTTACGCGGGTATGTTTGTCCATTTGAAAACGATAGTTATTGTATTATTTTTACATTAAAGTGTATTCGGTGTTTTAAATAACATCAAATTCTAACAACAATACCATTTAAATATGAATCATGATCACACAGATAATCCAGCTCAAATATCCAACTAAACGTTACTCCATATTTTTAAATATATATTGTACTAAAGATCTATTAATTAATTTAATTATATCAACTGACTGAGATCTGGTAGTAAAACAACTATTTTCTAAATTTTCTACAGGTTTTGTCACTTTCACCTGCATACTAATTTTGAAATGTAAACAAAAATTGCTAACTGGCCTCAACTTATCCCAACAGTTGTCAATTGCCAATTTCATAGAAAAATCACAACATCCAGACAAGATAAACATTGTTTACACTTCCCAATTTCATATTCATACCCACATCCCCACAATGCCCCCCTCTACAAGTACACACCATGGCTTGGACAAATTTTTTCTTTTCATTTTTTAAAATTCTCGTTATTCGATTCAAAAATCGACTAATTCGAGAGGATTAATTCCACCACTAACTGATTCCTTAAAAATTGTTTACATTTTAAGAGTTTCAAACCTGAAAAACTGAAAGAAATACACTTCTAAATCTCAAGTCTACACTAATGTAACATATTCTTTTAAATTAAACTAATTGCCACTAACCTTTTTATTTAATTAGTTAATTACAAATCAGAAATAAGTAAGCATATCTTTATCTTTAATGTCCTAACTTTGTCCTTAATTAATAGGTACAATTAAAATTGTCGTCACTTATTCCTTATTTGGCCTAAACACATTAATATATAGATAATTGCAACTAATAGTTGGGATATTATATTTAATTTGTTGTTTGTTTTATACATGCACCAATTGAATAGTACAATGGGGGTAACACAGGTACACGTGTGCACATTATTTGCTTTAGAGCAACTCATGATATCATTTTTTTTTTTTAATAATTTGAGTATGGAATTTTCATTAGAAAATATAATGCAAAAGAATAGTAGTATTAGTCATCCTATGATGGAAAATATCGAAAACTACAAAATTATTAGTCATCATATGACGGAAAAGTATTAATAGTAGTATTAGTTAGCATAGTAGCCATTTTATTTTATTTTATATGAACACTTTCTATTTTTTTATATGAATTACTGTAATATTTTTAACTATATCATTATATTATTTGTAAAATTTTGTTAAAACTAATTAAAATTACGGTGACATTAGCACATTACATATTAAATACATATATAAATAATTTTTAAAATAATACTCATTCTATTCATAATTATTTCCACACTAAAAAAAATTATATACATTTCTTCACGATATTCACATAAAATGTAATTACTTCTAAGTTACACATACATTCAATTTAATCATTTTTTTTACTTTATTTATAAATGTTTACAAAATTATTTTTTAAAACTATATTTGGAGTACGTTTTTTCTTTAAATATATGTGTGCTAATTTTAAGGTGAAACCCATTGTATATCGAAGAGAGTACAATATATGAGCCGATTTTAATTTTCGAATATTTAATTTTACAATTAAAACACGATGTATTTGATATTTCAAAAGAAAATGAGTTGAAATCTTGAGTCACACTTATGAAATCTAATTAAAGAGTGCAATTAATGTAATTGAACTAGAGTACAATTTTCAATTTGATTCTGAAATGAAGGTATACCACTTTGTCTATCTTATGTGTTATTGGGAAGAAAAGGTGAAAGAAAATAGATGGAATTGAGTGAGTTGCACCACAAAAAATATTCACAATGCCTATTCGCATCTATAAAACAACTTGGTAAAAAAATAAATTTAGAATGTAAACTTGTACACAATCAAATTAAATTGAATCAAAATCTTGACTAGTCTATTATTTTCTTACCTAAAAAAACTCGATTGATCTTAACCTACCAATGTCGACCATGCCACAATTCAAATCATGTGGTACACAGGAGCGTCCTTGTGCAATAAAAATTGTACTGTACATTTTATTGTGCAATATGCACCGTACAAAATTCAAATACACAATAAAATCCGTCATAACCCGAGGTTTAGAGCTGCTAAATCACAACTAAACTCAGCTAATCCGACCCTAGACTTCACCAAATCAAATTCCATCCACATGTTCTGCTGGTGATGGTGCCCAATCACATACGCTTCCACTCCCAACAAATCCGAATTCCCAAACGTAAAACAATATATCCCATCCTTCTCCCGGGTCATACCCGGAACCCGGTACAGCAGCTTCTCCCCTTTTACACTCATTTCCACCCCGCGAAACATCAGATTAACACTCGGCAATGCCGGCAAAACCTTCCTCCCAATTTCCACTCTGTAGCACAAATCCATCGCCCCTTGGAAAACGAAATTCGGATCCTCATAAACCCGGAGAATCCCCTTCGTCTGCTTCAGAAACTCGTTTCGCAAAGCTGTGTAAACCGGGCCGAGCAGGAATGTGAACTGAGTGCCCGAGTCAACCATCGTTTGACCCGCTCCGGTGTGGTCCGGTTCGTAAATGGATTTCGGCAGAGGCAGGACAGTGCCCGAAACCCGAATTCCCTCCAATTGAACCGTGTACGCGACCCGGTCGAAATACGGTAACGGCGTTGAAATCTGGACTAACGGCGTGTAATTCAAGGGCGTTAGCCATGGGAGAGTGGCGTCTCCTAACAGCAATACGCCGCTTGAATCGCTCCCCGATATGCAGTAGGAGAATTTGCGAAAACCGGTTTGGGAAACTAGGGATAAGGAGCCCCGGTTCATTCCGATTAAACCGGTTGATTTGGAATCTTCGGGGTTGGATGAGGATCCGGAGTCCATACATCCGAATACCAAACCCGAGAAGGGATTCGAATCCGACCCGCCGAGGTGGAAGTTTTCGGAAGCTAAATTGCCTTCGACGGAGGAGGCGTCGGCGTAGGAGAGAATGGCGTGGCAGAGTTTATTCGGGTCGCAGGAAACGGGTAGGGTGAAGTCGCGGGTACGGGCGGTGCAGGTGGGGGAGGAGCAGGGGATTGGGTGGTAAGAAGAGGAGAGGTGGGGGGAGAAGGAGAGGGGGGTGGTGGGGGTTTTACGGCAATGGAGCCAGGAGAGCTCACTGCCTGTGTCGAGGACCATGGTAACTTGCTGTGGCGGCGATCCGACGGTGAGGGAGACTGTGAGAGAGACGTTGTGGTGGAAGGAGAATTTGTTTGGTGGGATTTGTGTTGCTTTGAGAGGTAGAATGAGTGATGATGATGATGATGAAAGGCATGGAGGTAAGTGCATGAAGAGTGCGAAGCAGAGGAGTAATTGATGGAAAGAATAAGAATCCATGGCTAGCTGCGTCTCAAGTGTGTGTGACAGTGTTGTGCGCTTACAGTCTGTCTCTGGTTCAAATTTGAGTAGGGATATTAGATATACACCACTGTACTATATATATATACACACAGTTGTATATGTATAGACAGAAAAGTGATATATATCGTCATCTGAGTTTTGATATGACCTCAACACTTTGAATTTCATGATTTCCAAAATTGTGTCTTTCATTTTCTACGCACAAAGACGTGTCTTCTTTTGGTATTATTAGACGTTCAACCCTCATCTACACTTTCTACATAAATTTAACACAAACACTATCATTTAGTAAAATATTTCACAAACAACAAATATTACTACTCCTATATTTAAAGATTGTTGTGTGTCATATTAGATCAAACGAATTTTTCAAATTTTTACATTAAATATTAGTAAATTTAATTTAAGGAAATTGTAGAAATACGCACATTTTTTGTCCTTAAAGTAACACATATAGGGTATTAAAAATTGTGTTATTATATAAACACAAGTGTATTACTTTATAAAGAAAGATGTGTGAACAAAATGTCATTCAGTAATTCATCACACGCATGTTGAATAGTTCATCCCTAAAATTACAAATACATAACAATCAACAATTAATTGAATTAGATCCACATGTGATATTATTATTGACTTTTTTATTCAGTAATTCACCCATAAATTTATATTGATTTCTTCGTCTTTCATTTGAGACTAGCAAATCAGATTTAATTAAAATTTTAACAAAACTGATCGACACTAGGAATTTAAGTTTCAGAGGATTTTTTTTCTGCTATGCGGAATACATTCAGGGTATTCAACAACGTAGAAATTAGATAGGGTGAGTCAAATTTCATGTATCTAAGTTTCGTGCAATATTGTATATAATTTTTTGTCTAAAATTAACGTCTTTAAATTAAACTTATTTTATGGATTAAAGACTTTGATTAAGGCGAATTATCTAATGAGTAAACACGATGATAATAGACATGGTCGACTACCGTCTACAACAATAAACTTTGGAGCTCTTAGAACACGACAATTTTTTGTCAATTTAATTTATTTCTTGTTCCCTTATTTAATTTTTTTGAAGAAAAGATATATCCAAAAGTTGAACAAAAGACAGGGGAGGGCAGATGTACGTAGAGCTGTCAGAACGGGCTAACGGGGCGGTGCGGTCCATAACCCACCTCAACCCATCGTTTTGTGGGTTTTGGCGGGCCGGTCCACGGCGGGGACGGGTTGAAAAATACTCAACCCAACCCAACCCATGACGGGTTGCGGGTTAGCCCACGGGCTTTTATATAATATATTTATTTTTTACTTTTTCACATTTATTCTTATAATAAATTTTAAACAATACATTAATAATTACTAAAAATAAAAAAAATAAAGTATGAATAAATTTGAATAATCTTTAATTAAATTCAGCACGTGAATAATTTTAATCTCTTATAATTAAAAAATAAACCTTAAAAAATATTTTTTATTTAACTGACAAATCAATCGAACTAAAATTTAAACCTTAATATTGTTTAAGTCCTTATTTTCAAAATGGCAGAATCAATATATAATATTCAGCAAAAGTTTAATGGGCAAATCAACTCAACTATAAGTAACAAAAATATAGAATATTCAACGAAAGCTTAATGGACAAATCAGCTCAACTATCAGTACTAACAAATGTCAATTTGTGAATACACATATGACATTATCACCACATACTCTCTCAATCTACTCATGATAATTATACATTTATAAATAGATAAAGTTAAAAAAGAGATTCAAATCTACATGCATTATCAAGTCTCTCTGAGTCATGTGAATACATGGACGACAGTGGTGTATTCTCATTCTCAAATCTCAATTTTGTTTAGAATGATATTTTATAATTTTGTATCTTGATTTAAGGTTGAATTGAATCAATAAATTTCTAATATCACATTTTTACTTACAATCATAGTTCAACTTAATAAAAACGCGTTACTGTTTCATTAAACCTTAAAAAATAAAAAAATAAATTTAAAAAATAAAAAGCCCGCGGGCCAACCCGCCCCGTCCGCGGTCCAACCCGCCAAAATCCACAATCCATACGGTCTAGCCCAAACGGGCCTGCATTTTAAACGGGCTTGTATTATTCAACCCAACCCACCTTTTTAATAGGCGAAGGCGGATCGACCCAACGGGCCTAGCCCATTTTGACAGCTCTAGATGTACGTGTGCATTATAATGGTAGAGGGTCTTATTTAGGTAGATGTGGGGTAGGGGCTTGTTAGTTCCCATGTCTTCCTTACAATTTACATTTATTCACATTCTTAAAATACACACGACATTACTCCAAATTATGTGGGCTACCTTTTTTACCACTCCAAATGAGGATACACCTTTCCATTTCGATAAAAACATCAATACATCATAGTCGTAATACGTGAATAAAAAGTAAAATGTTATTTGGATGAGATTTGGTATTGAAGTTTAATGGATTTATTTTTATATTTTGTTCAAATACTTCATTTGTTCATCTTTATAATTCTTACATTCCTTTTTCGTCTTTCCATTTTTTTAATTTTTATTTTCTAGAAAGAAAATATTTTTTTTACATAAACAATCATTTTTTTTAAAATACGTGTTCAATTTAAATATAAATTATAAAAATGGATGGAGAGACTGTATATTATTAGTAATATGTTGTAATTGTTATTAATATAAAAATAGTTATTGAATGAAAAATATATATACATACTTAAACGAGCTCACCTATTGAGTTTAAAAGAGTCTTGTTAGGTCTAAGTCTGATCTGTATAATTTAATGGATTTAAAAAAGAAAAATCTAACCATGATTTGTTTATTAAAAAGATCGAGTCGAATCAAGCATCACAAAGTTCGGCCGTAGACCCGTGTTGAATAGTTTAGTAGAGTGTTCCCACCCCTATTTATGTATCTTCGTACCTTTTAATTAGTTGATTCAAAGTTAATTTCATGAAATAATTTTTAAGACGGACTAGTATGAATTTAAATTAATAGTTGTGTGAGATAGTGTTTGTACTTTGTACACTACACACATATAATATTTGTCTATATTTTTTGCTTTTTTGAAGACTATTTGTCAAATTTCTAAATCCGAGCGTTTTGCTTCATAACATTTGATTTTGAATCAACTAATTGAAAAGTATATCATATATGACTCGTGTCACAAAAATCTCACTTATTTTGACTTTGATTTATTTAACTTTTTTTTTAAGTTTCAATTTTTTTTAAAGACTGATTAATTTGTTGAACCAATCACACCATTCCCAAGGTTGAAACTAGAGTGAGTGCATTAAATAAATTCCTGATTAGGTTGTAAATTGCATAAGATTTCATGTGTTTTAGTGATAAAATTTGAGGGGTTTTCATGCATTTTCACACTAATATGCTTGATTTGATTGAGAAAGGTGTTTGAGCTCGTTTTGTAGGAATATGATGTGAATTAGGCATTAAAATCGCAAAAACGAGTGTGCAATCATCGTTTTCACTCACTGTACTGAAGATAGGGTTGCACCATTGGATTCGTCTCGAAAAATGGAGTGGAATGAAAAAAAGAATCAAGTCAATCGGAGGTCGGAAGCTCGAGATATGAAAGGGATGAAGACAGAGGACGAAATCTGGGCCGAAGTATCCGCCCGACCGGGCCGACCCGCCCGGCCAGTGATCTGCACCCACCTTTTTGATAAGTGCACCCCCTGCGCGTATTTTTGGGCAAAATCAACTTACGAAGTTTTGGCCCGGCCGGACCACTTTTCCCGCCTGGCCGGGCCACCTGTTCCAGCCCATTTCGCGAAAACAACTTGTCAGCCCGGCCGGGTGGACCCATTTTCGGGGTTTTTAGCCAATTTTCTCCATATTTCAAGGGCCTAATTGCAAAATTCACCCAAGACTTCTACCCCAACTATAAATATACCAAATTTGAGTTTTACAGGAGAGTCTTACTCATTTTACAAGCTTTCGTCACACACATTCACATAGTAGTAGGTGTTCTTCATAGATTAGTTTAATTTCTTCATTAGATTAGGTAGATTAGTGGTTTTTACTTCGAATCAAGCTACGATTATCATCGGGCATCGTCTATTACATCGGTTTGTAGCTAAATTCTCATGATCAAGGTGATATTATTCTATTTTGCAATTCAATTTAGTATTTTCTTAGTGTTGGAATTAATTGGGTTTTGACACCCTGATCTAATTTAATTAATTAGATGGACTAAACGTTAATTAAGAAATAATTGAACGTGACATAGTCGATCTACTCGCGGAGTAGATGAACGTGGTATATTTAATATCTCAAAACCGAGTTAAGGTGAGTAAGAAATTAATTGTTGAACTTGGTCTTCAAGATTTAGTCTTCAAGACTTATCCACGTAAGAGATATTTTCGTGATATTCCCACGATTTTCTCAACAACCTCCTAGGGTTTCTTGTGCCTATAAATACAGACTCTTCCCTCATTCCAAACTTACGCTGAAATTCTCCCCTCTGCCCTTCTACTCTCCTCTCGTCCCTACGCAGTGTGTTGAGCTCCCAAAAGCCTTACACTGTTCTTTCTTGTGCCGGATTTATATCTGAGAGTATTCAGTTCGTACTAAGTACGTTCGCCGATACTTCTTATACAGTGGTGCTACTGTGTAATAAGTGAAAGTCGTTTTACCTTTGGGAACGGAACGCCGTAACAGTCGAGCACTATCCTGGGCATATTCTGTTCTGCGGGAAAAGGGATTCCCTTGACTCGACTTATTTGTGGTATTTATTTGTTATTCTGAAATTTTCGATATTGCAGTTTACACGGCGTAAACAGGTTCCAACACTTAGTTACTTCAATCTTTTTCTATTTTACCATTAGTTTGATGTTATTTATTGTTTTAGCCATGGATTCCTATCATATAACCATGGGCTAAGTTCTAATTGCCTAGGGTGTGGAAGTTTTGGTGGTTAAGTGGTGTAATTATGGATTGATTGCATGATTAGCTTAGGAATTGGGTGTATATGTTTCTAGTGTTGTAATTTCCATGATTCAATTGATTAATTCACCCCATTAGCTAGCATTGTTAGTTTTGTCGACTTCAACGATCGTATTGGGTTGCATGATTAAGAGTGTGTGTATGAGCTTGAATTAATCGATTAGAATTAACATAGTAATTAGCTACATCGACCGGGAGTTGATTGCTTAGATCGACGACAATAGACACTAGTTGATTAGAGGTCGTCTATTAGATTAGTGAGAGGGCGTCTCACAAACATTAGTAACCGTGTTGAACGTGTTTATGAGACACAATTCTAAGAGCTTATGGTATTGATTAGACTATATAATTGCTAATTGATGCACGTGTTCACCTAAGCCTCACAAGGGATTGGTCGACACACACGAGTGATAGCCTTTAGCTTTACCCAATACCTTAGGTTTAATTTGTATAATTTAGTCCATTAATTCACCACACAACCTACAAAATAGATACACCCGAGGCAATACTCTCTCACTTTGCACTTTCGAAAGGAAGTTAGATAGCTTGTTATTTCGATTGTCCATTTTTTCTTGTCTTAGTTCATCTAGTTTCGTACTTGTGTTTTAAATTCCCGAAAATTCAAATAAACAAGCTTAGTTGCTACAATAGCATGAATACTTGTAACTTTAGGGATTCACTGGCATTCAATTAAATCCTTAGAACGAAAATATTCTTGGGAAAACTTATCCAAAAATACGACAAAAGTCAATTCCCCTTTGATTTATTATTTTATTGGCTTAACATAGTTATTCACTTTAGTTTTTACCACTTCGTCACAACTCACAAGTAGTACATTAAAGAAATTTTGCTTGAAATAATTATTAAGCGACTTTTTCTCCTTTTTGTGACAAACAGAAATAATATTATTTATTTCATTTTTGTGTATACGAAAACTGACGTACTGTAATAGTGAGTACATATGTGTGTTCTCAAGTGAAAAAAGAACAAAAAATAAAAATAAAAAAATAGAGTAGTTTGGGTAGGTAGTACGAGTAACGTTGCAATTTTTGAAGAAACGAGAACACCCGAATTTTTTTTTAAAGTTTTGGAAGTCGAAATCCAATTTTAACAAGCGAGTACACTTTTTCGGGTGGAAACGATGTTATGAGTTAAACTCCATCGTTTGAGGGGTTAAAAAAGCGTTTTAGTGTTTTTTTTGGTGTTATTTTTTGTAATTTCTAATTCCGTACACTAGAGTTATCATTTTTATTCACTTTCCAAACATTGTGAAGGCAGTTTTGAAGATTTGAATATCATTGAAGAATT
This sequence comes from Galeopsis tetrahit, assembly GCA_963675135.1. NCBI lineage: Eukaryota > Viridiplantae > Streptophyta > Magnoliopsida > Lamiales > Lamiaceae > Galeopsis > Galeopsis tetrahit. The sequence continues at coordinate 80,766,444 of OY776125.1, read as the reverse complement.
CTTCCTTTCCTCAAAATTCGAATATTTTGTAAATCAACGATTCTTATTTCTCGTTCTTAAACGGTCGCTGCATCAAATAGCTAAACAATTGATGTATACGGAAGAAGTTTGGGTTACAGTTGTGCAAATTATAAATTAATTTCAGTTTCTTGGACATTGGAAAATCTTACATTATTAGTTAATTAATGATGTGAACTGATGGAAATTATATTATAGTTGTTGGATTTTCAATGGAGATTGTGACTTGTAATAAAATAATTAAACAAAGGTTTGAAGTTTCTGCAAAGTTGAAAATGGACTCTTGCATGTCTCTGAGAAACAACCAATCATTCCACAGGTTTTTTTTGGTCTTCTTCACCAGTTGTTGTGAATACTTTTTTCTTTTCTTTTCGTTTGACTCAATAATTGAGATCTTCGATTTTTAATTTATACATATGTCCTTTCAAAGTTTATTTAATTCAATTACATTTAACTCAATATTCCACACAAGTTTACATATTTAATAAGAAATTTATTCATAAACTTTCACTTTCATAACATTATATATCATTACTTTTGTGGAATGAAAAAATAATTAAAATCAATGTACACAAGATATTATGTTTCAATTCAATCCACTAAACTTGAACTAATGGTTCTCAGACAATTAATTTGCGTATATACCAGTTTCCATTTAAATCGGCTCCTTACAAAATCACCCAACAATCAAGTTTACTTTCTCAGTTTGGTATACCTTAAGCTTAATTGGATTATTAAAATTTTCATGACTTATTTAACTTAATACAAATTTAATCATACTTCTTTAATACAAAAAAAATACCTCGGAGTCAACAAGATAATAAGTTTAAATCCACAATTTTGTATTCATTTTCATTACATTCCTAGTTACAATGCTGGGCTCCTCTCAGCCCGTTGGACAAAAATCATGGGATTCTTAGTAGGCCACGGCTAAATGAACCCCTTCTTATGATGTTTTCACCCCAATTTGAGTTCACCCCCTCTCCATTTTGAGTTTACCCCCGTGAAATACCATATATATCCTCCCCACTTTTCCACACTCTCATAACCATTCATATTTTTTTTTTAACTTTACCCCCAAACTGAAAGTGATTATTTTCGGAAAAAAATTCTATCAAATATGTATTTTTTTCAAAATTTTGGAATTTTTCCCTAGTTTTTCACTTAAATTTAGCGCAAAGTTTTGAGTTTTTAAAAAAGAAAAATCGGATTTTTGACAAAAATAAAAAAATGCACATTCGGTGGATATTTTTTCCGTAAAAATTCACTTTTTGTGAAACTTTTTTTTCGAAAAAATGATGTTTTGGTAAAAAAAAATCGATATTTTTAAAGAAGCCCAATCAATCAGTGTTGAATTTTTACATTCACGACGTTCTTTTAATAAATCGGGTGAAGGAGCAATATATTAATTTCAACTTACACCATCATAAAAATAAACATAACAGGCCTTACTATAGTTTTCCAAGGCTCAACTAAATAGATCACAAAATAACGAGCCTAAGATCTTGATCTTCAAACTAAACGGATATCGCCGTCCACTCCAATCGCGTGAAGAGGAAAGACGAGTTTCCCTTTGTCTTAACATGTGTCAATGTCTTCAATCTTTAAATGAGGCAACCCCACACTAAGGTGTTCTCATATCAAGAATAGAAAACAGAATAAACAGACAAAGTTTCACGAGTACCCAATTCAAAAGTACCATAGCATCAGGGCTCTCGAGTCTATCTCAAGGAGCCCAACCATAAAAAAAGTATCACAACCACAACAAAGCCCGCGCAACAGAGACAATCAACATAAACAAAAACAAAAACTAAACAAGCACCAAAACTACCTAAGAAAGCTGTAAAATAGGATCAACGAAGAAATACCCGAACGGTCACCGTGGCTCCGTTACGGACAAGATCTACGTTGATCACTAACAAGAACTGAAAAAAAACTATATCAGATCTACAGATCTACAACTCAGATCTGCAGATCTACAACTCAAATTTGCAGATCTACTGATCTACAACTCAGATCTAGCGAAAAATAAAATAAAAGAAGAGATCGGAGAGAAGCGGAAAACCAACAGATCTGAAGCGACAACAAAGACAACAACAATAGAGACAAGAACAATGACGGCAACGTGATGCAGCGGCCGAAGCGTATAAAAGAAGATATATAAGAAGAACACAAAAGAACACACACTATCCGTTGATTCTACGAATACCCGGAAAAGTGACACAACTCAAATACGTTGATTCACACAGAATACCGTAAAAGAGATACTGAGATAAACTCTCGTTTTTTTATTAATCAAATCACTACCTCCTACATTGTGAAACACCAAAGCTATAAATAAGCAAACATCAAAACCCTAGTCTTACGGCCCAACACTGTCTTGGGCTTATACCAAAAAGGAAAAGGAATTCAAAAGGAAACTATTGCAAAAATTAAAAACTTAACCAAAAATAACATCTAATCAACATTAAAATTAACAACATAATTGCCAATTAATCTGCATCATCTCTCCCGGGGTAGGAAAGATTCGTCCTCGAATCGAAAATCTGGAGAGCGCGTCGGGATCGATCTGCAACAATATCCTTAGAATAAACAATATTTAGTTTGTGTATGGGTGTATCGCTCCCCACATAGTTTGCATATTGCTTCTTAGAAGGCACGAACACCAAAAAAAGTCGTGGTGTGGGACACACATCCACCAATGAATCAATCACGACAAAAGACTCCTTTAAAAATGACACAAGCATTGTACCATCTTTAAAAAATGAAGGGGCGTCATAGTGAATAATGACCTCTTCATCAAATTTTGGAGGACCCCCATAGTCTCCAACCGTATACATTAAATCTTAAAAAATAACACCTTCCGCGAAAAGATCATCCACCTCTTCATAAAAAATCGGTGGACTCTCATAGCCCACATTGACATCATCATATGTCTCTGAAAAGCTATCAGAAAACAAATTTTGGGTGAGATTGACATCCATAGTAGCTTGATCAATGTGAATCAACATATTAGGAGCGTTGACTGGACTCTGAATACCAACTGATGCAGCGACAGAAGCGTATAAATAAAGAATAATAAATATGAAGAACACAAAAGAACACACACTATCCGTTGATTCTACGAATACTCGAAAAAGTGACACAACTCAAATACGTTGATTCACACAGAATACCGTAAAAGAGATACTGAGATAAACTCTCATTTTTTATTAATCAAATCATCACCTCCTACATTGTGAAACACCAAAGCTATAAATAAGCAAATATCAAAACCCTAGTCTTACGGCCCAACACTGTCGTGGGCTTATATCAAAAAGGAAAAGGAATTCAAAAGGAAACTATTGCAAAAATTAAAAACTTAACCAAAAATAACATCTAATCAACATTAAAATTAACAGCATAATTGCCAATTAATCTGCATCATCTCTCCCGGGGTAGGAAAGATTCGTCCTCGAATCGAAAATCTAGAGAGCGCGTCGGGATCGATCTGCAACAATATCCTTAGAATAAACAATATTTAGTTTGTGAATGGGTGTATCGCTCCCCACATAGTTTGCATATTGCTTCTTAGAAGGCACGAACACCAAAAAAAGTCGTGGTGTGAGACACACATCCACCAATGAATCAATCACGACAAAAGACTCCTTTAAAAATGACACAAACATTGTACCATCTTTAAAAAATGAAGGGGCGTCATAGTGAATAATGACCTCTTCATCAAATTTTGGAGGACCCTCATAGTCTCCAACCGTATACATTAAATCTTAAAAAATAACACCTTCCGCGAAAAGATCATCCACCTCTTCATCAAAAATCGGTGGACCCTCATAGCCCACATTGACATCATCATATGTCTCTGAAAAGCTATCAGAAAACAAATTTTGGGTGAGATTGACATCCATAGTAGCTTGATCAATGTGAATCAACATATTAGGAGCGTTGACTGGACTCTGAATACCAACTGATGCAGCGACAGAAGCGTATAAATAAAGAATAATAAATATGAAGAACACAAAAGAACACACACTATCCGTTGATTCTACGAATACCCGGAAAAGTGACACAACTCAAATACGTTGATTCACACAGAATACCGTAAAAGAGATACTGAGATAAACTCTCGTTTTTTTATTAATCAAATCACCACCTCCTACATTGTGAAACACCAAAGCTATAAATAAACAAACATCAAAACCCTAGTCTTACGGCCCAACACTGTCGTGGGCTTATACCAAAAAGGAAAAGGAATTCAAAAGAAAACTATTGCAAAAATTAAAAACTTAACCAAAAATAACATCTAATCAACATTAAAATTAACAACATAATTGCCAATTAATCTGCATCGGTGTTTGATGTTTGCTTATTTATAGCTTTGGTGTTTCTGATGCAGCGGCCGAAGCGTATAAAAGAAGATATATAAGAAGAGCACAAAAGAACACACACCATCCGTTGATTCTACGAATACCCGGAAAAGTGACACAACTCAAATACGTTGATTCACACAGAATACCGTAAAAGAGATACTGAGATAAACTCTCGTTTTTTTATTAATCAAATCACCACCTCCTACATTGTGAAACACCAAAGCTATAAATAAGCAAACATCAAAATCCTAGTCTTACGGCCCAACACTGTCGTGGGCTTATACCAAAAAGGAAAAGGGATTCAAAAGGAAACTATTGCAAAAATTAAAAACTTAACCAAAAATAACATCTAATCAACATTAAAATTAACAACATAATTGTCAATTAATCTGCATCACAACGTGAACGACAGATCTACGATGAAAACCGGTGAAGAAAGTGAGAAGTAACTCTCTAAAGAGAGAAGCTCTATCTTCTCTTACACTTGCACCTCTAATTTGAATTTAATCAATGGCATACTTACAATTGCTTTCCTTTTACTCTTTGTGATTTTATTTTTGTTTACCTTATCATACTTTGATTTATCTTAACTTAAGCCCTCGTACACTAACTTAGGGGTGCTTGGATGAAAGAGTTTGTAAGTAAGAAATAAAAATTAAAGTTATAATGTGTTTAAAATTACACTACTATCGATAATTTATCATACTCGAGTCATTTAACAGGTACTATCAATAATTCACCGTACCCCAGTCATTTGACAGATGGATATATGATTAATTTCCATTCACTTTTCTTTTCACATATCAATTCATTTCCAGTCATTTAAAAGTTTCCCATTTCCCGCTAATAGGAATTAGGAAGGGCACCTAGAAAAATATGCGTTAACTCAAAAATTCAACATAGTTTATACATTTAGTCCAAAAAAAAAAAAAGTTTATACATTCTATTGGTAAGGAGTGAAAATTAAAATAATTAAAAGCTGTGCAATTGTGAAAAAAGTATTACTCATTGATAGGGTGTAAATGAATCGAAGCGAATACTGCAGTATTCGATTCGTAAAAATATTCGAATATTCATATTTGTATTAGTTTTGAAGAAGAATTAAAGAAAGAAGAATCTGCAGCAACATAGTTCAATAACCGTAATCATCACCGCAATTCAATATGCTACTGTAAGTTTAACATTTCACACACAATCCCAGCAAATGAGCTCTTATTTATACAATAGAATAGAAGTAAAACGACGTCGTGAGAAGACGTAAAGAAAAGATAAAAGCGTAAAGATGAAATACGACTTATAGTGGAGTGAAATTCCAACATGCCCCCCTCAAGTTGGAGCATGGTACAGATCAAGCATGCCCAACTTGAAAACCAAGGTGATGAAAGATCTCCCAATGAGCACCTTAGTGAAAATATCTGCAAGGTTTCGACGCAACGAAAACAGGAAGTACAAAACCTGCTTTGTAGAGATCACGAACGAGATGACAATCAATCTCCAAGTGCTTAGTACGTTCATGAAATACAGGATTAGATGTGATATGAATGGTAGCACGGTTGTCACAATGAAGAGGTATGGGTAAAGGAGCATGTATATGAAAATCAAGGAGAACATTCTTTACCCAACGAAGCTCACAAGCTGTAGAAGCCAGAGCACGATACTCTGCTTCAGCCGAAGAACGAGAGACTGTGGTTTGCTTCTTGCTTTTCCAAGCAATGAGAGAAGAACCAAGAAACACACAATAACCAGTGATGGAGCGGCGTGTGTCCTTGCAAGCAGCCCAATCGACATCGGAATAAGCTGTCAAGTCCAAAGAACTATCAGAAGAGAAGAAAAGACCCAAGCTGGGAGTGTCCTTCAAGTAGCGAAGAACATGCATGGCTGCATCCTAATGTGAAGAACGTGGAGCCTGTACAAACTGGCTCAGTTGCTGGATGGCATAAGTGATATCGGGACGAGTCATATTTAGATACAATAAACGACCAATAAGCCTTCGATATTGGTCTGGGTGATCAAGAAGTACACCGTCATCCGAAGTCAAGGAAACCCCATGCGGAAGAGGGGTAGGAGCAGGCCTAGAACCCTGCATCCCTGTGTCGGCCAAGATATCCAAAATATACTTACATTGACAAAGAGAAGTTCCATTACTGCTTTGTGTGTTCCATTACTGCTTTGTGTGATATCAACCCCAAGGAAGAACTTTGCCAAGTGCAAGTCCTTGATCGTGAATTTATCATCAAGGAAGGCCTTCAACTTGTGAATCAAAGAGGGAGATGAGCTTGTGATCAATACATCATCCACATAAACAATCATAGCCAAAAAACCATCATCAATAGACATTGTGAACAAACAATGATCAAATTTTGACTGAATAAGGCCAAAATCAGAAAGCGTAGAGCATAATTCATTATTCCATTCTCGGGATGCTTGCTTAAGGCCATATAAACTCCTCTTGAGTTTACAAACCTGACCATCTGTAGCTCTATCGTACCCCTGAGGTACTTGCATATAAACCTCCTCAGATAGATAACCATGTAAGAATGCGTTATTCACGTCTAATTGGTGTTGCTCCCATCCCTTCATAGTAGCAATGGAAATCATCAAACGCACAGTCACAAGTTTGGCCACTGGTGAAAAACAATCGAAGTAATCCACGCCCTCAACTTGACTAAAACCTTTAGCCACTAATCTTGCTTTATAACGATCTACGCTGCCATCAGGGTTTCTCTTAATTTTATACACCCATTTGCATCCGATCGCCTTCTTTCAGGGTGGTAATGAAACTAAGTCCCATGTATTATTCTCCTCCAACGCCAAGAGTTCTTTATTCATCGCTTCAACCCACTCCCTGGATTGACAAGCCTGGTTGTAATATGTAGGTTCCTTCTCGAGACTGATTTGAGTCATAAAAGCTGCATGATTTACATCAAGAGAGATAACAGAAGTGTGAGGAGGAACCTGCAGAGGATAACGAATTGGTAGCGGTGCTCGAGATACTAAATTGCATATATAATCCTTTTGCCACGAAGGTTTCTGAACAGCACGGGAACTACGCCGTAGTTCAGGCTCCAAGGAAGGAGAATCCACAAGAGGTGTGGGGTGACAATCTGTAGCTCGTTGCACATCACAATCATCAGGATTATTCAACGATGTTTCTAGCACATCTTGGGCAGCATGAAAAGGAAATGTATCGGATACAAAATGAACATCCCGTGAGACCAAAAACTCCTTCGTCTCCAAGTCATATAAATGGTATCCTTTCTTTCCAGCAATATAACCCAAGAATACACACTTACGTGATCGAGAATCAAACTTATGTCGATGATTATGAATGTTAGCTGCAAAAGCTAAACATCCAAAGGGCTTTAGACAAGTATAATCTGGGGGCTGTCCATATAAAATCTCGTAAGGCGATCTCCAATTTAATACCGAGGTAGGCAGCCTATTGATTATAAAGGCCGCAAGAAGCACGGAAAAAGACCAGAAACGAATGGGCATTTGTGCTTGAAACATAACTGACCGAGCTATTTCCAGCAGATGACGATGCTTCCGTTCAACTACACCATTTTGTTGTGGTGTGTACACACAACTTGTCTCATGGTTTATGCCTTGTGTAACAAGAAAATCCTGACATTCCTTGGCCAAGAACTCCAGTCCATTATCGCTACGTACAACTTGCACTTTCTTTGCATACTGCCGATCAACCATAACAATGAAATTTTGTAATAATCGTGAAACCTCCGACTTATATCTCATAAGAAACACCCATGTGCACCTGCTGTAATCATCCACTACAGTAAGGAAGAAAGGTGTATTTGTGATAGTTTCTTCCTTAAAGGGTCCCCAAACATCAACGTGTATTAATTGAAAACAATCATGTGTGCGTATACAACTTTGTGGAAAAGGCAGCCTATGTTGCTTTGCCTTAAAGCAAATATCGCAATCTTGTATCTTATTAAAATCCTCATCAGAATACAGATTTTTAACAAAAGACAAATGCCTCATAGTGCTAGAGGAGGCATGACCCAAACATTTATGCCAATTAATCAAAGATACAAGGCAAACAGGTTCAACAGAAGAGACCTGTGCATTATTACGTAATACGTAAAGGCTTCCCTTTAGCTCTCCTACTCCAATCACTTTCTCAGTCCGAAGGGCTTGAAATTCACAATAAGAAGTCTGAAACACACATTTCAAATCAGAAGCTCTACATAACTGTGCCACGGAAAGCATATTGTATTTAAAAGATGTCACATACAGTACATCCTTCAGTAGTATATCATCAGATAAATGAACATCTCCTGAACATGTAACCTCCACTGTTTGTCCTTCAGGTAAACAAACCTCCACTTTTCTACTCATTAAACTGAGATTTCTGATCAGGTTTGAATTATTACACATGTGCTTACTAGCACCAGTGTCAATAATCCAAAAATCTTTAAGTTCATCGCCAAAAGTACTTAAAGCAAACTGTGTTGGTGAAATAAATTCATTACCTGCAAAACTTACAAACTGTGCAAAATCTGTGTGCACATCTGCCTTTTCCTTCTCTTTCATGTACTTTGTCACCTCTTGCAGTTGGTGTAGTATAGCTGAAAGGTCGAATGATGCATTGACTTTCTTCTGATTCGTCTCACCATCGTATTCTGCAACGTTAGCATAGCTTCTAGGTTTGTCCTTAATCTCCTTATACGAATCTGGTACGCCGTGAAGCTTGAAACATGTAGATGCTTCATGCCCTGTTCCATTGCAATGATCACAATGTAACTTAGCCCTTTCCTCCTTAGTCAACCTGCCTCCTCTACCCTTAGTCACATTCCATCCAGAAGATGTAGCTGACTTTCCACTTCCTTTATTGAACACCTTAGCTGCCATAGCTACTATATCAGTCCTCTCATTAGCACTCACGCTAACGGATCTCTGTCTTTCCGCGGTTAATAACATCGAGAATACCTTGTCCACTGAAGGACAAGGATCCATGAGCATAATTTGGTTCGTGATGTGGTCATAGCTCTCATTAAGCCCCATAAGAAACTGAGTTACTCGATCATCAATTCGTTCCTTCGCCACAAGTTTCCCCATCTCACAATCGCACGAAAGCATAGGTGCAACACAAGCCAATTCATCCCATAGCTTCGTGAGTTTGTTGAAATATTCAACAATAGAACTATTCCCTTGTTTTAGGTTACATATTTCTCTCTTAATCTTGTGTTTCAACGGTCCATTGTTTTCACCATACCTACTACAAATAGCCTCCCATAGTTTTTGTGCCGAATCAATATAAACGAAGGTTTCTCTTAACTCTTTAGACAGAGAATTTAAAATCCACGATATAACAATAGAGTTCACCTTTTTCCACGAAACATAAGATTCATCATGCAAATCAGGCATAGCAATACTACCATCCATAAATTGAACCTTATTTTTTGCACTCAGAGCAAGGATCATAGAAGATTTCCACGGCAAGAAATTACCTCCACCTGTTAAAGGATACGGCACCAGAATCAAACCAGGATGATCCGCGCCGTGTAAGTAATACAGATCACGTTCGTTCACCGTCGCACCTGAATCAAAAGTATATCCACCGCCAGATCTAGAATCGGAGCCAACATTCACCACCAGCGCCGGCCATGGATTATTTCTGCGCTTTGGCATTATCAATCAATCGAGAAATTAGCTCTAATGGATCTTACCTGCTCTAGATACCATGAAGAAGAATTAAAGAAAGAAGAATCTGCAGCAACATAGTTCAATAACCGTAATCATCACAGCAATTCAATATGCTACTGTAAGTTTAACATTTCACACACAATCCCAGCAAACGAGCTCTTATTTATACAATAGAATAGAAGTAAAACGACGTCGTGAGAAGACGTAAAGAAAAGATAAAAGCGTAAAGATGAAATACGACTTATAGTGGAGTGAAATTCCAACAAGTTTATTTTTTGAATAATAAATTTGATTCAGTATTCGATTCAAATGATTATTTGATACTATTCGATTCAATTTTTTTGGAACATATTGTAAACAATAATTTTCAAGTATTCAATTCGAAATTAATTCATATTTGATACTATTCGATTCGAAATTTTATGAAATTTTAATATTTATGGAGAAAATCTTAAAAATAATGTTTTAGATAATACTCCGACATGAGATAAAATGGACCTAATTGAGGAAGTGAAATATGGAATAGGGTAGATTTTTTAAAATTATACATTTATATATATATATATATATATATATAATCGAATACTTACGAATATCGAATATTATAATTTTATATTAGTATTTATTTACTAATCGAATAAAAAAAATTACATACAAATACGAATATCAAAATTCGAATACGAATACCGATCGATCAAAAATATTTGAATCGTTTATCATTGAACTAATTAAAAGAGTACAAGCCCATTTTCGCCAGAACATATATACCATGCATAAAAACCCGGGGTTGACTATTTACACCTCAATTTCGGAGATATGCACTCCCCCAATCAGTTTATTCATAAAATAATAGGGTAGAAAAACAAAAATACCCTTTTATTAAAATACAGCATACTAGATGCACCCCCTACTGAACGCATCCCCCTACTGTCATTTCTTTCACCTTACCCTAAATCACTACTTCTGGCCGCCGTCGACACCATTTTCAGTGACCATCAAACCAAAAAAAAAAGAAGGAAAAGAGAGAGAGAGAAAGGCGGGTGGCGGAGGCGACGACGACTGGTGGTGGGCGGCGAACGGCTACTGGCAGAGGAGGAAGATTAGGGATTGAGGTGGGGAGGAAGATTTGGATTTTTTTGAAATTTGAAGAAGGTAAATTAAATTAGGGTTTGGGGGTATGGATAGTAATAGAAATTTTATAGAAAAAATGACATTTACGACAATTAAGGGGGTGCATCTATCTTAAATCGATTTTAGAGGGGTGCATCAATCGGAAAGTGCATCCATCTGAAATGGAGGTGTAAATAGTCAGACCCTAAAAACCCATATCCCTTGGGCACTAATGTCTGTCTAATTCAATCCGATTGTGTTCACTCTCGAGGTTGAGTTCACCCCGTAAAATATCTTCAATGTTTTTAAAATTTTTTTTTTTTACATTATCCATTTTACACACCATCTCCTCCATTCAATCAAACAATTTTTACTGTAGGATTTTTGTTGTTTAAAATTGCAATAGGGCATGATTTTAAATTTTAGAAAACTAGGCTTGCAAACAGTGGCGGATCCAGAATTTCAAATTCGGGGATGCGAAAAATATTAAGTTATACGGTTCGAAAAAACTTAAAAAAAAAAAATTAATAACCTTCAAATAAAAAAAAAATTACACTTATACTTCTTTTATTTTCTTGAATTTGGGGTGAATTAAATGATGGGGTTGAAGAAGACTCCCTATCCATTGAGACTCATCTATGTGGAAAAGTGTAAGGAGCTTCTTGAGATTTCATTCCCTTGAACATAAATTCTCGAAAATCGAATTATTTTTTCGTTGTCTTAAACTTCTTTAATATAAGTTTATCTTTCGTCATTTTTTAGTTGAATTAGATAATGAGTTGAAAATAATTAATTTAGCATAATGTAGCAAATTAGTAATACAAACTCTAATTGTTAATTCATAACTTATTCCTAATTGAATTAGATAGTAAAATATTTATTATTATATAAACTCTAATTCATAACTTATACTTATAGACCAAAATAAATTGGTAAAGTCTAGTATGCACTCGAGTGCATGTTGTGCACTCTAGTCTATGTTGCACTTTTCAGTTTTACTGACTTACACTTTTTGGTAAATGGTGTTGCACTTTTCAATTATTACTAAAAATATTATTATACAGTTTAATAATTGAAAAGTGGAACACCATTTACCAAAAAGTGTAAGTCAGTAAAACTGAAAAGTGCAACATGGACTAGGGTGCACAACATGCACTCGAGTCCATAGCAGACCAACCCAAATAAATTTATTCATAAATTAAACACAATAATCAAATTAAATAATAATTACTCCATAAATATAAAATATGCGTACTTGTATAGACTAAGTGTCAAGTGCATTTTATAATTCAAAGCAGAATGGAGAAAGTTATGAATTAACAATTAAAGAAATGGTTGCGGAGCAAAATGAAGAATGTGTAATATTCGTACTTGTATAGACTAAGTGTAAAGTGCATTTTATAGTTACAAACTATTAAGATTAGTTTATTTTCGGTTTATTAGTTATAACTACTAATTAGTTAGTTAGTTAGTTTTAATTAAGGATTAGTATATAAAGGGTGACTTTCCCCTCTTTCTGTAATCCAGTTCGATTCATTCATCATTTTTGTAAAACATTCATCTTCTCTTCCAAAATTGAGCTTTGTGATTCTTCCAATTCTTGTTTCTATGGCTTGATATGGTATCAGTTTTACAGCCGATCCTCGATTCCGCCTATTTCTTCGTCTTCCGGCCGTCTTCTCCGGCGAGCCTTTTTCACCTAGTTTGAGCGTTTTGCTCGATTTTATCCTCTTTTCTCTCCGATTCCGATGGCGCCCGATCCGCTTTCTCTTGACCCAGCCAAGAATCCCCTTTCGCCTCTCGCACTACATCATAACGATAATCCAGCGGTCGCCATCGCCCTCGATCCTTTAATCGGATCAAATTTTGTCAGCTGGAGTCATGCGATTAAGCGTGGCCTGAGTGTCAAGAACAAGCTTCCTTTGATTGACGGTTCGTTGCCTCAACCTATTGAAGAAGACGATCCTGCCGTTTTCGCAGCCTGGGTTCGTGCAAATGACCTGGTCTTGATGTGGATCCTCAATTCGATCTCCCCTGAAATAAAGCACACTCTGGAATACTTCTCCTCTGCACAACAGGTATGGGATGAATTAAAAATCCGTTATACTAGTTCTGATGGTACTAGAGTTTACCATCTAGAGAAAAGCCTTAGTTCTATTGCTCAAGATAATCAATCTTTGGTTGCCTATTACAATCAATTCAAGAGTTTATGGGATGAGTATCTTAGTTTTAGGCCTATCTTGTCTTGTTCTTGTGATGCTTTGAAAATATGTGTGTGTGATATCCCTAAGAAGATTTCGAAAACTCAAGAACAGGATGCAGTAATGAAATTTCTTGTCGGCCTTGATGATTCTTATTCTGCCATTCGAAGTCAACTGCTTTTATCTTCCCCTTTCCCCCCTTTGGCTAAGGTTTTCTCCCTTTTATTGCAAGAAGAATCCCAGAGGACCCTTAACACTCCTCATTCTGTTAATCTTGATTCTGTGGCCATGTTTTCTAAACAGCCTATTCATAAGTCCTTTAAAGATAAGAGAAAGCCTCTCTTGTGCACCCATTGTGGGGGCACCTCACACACTGTGGATAGATGTTTTCATTTAATTGGTTTTCCCCCTGGTTGGAAGGGACCTAGAGGTTCTAGGATTAAAAATGATAACACTACCTCTGCCAATTTGGCTTTTCCTCATCCCACTAAGGAGGATCCCCTTCCATCTAACCCTTTGGTGAACCATGATTTGTTTGATCAATTTTTGAATTACACTAAGACACAGCAGCAACCACTAGCCCCTACTTCACCACATGCTGCAGCTGGAGCTTTTGTCCATCACTCTGACCAGCCACAGGATACAGGTATATCTCTTTGTTCTCAATCTGATAGTTCCAATTCAAATATCTCCACTTGGATTTTGGATACAGGTGCCACAGATCACATGACCTCTGATTTTTCCTTATTTTCCTCTACCCCTTGTAAATCTAACATCAAGATCAGCCTCCCTAATAATGCCACCTCCACTGCCACTTTTATAGGGAACATAAAATTGAGTGATTCCTTAACTCTATATAATGTTCTTTATGTCCCTGACTTCACTCACAATTTATTGTCTATATCTCATCTAACTAGATATTCTAGTTGTTCTGTGAATTTCTTGTCTTCACACTGTGTTTTGCAGGACATCCACACCAAGACAGTGATTGGTTCTGCTGAACAAACTGGAGGCCTCTACATTCTCAAGATTGCTTTATACCCTGTACACTCTGCTCTTTTTTCTAGCACTCATAGTTTGTGGCATTATAGACTAGGGCATATCTCTAATAAATGCTTGTCTACTATTGAAAATCTGAATGTAAGACCTAGAGACAAAAATCATGTTTGTAACATTTGCCCTTTGGCTAAGCAAAAGAGAAGATCCTTTCCTATTAGCACTTCTGTTTCTACTTGTGCTTTTCATTTAATACATTGTGATGTATGGGGGCCATTCTCTACTGTTTCTCATTTAGGTCACAAGTTTTTCTTGACCATTGTTGATGACTTTACTAGATGCACTTGGATATACATGTTGAGGCATAAATCTGATGTTCTGGTGTCTTTGCAAAACTTTTCTAACATGATTTTTACTCAATTCAATGCTAGAATAAAGATATTAAGGAGTGACAATGGTACTGAGTTCCTTTTACATGATTTCTATCATACCCTGGGTATAATTCACCAAACCTCTTGTGTGGAAACCCCTCAACAAAATGGTTTGGTTGAGAGGAAACACCAACACCTTCTCCAAGTAGCTAGGTCTCTCCTCTTTCAATCTGGCTTACCTTTAAAATTTTGGAGTGAATGTATTCTTACTGCTGCACATATCATTAATAGAATTCCTTTGTCTATTCTTGCACATAAATCTCCTTTCCAGCTTTTGTATGCCAAGAATGTTGATTATTCATACATGAGGGTTTTTGGTTGTTTATGCTTTGCTATCACCCTCACTGCACACAGGCACAAATTTCAACCTAGAGCCACTAAATGTGTCTTTTTAGGTTACCCTTTTGGTACCAAGGGCTACAAACTCTTGGACATATCTTCTGGAAAGATATTTATCTCCAGGAATGTCAAATTTTTTGAGCATGTTTTTCCTTTTACTATTTCCACTTCACCTCTACCTGCCTCTGTTAAAAATAACACTCATTTGCATGCTCCACCTATTGATGATCAGTGTTCTGATTCTTGCGATTCCCCTTTTGTTTTTGATCAGCCTTCCCCCTTGAATGACAATCAGGTTGATCTTTCTCTTGGTAGTACTGAATCTGCTCCCCCTGTTGTTATTGATCATCCCCCTGCATATCTTGATGCCTATCAAACTACTTTACCCCCATCCTTTTCTGGTATCACCTCTTCCTTTAAAAAGAGCAACAAATATCCTATATCTGATTTTTTGTATACAGGTAACCTTTCTACCTCTTTTCTATCATATACATCTAACATCTCTCAAATCATTGAACCTACCTCTTATAAACAAGCCATGAAAGATGTTAATTGGCAAAAGGCCATGGAAATTGAGATCCAGGCCCTTGAAAAGGCCAACACTTGGACCCTTGTCCCTCTTCCTCCCTCTAAACATACTATTGGTTGTAGATGGGTTTATAAGGTCAAATATAATTCTGATGGCTCTATTGAAAGGTATAAGGCCAGGCTTGTGGCCAAGGGTTATACTCAGCAAGAGGGAATTGATTTTTTTGACACATTCTCCCCTGTAGCTAAGATAACCACTGTTAGGATTTTGCTTGCCATTGCTATTGCTAAAAACTGGCACTTACACCAACTTGATGTTAATAATGCCTCCTTGCATGGTGATCTAGTTGAAGAGGTATATATGTCTCCCCCTCCAGGTTATCATACTCAAAATAGAGTGTGTAAACTCAATAAAAGTTTGTATGGCCTTAAGCAGGCATCTAAGCAATGGTTTCAAAAGTTATCAGATTCTCTTATTTCTGTTGGTTACATTCAATCTACTGCTGATAACTCTTTGTTTACTAAAACCACTGCCTCTTCTTTTACTGTCATACTTTGTTATGTTGATGATCTCATTGTTACTGAAAATTCTTTACATGATATTATTGCTATCAAGGATTATCTCCATGCTCAGTTTACTATTAAAGATCTTGGCTCTTTGAAATATATTTTGGGAATAGAAGTGGCCAAGAGTCCTAAGGGCCTGCATTTATGTCAAAGAAAATATGTTTTGGATCTTTTGCTTGAATTTGGTTATCTGGACAGTAAGCCTTTTACCACTCCTATGGATCAGAAACAATCTTTTATTGATGCTAATGCTACTCTTCTCACTGATCCTTCCATTTACAGGAGCATAGTAGGCAAGTTATTGTATCTGACAATAACTAGACCTGATATTGCCTATTCAGTCCATGTGCTTACTCAATTCATGAGCAAACCAACCACTGCTCACATGGCTGCTGTCCATAGATTGCTTAGATATCTTAAAAGCAATCCAGGCCAAGGCATCTTCTACTCCTCCACTAACAATTTTAAACTTCATGCCTTTTCAGATTGGGCTAGGTGCCAAGTTACTAGGAGGAGCATTACAGGCTATGCCATATACTTGGGGGATTCCCTCATATCATGGAAGTCCAAGAAGCAGCCTACAGTAGCAAGATCTTCAGCTGAGGCAGAGTACAGAGCCTTGGCCACTACCACTTGTGAAACACAGTGGATCCTCTACATTCTTAAAGATCTTCACATCATCCATGACAAGCCTGCTGCTGTGTATACAGATAGCAAATCAGCACATGCAATGGCTCACAACCCCTGTTTTCATGACAAGTCCAAACATATTGCCATTGACATGCATTTCACAAGGGAGAAGATACACAATGGGACCATCAAGCTCATTCACATACCTTCTCAAGACAATTTGGCAGATATTTTCACTAAACCTTTGCCTCCTGCATTGTTTAGTCTTTTTAAATCCAAATTGGGCCTTGTAAATATCCATGCCCCATTTGAGGGGGGGTATTAAGATTAGTTTATTTTCGGTTTATTAGTTATAACTACTAATTAGTTAGTTAGTTAGTTTTAATTAAGGATTAGTATATAAAGGGTGACTTTCCCCTCTTTCTGTAATCCAGTTCGATTCATTCATCATTTTTGTAAAACATTCATCTTCTCTTCCAAAATTGAGCTTTGTGATTCTTCCAATTCTTGTTTCTATGGCTTGATACAAACGTTTTTTTGGGCCTTTTAATTGTGGGGATGCACATTGGGTTAGCCTCATACAATTTTTTTTTTTAGCCTTAAATATAAAAATTATAAAAAAAAAACTCAATTTGGGGGTACAGCTGTACCCCAAATTCTATTCTCCCTCCGCCACTGCTTGCAAACACAAATATTGGGTTTAAAATGAACTCGACACTGACGTGCCATATAATAAAAATGGAGGTGAACACGACAACAAAGAAGGGCATTTAAGTCTCCCTTGAACATATCTTGGCCCATGACTCACATTGGTGTTTTGGCATTGGATAACTTTCTTAAGAGTTAAAATTATGAAAATCATCAGAAACATCATAGTTTCAAAGCGTTGACTGAACCTAGGTAGTGAACCCATCATTACATTTGAATGACATATATATTTTTGTATGATTTTTAGGACAATAGCTGCGTTAGATAGAAAAGAGAGAAATATGGAGAAATGTTAGAAAAGAAGAGGCGAGAGAGATGGGAATAGACTGTAATTTCTGTTAGAAGAAAGTACATAATTAAAATGCAAATAGGCTAAAAACATAAAGCCCAGTAGAAATTAATTAATTAAATGGACTATGAGATAATTGGTCAAACCCGAATGTGTTAATTTTCTGAATTATGCCCATGACGCCTCACTTCACCGTTACAAAACTAGATCTCTCTATCATTTATTACGTAAGGACATAAAGCATTATGATGACGACATCCACAATCTCTAAAAGTTCGATCCAAGGATAAGAACTAGGAAACGATCTAGCACTAGAGCTGTTATTCGAGCCGAGTCGAGCCGAGTATTTGAGGTTCGAGCTCGACTCGAGCTCTTATCGAGTTAAAAATTGAGCTCGGCTCGACTCGACTCGTTAACGAGTCTAACGAGCTTAACGAGCCTATCGAGTCGAGCCTAATGGAAATTTTTACAAAAAATTAGTTATCGAGCCTAACAAGTCGAGCTCGAGCCGGCTCGTTAGTAAATCGAGTATTTAACGAGCTCGAGCTCGGCTCATTAAGCTAAACTAGTCGAGCCGAGCCGAATCTCGTTAAGGCTCGGTTCGAATAACAACACTATCTAGCACTTTGAAAGGATCAACACTATCTAGCACTCTTAGCCAATTGATGCGCCACATCATGGTTATCATCTCTATGAACCCAACTTAACATTAAGTTTGGGCTACCTTTAATTTCCTCCACACAAAACTTCATCATATCCCTAAAAACCGATCTTCCGTGATTATTCCTCTCGACACTGTCCGTCACCATTTTTGAATCTATTTCTATAATCACTTTGTTCAGCCTCAATTTTTTTATCCATGATAAAACCTCGATAACTCCTAATGCTCTCGCCTCTTCTAAGCGATAAAGCCCAGTCAAAACCCGTGTACGTCCTTACCCAAAAAAAAAAAAAAACTCTTTCACTGTTGTAATAATCAGTTTAAAATCGATTGCTACTCGATTATAGCCGATTAAATGACTAGATTGTTGAATTATAAAATAAAAAAGTTAAATGATTCTATTCTAATGTTTCAATTTTTTTCGTCATTCAAGAAAAAAAAAAAAAAGAAAAAAACAGTGAAAGGAATCGTGCATTTATTTATTTTTAGATCATGATTACAACAAGTGTAATCAATGTTTAATGAAAATACTAACTTGTCTGCACGTATAAATTTTTTATTTTATTTTCATTAAATTACTTGCACGTGCAAGTTGGAACTTTTTTTGTTTTTGTAAAGATACACACGTGACACACGTATGTAGTTAAGACAAAGATTAGTCAAATATAGTAATTTGCCGGACAATTTTTACCATTTCTTTTTTTCTCATTCTTACATTAATTTTCTTACTTAAAAATAAAAGTTTTACAATTTATTCTCCAAATTTTCAATGTTATTACATATTTTTATTTTATCCCTGTAATAAAATTGAAAAAAGCTCGATATTTTTACTTTTTTTCTTAATTTGCGCAGATCATGTAAAAAAACTGATCGGAAATAAAAACAGTTCAGAGAAACCTAAAACTGAAAAAATAAAACAAAAACAGAGATAAGCAGATAACGACGTCGTTTGTTGGTGTAGGCTGAAAATAGCTCACAGATTCAGCGTTGGCCTTACTCACTCTTAACTCGTTGTTCAACTCACTACAGATCCACCGATTCTTTTCTTCACCAAATTCAATTTTTTATTCGGATCCGTCCAGCAGAACCTATATCTGTAAGTGAAATTGAATCCTTCTACCGTTTTAAAATTGCATGCAATTAATTTGTTTTTTTAATTGGAATGTTATGACTCTTTATCTCGCCTGTTCTTTTCGCTATTTTTTGTTTTTTTAAGTAATTAAGCTGTATAGATTTTTTTGTGGTTATAAAAAATCTTCAAAATGTGAGCTACAGTGTGATTCGTTCTAGCTATTTTTGTTTTGTCGGCGATTGTGGAGAATTTCGGCAGAATTTTGTTATAAAGGGCAAGATTCGGATTTTCTTTGTTCATAGAATTGAAATGCTCACTGGTCTAATTAATGGAGTGATCACTTTAGATCTTTGGAAAATTTAGTTCATGCTCAATTATAGAATAGGGGACTTTATTTTCCATGGGGTGTAGTGGAAACCCTTATCTTTATTTACAAATTACAATGCTATTGAATGGGAAAGGAATCAATTGTCAATTTACATACAGTATATAACTAGATTCCCATGCTTCGGGCTCAATAGATGACATATATCCTTTTTAGTATATCTAAGTAGAAGGCCCTCTTGTGGATAAAAGACGACTGCAGTGTAAATTTTTTTGATAACTAATTGCATTCTTTAAGGCTCGATCTACCTGCATTTGATTTTTTGATGAGAGTCTTCTGTCAGCTTGAATCTCATGAAAATAAGCATGGTTCTGGTTAAAGTATGCCTTTATATAGGATTGAAACTTAGTTACATAAGTGGAAATTTTCTTGATAATTTAGTGGGTAGGTATTGCTGCAATTCGTCTTTTAGGAAGAGGTCTCATGGCTGAGTTTGAGAAACTTATACGAAAATTTTATCTTTGCGACTTGATGAACATTGAAGAGGTGATTTTGTATTTAAGGCTTGCAAGAAGTTGGATTACCATATATAGCATAGTTGTTCACTTTTCCGTTGCTAATATTCAATCTTTCCTTTATAAATTTGTTTGGCATCTATTCCAGGTATCTTTTTGCCAAAGAATTTTTTCACTTGGAACTATGAGTTTTGTTTTTCGAGGCACGAGAGGAGATATAGAAACTGGGTTTCCAGGACTTATTCCCGAGCGGCGTGCGGTGGTGAGTTTCTTGTCTTTGTAAATTAATAAATTTTATTTGTGAACATTATTAAACATTTTCGGTTTGTGAACATTCTCAACTCTCTTAACACTCCTTTCTGTTGTTCAGCGAGTTCATGCTGCTCGACCAGTTAATACTAACTCCTTAGCTTTTCTCGTCACAGGTATTTACAATTTAGATATTATTTAGTGTTATATCGACTTTCTCTATAGTCACTCTACTAACTACATTTTATCACTGACCCTTTCAACGTGACAGTGCTTTTGCTGTTTATGATTTTGAACTCGCACCAGATGTCTCCTAATTTTCTGGTTTGTATTTCTTTGATGAAATTGGTTCATAGACTTCCATCAGTTGTAAACCTCAAACATATAATTGACATTCCCCCCTATATTCAACAGCTTTGGCTGGTGCTCGGTGTCTTTTTGATGGCAACAACTTTAAGAATGTATGCAACTTGTCAGCAACTTCAAGCTCAGGCCCAAGCTCATGCTGTTGCAGCTAGTGGTCTTCTTGGCCACACTGAGTTGAGACTTCACATGCCACCATCTATAGCTCTTGCCACCAGGGGAAGGTTGCAAGGTCTCAGACTCCAGCTGGCACTTCTTGACCGGGAATTCGATGACTTGGGTAAGCATATATCGTACCAGAATTTGGTTTAAGACTCTCATATGAGTCCTCTTTTTATGTGATTTGTTGTATCTGTCTGAACTTATAAAGGTAAGTAATGGAGAAATTAGTTAATTCAGTCCTGTAAGTTACACCTTTTTCAGTTTCAGTCCTGTTGACTTTCACGAATTGAAAATTGTCCGGTAATTTTCAATTGTTCAACATTTTAGTCCGGTAGCCGGCTGTAGGAGGTGAAACATCCGGTTGACACAGATGTGGCTAGGTCTGATTTATCCACATGGCATAGTCTAAGTGTTCAAACAGATGTTTCACCTGTTACAACCGGTTACCCGAATTAAACTTTTTAAAAACTGAAAGTTATAGGCTTATAGCCTTATAGGACTACTTTCAATTCGTGAAAGTTGACAGGACTGAAACCAAAATAGGGGTAATTACAAACACTATTTTCCCTAAATAATGAGATAGGAATATTTGGATGGATTGTTTAATCGTAATTTTGTGTTCTGTGCAGATTATGAAACTTTGCGAGCACTGGATGCTGACAATGTTCCTACAGCCGCTATGACTGATGAGGAGATCAATGCTCTTCCTGTCCACAAATATAAGGTGTCCAGCCCTCAAAAGTGAGTAGTGGTTGCAAAATTTCCAGAAAGCCTGCATTAATTATAATAAAAATATCTTTTTATTTTCTTATTTATTCTATTTTTATTTTCATCTTATAGTGTTGGTTTAAATATAAATTAGGCCCTACTCCACTTTATTCTGTTTCTACCCGTCTTTGGTGTGGTTCAGTGCACAAGTATTTACTTCATGAGACTTTACAACTGATCTTAGCAAAGTTCTGGGACTGCGCAAATGTCAAAAGAAAAGGGGGGGGGGACCTTTTTTTTTACATTGAGTCAAACAAACAACAGGGGCCTTTTCTAGTCAAAACATCGGTTTCTTTGTATAGTGAGAACTCTGACATTAAAAACGAGCAACTAAGATTGCATATGCAAGACCATAGATTTCAAATGGAACTGTGGAAGCAAGCTGATACCTCATGCTTGTTGTCTAGGTTTAATAGAAATCTCTCGTGATGTCTATCTGTAAATGATGGTATGCTCTACCTTTTTAGAGTAGTAAATGTAGATGATTAGTTTTGAACAATGCAGTACCAATGCTGGTGCTAGGAGCCTCGTGAAGGTTTTTGTTTTCTTAATTATTTATGTCATCTTATTGAATTGTTGGAGAACATGAAGTAATGAATTGTTCTTTCCTTGTTATTATATGTTTATAGTAGTTAGTAGTTAAATGTGGAACAGGGTTGCAGACTTGCAGTTCAGGAAATGTTGTGCATTTTTGTTTGGCAAAGAATGTGTCATTTCAAGTTCTTTTTATTAAATGGATACCGATGTTGTCTTCTTGCAGTGTGGGCTCGTCAGTACAACAGGGTTCTTCTTCAGCTTTAGTTGAGGTATTGTTTATTCTTTTAGGTTGTGTTTGAAATCGAGGGTCTTGCTAAGTGATTTCAAATGAACTAATTTGAAATTCATTGTATTTAAAGTCCACTAATTTCAAATCCCTGTTTGGATTTGGTTCAAATTTGTGAGAAGAACTTCAAATGCATTGCTAGACAAAAGTTTGATATATCATTGAATCTTCAAAATTTTCATTCTTGTAAGCAATGATAATAATTAGTGTGTTTGCATGACTTTGTGTCAGTTTGTGTGACGGTGTTTGTATGGTTATGTGATTATATATGTGAGAGAGAATTAATGAATTTCAAATGACTAGGTTGTAAAAAAGAGGGGGCTTTTAATTTCGTTGATTGGAGTTTTTAGCCTAACAATTTGAATAGATTTTTTTTTGTGGATTTTAAATCCGTCCCCCAAATCCATAGTTAAATCCCTCGATCCAAACAACCTTATTATAGTGTTTGTATAACTATGAAGATAGCTTATTCTGACTTTAAGATTTTTGTCCAATTTTTTTGACCTTGCTCCCAATCACTTTCGAATATTCACATGGGGAGAATGTTTATTTTCTCAAGGGTAAATTACAAAAACTATAACCTTTCTTTTAAAATTCCTACTATGTTGATGAAATGGGCTAGCTTGCCATGCTTGCATCATCTAAGCCCCAACATGTAATTTTCTTTTGCACAGAAAAAGCAAGACCTTCCAAATGCACAAGCAGGATCCAAAACATCCGATGATGATCTGACTTGTAGTGTTTGTTTGGAACAAGTTAATGCTGGAGAACTCATACGTAGCTTGCCATGCTTGCATCAGGTAATTATTATGTTCGTTGAATATGTTTACATGCTAGTGATAACATTCAACGGTTGCTGTTGTTTTATATCACCATATATGTGATTTTTCTTTTTTGCAGTTTCACGTGAATTGCATAGATCCATGGCTACGGCAGCAAGGGACGTGCCCAGTTTGCAAGTTTAGAGCTGGGTCTCGATGGTCTGAGATCGCTCAAGGAGAAATTGATGCTACGGACATGGTTTAACTTCTAAAAGTTAAAAGCCTAAGGATCTGTTAACTTATGTATACACATACAAGTATAAATATATGTATACTGTCCCGAATTGAGGTACCGATTACCTTATAGAGGCGACAAGAAGATTTCTGAAAATTGGGATTTGATGTGAATGTATATCCCACTCCTTAAAATCACATTAGCTATAGGCTGAAAATGGATAGTATTCTGGAAATGTTGCTGCCTTATGTGCCGACCCAGTTAATTGAAATACTATAATTTTATTTAG
Source organism: Galeopsis tetrahit (assembly GCA_963675135.1). Lineage (NCBI taxonomy): Eukaryota > Viridiplantae > Streptophyta > Magnoliopsida > Lamiales > Lamiaceae > Galeopsis > Galeopsis tetrahit. Next base: position 80,742,370 of record OY776125.1, on the reverse strand, counting down.
ATCTCGTTTTGTCAATTGTTGTTTATTTGTAAGAAGAAATAAATTTTATTTAGATCTCATATTGTCAATTGTTGTTTCATTTTGTATTTTACATCAACAATCAATATTGTATGTTAGTGAATATGTAAAATGACGATCCTTGATAGAATCACGTTGGATCACGTGGGTAAGTTACATGAACCAGCAATAGAATCACGTACAAAAATTAATCTTCTCCACAGTGTTTCTCCCATCGGAGAGAGAGCAAACCATGATAGATTAAAAATGCTACATGATTAGGGGCAATGTCTTAGTCCAATCTTTCTATTGATTTTTTCTAGAATTGTACAAAAATGTATGAATTATGCTAAAATGATTCTAGACTCTTCTACTCATTCAGAGAGTTGTGGAATGTTACAGAGAAATTCTCTCAAATGTTGGATCTAAATGATCTCAAATGTCTATTAGAGAGGGATGAACATGTATATATGGAAGTGAACTTGTAGGCATAAGGGTAGAATCATTGCAATCTATCAAGTTATTGACAAGCATAAATGAAATACAAATGTCCAAAGTCAAAATTGGACATTATTAGTTGTAAACATATGAGACCTAATTTTAAAGACACATGTTCAAGTATCTTGTGTAGTTCAAAATTGAAAATTCGTGCATTCAATTATATAAATAAGATAAAATTCTCAATCTTGTTTCTCTCACTTATGTAAAAATGTGTGGTCTTAAAACGTATTTCTCACATAAGTCTATATCAAACTTCTGACAAAGGCAAGAAGTGTGTTGTACAATTTAGGGCAAGCAAAATGCTGTCATTTGTTTAAAAAAAAAAAAAATGTAGTCAACAAGTGTGATTTTTCAAAAAAAAATGTAAGTCAATAATTTTTTTTTATATGATTATGTAAAATAAAACTATGTGCATAAGTAAATTGACAGAATTTAAATGGTGTCATAAATTTCAAAACTTGGATTTAAAAACTAGTGTCAATTTATTATGACAACATTAATGTAACTAGTTTGAAAAGTGTGCCTATTTATTTAGGGTAACACCGGTGTACCCTAGTGCATTTACCCCTCATTTTAATTTTAATTATTTATGATTTTTTTGACATTAAGAGCTAAAATCTCCATCTCTACTTCAATTAAAACTAAACAATATTCAACAATTCAATTAAAGTTAAATATATACTTAAGATACCTAATATTTCCAGGATAATTAAATTAAAATAATAATTACTCCATATTAACCTCCCTCATAAATAATAGCGGTTCCTTTAATTGAATTATAATTTAAAAAAATTGAAGGGTAAAGTCTAGTATGTACTCGAGTGCATGTTGTGCACCTTAGTCCATGTTGCACTTTTCAGTTTTACTGACTTACACTTTTTGGTAAAATGGTGTTGCACTTTTCAATTATTACTAAAAATATTATTATACAGTTTAATAATTGAAAAGTGCAACACCATTTACCAAAAAGTGTAATTCAGTAAAATTGAAAAGTGCAACATGAACTAGTGTGCACAACATGCACTTAGCAGACCAACCCAAATTGAAGATGTTTTCTTTCGAATTAAATGTGATTCCATCAATCTTCTCATTTTCATAAAAATTTTGAACAAATTGATTCTACCGATCGATTTTCACCGGTGTGATCCTGTATCTAAATCCCCCTTTCTCCATTTCCCCACAGCACAAAATAATTAAATTACACCAAAATCACAAAATCACACTGAAAGCTTTATATAAACTTCCCAAAAAATAAAATTTGATCAAATCGAAGAAATCAATGTCGCTAATTCCGAGCGTTTTTGGTCGACGAAGCAGTGTTTTCGATCCATTATCCCTCGACGCGTGGGACCCTTTCCGTGATTGGCAACTCAACACCTCCGCCGGTAACGAGACGTCGCAGTTCGCCGCCACACGAATCGACTGGAAGGAGACGCCGGAGAGCCACGTGTTCAAGGCTGAAGTTCCGGACTTAAGAAGGAGGAGGTAAAAGTGGAGGTTGAGGAAGGGAACATCCTCTAGATAAGCGGTGAACGCAGATCTGACAAAGTGGAGAAGAACGACACCTGGCATCGCGTGGAGCGGAGTTCCGGCAAGTTCCTCTGCCGCTTCCGGCTGCCGGAGAATACGAAGATGGATCAGATCAAGGCAAGTATGGAGAATGGGGTGCTGACTGTAACTGTTCCTAAGGAAGAAGTGAAGAAATCTGAAGTGAAGGCCATTGATATTTTCGGCTGAGAAATCTGAAGTGAAATGAAGTCAAGCAAGCATGCAATTCTCGTTGCATATATTTGTATGTATAATGCATATTCTGAATATTTTTAAATAAAATTTATATTTTAGAACATCTTATTACAAATATATTATTGTTTTGCATATTATGAAATATTTTAAATTGCAACATGTAATTTTCGTTGCATATATAAACCAATTTATTTGCATAATTTAGAAATGTCAATGCAATTGAATGTAAGGGTATTTCGATTCACCTGCATTTCAATTTGTCTTTAATTGCTTCTCCATATTTCAATTGTATTAATTAGCTAAAACTTTTAGTGGAGTGTCTTTAGGTGTAACTCTCCCATTATTTATTTATATTTTATTTGCACCCGCTAATTTATTTAGTTCACCCTCAAATTATATTTTTATTATAGTTATCTGCATCCGTTCATTTTATGAGTTCACCCCAAAATCATTTTTTTACAACGATTATCTACACCCGTTCATTTTATGAGTTCACCCTCAAACTATTTTTTTACCACAGTTATCTGCACCCGCTCATTTTATGAGTCCACTCCCAAATCATTTCTTTTTTACAACGGTTATCTACACACCCGCTCATTTTATGAGTTCACCCCCAAATTATTTTTTATCACAGTTATTTGCACCCACTCATTTTATGAGTTCACCCCCATTTTTTTTTTAAATAATTACATTTAAAAGACTATATATATTTTTTTTGGTCGGTAAAATCAATATATTAAAAATGAAGAAAGAGTCCATACAGAACAATAGAAATCATGTGGCATGAGGTGTACCACTTAATCAATAAAGTGACAGTTCAAGAGAAAGATATTAATTAAGGAAATTCTGGCATTGCTGTTGAGTCCCTTCTTCGGTTCTCCAGTAGCTTTGTAGGATTGCTTCCCCATTCCCTGAATTCATTTCTCCTAAACCTCTCCTCTTTCGTAGTGATCCAACTCCACACTCTTAAAATGATCTCCTCGACCATCTTATTTTTAATTGCTGCTTCGTTTCTAAAAATCTTGGCGTTTCTCCCTTTCCACAAGATCCACACCACACATTCCCAAATGCTCGAAAGTATCGTTCTCCCCCCCCTTTCCTTTGAGCAATTTACTAAAATGGAGTAAACTGTTCATTGGATTAGAGGAAAGAACAGTTTGCACCCCTAGCCATTTTATAATGTCCATCCAAACTTGGTGAGAGAGGTTGCACTAAAAAATAATATGTCTCACCGTTTCAGCGCTTACTTGATAGAATGGGCAATTTTGGTCAGCACCTTGAAGTAGGATTCCGCGGCTATGCAGCTTAGTCTTGGTGGGTATCCTCTCCTTGATTACTCTCCACGCATAAATCGAGACTTTAGACGGTGTAAGCTTGTTCCAAACAGTCTCAAAGCCATCGATTCTACCTTCGTCATGTGCATCTTGTGTATGTTCGTCTAGGTCGTTCTTCAGCCACTCGTAGATCTCTTTGGTAGTGAACTTCCCGTTTATTGCTTTTCGCCAGATCCATGTGTCCTCCACTCCCTGAGTTGGTTTAAACCTGTCAATTATAGTAAGGAGCTCATTATGTAAAGTAGATTCCCTCTCATTCAACACTCTCCTCCAATCCCACCTCCAAACCCATTCATTTTCTCTCCATTCACCCATATTCCCACTCTCCCTATCTAAACTGAGGTGGAATAATCTTGGAAACTTGGCTCTAAGTATATCCTCCCCTGCTCACCTGGTGTCCCAAAACAGTGGTGTTCATGCCATCTTCTATCTTTCTAGTAATGTTGTCCCATATCCAGCCCCCGTTTTTCAATATATCCCCCCACCGCCCTAACATTCTTCTCGCTCTCCCTTGATTAGAGCCCTCTAAGCCTGCCCCCTAATGCACGCCCCACCTAGATTCTACCACCCTGGCCTACAAACTCCCTCTCTCATTACAAAACCTCCACACCCACTTCCCTAAAAGAGTTTTTTTAAAAATGCTCAAGTCCCTAACCCCCAGCCCCCCCTTTGATTTTGTTTTACAAACTGTTTTCCAATCGACCCATGCGATCTTTTTTTGCAAATTCGCACACCCCCTCCCTATAGAAAGTTTCTTTGTAGACTCTCTATTTCTCTCAAGGTAGCTTTTGGCGCCCGAAAAGTGGACAAATAGTACACCGGGACAGAGGATAAAACGACATTGAGCAATGTGAGTCTTCCCCCTATCGACAGCTTGAAGCCCTCCCACTTTTGAAGCCGGTTTCTTACTTTCTGCACCCCGTACTTCCATTCCGTCACCGATCTAGTAGGTGCTCCCACCTTCACACCCAAGTAGACGAAAGGTAGCCTACCAGTTCTGCAGCCCACGATATCAGCCAATGTTGGGAATAAAATGAGAAGAGTTTTGATTTAATACCAAAACCCCCCCTGAGACATGCCTAGTCATAATTGTTTATGCTCTAAGAATGTTAGAACATATATAATAAGGCTAGATGAGAAGCTGAAATGTTAGGCAGCTCTTAGTTGAATAGATGCACAATTTGAGGGGGAACACATGCTTTGAAGTTTATTAAGAACAAGTTCCCTCAAGGCTCAAATTCTGGAATGATCTCAAGTCTGCTGAAGGACAAGTATGCTGATCAAATGGAATCAGTATGAAGACAATCTATTTAAATGACAACATGAGTTAAGATGCACCATCAAAAGTTCCAACCTACTGCATCACAAGGCTCAGGAAAATTGTCCAAGCAAATGTTCAACAGAGTTGTCTCAGCACAGTTAAACCAGAACAAGTGATCTGAAGTCTAAGGAACAACTATGCTGAAGAAGTTCAAGATAACTATACCCTAAAAGATCTTCAAAGAATCATGCTAAGATCACATCCAAATGAAGCAAAGGGAAAGAGCCAAGTCATCTGAAAGAGAGCAAGCCAACTATGCTGATAAGCAAAGTCTGCTGATAGTGATAAGCAGAGTTGTCTATTTGATAAGGAATGTTGTCCTATCATTGGATCAACCTTCAGAAGCCATGTCCAAGCTTAATCAAGTGAATCTTGAAGTCAAACATTGGGAAGAGTGCTGCAGAATGAAGACAAAGCTCAAACAGCCGTTTATTACCCAAATGAGGACATGTCACTATCAAGAATCTGTCTTCCAGTTTTGAAGAACTAAAGGAAGACATTTATAGCAATTTGGGGCTGCCTCTCCAACGGGAAAATCCTCAATTTTGTCTATAAATACAGAAGTGTGAAGACCATTTGAAGCATCCATTCTACATCCAACTAAACAATCATTCTGAAGCTTCAAAAAGTCATAAGACATTCTTAGTCTTGAAACACTTCTTCTAAGCTAAATCCATTGTATATCCATACAAGCTTAGAGAGATATCCTATCCTTATACACTGATCTTCATTGTAAAGGATATCTCATTAGTTGGAACCTTACTTCAACCCTTACCCCTTTCAAGTGAGAAAGTGAGAAGGTTGTAGTAGTAGAAGTGGTAGGAGCTGACTGTTGAGAGAAGAACAGTTCAGTTCTAAGTTGAGAAGAGGGTACTAGGACTCTAGACATCCTAGGGATCAATTCACCAAGGAGTGGTGTTCTTGATCAAGTGCACCTTGGCACTATAAAACAAGTTAATTCAAAGAGTGAAGGAATTATCCTGTTAAATCAGGGAAAGTGGATGTAGGAGCTTGAGTCTCTGAACCACTATAAACCACTGTGTTGATTTACTTTCATACATTCAACACTGCACACAAAATTGATCTTTAAAAGGACAAATATTCAAAGACTGTGCAAAAACTGATTTGGACAAGTTCCTTGAAAACTGGATTGATTGATTAAGTGATTTCAGAACTTAAAGGAGTTTAAAACTAAAGGGTCAACCACTTATTCCGCACTTATAACTAACTTAGATAGTCATTCAACTAAGTACTCAATAGTACTTAGTAGCTTGGTTATCTCTAAGAAGTTATACATCTTCAGCAGAGTTGTCCAAGACAACATTGCTGATCTCTGGTTTGATCAAGTTTGAAAAAGAAATTGCATACAAGTGTATTCCCCCCCATACAATTGTTATATACTCCTTTCAGGACCAACAAGTGGTATCAGAGTAGGGGTTCAAGGACCACTGCTTCTGAAAATCCATCTTGATTTTCAAAATTACATATTTGGTGTGGTCACTGAACTGATCTATCTGAAATCCTATTACTTGACTAACACTCTATTCTTGAGTCATGGCCAACAACAATGCTGTTCCTCATGATGCTGTTCAAGGAATCAACAATATAATATGGCCACCAATCCAGTCAACCATATATCACATCACAAGCTGCCTATGTTCTCAATTGAGAACTATGACTTCTGGAAAATCTGAATGAGAGCTCATCTTGCATCTCTTCATACTGACATGCTGAGAGTGATTACAAGAGGACCCTATGTGTTCACTCAAATCAACCCCAGAATGACTGAAGATCAAAGAGCTGACATAAGGGAAGAAATCCCTAAAGATGAAGATGATTTCACTGCTGAAGAGAAAAGAAAAGATAACTTGAATTATCTTGCAATGAATACTCTCTATCAAACAATTCCAGATGCAATCATGGGAAGAGTTTACCACTGCACAACAGCCAAAGAAATTTGGGATACTCTTGCTGAAATGTGTGAGGGTACTGAAAAGATCAAGGAGAATAAGCTCCAAGTTGCTGTGCAGAAGTTTGAGCAATTCTCAATGGAAGCAGATGAGTCCATTGACAAGTTTGCTGGTAGATTCACTGATGTGATGAATGAAATCAACTCCTTGGGCAAGGTGTACTCCAGGAGAGAAGTTGGATTGAAAATCCTAAGAAGTCTCACTCAAAAGTAGAGCCGTCAAAACGGGCTGGGCCCGTTGGGTCAGCCCGCCCCGCCACTTAAAATAGTGGGTTGGGCTAAGCTTTTCCAAGCCCGCCAGGAAGCGGGCCCAGGCGGGCCGGACCGTTTGGTTCGCGGTCTTTGGCGGGTTGGTGCGGGCTTTGGCGGGCTGGCCCGCCTTTTTTTTTTAAATATTATATTTACTTAAAAAATATAAAAAAAATGTATTTTATGCCTTTTATAGGGGTTGAACTCAAGACCTGACTAGGTAATGATGCTCTAACCATTTGAACTATCCAACTTTGTTTTAAAAAAATATACAATAAATCTAACTAAAAGAAAAAACTCTAGTAAATGACAGATTATAGAAGCAGCTCCATTTTTTTTTCCTTCTTTCTTCATTTTCTGATATATATAAATAATATTATTGTAATTTATAGTGTATTGTACAATTAATAATGACAATGTTTCTAATTAGTTTTTTTGTTGTTAATTATTAACACTATAATTCTTGATATATACTGTAATTTTTGTGTTTCTTAATAAATTTAATAAATACTTTTGTAAAAAAAAAAAAAAAAAGTTGGCCCGCCTAAACCCGCGGCCCGCCCATTTTTGAGTTGGGTTGAGGTTTTTGCAGCCCGCTTAACAAACGGTCTGGCCCGCCCCGCCCCGCCAAATGGCGGGCTTTTGCGGTTTTGGCCCGTCCCGCCCCGCCGGCCCGTCTTGACAGGTCTACTCAAAAGTGGGATGTATATGCTGTAATGATGCAGAACACCAAGGATCTCTCCACCATGCCCATGCAACAAATCTTCTCAGAACTCAAAGCTTATGAGTTTGACCTCAACAGAAGAAAGCCAGCAGAAGAGCCTTCCCTACCAACCAAAGGAGGGGCATTTAAAGCCAAAGCTGCTGAACCTGAAATGCAACCCACTCCAAGAGCATCAAAGTCAATCTTTAAGGCTGAAATGAAGGAAGAAATGGCTCTCATGGCAAGGAGGTTTGACAAACTCAACTCAAGGTTTGGTAGATACAAGAAATTCTACCAAGACAACAAATTCAGGAGAAGGTACAACTCTCCTGAAGATCAGGCTGAGGACAAAAAGCCTGAAGAGAAAAGATCAGAGGACAAGTACTCTGATAGGAGAAGGTCCAGTAGAGCTGAACCTTCATCATCCAAAAGAAGAGATGAATCCAAGAAGGATGATGATGAAGATCTATGCTACAACTGTAAGAAGAAAGGGCACTTCCAGTATGACTGTCCTGAACTCAGCTCTAAGGAAAGAAGAGAGAGGCAAGCCAAAAGAGATAAGATGTTCACCAACAGAAAAGCCATGATGGCTGGTGATGAATCTGACAGTGCTGAAAGCTTCAACTCTTCTGATGGACTGTTCTCAAACAGTGATGATGATGATGATGTGTGCAACATGGCCATTGAGGATGATGAGGTATCCTCCACTTCTAGCTCTCCATCATTTTTATCACAGAACACTAGTGAAGTCAACTTGAAACTTTTCTTTGGGAAGTTGATGGAAGATTTCACTAGATTGCAAGAATTTCATGACAACTGTGTGAGAGAAAATGAAAGGCTTTCAATTGAGCTTTCAAAACCTGCTGAGACAGTAGTTGATATTAAATCTACTGAGTGGTATCAACAAGTCCTGAGAGAGCTTGAGGAAGCAAATCTCAGGATAGTTGACCAACAAAGACAGATTGATGATTAACTACTCTCCCAGAAGAGAAAAGACTTTGAACTAAAAATTCTTTAAGCAAAATTTGAAAACCTCTCACATGAGTATGACATTCTAAAATCAAGTGAAGAGAGCCTGAAATTAAAGATGTCTGCTCTGAACAAATCCTCTAGAGCAATAGAGGAAATTCAAAGTTATCAAAGACCTATGGCTCAAAGAAGTGGAGTAGGCTTTGATCCATTTGAATCTTCACCTTGTCTTAGTGTTGCTTCAACAAGTAACACTAAGAAAATCTTTGTTAAATCAGTGGCACAACAAGCTGAAAATGAAATAATTCAGCCACTGAACAAAGGGAAGAGCAAAATGAATGAAATGCCCACTCAAGTGCTTCAGGAGACTAGGCCCAAACCATTGGAAAGGGTCAATGCTCCTGAACATAAGAGGAATGTTGATCAGCAGAGTAGACCCAGTGGAAGGGCAACTCTCCTGAACAATGTTCAAAGGAGTTATCCAAGGTATGATCAGCCTAGGCCAACTCTGCTGAGGAAGCCTCAACTGAACAGACCAAAGGACAACTATCCTCAAAGGCAAAATAAAATGAGACAACCAAAACCCTTCATGCCAAAGGGTAATGGTCATAAGAATGCCTTCCCTCAAAGATTTCCTCAAGCTGCACAAAGAACTCATAAGTTCAGGAGACTTGACAACTCTCCTGAAACTTACAGAGTCAACACTTTCACACATACTTTCCCTAAGGCATTCAAGGGAAAGACAGTGTATGTTGATGCACAAGGAAAACAACTTAGTCACCTTGAATCAATCAGGGTAATTAGGCAAGTTTGGGTTCCTAAAGGTACAGCTAACCTCTCAGGACCCAAAATTCAAAGGGTACCTAAAACTTGCTAATTGCAGGTACCTAAGGGCCAAAAGAAGATGATGAGTATGAGCAAAAAGTCAGCATGGTATCTTGACAGTGGATGCTCAAGGCACATGATTGGAAACAAAGAACTCCTCATAGATTTCACTGAAAAAGAAGGCCCAAATGTCTCCTTTAGAGACAGCTCACAAGCAACTACAAAAGGTTATGGTACTTTGATGATTGGTAAAATCAAAGTATCCAATGTATCTTATGTAGCTGGTCTCAAGTACAATTTGCTAAGCATAAGTCAGTTTTGTGATAAAGGTTTTAATGTTGAGTTCTCAAGTGGAAAATGCTTAATTAAAGGTGAAACTCAACAAACTTTACTGACTGGAACTAGAAAAGGAAATGTGTACTTTGCTGACTGGGACAAGTCTACTGATGCTGCATGTTTCATTGCTAAAAGCTCAAATGAACAAAGCTGGTTATGGCATAAAAGGCTAAACCACCTGAACTTTAAATCAATGAACAAACTTGTTAGGAATGCATTGTTAAAAGGACTACCTAATGAGGTTTTCACTAAAGAACATGTATGTAAACCATGTCAAGAAGGAAAACAGATTAAAGCCTCATTCAAGGGAAAACCAGTCATCTCTACTGAAAGGGTACTTGAACTTTTACATATGGATTTATTTGGACCAATTACCCCTTCAAGCATAAATGGTAGAAAATACACATTGGTAGTAGTAGATGACTTCTCTAGGTTCACATGGGTAGTATTTCTCCTTAATAAGAAGGAAACACAAGTCAAACTCCCTGAACTTTTGAAGAGACTGTCAAATGAAAAGAGCCTTAACATTATCAAAATAAGATCTGATAAAGGCACTGAGTTCATAAATTCATACATCAATGAGTATTGTACACTGAATGGAATAGTTCATGAAACCTCAGCAGCTAGGACTCCTCAACAAAATGGAGTTGCAGAAAGAAGGAATAGAACCCTAAAAGAAGCTGCCCTCACGTTGTGTTTGATGAATCTATCTTTGAGATCAGGAACAAAAACTTGGATACTGAAGAGATCACACAAAGAACAACCAGATTGAGCCTAAAATACGAGGACATTGTATTCATAGATGTTGTCCAAGCCAATCTTCCTGAAAACACAATACTGGACAACAATCCTGAAGGCAATATTCCTGAAGCAAACCCCACTGAAGGAAATGGTGAACTGAATGACCCAATCCCAGTTCACACTCAGGTAACAACTACCAATGAAGAAGCAGGCTCTGCTGAGGTAGTTAATGGATCAAATATCCAAAGGGAAACCATGAATGTTGAAAATGCCAATGCCCCTGACATTGAGAACAACATCCCTGAATATGATCCTGAATTAGATCCTGCATTCAATTATCCTGAATTCTATAACACTGGTGACTCAACTTTAGTAGAGGACAACTTTATTGAAGGGATCAGAAAAAAGAGGTCTTGGTTATCTGACCATCCTACTGATCTGATTCTTGGTGATCCAAGTATAGGAGTCAAAACCAGAAGATTTCATGGTGAAAGTGCTTTGTTTTGTTGTTTCCTATCAGAACAGGAACCAAAAGACATTGATGAAGTACTGACTTGAATGTATTTTTGCACACTTTTTACAACTATACGATCCCCACAAGCGTATGGGTTCGTTAGTAGTACGATAAGTATACCAAGTAGAATTTCGTTCCAAGGACTTAATTGAGTGCTAGTGAATCCCTAAAGTTACAAGTTATCATGCTATTGTAGTAACTAAATGATGTTGTTTGGATTTTTGGGAATAAGAACAAAGGTATTAAACTAGATTAACTAAGCTAACAAGAATATAACAAAAGAAATAACGAACTATCTAACTTTCGATAGAAAGTGCAAGGGAAGTGTATTGCCTCGGGTGTTTCCGTTTTGTGAGCAATTAAGTGAACTAGTGGACCAATTACATGATTTTACTACAACTTTGGGTCAAGCTAAAGGCTATCACAAATGTGTGCAAACCCCCTCGAAAGGCATAGGTAAACATCGTGCATTGATTAGCAATTATAGGATCTAACCAAATACCATAAGCTCCTAAGATAGTGTTGCATAAGCACTTTCAACACGGTTACTAATGCTTATGAAACGCCCTCTCACCAAACTCCTAGACGACCTCTACTCGTTTAGTGTCTAAAGTTGTCGGTCTAGCCATTAACACCCCTCTCGGGTGAGCTAATTACTAATTAACTTCTATTCAATTGATCAAAGCTCACACTCACACTCCCAATTATGCTACCAAACTCTCGTTGCAATAAACATAATCGAACATGCTTGCTAATAGGGTTGATCAACCAAATGAATCAATCAAAGTACAACTCTAGAAACATAAATACCAAAATTATAAGCTAATCATGCAATTAATCCACAATTACACTAAATTCTCATCAAAACATCCACACCCAAGGCAATTGAGGATTAGCCCATGGTTCTAGAAGAGAATCCAATGGCTACAACAACAAATAACATCAAACTCATAATGAAATAACAAGAGATTGAAGAAATTAAGAAAATACCAAATTGAATTGCAAAATAGAGTAATATCACCTTGATCATACGAATTTAGCTACAAAACGATGTAATAGACGATGCCCGATGATAATCGTAGCTTGATTTGAATTAAAAACCACTATTCTATCTACTCTATTGAAGAAATTAAACTAAAATTGAAGAACACCTACAACTATGTGAATGTGTGTGTGAAAAATGCTTCTAAAAGGAGTCCCCCCTGGATTTTAAGAAAGGGAGTTTATATAGTGTTTGGGAAGGGTTTGAATGGCATAATTGCAAGTTGATCCCTCAAAAATGGAGAAAATACGAGTTTGGCACCGAAATTGGGGTGACTCGGCCGAGTTGGGGTCACTCGGCCGAGTGGAACACTTAAGAAGCGTGTAGCAACTCTTTCCAGCCGAGACTCGGCCGAGTGAGGGTCACTCGACCGAGTGGTCTTCAATTCCAGGAGCTACGGTATTCAACCTTACTCGGTCGAGTTGGCTCACTCGGCCGAGTGCGCAGTAAAATGCAAAATTGCAGATTCGGCCGAGTAACCTTACTCGGTCGAGTGATGTCCGATTCCAGGAGCTACGCATTCAACCTTACTCGGTCGAGTTGGCTCACTCGGCCGAGTGCGCAGTGAAGTTCAAAGTTGCAGATTCGGCCGAGTAACCTTACTCGGTCGAGTGCCTCTTCCCCTTCTCGTTCCATGCATAACTTTCACCTCGGATGTCGGATTGACTCGATTCCTTTGGCTAATCCACTCCGTTTTTCGAGACGAATCCAACCGTGCACTCCTCTTTCCGGTCCGATCACTTGTGGTATGTTTTTTTCTCCGATTTCCATCGTATTTCCTACACAATCGACAAAACACAACCTTTCTCTCATTTCGGCTTAAACAATCATATTCACTGTATAATTCAATGAAATCAACATCAAATGAGCTTCAAATATGCATCTAAATCGTGTAAATTCCACCCGAATCAAGTACTCCAAGATGCAAACTGGATCACAGCAATGCAGGAAGAGCTGAACCAATTCACCAGAAATGATGTTTGGGAGCTGGTGGATAGACCTTCACATCAAGATGTTATTGGAACCAAGTGGGTGTTCAAGAACAAGAAGAATGAGAATGATGTGATTCTCAGAAACAAGGCCAGATTAGTGGCAAAAGGCTACTGCCAATCAGAAGGCATTGACTATGATGAGACCTTTGCACCTGTGGCAAGGCTAGAGGCAATCAGACTCTTCTTAGCCTATGCAGCCCACAAGAGGTTCAAAGTGTACCAAATGGATGTTAAGAGTGCCTTCCTGAATGGAGTTTTGAAAGAAGAAGTCTATGTGGAGCAACCACCTGGTTTTGAAGTTGGAAACCAAGTCTATAGACTAAAGAAAGCTCTATATGGACTCAAGCAGGCTCCAAGAGCCTGGTATGATACTCTGTCACAATTCCTCTTGGATCATGGATTTACCAAAGGAACTGTGGACAGAACTCTCTTCAGAATCACTGAAGGAGAGGACATCTTGCTTGTCCAAATATATGTGGATGACATCATATTTGGATCCCCCAATGAGAAGCTGTGTGAGAAATTCTCCAAACTCATGCAAAGCAAGTTTGAGATGTCCATGATGGGTCTGATGAATTTCTTCTTGGGCTTACAAGTCAAGCAAACAAAGGAAGGAATCTTCATCAACCAAGCCAAGTACACCAGAGAAATGATTAAGAAGTTTGGGTGTACAACCAGCAAGCCAGTAAGGATTCCAATGAACACAAATTGGAAAATGGATCCTGATGAGAGTGGTGTTCCAACCAACTCTACTGAATATAGAGGAATCATTGGCTCACTCCTCTACCTCACAGCAAGCAGACCTGACATCACCTTTGCAGTGGGTGTTTGTGCAAGATTCCAAGCAAATCCTAAGAAAAGCCATCTAGAGGCTGCTAAGAGGATCTTGAGGTATCTCAAAGGCACTGAGAATGTTGGTCCCAGAACGAGTAGTGAATGGGATTAAAGTCTAGAGGGGAGGGGTGAATAGACTTTAAAACTTTTTCAAGAGAGTTGGGAACCTCTTCTGATTGTTATGTCTGCTGGACTACAAGTCTGCTGGTCCAGATGACTATAGTGATCTGATAGAGGAGGTTATGTGCGGAATTATGGTAGGCCTTGTTTAAACTCGTTCTCTTAGTTTCTTTTGAAAGTGCCAAGTTATTTACTTAATAGAAATACTCAGCTGATGCTGGTTTGAAGGTTGTGGCCTTGTTTTGAAGACAGTTAAAACACAGTATACACTATATAAGATAGATGAAATGACAGTAAAGTAAAGTGCAGAAAGTAGATAACACCAGGTTTATAGTGGTTCGGATATACGATCCTACGTCCACTCTCACGTCCTAACGTGAAGTTTAATCCCTTTAATTTACCGCAAATTACAAGGGTCTTGACCTTTATAGTCCCAAGGATAGGACTTTGAGATCTGAGCCGTCCTAACAGCTACGGTCTCCACAAGTGATTGTAAGCACTTGCACTTTGAGGGTTTCAAAAACTTTAACCTTTCGGAGAGGGTTTGGGGTTTTTGAAGAGTATCCAACTAGTGATTCAAGCTTATAATTTGCTTAATCACTTTGCCTAAAACAAATGATAAACAATGTGAAATAGGTTTCAGGTTCTTAAGGGTTGGATAGAAATCACTTAAGAGCTATGGATAATCTAATGGATTCTGGCTCTTTGAGAATTCTTGAGACAGTACAACTTTAGCTTAATTGCTTGCTGGAAATGTTGAATTCTCTTGTTGTGACTTCTTCTTGTGATTTCTCATCCTCTTGTATTTATAGTGGTGATTGCTTGCAACTAGCCGTTGGAGTTGACTAGCCGTTGGGGCAATCTTTCCATAGTGGCTTGATTCCTTGATTCCAGCCGCTTGATTGCTTCAATCCTGGGATCATGTCAATCTTCTAAATAAGGTAGGTCTCTGTTTAAATTGCAAGATGACTTTGGAATCAGCCGAGTCCTGAAAGATCACATAGTCGTCTGATCTGAGCTTCTAGTCTTCTGACTACTCTTCTGGCCTTGAGTCTTTTGTCTTCTGATATCAGCAGAGTAAAACTCTTCTGATCTGGCAGTTCTTATGTCCTGCTTTAGGCCATCTTCAATCTGGGACTCCATTAGTTAAGTAGGTATACAAGCACCTTTCTTAACTGGTCTTCAAGGATCTCCTAGTCTTCATGTCTTCTACTCTTCTCATCTTGAGGGAGCGCATGTAAGCCGGGACTGTGCTGATCAACTGATATCTATACAGTCAATCACACAAGACTAGTCTAAGCTGTTCTATACAAAGTCAGCTGATCCTATTACATTTATAAACTCTAAGTGTTTTGGCCATCAAAACTATACTATCATCAAGTGGGGCTTAGGGTGAATTTATATCCCAACAATTTCCCCCTTTTTGATGAAGCCAAAACTATATATGATAAATGCTCTTAATAAGATAAGATAGGAGTTTATAAACTTCATAGAAACTGAAGTATCTGATGAAGACAATGAGAGTTTGTCTTGAAAGCAAAGAGAGCTAAACTTGAATATATAGAACTTTTACAGATTACAAGTAATAGTTTCTTAAAGCTTTGAAAGTGGTCTTCATCAGGTCTTCTGATCTTCAGATGCGGAAGGCAAGGTACAGACGAGATCGAACTTCTTCCATGTGCTGCAGGTCTGTAACATTCTCCTCTTCATAGATCTTCTCTAGGATCCTTTTGACTTCAATGAAGTCTGTTCTTCCAGAATCCAGAGTGGGAGGATCCCATTTGGGTTCTTCAGGAGTTAGGATTCTGCAGTTGTCAAGTTCTTTGGCTGTCTTGACTACTTCTTTCCAGAACTCTGGATCTTCAAAGTTCATGAATTGATTGAACTGGAAGAATTCATCTTCATAGGTTGGGAGAGGGCCAAATTTTCTTACAATGTGGTGTTGAATTTGCCATTTCTTCTTCAGAGGGTACCACCTTGGTAGCTCATCTTGAAGGGCTAGATAATCCACATAGTTGCTATCAAACACCAGAACTTTATCTTTCTGTGCCAGAGCATTTTCTTTCAGTGCTTTCTCCTTGAGAGCTTTCCTGAGTTTGGCTATCTTCCTGTCAAATTTGGCTTTGACTGCTTTCGCATCTTTTAGCTTCTTTTGTTTAAGCTCTTGATCTTCAAGCTCTTTTCTTTTCTTCAAATCTAAAGCCTCTTTCTCTTCTGCAGTAGGCTCTGCTGGAGTTGACTTCTTGCTTGACTTCTGAGCTTGCTCATCTGTTTGCTCATCTGCCTTCCTTTTCCTAGTCATCCTTTTCTCGGAAACTTATTCTGTAGAGGCAGTGATCTGCAGACTTTTAGCAGTTGCTTGAGTGGGAGCTTGGATGTCTTCTTGAGCAATTTCTTTGCCTTTGCCTTTCTTGCTCTTGATTTTGCTTGATAAACCACCCAAGGTTTCATTCAGCTCATCTTGAGATACTACCATTACAGCTTGCTGTGCAGTAGTCTTCTCTAGAGCTTTTATCAATACATCTTCCCCCTTTTTGGCTTCAGCAAGTGCAGCCGCAAAAGGCTTCATGGCATTCAGAATCTCCACTCTAAGAGTTTGTTGAAGAGCCATGGCGTTGACTCTGCCAACATGAGTCAGATGAGTGATGCTATGGTCTAGAATCTGAGCATGAGAGTTGGAGGAGGAGGCAGCTTCTAGTTTAGCTGTAATTGCTTCCAATTTGGTTGCTGTCTCCTTCAGCTGAATCTGAAGTTTTTCATTCTCTGCTGAAGCTGATTGGAGAAGAGCTCGACCTTCAGTAGCTCTTGCTTCAGCATCTTCAATTCTTTTGTTGTAGGTGTTTTCCATGCGGTTGACCTCATTAGTGTAGAGATCAGCAAACCTGGTGGAATGGTCACCTGCCTTCTTCAGAATGCTGGTCAGATACTCACTTATCTGATTGTGAAGAGATTCTCCAAACTTGTCTTCAATGTCAATGATCTGGTCATGAAGACGAGTTCTCTGCTCCTTGACTGCCTTTTCAACATATCTTCCAAGCTGTAGGCCTAAACCCTTTTCAAAGTGTAGGTCTATAGCAGCCTTGACCTGTGAGCATATGTCTGCTGTATAGTCAGCTGTTGAAGTAGAAGTTGAGGCAGTACCTTGAGGCTTTGGATGCACTGTCAGGGCTTTGCCTCTTTCTTCAGCTGAAAGGTACTCTTCATTGAGAAATGAGGTAGTGGCCTTAACCAGGTGGGACATGATGGTGTCTCCTTTGTCAATGAAGTGAGGTAGAGTATCCTTAGGCATGAAGTGATCAGGAATAGTGAATACTTCTCTTTCAATCTCGGTTCTGTCAGCTGGTTCAGCTGAGTCTTCAGCAGGAACAGACGCAGCTGAGTCATTCATTTTTGCTGTGCCAACTGTCTGCTGACCTGATATGCCTTCTGGGATAGAGGCATCATTAGGTGGAATTCCTAGAATTCTGTGGCATACTGCTGTAAAGGCTTCTTTGGGCAGCAGTTGAGCAAAAGATGTAACTTGAGCAACTTCTTTTTGCTCCATTTCCCAGTCGAGGAAATTAGCTTTTCCTCCCATTCCTTCCATGACCTCAATAAGGTCATCCACATCATCCCTCCTGAGTTCAATCCAGGTGCAGATTCTGAGAATTTGTTCGAATTGAACTGATTCCTCATCAATACCAGGAATAGTAGACTTGAGCAGGTTTGCTATCTTCATCCTCATTACCTTCTCCCTTGTGCACATAGGATAGTGTACCATTCTGTACTGAGGTCGAGAGGGACCAGCTTGAGCAAGGTCTGCTGGTGCCATGTCTTCTGGAACGGAAGAACCAATGATGATAGGAGTTTGTGTATGTGGGGTAGTTTCCTCTGCTGTGTGAGTATCAGCAGGGATTTGGGAAGTGATATGGTCTTGATCTTCAGTTGTCTGTGCATCAGCAGGGATTTGGGTCTGCTGGTCTGGTATAGTACCTTCATGAAGATCAGTAGAAGGTTGAACACGTAGGTCTTGAACATCAGCAGGGGTAGGCAATAGGGTTTCAGGGGTTGAGGTAGGTGGAGCTTGTTCCTCTGCTGTGTGAGTATCAGCAGGGATTTGGATATCAGTGTTTGAGTGGTCAGATGGGTTGGAGTCATCAGAAGGGTTGAAGGATGCAATCGGGGCTATTAGCATGGGAGTAGGAAGCCTCGATTTCTTGGACTTTTTGTTGAAAGAAGAATTATTCTTCTTTCTCTTCTGACCCTTCGACAATTTAGAAGGAGTAAAAGAGGGAGAGGATTTAGAGGTACCTGCCTTCTTCAAGGGAGAGGCAGTGGGAGTGGCATCTGAATCAGATGGGGAGATGAGCCCAGATCTGATTAGATATCGTCTTTGTGCTAAGGTCTGATTGTCATCATCATCATCCTCAGCAACCTTCTTCTGAAGCTCTTCTTTGGTTGGCTCCTCTTCTTCTTCGGCAGAGTTATGATCAGACTCTTGTGCTGCCTTCTCAGCCAACAGCTTCCTCTTCTCTTCTTTTAACCTTTCTGCCTCAGCAAGAGCTTCCTTTCTCAAATAATATTTGGAGATGTGAAAGGTCTTATGAGGTCCCATCTTGTACTTCTTTGGGAGAATATCTGGAAGGATGATGCTCAGCTTGTTGACAAAGCTGACTGTAGCTGCTACCTTCCATACCTTCGATTGTAAGTCCAAAGTGACTTTCTTTGCCTCAAGAGCAATTCTTTCTAAGAATAGTCCTTGCCAGTCTCCATCGATCTGATCCCAGATTGCAGCCATTACTCGAACCTTTAAAGTAGTAACAGCATCATGACTGAATGTGTTACCAAGTAACATCTTTCCTGCAATATCCAACAAGGTTTCGAATTTTGGTTCAAGTTGGGATTTCTTTAGCCCAGTTGCATCAGTAGCCTTGATTTTTCCACCAGTAAACATCTCCATATACTCCTTTTCTCTATTCATGATGTAGTTGGAGATATTTATTTTCCCCCTTGACAGGCCAAACAATTCCTGAAGGATTTCCCTTGTAACCTTGACTTTGTGTCCATTCATGACACTTTCAACATGAGAACCCTTCATCACGGCGTTTGCATAGAATTCCAGTACGTCTTGTTCATAAACATTAGTTGGAGCTGCTTCCAGAAAGTCTCTGAGTTTAAGATTGACGCACCGAAGCAATATCTCCTTGTTCTCATCTGAGTGTTTGCCTTTGAAGAACAGAGCATTCTCCGTAAAAATCTTCCCTTCCTTGGACCACTTTGCAGCATCCAAGGTGCCAGTGTTCTTGGTCTTCTCGTCGTAAATTTCAATGATTGCCATAGTAGAGTCTGAGTGTTAGAGTTTGAAGGCTTGAAAGAAATTTGCAGAACGAGAGAGAGTAATGTGATTAATTGAGTAATATGAGCGACAGGGATTGGAAGAGGTTTTAGGGGTGTGAATATATACTCCAGAAAATCTTGATCTAACGGTCAGATTTGGGTTTGATTTTGGAGTAGAGCCCAAGATTTCCTTCTTTGATTTCTTAAATTTGCCGGCTGGTTATGCCATTTGGCAATATTTGATTTGCGGGCAATATGGTACTTGAGTATTAATGACATCATTACCAAAAATAGCCGTTGAGACTAATTTATGGTAAGAATTGATCATCAAGGCCGTTTTCTATAAGAAAATTGCATTCCTTATATAAGCCAATTTGTTTAATTACATTCAGGAATAAATCTAGAATGAATTACATGATCAAGACTAGTCATTATACTCTAAATTGGAGTGATTTGGTCAGCAGAGTGAGGTCTTCTGTGTTCTTCAAGATGTCTGCTGATTGTCTTTGAAAAGTCTTCTGGTCAGCTGAGTTGGTCTTCTGATCAGCTGAGTAGAGGAAACGGTGTTTGCTGTGATGATCCAACCTGGATGGATCCTTCCAGCTTTATTGTGAGTGATGATCCAACCTGGTTTGATGGATCTTTCAGCTCCTTCTTTAAATCAAGTGGAGCTAGTCTAGACATAGTCCCACTGATTTAAATGTTTCTCACCATCGGATGTTCCTCATCATCAGATGGGATGTAGCATCTAATGTGCTCTTGTTGAATTTCTTCGCTTCTCTTGAAAGGGAAGGAGGGTTGAGGGGTGCTTCAATGGAGTTGAAGAGAGGGCCATGGACGCAGCCTTCATGTTCTGTTTAGACACAGTAGCTTTTGATAACAAGCTCTTCATGTAGAACTTCTCCCTGGAGAAGAAGCTCTGCTTGCTTGCTACTTTGTCCTCTGCATCTCTTCCTCCTTTAGCTTTCAACAAGAACGTCTCTTCTTCCTTTAGCTTTCATGAACATACTCATGTTGAGTAAGCCATGTATATGGATCTGTATCATCTTCATTTTCTGGACAAATCTTCATCTCCTTCACCCAAGATTTTGGTTGAAGAATGATCTCCGTTCCATCTCTTCTTTCAATTGTCTCCATACCTGAAACAAGAAAAGTGTTAGATGTTTTGTGTTCTTAGGTGTTCTCATAACTTCTCCTTTTATAGGGGTAGAAATGAGGTAGTGGAGAGAAAGATGACAAAACTATAGAGGTGATAGGTCTGAATTTCTGAAAAGTGATTTCTTAAGATTAGCAGTGAGTTTCTTGATCCAAGGGTGCACATTTAAAGATATTCAGACTTTATCTAATGGAATGCAGAAATTATAAATTTTGTCCATGAGTTATTTGAAATCCGTACTGTGCATGCATACTGTTGAGTCGGTGAGGATGGTGTATTAATCCAGCCAAGTATGACTCAGTTAGTATACTGTATTTATGTATATGAATAAAGTATTTTATGAAGAATAGTTTATTAATATACATAGTTATACATTGCTTAGAGTAAAGAGATCAAATAGCTTTGTTCAAGTCTGCTATATATGTATATGTATACTATGCAATGCAGATTTTAGAGTATTTCATCAAGGATTCTTAAGGTATCATTGATTCCCCCTTGATTAGATAACTCTATGTTTTCCCTCAGCTCTATCTGTCTTCATTGGGAAAGAACTTACCTTAAGATGAGGGTGTCTATTCACCTCATCTGATCCTCCTAGTCTGCTGCAAAATGTATCAGCTGAGGTCTTCAGCTGATCTTGTGCTCTTCATGTGCTTGGGTCCAAGAGTCCTAAGCTATAGCATAGGGTCTTGAATCTTTCTTCAGCTAGGGGCTTAGTCAAGATGTCTGCTCTTTGGATATCTGTGTGAATTTTCTCCATCTTGATGTCCTTCTTTTCAAGGTGGTCTCTTATAAAATGGTGTCGAATGTCGACATGCTTGCACCTTGTGTGGAGGACTGGATTTTGAGTGATGGCAATGGCACTGCTGCTGTCACAAAAGATAGGGACTTCTTTTGCCTCTACATTGTAATCTTTGAGTTGTTGAGCTAGCCAGAGTAGCTGGCTACAACAACTTCCTGCTGCCATATATTCTGCTTCAGTGGTGGATGTTGCAACTGAGGTTTGTTTCTTAGAGAACCATGATATCAGCTTGCTGCCTAGAAATTGACAGGTTCCTGATGTGGATTTCCTATCAATTCTGCATCCTCCATAGTCTGAGTCAGAATAGCCACTTAATTCTAGATTGTCATCAGCAGGGTACCATAGACCTAGGTTGACTGATCCTTTTAGGTACTTGAGAATCTTCCTCGCTGCTTCTAGATGACTTTGCTTTGGGTTTGCTTGAAACCTAGCACATACTCCTACAGCGAATGTTATATCTGGTCTGCTGGCTGTAAGGTATAGTAGAGATCCAATCAGTGCTCTATATTCAGCTTGATCAACTGCCTTTCCGGACTCATCTGGTTCCATTTCGAAAGATGTCATCATAGGAATCCTTGCAGTCTTGCTTTGTAGAGCTTTGAATCTTTCTAGCAGACTCTTGGTATACTTGGACTGGTTGATGAAGATCCCTTCTGGACTCTGCTTGACTTGAAGTCCTAGGAAATAATTCATCTCACCCATCATGCTCATTTCGAATTTTCCTTGCATGAGTTCAGAGAACTTCTTGCACATTTCTTGGTTGGGTGATCCAAATATAATGTCATCTACATATATTTGTACCATTAAAATGTCTTCTCCTTCTTGTATTCTGAAGAGAGTTCTATCAACTTTGCCTTTTTTATATCCATTGTCAAGTAGGAATTGTGACAATGTGTCATACCAAGCTCTAGGGGCTTGTTTTAGACCATAGAGAGCCTTCTTCAGTCGATATACTTGATCACCTTTTTCAAATCCTGGAGGCTGCTCTACATATACTTCTTCTACCAGAATACCATTTAGAAAAGCACTTTTGACATCCATCTGGTATACTTTGAAGCCCATAAATGATGCATAGGCTAGAAATAGTCGAATGGCTTCTAACCTGGCTACTGGAGCAAAGGTTTCATCGTAGTCAATTCCTTCAGATTGTGAATATCCTTTTGCAACTAGCCTTGCTTTATTTCTAGTTATTACATCATGTTCGTCCTTCTTGTTCTTGAATACCCACTTTGTTCCTATTACATTGTGGTTTTCAGGTCGATCTACCAATTCCCAGACTTCATTTCTTTCGAATTGGTTTAGTTCCTCTTGCATAGCAGTGATCCAATTGCTATCGGTCATTGCTTCTTCTATGTCAGCTGGTTCAATGTTGGAGAGGAAAGCACACCAGCAGAACATAGATGATTGAGAATTCTGATTCAGCTGTCTTCTTGTCTTGACACCTGATTCTGCTCCTCCTAAGATGAGATTTGATGGATGATTGTTCCTCCATGTATGTCTTACAGGAGTACCTGCATTAGATGAACTTGGATTCTCATCTGTTCTATTGTCATCAGGAGGGTTGACTTGATTTGGTCGATCATCATCTGTATCTTGAGTATCAAAGAGATCATTCCCCCTTGCATTTGGGATTGTCGCATGTTGATTGTGGATAGCTTGTTCAGCTTGAGTTTGAGATCTAGTGACTGGTCTGTGTGTTTTATCTTCCTCTGGTTCTTCAGGGAATGGTTCATTGACTTCAATAAATTCATCAGACTTCTTCTTGATCACTAGTTTCTTCATCTGTTCTGCAGCTGAGGTTGTTTCTACTGCATTCTTTTCACAAGATTCATCAAAAACAACATGTGGTGTTTCTTCCACAAAAAGGGTGCGTTTGTTGAATACTCTAAATGCTTTGCTAGTTGAGGAGTATCCCAAGAATATCCCCTCATCTGCTTTGGCATCAAAAGCATTCAACTTACTTTTCCCATTGTTGTGAATGAAACACTTACAACCAAATATATGAAAGTAAGATACTCTAGGTTTTCTTCCTTTCCACAGTTCATATGGGGTTTTCTCATGGATTTTGTGAATACCTGACCTGTTTTGAGTGTGACAAGCTGTGTTAATAGCTTCTGCCCAAAGTTTCTTAGGAGTAGAGAATTCAGCAAGGAGTGTTCTTGCAGCTTCTTTGAGTGTTCTGACTCTTCTTTCAGCTACACCATTTTGTTGTGGTGTTCTTGCTGCACTTGTTTCATGCTGAATACCATTAGAAGTACAATATGCAATAATATAAGAGTTAATAAATTCAGTGCCTTTGTCACTTCTAATTTTCACAATAGGTTCTCCTTTCTCTACTTGGATCCTCTTTAACAGTTCAGGAAGTTTCTGCTGAGTTTCACTCTTCTTGTATAAGAAGATAACCCAAGTAAACTTGGAGTAGTCATCTACAACAATAAGAGTGTATTTTCTTCCTGTTAAAGTGGTTGGAGTGATTGGTCCAAAGAGATCCATGTGTAACAGTTCAAGAGCTCTACTGGTTGATGCTGTCTTCTTGGTCTTGAAAGAGACCTTTGTTTGCTTTCCTTGTTGACATGCATCACAGACCTGATCTTTACAGTAGAGTTCATTAGGCAGACCATCAACTAAGGATTCCCTTGCTAACTTGTTCAAAGTCTTAAAGTTCAGATGACTAAGACGTTTGTGCCATAGCCAGCTGACATATTTAGGGCTTTTCACAAGCAGACATGTATCCTTAGGACAGCTGTTCCAATTTGCAAGATACATACTTCCCTTTCTAGATCCTGTTAGAAGGTTTTGTTTTGTTCTTTTATCACTTATGAGACATTCATCTTTAGAGAATTTAACTGAATAACCAGTGTCACAAAAATGAGAAACAGATAATAGATTAAACTTAAGACCTTCTACATATGATACGCCATGTACCTCAATGTCACCATTTCTAAGGGTGCCATATCCTTTTGTGTTACCGTGCGCGTTATCACCAAAGAAGACTTTTGGACCTTTCTTTTCTGTGTAGTTGGTCAGCAGGTTTTTGGTTCCAGTCATATGGGTTGAGCATCCACTATCTATGTACCATATCTCTCCTGCTAGGCCTCCTTTTCTGTATAGGTCCTTCCTTTCCTGCAAGAAGGGTTAAGTCTTAGGTACCCATTTTGTTTTGGGTCCTTGGGTGTTAGTACTACCCTTGGGAACCCACATATACATTGGTCGTTTGAACAACCTTGAGCACTTGAGTTGTTTCCCTCGGGCATCACAGAACCAAATCTTACCAGTTAACACCTTAGACTGATTTGATTTGTTGTTTGTGTCAGCTAAGTAATAGTCAAATGGTTTTCCTTTATAGGAGTGAACATACAATATCTCTTGACTAGTTACATTCGGCCTGGGTGCATTAGCTGGTCGATGCACACGATTATATGGACCATACTCTTCTGTTCTCACAATATCATAAGAGATAGGGGGTGCAAAGAGAACATATTTGTTTGAAGAAGATTTCTTCTTCTTGACTGGAGCAGCATACAGCTGAGACTGTCTAAGACGAGATGGTCTAGGCTGTTTGCTGTTCCTCTGTATAGGTTTGGGGTTAACTTTTCTTTTACCATTTTTGGTATTGGAATAGTTAGCCTTAGTCGGTACAGATGCCTTTTGGTTCATATTGAGTTCATTGTGTTTAGAACACTCACCCTGTTCATGTGTCTGAGTAGTGCACTGGTTAGGTGTACTACCCCCAGCTGGAGAGGATGTTGATGGATTAAGTTCATAGCCTAAACCCATCTTATTGCCATTTGATCTATAATATTCAGAGATACTTTCAATAGTAGTCGAGGCTTTATTGAATTCTGATATCTTTTGATCTAGGCATTCCTTCTCCTTTTCTAAGAGCTTGTATGATTGGAAGAGATCATCGAACTTAGATTGTAGTATACGAAATTCTTTGGTTTCTAAGGCTTGAGTTTCTAACATCCCCTCATACAACTGAGTTGTTGTGGTATTTTCTTCCTTAAGAAGTTCCACTTCTTTGGTCAACCTTTCATTCATGGTGACTAACTCAGGGGTGTTATCAAACTTAACCTTTTTTAACCTAGCAATTTCTTTTCTTAAATCCTTATTCTCCTCTTCCACTTCTATAAAGGCTCTAGTGGCAATATCCAGATCACCTTTTACCTTTCTTAAAGATTGATAATAGGTGTCTTCTGATTCGCCTTCAGATGAGTTTATGTCATCTGTTTGTGAGAAAATAGGTGAATGGAAAGTAGTAGTATAAGAGTTTACCTCATTTTCTCCTATGGCCATCATAGCTAGATCGTCTGAATCATCTGAGTAGATTTGACAGTCTGGTGATGTAGGAAGTTCATCACTTTGATATTCAGATTCTTCAGTCAGCATTGCTTGCTTATCTGAATTTCTTCTCCTAGGCCTTCTTTCTTCTTTGTCATCCAGCTCAGGGCATTCATAGACATAGTGTCCTGGTTTACGGCAATTGAAGCATGCTCCAGGCTTTTGATTTGAATTGCCTTTCCTTGGAGGTGTGGCATCTCTTTTTCTGGAGCCTCGGCTGTCAGATGACTCCACATCCTTTCTAGGATGTCTTTCTGGTGTTCTTTCTCTGGAACCTCTGGAGGGTGATCTTGCTCTTCTATCTTTGTAGTTTCTATAGAACTTTCTATATTTGATGTTGAGAGTGTTCATCCTTTCGAATCTCTTGATCATAAGAGCCATTTGTTCCTTCAGACTCATGTCTGATCCTTCACAGTCTTCTGTTTTCAGAGATGTCTTGCCAGATGAGGTGCTTGCAGCTTTTGTATTAGCTGCCTTGAAAGCTACAGTCTTGGATGTAGGTGGAGCAACAATAGGTTCATCATTTTCTGAGTTTTCTTCTCTTTCAAGATCATATTAATGGGCTTTTAGATTCTGAAATAAAGTCTGTGCAGACCACTCCTTGATATCTTGAGTATCTTTGATGATGGTCTTCTTGAGTCTCCATTTCTTGGTTAGAGAGTCTAATATTTTTAGATTTTTCTCTCTATTTGTATATTTCTTGCCCAGAGATTCTATCTCATTGATGATCTTGGTAAATCTATTGTCTAATTGATCAATAGACTCTTCTGGTTGCATTTTGAAATGCTCAAACTTCTTGACTGCTGTTGTCAACTTGCTCTCCTTGATCAGCTCGGTTCCTTCACATAGGAGTGCTAGAGCATCCCACATTTCCTTAGCTGTTTCACACTTGAGTACTTTTGCAATGTACTCATTTGGAAGAGTTTGCATGATGTAATCTTGAGCAATGCTGTCAAGATTTGACTGCTTCATCTCTTCTGGTGTGAGATCCTTCATCGGCTTGGGGGCTAGTTCTCCAACTGGAACTTCTGGATCACCATTTGCAGTGTTGACTGCCATGATGGTGATTGGGCCTTCAGTGATTACTGACCACATCTTGTAGTGGACTGATGTGAGATTCTTCCTCATCCTGATCTTCCAGTAATCATAATCCTCCACTGAAAACTTAGGCAACTTACGCATATTAGCACTCATGCTGTATGAGTTTTCGAAAACAAGTTTTTCAAAAGAAAAAAAAAGATCTGTTCAAGAGGACTACAAAAAGACTCCCTCAAGTCTTCTGATAATCTAGAGACAGTAGTCCGTTAGAACCACTGCTCTGATACCACTTGTTGGTCCCTGACCGAGTAGTGAATGGGATTAAAGTCTAGAGGGGAGGGGTGAATAGACTTTAAAACTTTTTCAAGAGAGTTGGGAACCTCTTCTGATTGTTATGTCTGCTGGACTACAAGTCTGCTGGTCCAGATGACTATAGTGATCTGATAGAGGAGGTTATGTGCGGAATTATGGTAGGCCTTGTTTAAACTCGTTCTCTTAGTTTCTTTTGAAAGTGCCAAGTTATTTACTTAATAAAATACTCAGCTGATGCTGGTTTGAAGGTTGTGGCCTTGTTTTGAAGACAGTTAAAACACAGTATGCACTATATAAGATAGATGAAATGACAGTAAAGTAAAGTGCAGAAAGTAGATAACACCAGGTTTATAGTGGTTCGGATATACGATCCTACGTCCACTCTCACGTCCTAACGTGAAGTTTAATCCCTTTAATTTACCGCAAATTACAAGGGTCTTGACCTTTATAGTCCCAAGGATAGGACTTTGAGATCTGAGCCGTCCTAACAGCTACGGTCTCCACAAGTGATTGTAAGCACTTGCACTTTGAGGGTTTCAAAAACTTTAACCTTTCGGAGAGGGTTTGGGGTTTTTGAAGAGTATCCAACTAGTGATTCAAGCTTATAATTTGCTTAATCACTTTGCCTAAAACAAATGATAAACAATGTGAAATAGGTTTCAGGTTCTTAAGGGTTGGATAGAAATCACTTAAGAGCTATGGATAATCTAATGGATTCTGGCTCTTTGAGAATTCTTGAGACAGTACAACTTTAGCTTAATTGCTTGCTGGAAATGTTGAATTCTCTTGTTGTGACTTCTTCTTGTGATTTCTCATCCTCTTGTATTTATAGTGGTGATTGCTTGCAACTAGCCGTTGGAGTTGACTAGCCGTTGGGGCAATCTTTCCATAGTGGCTTGATTCCTTGATTCCAGCCGCTTGATTGCTTCAATCCTGGGATCATGTCAATCTTCTAAATAAGGTAGGTCTCTGTTTAAATTGCAAGATGACTTTGGAATCAGCCGAGTCCTGAAAGATCACATAGTCGTCTGATCTGAGCTTCTAGTCTTCTGACTACTCTTCTGGCCTTGAGTCTTTTGTCTTCTGATATCAGCAGAGTAAAACTCTTCTGATCTGGCAGTTCTTATGTCCTGCTTTAGGCCATCTTCAATCTGGGACTCCATTAGTTAAGTAGGTATACAAGCACCTTTCTTAACTGGTCTTCAAGGATCTCCTAGTCTTCATGTCTTCTACTCTTCTCATCTTGAGGGAGCGCATGTAAGCCGGGACTGTGCTGATCAACTGATATCTATACAGTCAATCACACAAGACTAGTCTAAGCTGTTCTATACAAAGTCAGCTGATCCTATTACATTTATAAACTCTAAGTGTTTTGGCCATCAAAACTATACTATCATCAAGTGGGGCTTAGGGTGAATTTATATCCCAACAGAGAATCTAGGCCTTTGGTACCCTGCTGATGACAACATTGAGCTCACTGACTACTCAAATGCTAATTATGGAGGCTGTAGAATTGATAGAAAGTCCACCTCTGGGACTTGTCAATTCTTAGGGAACAAACTCATTTCTTGGTTCTCTAAGAAGCAGAACACTGTGGCCACCTCCACCACTGAAGCTGAATATGTTGCTGCTGGAAGTTGTTGTGCTCAGATTCTTTGGTTGAGACAACAATTGAGAGACTACAATGTCAACTCTACTGAAATGCCCATATTCTGTGACAACAACAGTGCTATTGCAATATCACAGAATCCTGTATTGCACACTAGATGCAAGTATGTGGACATCAAAAATCACTTCTGATGTAGATAAATATGTTGCTCTCAGAGGAGCCGACACGTGGAAACGGGATAGATTATGATAGTCATGATTAGATCGGTATGCCGAAGAAACAGGATTAATACACCCCTGGGCTTGAGTAGGGAAATGAGAGAAAGCAGGGTTATTGGGCCTTCAGCACATATTCAGAGAGGTTAATATCTCTTGGCCCAGAAGGGACTCGACCCAAACATGGAACGGATAGTCCATCTTTCTTGGCCAAGTCATATGAGCAAGTCAAACCCGCGAGAATAGGGGAGGATATGCTCAAAAACCAAGTCTTCAGGGTTGAGGGGCCGGATTCTGGGGAATTGACCAAGAATGTAGGGAGAATAAGTCCCCCTCTTTCCCGGGGAGAGGGGGTCAGGTATATAAGCCAATTATTTTACATTATCAGGTAAGTTTTATGACAATACACACATCTTTTACATACAATACGTATTTTTTCCTAAGAATTATACACTGATTTGAAGAGAAACTTCATTACATTCGCCGGAATTTCCCTAGATACACAAGGGAATTCCTCTTTGATTTCGCCTACTATCGAATCTGACTTGAGCGTCGGAGCTTCTACGCCGGAGCCCCCCTCCGGTGTACTTTTGCAGGTTATTTTCGGATTTCCAAGGAGATTTACTTGAAGATTGCCAAGGATAAAACGAGAGATTGGGCTCGTGATTAATAGTGCTCGCAAGGGAACGATCGACATCCGAAGGCGTTCTTTTTCGACGCATCAACTGGCGCCGTCTGTGGGAACATTTCAAGCTAAGGCGTGAGAAAAGTTCCGTACTTAAATGGGTGGAGGACATGATCCAGTGAAACAGACGAAGGAGAAAGGAGATTCCACTCCTTCTCCTCTTCCTCCGCCTCCTCCAGGTTTTCCCTCAAATCGAAATTTAGGGAAACGACCTGTGGACCATACACCAGAAGATATTCCCCCTCCAGGTTTTCCCTCAAACCGAAATCTAGGGAAACAGCCCGTAGATCATATACCGGAGGATATCCCTCCCACTCTGGAGGGAGATGCACCAGGCACCTCAGGAGCTTCAGGGAGTGGGATCAATAGGGATAACCCTAACACTCAACCGGAACTCTTGACTGCCTCTCGAGATCAATTAGATGAGATGATCGCGCAATCAGTTGAAAGAATAATCGCTACTCGAGGACTTCGCCCTCCCGAACCTGTTCCAATCACCCGTAAGGGTACAAGACAAAATCTCCCAGAACAAGTCATCGATTCTGTTCCAGTCCCTTCCAGGAATGAGGATCCCCCTCAGAACCTAGAAGAAAAAGTACCTTCTCAGGCGGAAAGAAGCATCTTGGAAAGACCTCCTCGGAGGGATACGGAGAGGATCCTTGGGGATACCACTCTGGAAACAGGGATGGGAGAAAGCACGGACGACACGTATCAAGGAGCCGTCAGCGATCAGATACAGGCCTTGCGGAAGGAGATGAAAGACATGCAGAAGCATATGATTGATAACGTAAGTAAACCTTCTTACGTTACTGGTTATCAATTTTCATCCACTATTTTACAAGATGAACTGCCTCCTAATTTTGAATCTTTAAATTTCGAATATGATGGAACCACGGACCCGTACGAGCATTTGATGAGGTTCGAGAATGCCGCCCTATTGCATCGATACGGAGAGGGCGTCAAATGCAGGGTATTTCTGACTACCCTATCTAAAGCAGCGCAGCAATGGTTCACCCAGTTAGGGCCAGATACTATCCATTCATGGTCGGAGTTCAGCGAACTATTCCTGCACCAATTTGCCAGCGCTAGGAGGCAACCTAGGGCCACCCTCACCTTGTTTAACATGCGACAAGGGGAGAATGAGAGTCTTCGGGCTTTCTTGAAAAGATTCAACCAAGCAGCTCTCGAGGTACCTACAGCCTCCTCAGAGGTCAAAATTAACGCTCTCACCAACGGGCTAAGAGATGGGGATCTATTCACATCTCTAGCCAAGAAGCCAGTTCGGACCTTTGATGAATTGTTGAGAAGAGCAGAGAAATACCTTACCCTGGAAGAGGTAAGGAAAGCTAAGCGATCAGAGACCAGGGCCGTAGTGAGTAATGGAGAAAGGAGGAAAGAGATTCCGTTTAGGAGGCCAAGTCCGGAGAGACATCGAAGCTCCAGGAGGCTAGAAAGCGTAAGAAGAGAGGAAGTTGCACCCTGGAATCCAAGGAGGGGGGGCGAAGAGATATACCCCATTGAGGATGGAGCCAGCCGAAGTCCTAGAAGTGGCAGGGGACCATCCAGATATGAAATTCCCCTACTCAAGGAGCAGAGGTCCCCAAAACCCTAAGTCAAACAAATTCTACAGGTTCCACAACGATTATGGCCACGATACCAACCAATGTTGGCATCTGAAGGATGAGATAGAAAGGATGATTCAGGCAGGCCACCTGAAAGAGTTTATTTTCAGAGATAGACAAGGCCCCAGGGGTCAAAAGCGAAAGGATCCCGAGGGGAAGCAGGAAGATGATAGAAGAGATCAAAGAAAGGGCAATGAGGAGCCACCACCTCCTCCCCAGAAGAGAGGAACTATTCATATGATTATGGGAGGCCCTGCCGATGGGGATTCCTTTAGGCAGAGGAAGCAGAGCGTTCGATCGTTGAAGAATGAGAGGAATGTAAAGCATCATGAGGTGGGAAAGATGGCAGAAGGCCCAGACATCCATTTTGGGCCAGAAGACGCTGGGGAACCCAGAGAAATTCATAATGACGCATTGGTCATTACCACGGATATAGCAGGATACGACGTAGCAAGAATTTTTGTAGACACTGGAAGCTCTGCCGACATCATGTTTTTGGAGTGCTTTAAGAAGATGGACCTGAATATAAAGCTCAGACCGGTGGAAACCGCTCTTTATGGATTCTCAGGGGGAGTTATTCAACCCCTTGGTTCAGTGTTGCTGCAAGTAGGGTTAGGAGTTGCCCCTAACCGTCGTGTGCAAGTAATAGAATTCCTGATTGTAGATGTCCCATCTTCCTATAATGTAGTAATGGGAAGGCCAAGCTTGAATATTTTTCAGGCAGTGATCTCCACCTTCCACATGAAGATGAAGTTCCCTGCCTTGGGGGGTGTGGGAGAGATATGTGGTGATCAGTATCAGGCAAGGAAGTGTTATGTGGAATCGGTCAAGATAGCAGACAGGGCCATGTTCAGGGGAATGGAGAGATTTAAGGGCGAAGACCCCGAATTGAAGAGACAGAAGGTGGGTGAGCTAGTACAAGAGCAACCCAAAGTTAAAGCAGACGAAGAGCTAATGAGCATCGAGCTCTACCCAGGAAAGGAGGGATTTACAACCAGGATAGGTATGAATATGAACCCTGAGCTCCAGGGAAAGATGATACTCACCCTCCAGGAGAATGCGGACATCTTTGCATTCACAGCGACGGATATGACGGGTATCCCTCCAGAAATAGCCGTACACCATCTGAATGTGGATCCCAAAGCTAGGCCCGTGAAGCAGAAGTTGAGGAACTTCGGTAAAGAAAAGAACCTCATTGTAAAGGAGGAGATCGATAAATTGTTGAACGCAGGGCATGTGAAGAGAGTGCAGTTCCCTGAGTGGCTCTCGAATGCAGTACTGGTGTCTAAGGGAGCCGGCAAATGGAGGATGTGCATTGACTTCAGGGACTTGAACAAGGCGTGCCCTAAAGACCACTATCCACTGCCTAGGATTGATCAGCTGGTGGACGCCACGTCCGGGTTTGAATTACTCAGCATGATGGATGCTTATCAAGGGTATCATCAAATCCAATTGAACCCCCTCGATATACCAAAGGTATGCTTTATAGCGACATGTGGTACTTTCGGTTATGTACGTATGCCTTTTGGACTGATAAACGCAGGAGCTACCTATCAAAGAATGGTGGACTCGGTGTTCCGAGGGCAGATATGCAGGAATATGGAGGTTTACGTGGATGATATGCTGGCTAAAAGTGTCAAGGCAGAGGGACATATTGACGACTTGAAGGAGATATTTCAGGTAATCCGAGAGAATGGTATTAAATTAAACCCTGCTAAATGTTCTTTTGGAGTAGGGTCAGGGAAATTTCTGGGATATATGGTGACTCAGAGAGGGATAGAAGTGAACCCTGCTAAGGTGAAGGCGGTGCTCGACATGCAACCCCCTCGGAATTTGAAGGAATTGCAAACCCTGAATGGTAGGATCGCAGCTCTCAGTAGGTTCATATCAAGGTCAGCAGAAAAGAGCCACCACTTCTTCAGAACTTTAAGGAAGGGGTCGAAGTTCGAATGGGACGACCAGTGTCAGAAAGCTTTCGAGGAACTCAAGCTTCACCTTGAACAGCTTCCGAAGCTGACAAAGCCCTCTCAGGGAGATGTATTGCTCTTATATCTTTCAGTAGGGGAACACTCCCTGAGCACCGCCCTGATGAAAGAGGAAGGTTTTGCACAACAACCCATATATTATGTGAGCAAGGTCATCCAAGGAGCGGAAACGAGGTACTCAGAGGTAGAGAAGGCAGCCCTGGCAGTGGTGGTAACGTCTAGGCGATTACGCCCCTATTTCCTGTCCTATAAAGTTATGGTGCGAACTAATTTCCCTTTGAAGCAGACATTAGGGAGAGCAGATTTATCAGGGAGAATGGTCAGATGGGCAGTGGAATTACAGGAGTATGATATAGATTATGAACCAAGGAGAGCCATAAAGGCTCAAGCTCTAGCAGATTTTATTCAAGAGTCTACCAGAGTGGAAGAAGAACAAGGATGGAAAGTATATGTGGATGGCTCAGCATCCGCCTTGGGATGTGGAGCAGGGATATTATTGATCGACCCTGAGGGTCAAGAACTGCAGGTGGCTGTCAAATTCCGATTTTCAACCTCAAACAACGGTGCAGAGTATGAGGCCATGATTAGAGGAGCGAGCATGGCTGCAGAGTTGGGAGCACAGAAGGTCACCCTATACTCCGATTCACAGCTGATAGTACAGCAGGTCATGGGGGAGTACCTCGCCAAGGATGAGAGAATGATCACCTACTTAGAGGAGGTAAAGAAGTTAAAAGATAAGTTTCATACTTTTGAAGTGATACAAGTACCAAGGGAAGAGAATATGAAAGCAGATGGATTGTCCAAACTGGCTAGTTCCACTGAATTCGAAGGAGACGGAAAGTTAACCCTGTTGGTGGCAGATCAAGTAGCTACGGAAACCTTGATCGGAGAGATAACAGCAGGGGATGATTGGAGGAACGAAATATGGGAAGAATTGAACAAGGATCCAGCAGCCCCAATGTCCAGAGAAGCAAAGGCTTGGAGAAGGAAGTATTGCATCCTAGGAGGTCAATTGTACAAGAGGTCATTCACTCAACCTTATTTGAAATGTCTTTCAAGAAGAGAAGCAGAGCTAGTGATCAAAGACATCCATGAAGGTTGCGCATCCAGCCATGAAGGGTACCAGACCATGGTGAAGAAGGTATTTAGGGCAGGTTTTTACTGGCCTAACATAATCAGAGATGCTAGAGAGTATGTGAAGAAATGCGAGAAGTGTCAGAAGAATGGACCCTTGATACGAATACCTGCAGAAGAAATGGGGGCTATGTACTCGCCCTGTCCCTTCGCCAAATGGGGAATCGATCTGGTGGGGCCCTTCCCCTTGGCACCAGGAGGGAGGAAATTTTTGATCGTAGCCGTGGATTATTTTAGTAAATGGGTAGAGGTCGTGCCTTTGGCCAAAATTGAAGAAGATAATGTAATTCTTTTCCTTGCTAGACATATTTGTTGCAGGTTTGGAATACCCAGGATCCTGGTCTCCGACAATGGAACACAGTTCAATGGAGAGAAAGTAAGGAAGTGGTGCGAAAGATGGAATATCACACAGAGGTTTACTTCAGTAGCTCATCCACAAGCTAATGGGCAGGTGGAGGTTACAAACAGAATCCTAGTGGATGGTATTCGAACGCGATTGGAAGAGGTAGGAGGAAAATGGGTGAAGGAGTTGGACAACGTCCTTTGGTCCTACAGAACCAGCCCTAAGACAGCCACAGGCGAATCTCCCTTCTACTTAGTATATGGAGCAGCGGCAGTGATACCCCCCGAAGCTAGACTCAAATCACACCGGATCACCTATTTTGAAGAAAAAAGAAATGAAGAGTTGATGAGGGAGGCGCTGGATCAGATAGATGAAGAAAGGGAGATGGTGAGATTAAAAGCAGAAAGGTACAAGAGTCGGATCAAAGCAGCATATGATCGCAGAGTGATCTCTCGCTGCTTTAAAGTGGGAGACTTAGTCCTTCGGAGAGTAGATGCTTTGAAGAACACGG
The DNA here is from genome assembly GCA_963675135.1 of Galeopsis tetrahit. Classification (NCBI taxonomy): domain Eukaryota; kingdom Viridiplantae; phylum Streptophyta; class Magnoliopsida; order Lamiales; family Lamiaceae; genus Galeopsis; species Galeopsis tetrahit. The sequence continues at coordinate 80,707,111 of OY776125.1, read as the reverse complement.
GAAAGCTGGAACCCAACTGGGAAGGTCCATACAGGGTAATACAGGTACTAAAAGGCGGAGCATACAAGCTCCAAGACATGACATGGAAGGAGATACTAAGGCCATGGAACGTGTGTCACTTGAAGAGATTTTATGTTTGAGGAAGGTGTTATTCCCCTACTTCCTTTTTCTTTATGAACAATTTCGAACATTTACTTCTTATGCGAATAATTGCTTCACCGACACTCTTTTTCCCTCTACGTGGGTTTCCCTTTGGGGTTTTACCACGGAGAGGTTTTTAATGAGGCCGGCATAGGTTCCCCTTATTTGCCTATGTTGATAAACATTTTTGATCAATGGAGCATCGGTTTTGATAAAATTTCAGCAATTTCCCTAAATGCATGTTAATATTGTGATGAGATGACTCTTATGCGCTAATTTTATGATGAAATGTTTCTCATATGTTAATATCGTGTTAAGATAACTGTTGAAGGCCTGCATGATGAGTGCTGAAATAACGAATATGTTTTGGAAACTGAAATATAGCATGATAGAGACATTGCAAGATAGAGAAATTCACACCAATTCATACATGCTCGAATAGAGAATACCTAGGAAAAATTCCTAAAGTTACTGTTCACGACAGCCTCTAAAGCTAGGGGGAGTAAGGGGTACAGTAGCGGAAGACATGATTAACTCGTCGATAAACCCTATCCCTAGCGATTCTCAAAACTCTTACGAGTATAAACAAACTCTTACGAGTATAAACTAACTCTTACGAGTATAAACAAACTCTTACGAGTATAAACAAACTCTTACGAGTATAAACTAACTCTTACGAGTATAAACTAACTCTTACGAGTATAAACAAACTCTTACGAGTATAAACAAACTCTTACGAGTATAAACTAACTCTTACGAGTATAAACAAACTCTTACGAGTATAAACTAACTCTTACGAGTATAAACTAACTCTTACGAGTATAAACTAACTCTTACGAGTATAAACTAACTCTTACGAGTATAAACTAACTCTCACGAGTATAAACTAACTCTCACGAGTATAAACTAACTCTCACGAGTATAAACTAACTCTTACGAGTATAAACTAACTCTCACGAGTATAAACAACTTAAGGGAGAGTATAATCCCTACGAATTCTGACCTAGGGGAAAGGAAGGATAATCCCTAAAAACTCTGGCGTCAAGAGAAAGGCTAGAGACATTATCAAATCACCAAGTAAGTACAGGGATATAAACCCTATCTCCTTGTTAAGGTTCCTCTAGGAGCTTTAGAGCCTTTACGCATCAGGAACATATTAGATTCATAAGCAGGAAGGATATTAAGATTACGCATCTAATAATAGAGTCAGATATCTATATATGCATGCCAAGTGATAAATGTGCAGGTACGATATTAAGCAGAAGAAAGGCAGAAATATTCAAGACTTAAGGCACCATGCCTAAGCCCTCCACAGAAAAACCCCGGAGTGTGGAGTCTCCGGAAAATATCCAAAAGTAGCCTTAAAGGCCTTAACAAAACAAAAAGTGTTTTTAAAAGTACCAAAGTGTCATCAAGGAATTAAAGCTATGGAGAGAGGAGAACATCATTCTTCCCCTCAGAACCTTCTCCTGCCTCCCTCGTTCGCCCGCTGGAATCACCTCCCTCTGCCTTCTCCATCAAAGCACCCGCTGCCACAGTAGCCACCGGAGTTGGGTTGTCCACATGGACAGGGAAAGCCATATCCTTTGCCGGTGCAAGATTATCCAGCTTCAGGGCAGCATCCTTCAACTCCAGAATTGCCTTCCTCATCCCAAGTAACCACCAAGGGGTATGGATATCTTCTTTAGCATCTCCAGGGAACTTGGGGGGAGTGTCCAATTCTTCTAACCGGAGGGCACGAGTATATTGACCGTTGAACCCAGGAGCAGAATGTTCCGCTACAGCGTTGGAAAATCCATGATCAATGAAATGAGGGATATATGCACCCATCGCCCCCAAGAAGCTGCTACTCTGAAGAAAAGCCTCCAGCCACTCCTGATGCAGGGTACCTAGAAATTTTTGACCTGCGGCAGAGGTAAACAGGGAATCTATGCACAATTTCATACCAGCCTGAGGAAGAGTAACCTCCAGCTGTTCCACCCGTTTGCCAAATTCCTTCTTCAGTAAAGATATCTCCCCCGAAAGTGTCGTTTGGAGTACTTTATACCTCTGATTAGCGTCATGTAATTCTGCTTCGAGAATATCCCTCTTCACTTTTTCCAATTCTACCTGGCTGTGGAGGTCATCCACCAGCTGAAGGGACTGAAGGGCTCGTTAAGATACATTGGAAAACAGGAGACCAAACTACATAATAAATCATCTAAAGAAGTAAGACAAGCATATTCTTCTTTATTAGAATTACTTAGAAATGTATTTTCATGAAAAGAATACCTGGGTAAAGCTGTGAGCGGCATGCACAACTCGCTCACCAAAGGACAGAGCATTGAGGGCCTCAGTGGCATGGGCCGGAGTGTAACGCTCTATAAAACCCAGGAGTTGGTCAACATTCATCTCATCTGGAGCATCAGAAGCGACATTGGGCAGAGAGGATTTGGTCTTGGACTTCTTTTTCTTGGAAGCATCGGAGACAGGAGGTAACGTAGACACCATGGCTTTTTCAGTAGAGGAACGAGTACGTTTAGCAACAGATCCAGTAGCAGGTTCCACTGGAGAAGGGGGAATTTGAGCCCTCGAGGAACTTTCAGGCGCTGGAGACCTATTAACCATCGAGAGGGGGACAGCATCACGCGAAATCTGAGTCAACCAACTCATAGCTGTACAAAGAAACATGAAACATCATTAATAAGTATAATGGGTTAAGGTCTTGAGTACAATACCAGGAGAGGAGAAATGGTATTACCATCATCGGGACCTAAAGGATAATCGGGGCTACCAAAACCGAAATGAGAAAGGACTCTAGGATTTTTACAGATACCCATTACATCAAAAAAGCCGTGATTAGAGACATGATCGTTTAAACGGTTCATCACATCCAGGTTTAAGGAGGAACAGACGGAAAGAGGAGGACGTGGCACCCCAGGATTTTCATAGATCCACCCCTCATGAGGAAATTCCCAAGGAAGAGGATTGGTAACAAAGAAATAGTAGTCTTTCCAATCCTGGACCCCTTCATGGAGCTTCTCCATGAATTTGCCGGTCCGGGAGGTGCGACCACTAGCATAAAAGAACCCGTCCGAAAACTTACAGACATATTAGGTTAGAAAGAGTTGAGCTGAAGGTTCCCCACCGTTTCCCCTCATCAGAATGTAAAAACCTAACATTGCGCGTATGGCATTAGGGGTAAATTGGTTCAAGGGTATGCGGAGGTAACTGGAAATTTCACAGAGATAAGGATGAATGGGAAAGCGGAGGCCCGCTTTTAATTGAGCCTCCCAAAAGGCTAGGGAATTATGACCTGGAAAATTAGGGCGCTCTCTCTTATGCGCAGCCCTAACAAGATAATCTGCGGGGAAGATCCCCGAACGAAGAAAAGCGGCAACGCGCTCAGAAGTGAGAAGGGAGGACCCGGAAATTTCATCCTTCAAGGTTCGGTCAGTCACGGGAAATATGGGGAGTGGGTTGGAAGTTGAACTCTCCATGGAAATGGAGTCTGAGGAGGACGACATGAGGATATTGTAAATGAGAGAGGAAAGGGAGGAATAGATACCTGGAGTAAAGTCGGTTCTAAGAAGTGATGACGGAACGGCCGCTGAACGTGCACAAAGAGGTTAGGATCGCAGAGGTGAAAATGAAGATGGAAATTAGATAAGTTTGAAACGAAAGAAAGAAGGGTTTTTGGTGGAAAAAGGGGTTTTGAAATGATTAGGCATAAGAGAGAGAAGGGAGAAGATCGAGAAGAATTAAATACCCCCCAATCGAGAAGCGCGTGAATGAAGAAGGGCGGCCTGATGTTGGCCCTGAACTGAACGCGTGGCTGCGTATTTCGAGGGGAGGATTGCGTGTGGAAGTGCAAAAGTCCTGAAGCTTTTTGAGGGTAATTATGATGAAGGGAATCAAATCAAGAGTATTTCAAAGAGTATTTAAAGAATGGAATATTTTCATAATATATGTCTCAGGGTTATTATCTTCCTACTCTCCTAAAATTATTCCTTTTAAGAGAGTAGGGGGGAGTGGTTGATGTAGATAAATATGTTGCTCTCAGAGGAGCCGACACGTGGAAATGGGATAGATTATGATAGTCATGATTAGATCGGTATGCCGAAGAAACAGGATTAATACACCCCTGGGCTTGAGTAGCGAAATGAGAGAAATCAGGGTTATTGGGCCTTCAGCCCATATTCAGAGAGGTTAATATCTCTTGGCCCAGAAGGGACTCGACCCAAACATGGAACGGATAGTCCATCTTTCTTGGCCAAGTCATATGAGCAAGTCAAACCCGCGAGAATAGGGGAGGATATGCTCAAAAACCAAGTCTTCAGGGTTGAGGGGCCGGATTCTGGGGAATTGACCAAGAATGTAGGGAGAATAAGTCCCCCTCTTTCCCGGGGAGAGGGGGCCAGGTATATAAGCCAATTATTTTACATTATCAGGTAAGTTTTATGACAATACACACATCTTTTACATACAATACGTATTTTTTCCTAAGAATTATACACTGATTTGAAGAGAAACTTCATTACATTCGCCGGAATTTCCCTAGATACACAGGGGAATTCCTCTTTGATTTCGCGTACTATCGAATCTGACTTGAGCGTCGGAGCTTCTACGCCGGAGCCCCCCTCCGGTGTACTTTTGCAGGTTATTTTCGGATTTCCAAGGAGATTTACTTGAAGATTGCCAAGGATAAAACGAGAGATTGGGCTCGTGATTAATAGTGCTCGCAAGGGAACGATGGACATCCGAAGGCGTTCTTTTTCGACGCATCAACTTCATTAGAGACCATGTGGAGAAGAAGGATATTAAGTTGGTAAAGATCCACACAGATCATAAAAAAGCTGATATATTGACAAAACCACTTGCAGAGGCAAGGTTTCTAGAACTATCAGCAGAGTTGGGTCTTCTTGACCCAGGGAAGTTGGACAAATGAGTCCAAAGGAGTTTATTAATCAAGGGGGAACCAAAATCAAAGTTCAGCAGATTTGGTCAAGTTTCTGAAATTCAGAAGAGATGACCTCAATTCTTCAGGACACTTGTCCATTGAAATTCAGGACAGTTGTCCACATCCTTGTAGGGTCAAATAAGTTGTCTTAGCTATCAAACCAAATCTAGGTTTGATAAGCACCCATTTTGGGTAATCATTGCCTATTTCAAAATCTGTCCCATTCCTTTTCAAGATATCACCTTTTCAAGGATTCAATTTGTCCCCTACCCAAAAAGTCACTTTCAATGCATTAAATGCCAAGATTTAACTCTTGTTTGCATTAAACCATTTGGGACATGATCTACCTTGAAAACCCCCCAGCTTTAAACAAACATTAAACCTCCACCCACGTTTTTGAATAAAAACAGTTCTCACTGTTCCATTGATTTTTGACCATTGGATCAAGCTGACCAACTCCCCTGAACTTCATCTTGGCCGTCCATTTTGGATTTCCATTTTTGTTAATCGTTGAATTACCTTAAGACTTCACCTACTCATTGACATACATTCCTTTTGGAATATGCACAAATCTTAAGAAGCCATACTCACTTCATTTTTCCCAACGCATTCAAACTCTTTGAAACCCTAGTTCTTCTTACTCTCTCAAACACTCTCAAAATCTTTCACTATTCTTCAATGGCTCCCAAAGTAAGAACTGAGATGATTGTTGATTTCACCAACAAGGACTTGGACCTTGATTTTGGCTACCTAAGCCACAAAAACAATCTGATTTTTGAGCCTATTCTATCCTTTGAGAGTAAAGATCCAGAAATTACTCCAACCTTGAGATGGTTGAGAAGGGCAGGCCTACAGAAGTTTATGCAAGAGAAGCCTGATTCTTGTTTGGAAACATACATTGCAGAATTCTTTGCTTTCTTAAAATGGAGAGGAAAGCCAGAAGATGGTGAGGTCACCACAAGACTCTCCTACAGGGCTGAAGAAGAAGAGAGATCTCACAGGGTGAAATTCTCTGAGAAAGATGTAGATGCTGCTTTTGGATTGCCTTCAGAAGGAAGGAATCCTAAGTTCTATGGCAATGGCCATGAGGAAGAGATTGCATAAGATTGGCTCCTTGTTCCAGGACCAATCTCATCTACACAACATAATAGAACCCTCAAGCCTAAGTTCCTCAATTTGTTTGAGGTTGTTGCAAAAAGCATTTTGAGCAACACTGGCAGTCTGAAGCAAGTGAGTGCCCCAAGAATCAGAATCATGGCTGCAGTAATTGATGCCAATGACAAGGGCATCAAGTTTGATTGGAGGACCTTCATCCTTTCTCAAATGATGAAGGAAAAAGCCAAGTTCAAAGTAAAAGCTCACAACAAGGTTGTGCTAGAAGGGAAACTCAAGTATTGCACCAAGGCAAGCTTGTTGATTGAAAAGTTCTCCCATTATTCCCAAATGCAAACATTTGCAAAACCCCTCCCTGCTCAGAAAGTGTTATTCAGAAAGCTAAGCAAGAAGACAGAGCAAAGGAAGATGTTGATGGCCAAACCTGCTGAAAAGGTTGAAGAGGAGCCCAAGTTGAAGAAGAGGACTAAGGCCAGGGTTGTCAAGACAAATAAAATGTCTCAAGTACTATCAGAAGAGGCCTCAGGAGCTTCAATTGAAGTAGATGAAGTGGCAGAAGAGGGAGTAAATGTGCCTTCTGACCACTCAGAAGAGTTGAGGCTAAAGTACAATGAGACAAGGCAGAAAAAGAAAGGTGATAAGAGGCCCAGGGAAGTTGTCCCTGAGAAGGATGAGGAAGGAAGTGGTAGCAGTAGGGCTAGCAAGAGGAGAGCCAAGCCCACTGAGAAGGTGTTGGAACTTCAGGAAGAAAGGTCCCTTCAAATTGCTCTAAGGGAGAGCAGGGCTGAAAGCAGGACAAAATCTAAGTCCAGAACCAACTCTTCTGGTTCTGGAACCCCAGAGTCCAAAATCCCTGAAGGCCAACCCTTAGAAGCCAACATCCCTGAAACCCAAAACCCTGACCACCCCAACTCCCCTGAAACCCAGATTACCCCTCCCAACCAACCTATCACCCCTGTCAACCTTACTAAGATATATTCTCCAGAAGAGAGTGTGCAAAGAAGTGGCATTGATGTGCTTGCAGACTTAGCTGTAGATGAGACAAGGCTCCTGTCTCCTCTTGACTCATCCATGCTAAATTATTCCTAACTCTTAGAACATGCACTTCATGAGCCAACCCCCCTGAGCAAAGTCCCCTCAGAATCATTGCTCTTAAAAGCAACTGAGGTACCTTCAATTGAGCCCAACCCTCCTGAACTTAACTTGCCTGAAGCTGCACTTAATGAAACCACAGTCAACTCCCCTATAGCCCAAAGTTCTCAATCCAATGAGAATGAGGAGGAGTATACTTATGAAAGTATGCTCAGAGGTGGAGCTAGAGCCACTGTGGATAGCTTGTACCCACAACTTGCTGAATTTCCTAGAATTCAGAAGATGTTCCATGACTTGAGAATGCTAGTAGATGTCAAGGACAGAACAATGATGGAGATCTCTCAAGTCATCCAAGATAAGGGTGCTAACTGGTGGCAAGTGGAGGATAGTAGATTGCTACACTTTGCTGATGTACTTAAGACAAGATTCCTCACTGATGAGGATGTTTTTGCCAAGCTAGTAGCAGCAAAAATTGATGAAGAAAGAGAGAGACTGGCTAAAGGGATCAAACACCCTGATAGCAGCTCTAGTGATGATGGGAATGATGACCCCTCAAACCCTCCTCAAGACAACCCTTCTGAACCCTCCCAGACCAATCTCCCTGAACCTCCTCAACCCAAACCTTCTGAAACTAGCAGGTTCTCAGAACCTCTTGTTACCTATGTTAGGAAAGGCTCTGTATCTTCAGAGGTGTTGACCAAGGTTGGTGACACAGCCAAGGACACATCTGCCAATGAAGGTTCATCTGAACCCAAGGCACAACCTAAAGATGTTGAGGTTCCTGTTTTAGAGGCTAGTTTGGTTAAGGCCTATTCAGTGTCAGAAGAGTTGGACACTGATCAGCCCTTGATCATTCAGGATGACTCAGTGGCTGCTGATAGAAGCACTGTGATCTCCCCACAACTGCCATCTCTGAACCTTGTTGAAGGTGGAGTTGATGCAGGTTTATTTGAAGGAGTTGAAAAAGAGAATATAGTTGAAAAACCAGAGGGTGTTGTGGATGATAGAGAGGTAGTAATTACTCAGATTGTGAGTGTACCACAAATAGAGGGTGGTATAAGTGAGGAAGGACAGGCTATTCTTGAAGTCAAATCTGAACTTCAAGAATCCCTTGATGAAAGGAGGCCTGATTCCTTAAGTGAGCACATTATCCATGAAGGAAGAAAAGAATTAGTTGAAAATGAGAAGAAGACTTCTGATGTATCAGAGTCTTATGCAAAAAATGTTGAGGGTGATGAGTGCTTATTTCCTAACATTTTTGATTTGTCTAACATTGCAGGTATTTATCTTGACCAAATATTTGCAGATGATTTCTTAACAGATGCACCCATCCAAGTAGATTCTGGATCAGCACAAGCCTTGCTTGGGATGCAATCAGAAAAGTTGGACTCCTTAGCTCATCAAGTCCAATCTGCTTATGCTGAAACATCTGGAGCATTGAATGAGCAAGGAAGAACTCTAGCATTTGTGGAGATGCGATTAACTGGCTCTGAAGATGTAGTGCTCCCTACATTGGAAGCAAGGATTAGTGGAGTGGAAACTGGTCTCCAAACCATTTCCACTGAAGTTTAAAAAGCCAAATCCTCCATGGAATCCATCTCAGAAGAGGTCAAGAAGGAACAGAAGCTGCTGAGAGATAATCACAATGCAAATGTCAAAGCTCTCAGACTGACTGTCAAGAAAGCCCTTGGAAAGAAAACTACATTGCAAAAGAAAAGAGCTGAGGAACAAAGACTAGCAATGGTGAAGGCTGCATCTGATAAGTTTTCACAAGAAGTAATGGCCAACATTGCTGAAGGTGCAGCGGCCAACCTCACTGAGCTCTTAAAGGCCCAACTGGATGCATCTCTGAAAGCAACCTTGGAGGAGGTTGTTGAGCAAAAGATGAAGCCTGTTCTAGTTTTCCTTAGCTTGAGCAGTGATAGAATGCAGAACATACATGATGAGAATGTATATCTGCTGGAAGAGATGAAATCTTTGAACCTAGCCCAATCCCTGATGGCTACAACTATGAGTGAGCTCAAACCTCAGTGTTTTGATGCTGCCAAAAAGGGGGAAAGGGAAAGAGCAAGGGCCAAATGTGCCTTGATTATTGGAGGTTCAGAAAAGGGCAAGGAAAAGGCTACTGAAGATAAGGGTAAAGAACCAGCAGTGCTGAATTTTGAAGATCTTGGAGAAGAAGAGCAGCTAGCCATAGCATTGAAGACTTCTATGGCATCAGCACAGGAAGAAAGGGCAAGGTTTCAACAGAGACCAGGAGGAGAAGTTTCTGGATTGGACAAAGAAGCTGAAGGTGTCCAAACCAGAGGCCAAATCAAGAAGGCTAAGGGAAACAAAAGAAAAGCTGAAACATTCACTGATTTTCCCAACAGCCTAGAACTTCCTCTTGAGTTCAGAGTTGTAGAGGAATCAATTCCCAAGAAGAAGAACAAAACTGCTGAAGTGTCCAAAACTGCTGAAAAAGACAAGTCTTCTGAAACTGAAAAGTCTGCTGAGACTAAGTCTACTAAAGGTGCCAAAGCTGCTGAAGACATAGAAGAGCTATATGATGAAGGCTTTGGACCTGGACCAAAGAAGACTAAAGTTGTAACTCTGAATGATCCATCAAAATTGTTTCATGAAGGGTATGGCAAAGACCCTAAAACACAGCAGAAATTGGCCATGATGAAAGCCAAAGAAAAGATGGATCTAATTGAGGAAGCAAACAGAGCAAGAGATAAAAGAAGAGCTGACTTTCAAAAGCCAAGAAGAAGAAGAGCAACATACAGCAAGATGAAGCCACAGCTACTGATTCCCATGGACACCAAATATCCTCACTTGGATAAATGGGTGCCAATTCAGCTGAATGACTCATGGGAGGAGGCAAAGAGGGAGTTTGTCTATGACTATTATGTCATTGACAGGTGGAATGGAAGGGAAGTTAACACCACCTTTGCTGAATTCATGATTGAATACTTCAGAGATCTATATCAACAACTACTTGCAGCTGCTGATATTGCAAGGATTGAATTCACTGCTCCCAAGCCAATCATCTATATGCCTCCCAAGCTGGAAGGATGGATTGATCAATCTAGGATTCTTCAAGAGTTCCTAGAAATTGTTAAGCTGAACAAGATGGTTCTTGGACCCAAGGGAACCAACCAAGAAGCCATGGAGCTGAAAAGAAGAGTGTGGGCACAATATGGGATGGTGCTACCTAAGGAGGATGATCTCTGAAATGGCTAAGTTTTCTGACCTTTCTGTGCTAACTTGGATGAAAACTTATCTTGGTTAAAGATCTGTTCTATAACTGGTCATCTATGCTGAAGTTATTCAAGAATGCTATCATATGTTCTGAATTGATATGCCTTTTTGCTCTGATACTTAAAGGTCTAGCTGTTATTAAGTAATAAATATATGCTCTGATCTTTTGTGAAAAATGTAATAAGTATGTTAGGTTCATGCTCTGATGTAATGTTTCTCATGCTCTGATATGTTTGTTTAACTATCAACATGCTGTAATGATTCCCACTTTAATGATAGTTGAACATATTTTGAATCAAGAAACATTATCTCAATTTATCTGATGTGTCAACCTATACGCAAACAATAACAGAAAATACACTAACACATTAACTTTCAGAGAACTTGACCTTAGTCAATCTTACTGAAGATAAATGTAATAAGTGTAGACAAGTCACCTTTGCATAGAATGTATAGGTTTTGGCATCATCAAAAAGGGGGAAATTGTTGGGAATAAAATGAGAAGAGTTTTGATTTAATACCAAACCACCCCCCTCCCCCCGAGACATGCCTAGTCATAATTGTTTATGCTCTAAGAATGTTAGAACATATAGCATAAGGCTAGATGAGAAGCTGAAATGTTAGGCAACTCTTAGTTGTTGAATAGATGCACAATTTGAGGGGGAACACATGCTTTGAAGTCTATCAAGAACAAGTTCCCTCAAGGCTCAAATTCTGGAATGATCTCAAGTCTGCTGAAGGACAAGTATGCTGATCAAATGGAATCAGTATGAAGACAATCTATTTAAATGACAACATGAGTTAAGATGCACCATCAAAAGTTCCAACCTACTGCATCACAAGGCTCAGGAAAATTGTCCAAGCAAATGTTCAGCAGAGTTGTCTCAGCACAGTTAAACCAGAACAAGTGATCTGAAGTCTAAGGAACAACTATGCTGAAGAAGTTCAAGACAACTATACCCTAAAATATCTTCAAAGAATCATGCTAAGATCACATCCAAATGAAGCAAAGGGAAAGAGCCAAGTCATCTGAAAGAGAGCAAGCCAACTGTTGGGAATAAAATGAGATATGTTTTGATCTAATACCAAAACCCCCTTAGACATGCCTAAGTCAAATTGATAGTGTTCTAAAAATGTTAGAACACATAGCATAAGGCTAGATGAGAAGCTGAAATGTTAGGCAGCTCTTAGACAATTAGATGCACAATTTGAGGGGGAACCTATGCTTTGAAGATGATCAAGATCAAGTCCCCTCAAGGCTCAAATTCTGGAACAACCACTTAAGAGCAAGGACACTCTATGAAAAACCAAATACTCTGATCAGCAGAGTTGTCCAAAGAAGCTAGCCACATGCAAGAACAAACTTACCTAGCTCAAAAGGACAAGGCTACTCAAAGGCTTTTGATCAGGAGAGTTGTCCAAAGAAGCCAACTCTATGTGTAAAGTGCTCTGATGCTAAAAGACCAAATATGCTGATCAGAAGAGCTGTCCAGAAGAGTTGTCTCAGCATGATTGAATCAGAACAGATGAAGGTCAACTATGCTGAAGAGAAAGAGACAACCACACCCTAAAGATCACCAAAGAAACAAGCTAAGATCACCTTGAAGTGAAATAGAGGGAAAGAGCCAAGTCATCTGAAGAAGAGCAAGCCAACCTTGCTGAAAGGCAAAATTGCTGATAGTGATAAGGAGAGTTGTCCAAATGATAAGGAATGTTGTCCTATCATTGGATCAACCTTCAGAAGCCATGTCCAAGTCCTAACAAGAAGTCAAACATTGGGAAAAGTGCTGCAGAATGAAGACAAAGTCTTACAAGCCGTTTATTACCCAAATGAGGACATGTCACTATCAAGAATCTGTCTTCCAGTTTGAAGAACTCAAGGAAGACATTTATAGCAATTTGGGGCTGCCTCTCCAACGGGCAAATCCTCCATTTTGTCTATAAATACAGAAGTGTGAAGACCATTTGAAAGCATCCAACAACATCCAACTAACCTCAACACAATCCATCTAAGCTCACAATTCTTACAAGCTAGAGTGCTTTCAAAGCTTTCAAAGACTATCTTAGTCTTCAAACACTTCATCTAAGCTGAACCCAATTGTATATCCATACACAAGCTTAGAGAGATATCCTATCCTTATACACTGATCTTCATTGTAAAGGATATCTCATTAGTTGGAACCTTACTTCAACCCTTACATCTTTCAAGAGTGAAAGTGAGAAGGTTGTAGTAGTAGAAGTGGTAGGAGCTGACTGTTGAGAGAAGAACAGTTCAGTTCTGAGTTGAGAAGAGGGTACTAGGACTCTAGACATCCTAGGGATCAATTCACCAAGGAGTGGTGTTCTTGATCAAGTGCACCTTGGCACTATAAAACAAGTTAATTCCAAGAGTGAAGGAATTATCCTGTTAAATCAGGGAAAGTGGATGTAGGAGCTTGAGTCTCTGAACCACTATAACTTCTTGTGTTGATTTACATTTCAAATACTTTCATACACTCAATACTGCACACAAAACTGATCTTTCAAGGATAAACATTCAAAGACTGTGCAAAAACCTATTTGGACAAGTTCCCTGAAAACTGGACTGTGTTACATTGACTAAGTGATTTCAGAAATTAAAGGAGTCTAAACTTAAAGGGCCAACCACTATTCCGCACATATAACTCCCCTAGATAGTTATTCAACTAAGTACTCAATAGTACTTAGTAGTTTGATTATCTTAGAAGAGTTAATCTTCTTCAGTAGAGTTGTCCAAGACAACCTTGCTGAAACTCTGGTTTGATCCAATTAGCAAAAGAATTGCATACAAGTGTATTCCCCCCCCCCCATACACTTGTCATATACTCCTTTCAGGACCAACAAGTGGTATCAGAGCAGGGGTTCAAAGACCACTGCTTCTGAAAATCCATCTTGATTTTCAAAACTCACATATTTGGTGTGGTCACTGAACTGATCTCTATCTGAAATCCATCACTTGTTGACTAACTGATTATTTGTGAGATATGGCCAACAACAATGCTGTTCCTCCACCTGCTGTTCAAGGATTAGACAACATGGCCACAAATCCAGTCAACCACATTTCTCATCACAAACTGCCCATGTTTTCAATAGACAATTATGATTTCTGGAAAATTAGAATGAGGGCTCATCTTGCATCTCTTCATACTGATATGCTTAGAGTAATCACAAGAGGACCTTTTGTGTTTACTCAAACTAACCCCAGATTGACAGATGAGCAAAGAGCGGATATAAGGGAACTGATTCCCAAAGATGAGGATGACTTCACTGCTGATGAAAAGAGGAAAGATAATTTGAATTATCTTGCCATGAACACCCTCTATCAAACAATTCCAGATGCAGTTATGGGCAGAGTCTACCACTGCACCACAGCTAAAGAAATTTGGGATACCCTTGCTGAAATGTGTGAGGGCACTGAAAAAATCAAGGAGAACAAACTCCAAGTTGCTGTGCAGAAGTTTGAACAATTCTCAATGGAGTCTGATGAGTCCATTGACAAATTTGCTGGTAGATTCACTGATGTGATGAATGAGATTAACTCATTGGGCAAGGTCTACACCAAGAGAGAGGTTGGACTGAAAATCCTAAGGAGTCTCACTCAAAAGTGGGATGTCTATGCTGTAATGATGCAGAACACCAAAGATCTCTCCACCATGCCCATGCAACAAATATTCTCAGAACTTAAAGCCTATGAGTTTGACCTCAATAGAAGAAAGCCTGTTGAGGAACCTTCAAATCCTACTAAGGGAGTGGCATTCAAAGCCAAAGTTGTTGAACCAGAAATGCAACCCACTCCCAGATCATCAAAGACAGTCTCTAAGACTGAAATGAAGGAAGAACTAGCCTTGATGGCTAGAAGGTTTGACAAGCTCAACACAAGATTTGGTAGATACAAGAAATTCTACCAAGACAACAAATTCAGGAGAAGATACAACTCCCCTGAAGATCAGGCTGAGGACAAAAAGCCTGAAGAGAAAAGATCAGAGGACAAGTCCTCTGATAGGAGAAGATCCAGTAGAGCTGATCCTTCTTCATCTAAGAGAAGAGAAGAATCCAAGAAGGATGATGATGAAGATCTGTGCTATAACTGTAAAAAGAAAGGGCACTTCCAATATGGCTGCCCTGAATTGAGCTCTAAAGAAAGAAGAGAGAGACAAGCTAAAAGAGACAGAAAGTTCACCAATAGAAAAGCCATGATGGCTGGTGAAGAATCTGATAGTGCTGAAAGCTTCAACTCCTCTGATGGATTATTCTCTAACAGTGATGATGATGATGATGTTTGCAACATGGCTCTTGAGGATGATGAGGTATCCTCTACTTCTAGTTCACCATCATTCATCTCACAAAACACTAGTGAGGTTAACCTGAAACTTTCCTTAGGAAAGTTGATGGAAGATTTCACTAGATTACAAGAATTTCATGACAACTGTGTGAGAGAAAATGAAAGATTGGCTACTGAACTAACCAAGAACTCTGAGGTAGCTGTTGATGTCAAGTCTACTGAGTTGTATCAACAAGTCTTGAGAAAGCTTGAGGAAGCAAATCTCAGGATAGTTGACCAACAAAAGGAGATTGATGATCAACTTCTCTCTCAGAAGAGAAAAGAATTTGAATTTAAAATTCTAAATGCCAAATTTGAAAACCTCTCACATGAATATGATATTCTTAAATCAAGTGAAGAGAGCCTGAAATTAAAAATGTCTGCTTTGAACAAATCCTCTAGAGCAATAGAGGAAATTCAAAGTTATCAAAGACCTATGGCTCAAAGAAGTGGATTGGGTTTTGATCCATTTGAATCTTCACCTTGTCTTAGTGTTGCATCCACAAGTAACACTAAGAGAATCTTTGTTAAGTCAGTGGCACAAACTGAAAATGAAATAATTCAGCCACTGAACAAAGGAAAGGGCAAATTGAATGAAATGCCTACTCAAGTGATTCAGGAGAATAGGCCAAAACCTAAGGAAATGGCCAAAGCTCCTGAGCACAAGAGGAATATTGGTCAGCAGAGTAGACCCAATGGAAGGGCAACTCTCCTGAACAATGTTCAGAGGAATTATCCAAGGTATAATCAGCCTAGGCCAACTCATCTGAGAAAGCCTCAGCTGAATAGACCTAAGGACAACTACCCTCACAGGCAGAATAGAATGAGACAACCAAAACCCTTCATGCCAAAGGGTAATGGTCATAAAAAGGCCTTTCCTCAAAGATTTCATCAAGCTGCACAAAGAACTCATAAGTTCAGGAGAGTGGACAACTCCTCTGAAACTTACAAAGTTAACACATTCACACATACTTTCCCAAAGGCATTTAAGGGAAAGACAGTGTATGTTGATGCACTAGGAAATCAACTTAGCCACCTTGAATCAATCAGGGTTATTAGGCAAGTTTGGGTTCCCAAAGGTACAGCTAACCTCTCAGGACCCAAAACTCAAAGGGTACCTAAACCTATCTAAATGCAGGTACCAATGGGCCACAAGAAGAGGAGCATGAACAAAAAGACAGCATGGTACCTTGACAGTGGATGCTCAAGGCACATGACTGGAAACAAGGAACTCCTCACTGACTTCATTGAAAAAGAAGGCCCAAATGTTACTTTTGGAGACAGCTCACAAGCAACTACAAAAGGTTATGGTACTTTGATGATTGGTAACATCAAAGTAACAAATGTATCTTATGTGGCTGGTCTCAAATATAATCTCCTAAGTGTCAGTCAATTCTGTGATAAGGATTTTAATGTTGAGTTCTCAAGTGGAAAGTGTCTAATTAAGGATAAAACTCAACAAACCCTATTGACTGGAACTAGGAAGGGAAATGTGTATTTTGCAGACTGGGACAAGTCTACTGATGCTGCATGTTTCATTGCTAAAAGTTCTAGTGAACAAAGTTGGTTATGGCATAAGAGGCTAAACCACCTGAACTTCAAATCTATGAATAAACTTGCTAGAAATGCATTAGTTAAAGGACTACCTAATGAGGTTTTCATTAAAGAACATGTGTGTAAGCCATGTCAAGAAGGAAAACAGATTAAAGCCTCATTCAAAGGAAAACCAGTCATCTCCACTGAAAGGGTACTTGAACTTTTACATATGGATCTGTTTGGACCAATTACCCCTTCAAGCATTAATGGTAGAAAATACACATTAGTGGTAGTAGATGACTTCTCTAGGTTCACATGGGTAGTATTTCTCCTTAATAAGAAGGAAACACAAGTCAAACTACCTGAACTTCTCAAGAGATTGTCAAATGAGAAAAGCCTTAGCATTATCAAGATAAGATCTGATAAAGGCACTGAGTTCATTAATTCATACATCAATGAGTACTGCACATCAAATGGAATAGCTCATGAAACCTCAGCAGCTAGAACTCCCCAACAAAATGGAGTTGCAGAAAGAAGGAATAGAACTTTAAAAGAAGCTGCTAGAACTCTAATTGCTGACTCAAATTTACCTAAGAGGTTTTGGGCTGAAGCTATAAACACTGCATGCCATACTAAAAATAGATGTTTGATCACTAAGGGGCAAGGCAAAACCCCCTATGAACTCTGGAAAGGAAGAATGCCTAAAGTATCATACTTTCATATATTTGGTTGTAAATGTTTCATTCACAATAATGGGAAAGAACAGTTGAAAGCTTTTGACAGCAAAGCTGATGAGGGAGTATTTCTTGGATACTCTCAAATCAGTAGAGCTTTCAGAGTCTACAACAAGAAAACCCTTATAGTGGAAGAAACACCTCATGTTGTGTTTGATGAATCTATCTTTGAGATCACGAATGATCATTTAGAACCTGAAGAAATCACACAAAGGACAACCAGATTAAGCCTAAAAGACAAAGACACTGAATTCATAGATGTTGTTCAAGCCAATCTGCCTGAAAAACCCACATTGGACAACAATCCTGAAGACAACCTTCCTGAGACAAATCCTACAGATGGAAATGGTGAACTGAATGAACCAATCCCAGTTCACATCCAGGTAACAACTACCAATGAAGAAGCAGTTCCTGCTGAGGTAGTTAATGGGTCAAATAATCAAGGGGAAACTCAAAATGTTGAAAATGCCAATGTCCTTGACATTGAGGACAACACCCCTGATTATGATCCTGAATTAGATCCTGCATTAAATTATCCTGAATTCTATGATCAAAATGACTCACCTTCAGTAGAGGACAACTCTACTAAAGAGATCAGGAAAAGAAGGACTTGGTTATCTGACCATCCTACTGATCTGATACTTGGTGATCCAAGTATAGGAGTCAGAACCAGAAAGTTTCGTGGTGAAAGTGCTATGTTCTGTTGTTTCTTGTCAGAGCAAGAACCAAGTGATATTGAGGAAGCACTTCAAGATGCCAATTGGATCACAGCCATGCAGGAAGAACTGAACCAATTCACCAGAAATGAAGTATGGGAGCTGGTGGATAGGCCTTCACATCAAGATGTTATTGGAACAAAGTGGGTGTTCAAGAACAAGAAAAATGAAAATGATGTGATTGTCAGAAACAAAGCAAGACTTGTGGCAAAAGGGTATTGCCAACATGAAGGCATTGACTATGATGAGACATTTGCACTTGTGGCAAGGCTAGAAGCAATAAGGCTCTTTCTAGCCTATGCAGCCCACAAGAGGTTCAAAGTATACCAAATGGATGTCAAGAGTGCCTTTTTGAATGGAGTCTTGAAAGAAGAAGTCTATGTGGAGCAACCACCAGGTTTTGAAGTTGGAAACCAAGTTTACAGACTCAAGAAAGCTCTATATGGACTCAAACAAGCCCCTAGGGCTTGGTATGATACACTGTCACAATTCCTCTTGGATCATGGATTCACCAAGGGAACTGTGGACAGAACTCTCTTCAGAATCTCTGAAGGAGAGGACATCTTGCTTGTCCAAATTTATGTGGATGACATAATTTTTAGATCCCCTAATGAGAAGCTATGTGAAAAATTCTCCAAGCTCATGCAAAGCAAGTTTGAGATGTCCATGATGGGGTTGATGAACTTCTTTTTGGGTCTACAAGTCAAGCAATCTAAAGAAGGAATCTTCATCAACCAAGCTAAGTACACCAGAGAAATGATCAAAAAGTTTGGGTGTACAACTAGCAAGCCAGTAAGGATCCCTATGAACACCAATTGGAAGATGGATCCTGATGAGAGTGGTGTGCCAACCAACTCTACTGAGTATAGAGGAATAATTGGTTCACTCCTCTATCTCACTGCCAGCAGACCTAATATCACCTTTGCAGTAGGTGTTTGTGCAAGGTTTCAAGCAAACCCTAAGAAAAGCCACCTTGAGGCTGCAAAGAGGATTTTGAGGTATCTCAAAGGCACTGAGAATCTAGGCCTTTGGTACCCTGCTGATGACAATATTGAGCTAACTGGCTACTCAGATGCTGATTATGGAGGATGTAGAATTGACAGAAAGTCCACCTCAGGGACTTGTCAATTCTTGGGCAACAAACTCATATCTTGGTTCTCCAAGAAACAAAATACAGTAGCCACCTCCACCACTGAAGCTGAATATGTTGCTGCTGGAAGTTGTTGTGCTCAAATACTTTGGCTAAGACAACAACTCAGAGACTACAAAGTCAACTCTACTGAAGTGCCAATTTTCTGTGATAACAATAGTGCCATTGCTATATCACAAAATCCTGTCTTGCACACAAGATGCAAACATGTGGACATCAAGCATCACTTCATTAGAGATCATGTGGAGAAGAAGGATATCAAGCTAGTGAAAATACACACAGACCATCAAAAAGCTGATATACTAACTAAGCCACTTGCAGAGGCAAGGTTCCTGGAATTATCAGCAGAGTTGGGACTTCTTGATCCAGGGAAGTTGGACAAATAAATCCAAAGAAGTTCATTGATTAAGGGGGAAACAAACTCAAACTTCAGCAGACTTGGTCAAGTCTACTGAAACTCAGAAACATGACCTTACTTCTTCAGGACACTTGTCCACAGTCTTTCAGGACACTTGTCCATGTAGGGTCAGATAAGTTGTCCCAGCTATCAACCAAATCTTGGTATGATAAGCACCTATTTTTGGTGATCAATACCTATCTCGAAATCTGTCCCTTGAAATACAGTTTTCACCTTTCTGGGATTTAATTTGTCTCCCACCCAAAAGGTCACTTTCCATGCATTAAATGCCAAGATTTAACTCTTGTTTGCATTAAAATTTTTGGGACATGATCTATCTCGAAAAACCCCCAGCCTTAAACAAACATTAAAAACCACCCACGTTTTGAATAAAACAGTTATTTCACTGTTACATTGGTTTTTGACCATTGGATCAAAAATGGACAACTCCCCTGAAATCAATCCTAGCCGTCCATTTTGGATTTCCATTTTTGTTCACCTTTGAATTGTCTCAAGACCTTACCAACTCATTGACAAACATTCTTTTTAGAATATTCACAAGTCTTAAGATACCCACAAACACTTCTTCCCCAAGTATTCGAAACCCTAACTCTAATTTTCTTCAAAACTCTCTCTGCAAATATCAATGGCCCCCAAAGTTAGACCTGAGATGCTTGTTGATTTCTCTAACAAGGATCTAGACCTGGATTTTGCCTACCTTAGCAACAAAAACAATCTTCACTTTGAGCCAATAGTTTCTTTTGAAAGTGAAGATCCTGAGATTACTCCAACCCTGAGGTGGTTGAGAAGAGCTGGACTTCAAAAGTTCATGGAGGAAAGACCAAGCTCTTGCTTGGAGAGCTACATGGCCGAATTCTTTGCCTTCCTCAAGTGGAGAGGCAAGCCTGAAGATGGTGAAGTATCAACCAGACTATCCTACACAGCTGAAGGAGAGGAAGAGGAGAGATTCCACAGAGTAAAATTCTCCTCAGAAGATCTGGAAGGAGCTTTTGGATTGCCTTATGAGGGAAGGAATCCAGAGGTCTATGGTACTGGGCATGAAGAGGAAATAGCCCAAGAATGGTTATTAGTTCCAGGCCCTCTCTCTTCAACTCAAAACAAGAAAACTCTCAAGCCAGAGTTTCTCAATCTTTTTGAGGTAGTTGCTAAGAGCCTCCTAAGCAACACTGGAAGCTTAGAGCAGGTCAGCCATCCAAGGATCAGAATCATGGCTGCCATTATTGATGCCAGTGATAAGGGCATCAAGTTTGATTGGAGGACCTTCATCATATCTGAGATGATGAAGGAGAAGGCTAAATTTAAGGTGAAAACCCACAATAAGGTGGTGCTAGAAGGGAAAATCAAGTATTGCACCAGGGCAAGCTTGTTGATTGAGAGGTTTTCCCACTATTCCCAGATGCAAACCTTTGCAAAACCCCTCCCAGCCCAAAAGATCCTATTAAGAAAGCTCAGCAAGAAAACTGAGAAAAGAAGGATGTTACTGGCCAAGCCTGCTGAAGAACAGGAGGAAGAGAAGCCCAAGATGAAAAAGAGAACAAAGGCCAGGGCTATCAAAACAAGAAAGATGTCTCAATTGTCTTCAAAAGAAGCCTCAGGAGCATCAGCTGAAGTTGATGCAGTGGCAGAAGAGGGAGTGAGTGTGCCTTCTGACCACTCAGAAGAGTTGAGGAGGAAGTACAATGAGACTAGGCAAAAGAAGAAGGGTGATAAGAGAATCAGGGAAGTTGTCCCTGAGAAGGAAGGAAGTGGAAGCAGTAGGGCCAGCAAGAGAAGGGCCAAACCTACTGAGAAGGTGTTGGAGTTTCAAGAAGAAAGGTCTCTTCAATTGGCTCTAAGGGAGAGCAGAGCTGAAAGCAGGACCAAATCCATGTCAAGGACTAATTCATCTGGTTCTGGAACTCCAGAATCCAAAGTCCCTGAAGGTCAACCTATAGAGGCTAACCTCTCTGAAACTCAGAACGTTGAGCCCAATTCCCCTGAAACCCATGTCACCCCTTCCAACCAACCCATTACCCCTGTAAATCTCACCAAGAGATATTCTCCAGAAGGGAATGTGCAAAGAAGTGGCATAGATGTGCTTGCAGATTTAGCTGTAGATGAGACAAGACTCCTGTCTCCCCTTGACTCATCCATGCTCAACTATTCAAAGCTCTTAGAGCATGCACTTCATGAGCCAACCCCCCTGAGTAAAGCCCCTTCAGATTCATTGCTCTCTAAAGCAACTGAAATACCTTCATTTGAGCCCAACCCTTCTGAAGCCAATATCCCTGAACTTAATCTGCCTGAAGCCACATTAGGAGAACCCAGAGCCAACTCCCCTATAACCCAAAGTCCCCATTCAAGTGGAGATGAGGAGGAGTATACTTTTGAAAGTATGCTCAGAGGAGGAGCCAAGGCTACTGTGGACAGTTTGTATCCACAACTTGCTGAATTTCCAAGAATTCAGAAGGCCTTTCATGATTTGAGGATGCTTGTTGATGTGAAAGACAAATCTATGATGGAGATATCACAAGTCATCCAAGATAAGGGTGCAAACTGGTGGAAAATAGAGGAAAACAGATTGCTACACTTTGCTGGAGTTACAAAGACAAGATTTCTCATTGATGAGAACATTTTTGCAAAGTTAGTAGCTGATAAAATTGAGGAGGAGAAAGAAAGAAAAGCCAAGGGAATCAAACACCCTGACAGTAGCTCAAATGATGATGATTCCCCTGATGATCCCTCAAACCCTTCAAATCCCAACCCTCCTGAAACCCCTCAAGCCAATCTCCCTGAATCCTTTCAACCCAAGTCTTCTATAGCAGATAGACTCTCTAACCCTCCTAAAACCTATCATAGGAAAGGCTCTGTGTTATCAGAGGTGTTGACCAAGGGTGGTAACACAACCAAGAACACATCTGCCAATGAAGGTTCTTCTGAACCCAAGGCACAGCCTAAAGATGTTGAGGTTCCTGTATTAGAGGCTGGTTTGATTAAGGCCTATTCAGTGTCAGAAGAGTTGGACACTGATCAGCCCTTAATCATTCAGGATGACTCAGTGGCTGCTGATATAAGCACTGTGATCTCCCCACAACTGCCATCTTTGAACCTTGTTGAAGGTGGAGATGCTGCAGGTTTAAGAGAAGGAGTTGAAAAGGAAAGTAGTTTTGAAAAATCAGAGGGAGTTGAGGATGAAAGGGAGGTAGTCATCACTAAGATAGTGAGTGTACCACCATATGAGGGTGGAATAAGTGAGGAAGGACAGGTTATTCTTGAAGTCAAATCTGAACTTCAAGAATCCCTTGATGAGAGGAGGCCTGATTCCTTGAGTGAGAACATTATCAAAGAAGGGAGAAAAGAACAAGTTGAAAATGAGAAGAAGACTGCTGATGTATCAGAGTCTTATACAAAAAAAAAATTGAGGGTGATGAGTGCTTATTTCCTAACTTGTTTGACTTGTCTGATGTTGCAGGTATCTCTCTTGATCAAATTTTTGCAGATGAGTTCTTAACAGATGCACCTATCCAAGTAGACACAGGCTCAGCTCAGGCCTTACTTGGAATACAATCAGAGAAGTTGGACTCCTTGGCTCATCAAGTCCAATCTGCTCATGCTGAAACTTCAGGAGCATTGAATGAGCAAGGAAGGACTCTAGCATCTGTAGAAATGAGGCTCACTGGCTCTGAAGATGTTGTGCTACCAACCCTTGAGGCAAGAATCAGTGGTGTGGAATCTGGTCTCCAAACCATCTCCACTGAAGTTCAAAATGCCAAATCAACCATGGAAGCCATCTCAGAGGAGGTCAAGAAAGAACAAAAGTTGCTGAGAGACAATCACAATGCTAATGTCAAAGCTCTCAGGCTAACTGTCAAACAAGCTATTGGAAAGAAGACTGCACTGCAAAAGAGAAGAGCTGAAGAGCAAAGGCTAGCTATGGTCAAAGCTGCCTCAGAAAAATTTTCCCAAGATGTGCTGGCCAACATTGCTGAAGGTGCAGTGGCCAACCTCACTGAGCTTCTGAAAGCTAAATTGGATGCATCTCTCAAAGCAACCTTGGAGGAGGTTGTCCAACAAAAAATGAAGCCTGTTCTAGCTTTTCTTAGCTTGAGCAATGATAAAATGCAAGATATACATGATGAAAATGTGTATTTGTTGGAAGAGATGAAGTCCCTAAACCAGGCCCAATCCCTGATGGCCTCAACAATGAGTGACCTCAAGCCCCAGTGTTTTGATGCTGCCAAAAAGGGGGAAAGGGAAAGAGTAAGGGCAAAAGGTGCCTTAGTAATTGGGAGTCCAGTGAAAGGGAAGGACAAAGTCCCTGAAGGAAAGGGAAAAGAGCCAGAAATGCTGAACTTGGAAGATTTGGATGAAGAGGAGCAGTTAGCATTGGCATTGAAAAACTCAATGGCCTCAGCTCAAGAGGAAAGAGTAAGGCTACAACAAAGACCAGGTGGTGAAGTGTCAGGTTTGGACAAAGATGCTGAAGGTGTCCAAACCAGAGGAAAGATCAAGAAGGCCCAAGGAAAGAAGAGACAAATTGAGAAATTCACTGACTTTCCTAGCAGCCTTGATCTTCCACCTGAATTCAGAATTGATGAAGATGAGCCTACATCAAAGAAAGCCAAAACTGCTGAAGAGCTCAAAGCTGCTGAAAAGGACAAATCTTCTGAATCTGGCAAAACTGCTGAAAGTACCAAGTCCACTGAAGACATTGAAGAAATATATGCTGAAGGATTTGGACCTGAACCTAAGAAGAAGACAACTGTTCTAGCCCATGATCCATCAAAGCTGTTTCATGAAGGGTATGGCAAAGACCCTGAAACACAACAGAAACTGGCCATGATGAGGGCCCATGAGAAAATGGATCTGATGGAAGAAGCCAACAGAGCAAGAGATGAAAGGAGAGCAAACTTTCAGAAACCAAGAAGGAGAAGAGCAGCTTACAGCAAGATGAAGCCTCAGCTTCTAATCCCAATGGACACCAAATATCCACACTTGGATAAATGGGTGCCAATTCAACTGAATGACACATGGGAAGAAGCCAAAAGGGAGTTTGTCTATGACTATTATGTCATTGACAGATGGAATGGAGGAGATGCAGACTCTGCCTTCACTGAGTTCATGCTAGAATACTACAGAGAGTTGTATCAACAACTTCTTGCAGCTGCTGACATTGCAAGACTTGAACTCACAGCTCCCAAGCCAATCATATACATGCCTCCAAAGCTTGAAGGATGGATTGATCAAGCAAGAATTCTGAGAGAATTCACTGAGATCCTTAAGCTAAACAAGATGGTTCTTGGACCTAAGGGAACCAACCAAGAAGCCATGGCATTGAAAAGAAGAGTGTGGGCACAGTATGGAATGCTGCCACCCCCTGAGGATGATCTTTGAAATGGCTAAGTCTTCTGACCTTTCTTGATTGATCAACTATGCTAAAATATGGTCAAGATTGCTGATATGGTGTGCTAATCTGGTTGCTCTGATCTGTTAAAGATTGCTCTGATACAAGCTCTGTGATCTGATGCTGAATATCTTATTTTATGTCTTGAATTGTTAGAATGAAATGCTGTGATGTATTTAAGTGTTATTGATTCATGCTCTGATATGTTAATTTCAACTATCAACATGCCTGTAATGATTTTTGAATGAATGATAGTTGAACTTATTTTTAATCAAGAAACACTAATCTCTCTATGCCTATCTTGAACCTACTTGCAACAGAAACAGTGAATACACTAACACATTGCTTTTTCAGGAATATTGACCTTAGTCATGTCTTCTGAAGATACATGTAAAAGGTGTAGACAAGTCACTTTTGCTTAAATAGTATAGGTTTTGGCATCATCAAAAAGGGGGAAATTGTTGGGAATAAAATGAGATATGTTTTGATCTAATACCAAAACCCCCTTAGACATGCCTAAGTCAAATTGATAGTGTTCTAAAAATGTTAGAACACATAGCATAAGGCTATATGAGAAGCTGAAATGTTAGGCAGCTCTTAGACAATTAGATGCACAATTTGAGGGGGAACCTATGCTTTGAAGATGATCAAGATCAAGTCCCCTCAAGGCTCAAATTCTGGAACAACCACTTAAGAGCAAGGACACTCTATGAAAAACCAAATACTCTGATCAGCAGAGTTGTCCAAAGAAGCTAGCCACATGCAAGAACAAACTTACCTAGCTCAAAAGGACAAGGCTACTCAAAGGCTTTTGATCAGGAGAGTTGTCCAAAGAAGCCAACTCTATGTGTAAAGTGCTCTGATGCTAAAAGACCAAATATGCTGATCAGAAGAGCTGTCCAGAAGAGTTGTCTCAGCATGATTGAATCAGAACAGATGAAGGTCAACTATGCTGAAGAGAAAGAGACAACCACACCCTAAAGATCACCAAAGAAACAAGCTAAGATCACCTTGAAGTGAAATAGAGGGAAAGAGCCAAGTCATCTGAAGAAGAGCAAGCCAACCTTGCTGAAAGGCAAAACTGCTGATAGTGATAAGAAGAGTTGTCCAAATGATAAGGAATGTTGTCCTATCATTGGATCAACCTTCAGAAGCCATGTCCAAGTCCTAACAAGAAGTCAAACATTGGGAAAAGTGCTGCAGAATGAAGACAAAGTCTTACAAGCCGTTTATTACCCAAATGAGGACATGTCACTATCAAGAATCTGTCTTCCAGTTTGAAGAACTCAAGGAAGACATTTATAGCAATTTGGGGCTGCCTCTCCAACGGGCAAATCCTCCATTTTGTCTATAAATACAGAAGTGTGAAGACCATTTGAAAGCATCCAACAGCATCCAACTAACCTCAACACAATCCATCCAAGCTCACAATTCTTACAAGCTAGAGTGCTTTCAAAGCTTTCAAAGACTATCTTAGTCTTCAAACACTTCATCTAAGCTGAACCCAATTGTATATCCATACACAAGCTTAGAGAGATATCCTATCCTTATACACTGATCTTCATTGTAAAGGATATCTCATTAGTTGGAACCTTACTTCAACCCTTACATCTTTCAAGAGTGAAAGTGAGAAGGTTGTAGTAGTAGAAGTGGTAGGAGCTGACTGTTGAGAGAAGAACAGTTCAGTTCTGAGTTGAGAAGAGGGTACTAGGACTCTAGACATCCTAGGGATCAATTCACCAAGGAGTGGTGTTCTTGATCAAGTGCACCTTGGCACTATAAAACAAGTTAATTCCAAGAGTGAAGGAATTATCCTGTTAAATCAGGGAAAGTGGATGTAGGAGCTTGAGTCTCTGAACCACTATAACTTCTTGTGTTGATTTACATTTCAAATACTTTCATACACTCAATATTGCACACAAAACTGATCTTTCAAGGATAAACATTCAAAGACTGTGCAAAAACCTATTTGGACAAGTTCCCTGAAAACTGGACTGTGTTACATTGACTAAGTGATTTCAGAAATTAAAGGAGTCTAAACTTAAAGGGCCAACCACTATTCCGCACATATAACTCCCCTAGATAGTTATTCAACTAAGTACTCAATAGTACTTAGTAGTTTGATTATCTTAGAAGAGTTAATCTTCTTCAGTAGAGTTGTCCAAGACAACCTTGCTGAAACTCTGGTTTGATCAAATTAGCAAAAGAATTGCATACAAGTGTATTCCCCCCCCATACACTTGTCATATACTCCTTTCAGGACCAACACCAACTATGCTGATAAGCAAAGTCTGCTGATAGTGATAAGCAGAGTTGTCCATTTGATAAGGAATGTTGTCCTATCATTGGATCAACCTTTAGAAGCCATGTCCAAGCTTAATCAAGTGAATCTTGAAGTCAAACATTGGGAAGAGTGCTGCAGAATGAAGACAAAGCTCAAACAGCCGTTTATTACCCAAATGAGGACATGTCACTATCAAGAATCTGTCTTCCAGTTTTGAAGAACTCAAGGAAGACATTTATAGCAATTTGGGGCTGCCTCTCCAACGGGAAAATCCTCAATTTTGTCTATAAATACAGAAGTGTGAAGACCATTTGAAGCATCCATTCTACATCCAACTAAACAATCATTCTGAAGCTTCAAAAAGTCATAAGACATTCTTAGTCTTGAAACACTTCTTCTAAGCTAAATTCATTGTATATCCATACAAGCTTAGAGAGATATCCTATCCTTATACACTGATCTTCATTGTAAATGATATCTCATTAGTTGGAACCTTACTTTAACCCTTACCCCTTTCAAGTGAGAAAGTGAGAAGGTTGTAGTAGTAGAAGTGGTAGGAGCTGACTGTTGAGAGAAGAACAGTTCAGTTCTGAGTTGAGAAGAGGGTACTAGGACTCTAGACATCCTAGGGATCAATTCACCAAGGAGTGGTGTTCTTGATCAAGTGCACCTTGGAACTATAAAACAAGTTAATTCCAAGAGTGAATGAATTATCCTGTTAAATCAGGGAAAGTGGATGTAGGAGCTTGAGTCTCTGAACCACTATAAACCACTGTGTTGATTTACTTTCAAGTACTTTCATACATTCAACACTGCACACAAAATTGATCTTTAAAAGGACAAATATTCAAAGACTGTGCAAAAACTTATTTGGACAAGTTCCTTGAAAACTGGATTGATTGATTAAGTGATTTCAGAACTTAAAGGAGTTTAAAACTAAAGGGCCATCCACTTATTCCGCACTTATAACTAACTTAGATAGTCATTCAACTAAGTACTCAATAGTACTTAGTAGCTTGGTTATCTCTAAGAAGTTATACATCTTCAGCAGAGTTGTCCAAGACAACATTGCTGATCTCTGGTTTGATCAAGTTTGAAAAAGATATTGCATACAAGTGTATTCCCCCCCCATACACTTGTTATATACTCCTTTCAGGACCAACATCCAACTCTAACGTCTCTACTTCAGAAATATTGATCCCGAAAAGGCAGCATTTCTCAGTGTTGACTTTGAGGCCCGACGTGCACTCCAGTAGTTTGAGGAACCTTTTGATAAAAAGAATATTTTCCAAGCTAGCTTCCCCAGTGAAGATGGTGTCGTCCGCAAACTGTAGATGGGAAATCTTAAATCATACATATAATATTATTTTGTATTAAAATTTAAAAAATACACATGCAAAAAATGGGAAAGAAAGACATAAAAATTTAAAATAAAAGGAAAAGAAAAAAAAAAGAAATAAAAAATTTGGGGAAAAAACTGAAAATAGAAAGAAAAAAGTAAAAGAGGAGGGGGAAGAAAAAATAAAAAGAAAAAAATTGAGATTTGTTGCTAATTTCGATAGTTTTTTATTAATTATATTTTTACGATTTTTTTTAAAATATGGGTGACTTGGTGGTGAATTGATTTTTTCGAGTTTATTTTATTATATTTTGTGTAAATTAATAAAAGGATAATATAGTCTTTTAAATATGATTATTTTTAAAAAAAAATTTAGGGTGAACTCATAAAATGTGCGAGTGCAGATAACCGTGGTAAAACAATAATTTGGGGGTGAACTCATAAAATGAGCGGGTGCGGATAATTGTGGTAAAAAATAATTTGGGGGTGATCTCATAAAATGAGCGGGTGTACATAACCATTGTAAAAAAGAAATGATTTGAGGGTGAACTCATTAAATGTGCGGGTGCAGATAACTGTAGTAAAAATATGATTATGGGGTGAATTCATTAAATTAGCGGGTGTAGATAACTGTAGTAAAAATAAGATTAGGAGGTGAATTCATTAAATTAGCGGGTGCAGACAACTGTAGTAAAAATATGATTAGGGGGTGAACTCATTAAATTAGTTGGGGCAGATAAAATAAAAAAAAAATTGAAATTGAAATTAGGGGCACCGTATACTAGGGGGTACGAGAGAGTTTGGCATTTATTTATTGAAAAGTATCTTTAATATTGAAATAAGTGATAATATTATGTTGTACTTTTCAATTATATTATAATATTGTATTGCACTTTTCACTTATAATTTAAACTTTTTAGTAATATTGTAGTGCACTTTTTGTACTTACTTACATCTTTTAGTAATATTGCACGGCTTTTGATCAATAGATGAATCTCTCAATCTTAGTTTCTCTCTCTAGTGACGATCTTCCTTGTGGGGATGGGGCTTGAAACCGGATAAAAAAAAGGGGTTAAAAGATGAATCTCTCAATCTTAGTTTCTCTCTCTGGTGACGATCTTCCTTGTGGGGACGGGGCTTGAAACCGGATAAAAAAAGGGGTTAAAGGAATCCATTTTTTATACGCAACAAAAAAATATCTTTCAAAACGTATCTCTTTCTGCACCATCATATCTATTCCAAACTTCTCTTTCTTGTAATTTTCCATCACATCCGTCGTAGAATTCCTGAATTCCAGAAAAAAGTTGTGTTGGGTTTTGGTGCCGTCGGCCGCCACTTGTACGGGTCACTTAGATGGGCTTAGACACGTGTCGGATTGTCGGGACGTAGTGGAGATAACCAAACACTAAGATGGGTAGCACTTCACCCATACTATTCTCTCACTCTCCAATCTCACGTTTACATCACGCGTCTCATTGACAATATAGAGGGTGACTCAATATAGACTCCCAAGAATAGAATTAGGGTAACAACAAGTTGGGCCCTTGTGTGAAGGCCCAATGGCCAAAACAACACTTGGGCTAAATCCCAACATTCTTCACCTTTTTTGCCATCCCCAACTACAATCCACAAACAATTTTGTCATCATCGCCCAACCCACTTCTACGTACCTGCAAAAGACAACACACAAAGAAACACACCAAGTTTGTCCACGTACGTAAAAGTTAGTCCACAAAGAAAAATACACAGTGCTCCACCTCACTTGGAACAATCACAAAGAGAAACACAAAGGCACAAAGACATGATATCATAAAGTATACATAAATCACAAATACTAAATCACTCCACCTTACTAGGAATGATCTCCAAACACAAAGAAACGATCAACCATTTATAATCACACAAAGAATTCCACAAAGAACATGCAACTAGATGAATATGGGGTAGGGGGAAAATATGAAACTACAATGTATGAAGTCATGCATAACACACATACATATAAACACATACTCATAATTCCCACATAACCCAAGAGTATAATCATGCAACCATTCCCCCACCTTTCCACTGGCCCATCATCTACTCATGCATTACAAAGAAATCACAGAGCAACACAAAGAGATTGTACGAAGCAAACAACATGCACCAAACAATTAACCACAAAGCGAACAATAAAAATTGCACAAGAAAACCTTACAAAGGCAAACACACAAAGACACTAATAAGCACAAAGAAAAAAATGTCATCACAAAGGGTAACACAACCACCAAGAACATATTACAGAGGACAAGCGAAAGCAATAACATTTACGATACACAAAGGCGTAAATAAAATCATAAAGAGACAAGACTCACAAAGATATCCTAAAATTTACAGGGGTAAAATAATTTAAGCAACTCAAATTAAACCACTGCTAAATAATTAACATACACATAACCCATTGCCTTAATTAATCCAATCTGATAAGCAGAGAGTAACAGGGATTAGTAAAACCCAAACTCATTTAAATAATCTCAAACACAGTCCATGGCAAAAGATAATCTCAACCTCAAATCAATTAGAATTAAAAACAATTAGCCCTATAATCATACTGCAGAAACAGAATCAAAAAAATTATTCACCTCCTACACCTTCGTGTCGTCAGCAGAAAAAAAAAAATAGAAAAGAAAAAAAATACCTTTTTTTTCTCCTACATGCTGCAACTCACAAACACGGGCCCCCAAAAAACATACCTTTCCTTACTACAATGGATAGAACCGCCGAAACCACCGGCGCGACGGCAATAGCAGGCAGCGGTGCAGAGAAGAGCTCCTAGGGTTCCGTCCACAAAGATGGCGGACGACGACAGAAGACGATTCGGTGAATAACTCCGGCGATATAAATGGTGGCAAGGCGGCCGACGGCGGAACCAGGCCCTGATACCACTGTTGGGTTTCGGTGCCGCTGACCGCCACTTGTACGGGTTACTTAGATGGGCTTAGACACGTATCAGATTATCGGGACGTAGTGGAGATAACCAAACACTAAGATGTGTAGCACTTCACCCTTACTGTTCTCTCACTCTCCAATCTCACATTTACATCACGCGTCTCATTGACAATAGAGAGGGTGTGACTCAATATAAATGGGAAGGCTGCCAAGAATAGAATTAGGGCAACAACAAGTTGGGCCCTTGTGTGAAGGCCCAATGGCCAAAACAACACTTGGGCTAAATCCCAACAAGTTGTACTCACGCTTTAATCGTCTGTGGAGCCAATGAAATTGTCGCTATCAAGGGCGAATTATTAAGAGATAATTCCATGATTATCTCAACCTTACTTGTATATAGAAATTTATATTTATTTGTATTTATTTCTTGTGCTACAAATCGGTTCCTTTGTAATTCAAAGTATATATACAAGTGCTCCCCCTCATCAACATTACAGTGATCAAACTCTAATTCTCACATGGTATCCGCCTTCTCTCAATCCCAAACACTATTCTTCGTCTGCCCTCACGGCAGCCTCTGCCCTTCTCCGACGAGCCAGTCCCCCTCGTCCTCTCTCATAATCGAGCTTGTCCCCCTCGATCAACATTCCAATGGCCGATTCCTCAATCCCCATAAATGTCTTAATACATATGGTTACGGTCAAACTGACCTCCACCAATTTCCTTCCATGGAAGAAGCAGGTTCTTCCGATGTTACACTGTGCCGATCTATTCAATTTTGTTGATGGAACTACTGTCGTCCCTCCTACCAGAGACAACAACGCCGTAAATCCGGTCTACACCGTCTGGCATGCTAAGGATCAGAAAGTTCTTGACCTTCTCCTCTCCTCTCTCACCGAAGAATCTCTCTCTGAAGTGATCGATTGTGACACCTCTCGGGATGCTTGGCTCGCCCTTGAGGCCATCTTCAATCACTCTTCTCAGTCTCGCACCACTCAACTCCGCGAGGAACTCCTTCTCCTCAAGCGAAATGATATGCCTGTTACCGACTACAGTCATAAATTTAAACTCATTTGCGACCAACTAACCGCCATTGGTAAGCCCGTTGATGACTCGGACAAATCTCACTGGTTCCTTCGTGGCTTGGGTCCTCACTTTGGGGGTTTCTCCGACACTCGCATGTATATGACTCCGATTCCACCCTTTCGGGATCTACTTCATCAAGCCACAACTTCGAAATCATGAACAAGCCCCCTGACACTGCCCCACCTCAGCCTGCTTTTGTTGCTCATGGTCGCCCTCGCTAAACCGCTGACTCCTCGTCGCATCCTCGCGGCCAGGCCCCTCATCGCAACAACAGTTCGTCCTCTTTTCGGGGTGGTCGACATGGCTCCGGTCGGGGTGACCGTCGGCCTTATGTTCCTCGCTGCCAAATCTGTCGAGGTGACCACTATGCAGATAAATGCCCTGGTCGCTATGCTCTTCCGCTCGCGCATTCTGCTGCCCCATCTTATGCTCGCCTGCCCGATCACTCTTCGACTCATCTAGCCCAGGACTTTCACTCTGCCTACTCGTTAGATCCGCCCCCACCCCTGACTGGTATATTGACTCTAGGGCTTCGACGCACATGACATCTCGCCCTTCCGACCTAGACTCATGCTCGCCCTACTATGGTAATGGTTCTGTGATTGTTGGTAACAGTTCTGCTTTACATATTTCACATATGGGTTCTCGCTCTATATCTAGTACAGTTCAACTTCGTGATGTGTTGGTTGTGCCCGATATCACGAAGAATCTTTTGTCTATCAGCAAATTAACCTCTGATCTAGTTGTTGATGTTGTTTTTTCCGATAAATCATTTAAAATTCAAAAGCGGAACACCAGGGAGGTGGTCGCTCGGGGCAGATGTGAGCAAGGACTATATGTGTTGGACTCCTCTCTTCCAGCCTTTGTTGCAGCTATTCGAGCCATTGTAGCCAAGGCCTTTTTCTATCTATGGCACTTAAGATTGGGACATGTTCCCTTTAATGTTTTGAAACTTTTCCATAGACTAGGTGCTATTTCAATTACATCTGTATTACCCACTCCGGGAGTTTGTTCTTCATGTCAGTTAGCTAAGAGCAAAAGATTATCATTTAAAGTTAATGAAAAACGAGCTTTGTCTGTTCTCAATTTAGTGCATTGTGATTTGTGGGGTCCTGCACCTGTTTTGTCCACAGATAGTTATCGTTACTATGCTGTGTTCGTCGATGACTTCTCTCGTTTCTCTTGGATATACCCTATGCGAGCTAATAGCGAGTTTTCGGTCATTTTGGAGACCTTCCACACCTTTGTTTGCAACCGGTTCTCCACTTCTATGAAGGTGTTCCAAAGTGATGGAAGAACGGAGTTCGTCAATAACAAAGTTTCCACATTTTTGCGAACACATGGAGTTCTCCATAGATTGTCCTGTCCATATACTCCCGAGCAAAATGGCAGGGTTGAGCGCAAACATCGACACATCACCGAAAAAGGGCTATCTATGATGTTTCATGCCAATCTTCCTGCTCGTTTTTTATTTGATGCTTTTTCAGCAGTTGTTTATGTCATCAATCGGCTGCCTTCCACCATCTTAAGCGGCACCTCTCCATTTCAGGCTCTCTTCTCTGAGTTGCCTAACTATTGGAATTTCAAGCCGTTTGGCTGCCGAGTTTATCCCTTTCTCTGCGACTATGCTTCACACAAGGTGGCACCTCGTAGTCGCCCCTGTATTTTCTTAGTATACAACAGTATTCACAGGGGGTTTCACTGTCTTAATTCAAACTCGAACAGGGTATTCGTCACAAGACATGCCAAATTTGATGAGCACTACTTTCCCTTCTCGGCCTCATCTCGCTCCTCTCCCGTGCCACTGTTAGATGTTTCGGTATTTTTGGAACCTATCTGCTCGCCCTCCACTGCCGATCAGTCACCTCCAGACTCAACTGCTCCTTGCTCGCTATGCTCTTTTGAGCCCGATCCGGTGGTCGCTCCACTAGTCGTCCGACCACCGCCGCCTGCTCGTCCTCTGCCTCCGCCTACATCTTCACATCAAATGGTTACTCGGAGTAAGACAGGTATCTTCAAGCCTAAATATCCTATTGGTTCGACTTCCTCGGCACTTGTCTCTGCCCTGGATCTCTCCTCTGAACCACGGGGGTTCAAGTCCGCTGCTAGCGTCAACGGTTCCGGTGGCTGATGGCGGCGAGTTTGGGTGGAGCAGTGGCGATAGTGGTGGTTGGATGAGAAAGGAGAAGCGGGGGAGAAGAAATAGGGTGAAGAAGAAAAGGAGAAGCGGGGGAGAAGAAATAGGGTGAAGAAGAAAAGGAGGAGGAAGAAGAGAAATTAGGGTTTTTGAAAGTAGGGTATGTTTAATATTTTTTTTTAATACATAAGGGTATTTATGACAATTAGGGGGTGTGTCAGATTTTGGGAGGGTGCACCAATTGGGGGAGTGCATCTCTCCAAAATGGAGGTGTAAATAGTCGAACCCTTCTTTCATACAAAAATTAGAGTCACGCTATATACCCCTTCAAACTTGCATCAATTACTCTTCTAGTAAAATATTCATAGATATCTGATTCGGTTGTAAATTGCGTAAGATTTCATGTGTTTTAGTGATAAACTTTGAGGGGTTTTCATGCATTTTCACACTAATATGCTTGATTTGATTGAGAAAGGTGTTTGAGCTCGTTTTGTAGGAATACGATGTGAACTAGACATTAAAATAAAAAAAACGAGTGTTCAAACATCATTTTCACTCACTGGACTGACGATAGGATTGCACCATTGGATTCGTCTCGAAAAATGGAGTGGAATGAAAAAAAGAATCAAGTCAATCGGAGGTCGGAAGCTTAAGATATGAAGGGATGAAGACGGAGGACTGAAGTTGGACCGAAGTATCCGCCCGACCGGGCTGACCCGCCCGACCGGGCCACAGTATCTGCACCCACCTTTTTGTTAAGTTCACCCCCACGTGTATTTTGGAAAATTTCAACTTAAAAAAGTTCTGCCCGGCTGGGCCACCTGTTTCCAGCCCATTTCGCACACCCAACTTGTCCGCCCGGCCACGCCACTTGATCACCCGATCGGGTGGACCCATTTTCGGGGGGTTTGACCAATTTTCTCCATATTTCAAGGGCCTAATTGCAAAATTGATTCAAGACTTCTACCCCAACTATAAATAGGCCGAATTTGAGTTTTAAAAAGGAGTCTTACTGTTGAAATATTCATCCAGCCCCTAATCTAAGTGTAATAAATAGCTTTAATTTTGATGGCCAATAATCAGATTAGTAGAGTACAGGTTAGATTGAAGAATCATGATCTAGAACTAAGATACCTAAGCTGAATTATAAAGCTTATAAGTAATGTAACTGTTTCTAATTCTAGTTTAAGAATCAGCTGTGAAAGGTCAGTTGATTCCTCATCTGTACACTCTACTGAAGTCTATTAAGAAGAAAGCATAAGACTAGAAGACCCCAAGAGTTCATTAGTAGATTTAGATCTAAAGGTTGTTGTATACCTTGTAAACTGTGTCTTCTATATGATAATCTGCAATCAAGTTCAGAATACAACCCAACAGATATGAACTCATCTATATCTTGTCAGAGCAAGCCTTAAAGAGCATTCAAGTCGAAGAAGCATTTAGCATTTATGAACAAAACACCTTCGTAAGTGTTAGTTCATTTATGAATAACTAAGTCAAAAGATAAAGGCATGCAAAACAGAAGAAAAAGAGAATGTCGGATTAACTTCTGAATTGCTCTAACATAAGACAAGACAACTCTCAACTAACAAGCTAATGTGGACCAATGAGACATCAACACGAAGTTATGAAGTTGATAGCTTAGTAGGTCGTACAAGAGATCTGTAGAAGAGGTACAGAGCATTTAATGAACATTGCCTTTTAAGGTAATATCGTACCAGAAAATCTGCAAACACCATTCCTATGAAGATGGCGACCATACTTAGAAAGATTTGTTGCAACTGCTAGTTCTCACCAACGGCTAGTTTCTGAGCACAAATCACTCTATAAATACAACACTTGTTCTTTGAAACAAGGTACTTGGAAACCCTACAAGCAAGAACTCATTCTCTCTGCATTCACAACTAATATCAAGAACAGCAAGTTTGAGAAAATACTTAAGTATCGAGTTCTTTAGAGCCAACAAAGATTTCTATCCTTAGTGCTCTAAGTTTCCGATCCTAAGCGAGTATAAAGAATCCTATCTTTAGTGCTTAGAATATATACACACATCTTATTATTTGGTTTTAACCATTGTAAAGGTTGTTTGTTACCTCACTAACAAACATATTTGTTCCTCAGAAAGTAGTTGAGGTTCTAGATCGAAAGTCTTCTCTTGGGACTATAAAGCAGCAAGCTATTGAATTTCTCTATATGATTAGAGAGAGTGGACGTATGATATTGAGATTCGAACCACTATAAACTTCTGTGTTTATTCTTCATTTCTGTATTCACATTCTTCATTGTTCATACTTGTCGATATCATAGTTTTTAAAGCCATTAGCTTTCAAAGCTTTTCATAAAATACCCATGAGTCTAAACACGTAGGACCTACACATTTCGCACTCATAGCACTTGAGATAGCTTCCAAACTGACTAGCTGAATTCAGCAATCAATAAGGTTGTTATCTTGAATTGCTATATTACTCACATACTCTTCAGATCATATCATCTTATCTGCATATAGACGACTGAGCACATAACTCTTTTGTACGTCTAATCTGATCTAAAAGGCACGCAAAAGTTTTTAACACCTGACAGTCTATTCACCCCCTCTAGACTGTCACTATACTCGTTTTGGGACCAACACCTACTCCTTTTACAAGATATTCCCACACACATTCACATGGTAGTAGGTGTTCTTCATAGTTTAGTTTAATTTCTTCATTAGATTAGATAAAATATGTGTTTTTACTTCGAATCAAGCTACGATTATCATCGGGCATCGTCTATTACATTGGTTTGTAGCTAAATTCTCATGATCAAGGTGATATTACTCTATTTTGCAATTCAATTTGGTATTTTCTTAATTTCTTAAATCTCTTGTTATTCTACTATGAGTTTGATGTTATTAGTTGTTGTGGGATTCTCTTCTAGAATCATGGGCTAAACTCTTATTGCCTTGAGTGTGAATGTTTTGATGGGTGTTTAGTATAATTATGGATCAATTGCATGATTAGCTTAGGATTTGGGTGTTTATGTTTCTAGTGTTGTGATTTCCATGATTCAATTGATTAATTCACCCTATTAGCTAGCATTGCTGGTTGTGTCGACTTCAACGACCGTATTGGGTTGCATGATTAAGAGTGTGGGTGTGAGCTTGAATTAATTGATTAGAATTCGATCACATAGTAATTGACTACACCGACTGATACACGTGTTATGCAACACTAAATAAACAACCGCAAGTGTACGACGTCTATTGTAGCGTGATAAGCACGAGGTCGATCCCACAGGGAGGTTAAGCGTAAAAGGGTAGTTTGCTAGTCAAGTTCTAAGTTCTAAGTAGTTTCCCAAACAACAACACATCATGCATTCATGCTATCAAAGATCACAAATATGAACACAATCATGATACTATATCCAACATCAATCATGCTTACATTCAAAGCAAATAGACATCACCACAACTACTCAACAATGGATCCCAATGACTATTCATGCTCACATTTCACCAAAGCTCAACTTCCCAATAGATGATCAAAACCAACTTAAACAATATAATCATGTGAAAGCCAAATGTGCGCCGGTGCAAAATGTGACACAAGTAGAATGACGAACCGGTGCAAGGGTAACAACTAGTAGAAAAATAAAAGAAAAATAACTCCCCCAAACTTAGAATTTTACTATGTATAAATTCTAAGTTTGGGGCTACAAGTTGTTACCTCCCTCCTTGCACATCCAATGCTTTTTTCAAAGATCACCATTGCAACACTTGCTTCCTCCACTCCAAAGTTGGCTTTGCTTCTTCTTCATTCTCCAAGACTTGCTATCCGTAGTACTCTTCATCCATATCTAAAAAATAAACCAAGCTATCAACACTACTAAAGCAATAAAAACACAAAGCAATAAAACCTTGGGTTGCCTCCCAAGAAGCGCTATTTTTAACGTCCTATGCCGGACGGTTCATCCTTGAGGGGGATATCAAGTCACCCCCTTGTCACCCTTGTTCTTGACCTTCCGTGCCCATACAACTTTCCTAAGTCCATCAAAACATCCACTAGCTAGCCCATCCGGCTCTTCAACCATGTCATAAGATGTTGATGCCTCATTCATCCCCAAGTTTGCACAAATAGCTTTCTTTGATTTGGGGGAGTTTTTAAAAAAAACTCCCCCAAACTTGGCCTTCTTGCCCATCTTTAACTCCTTGTCTTCCACCTTGGGGTTCTCCTCCACAATATTTATCTTGGGCTCTTCTTCCACCTCCTTTCTCCTAGGTATTGGGGGATACTCTCCCTTGGGAAATCCGTACTCTCCATTCTCATCATTTCGGAGCTTGATAGTTCTAAACATGTCAATTGTAACTATCTCTTGGTTCATTCGAAGCTCCAATTCTCCATTCCTCATATCAATTTTGGCTCCTCCGGTTGCCAAAAATGGTCTTCCCAATATCAATGGAGTGTTTTTGTCTTCCTCCATGTCCAAAACCACAAAGTCTACCGGAAAGAGAAACTTGTCAATTTTGACCAATACATCCTCCGCTATACCCAAAGGGTATGTCATAGACCTATCCGCCAATTGGAGGCTCATTGTGGTTGGTGTGAGCTCTCCTAAACCAAGTGATTTGAAGAGTGACAATGGCATGAGGTTGATGCTTGCTCCCGAATCACATAGGGCTCTTAATGTACCTCCATCTCCAATAGTGCATGGTAAAGTGAAGGATCCGGGATCCCTAAGCTTTGGAGGTAGCTTAGCTTGAATTATGGAGCTACAATGTTCGGCTAAATGCACCGTCTCATATGCCTCCATTTCCCTCTTGTGTGACATTATCTCCTTCAAGAATTTGAAGTAATGTGGTATTTGTTCAAGAGCTTCGGCGAAAGGGATGTTGATATGGAGTTTCTTAAACATCTCCTCAAACTTGACAAACTTGCTATCCAAGTTCTTCTTCTTCATCCTTTGAGGATATGGGAGTGGCATTACATTTTTACTAAACAAAGGAGGGATTGCCTCCCCACTCTTCTTCTCCCATTCTTTCTCTTTCACTAAGCCATCATCTTTGTTAACACCCTCGGGTGCCATTACCACTTCCTCCTCTAACGGCATCTTGGGCCCTTCGTAGCTTGTCCCACTTCTTAGCCTTATGGCGTTGCATTGCTCCTTAGGATTTAGCTCCGTGTTAGAGGGGAATTGCCCCGGAACGTGTTGCTTTCCAATGATGGTGGCAAGTTGGCCCATTTGCTTTTCCATAGCTTTCATATGAGTGGTCACATCTTTGATCATCTCACCATGCTCATCAAGTTTTTGCCATATCTTTGCCACATTTTGCTTAGTCTCTTTCATGAAATTCTTCGTTTCTCCCATGAATGCACCAAACATCTCTTCCAAGGACAACTTTGATGGAGATTCCACAATTTCACCATCTCTTACGTTGAAATTCGGAGGTGGTATGATGGTGTTCCTTGTGTTGGCATAAGAGAAGTTTTCATGGTTTCTCAAGCCGGGATGGTATTGGTTCGGATTAGAGGGGTGATAGTTCCCATGGGTTTGTCTTTCTCCCCAACCTCTCTCTCGAAAATGACGATCCCGTTGGTTGTTCATGAAATGAGCCTCTTCATATTGATCATTATTGGGCTCCACTAGTGCTTTGGCCGTCATCAAAGAGATTAGCTTATCCACTTTGTTGGAGAGTTTAACACTCTCATCCAAATCTTGGGTTGAAGCAACTTTCCGGTTTTGTCTTCTCTCGGATGGCCATTGGTTGCCATTCTTAGCCATCTCTTCCAAGAGTACATAACCTTCTTCCGTAGTCTTTCCCAACAAAGAACCTCCACTGGCCGAGGCATCCACCATCCCTCTCGTACGGTGATCCATTCCGTTGTAGAAGTAACAAATCAATTGGTCTCTTGAGAACCCATGTTGAGGACAACTCCTTATCAAATCCTTAAAACGCTCCCAAGCCTCGGCTAACGACTCATCGTCATCTTGCATAAATGAGGAAATTTCTCCTCGTATCTTGATGGTCTTGCTTGGAGGAAAATACTTCATGAGGAAAGCATCTACAAGATCGGCCCAATTTTCGATCGTCCTTAGATCAAGAGACATGTACCATTGTTTTGCACGATCACGGAGTGAGAAGGGGAAGAGTTGCAAACGGATGTAGTCTTGGGGAACACGGTTGATCTTAACCGTTCCACTTATCTCTAAGAATTGAGATAAATGGAGGTTAGGATCCTCCTTCGACAACTCTCCAAATTGGTTGTTTTGGACCATCATGATTAGCGCCGGTTTGAGCTCAAAGTTATGAGCATCAACGGGTTCCCGACCCGCTCCTCCATAGGGCCTTGGGATAGGACGGAAGTGGTCTCTCAAGACTCTT
Source organism: Galeopsis tetrahit (assembly GCA_963675135.1). Lineage (NCBI taxonomy): Eukaryota > Viridiplantae > Streptophyta > Magnoliopsida > Lamiales > Lamiaceae > Galeopsis > Galeopsis tetrahit. The sequence continues at coordinate 80,666,175 of OY776125.1, read as the reverse complement.
TGTGGTTCCTCGTCCTCCCTTCGTCTACCATCTCTTTCCATACCAATATTCTCTCTAACTCTCCGACGAAAGTTGTCCCTTAGCACTCCGTGAGGTCGGTTACCTCCATTCCCGTTTGGTTCCTCAATTCCTTCCACTCCTTGATTCTCAAGTTCCTCTTCAACTTCTTCTACAACCGGATTCTCCCTTCGGTTCATTCTTTCCAAATCTATTCTCCTCCTTTCGGCGTTCCTTCTTCGACAAGTGGCTTCGATCTCCGGATTCAAAGGCAACACTCCTTGTTGATTCCTTCTAGATCGTGTGATCATAAACCATGTCTACCAAAAGAGCAAACGAGAGTGAGAATTGCAAATAAGATCAAGATAACAAACACAAATATTTTTGGATTTTTGCAAATAAAGGAAGCAAATAAATTGTCTAAACTAAAACTCTCCTAGCCTACACTCTAGAGCTTATAAAAACCTCCCCGGCAACGGCGCCATAAACTTGATACACGTGTTATGCAACACTAAATAAACAACCGCAAGTGTACGACGTCTATTGTAGCGTGATAAGCACGAGGTCGATCCCACAGGGAGGTTAAGCGTAAAAGGGTAGTTTGCTAGTCAAGTTCTAAGTAGACGTGATCGATAATTTGAGTGGTGTGAATTACTCTAAAATTACCTAACTATGTGTCACCAATAAGTAATGAAGAGTAAATACAAAATCGATCAACTAACATGCAAATAAGTAAGACGAACGTAAACGAATTGAAATTCAAAGAGAAAAGGTGGGTTCCAAGGCAATTGTAGTATTTAGATGTCCGTTTATGAATGTTATCTCGTTTAGATGGCAATTAAATTTGTCTTTATAGGGTTGATCATTAAAGAAGAATTAATTAATCTCTCGATCTAATTAACCCAAAGGAAAACACAATATAAGTTCGTATCTCTACCTCACAAATATTGTATTACCTAAACTAGCTCCTAAGATCATTCAATTCCCTCTCCGACAATTAATCCTCTCTCGAGCTCATAATAATACCGGGTTGCATGCTTGCATACGATTAAATGGAATAAATCTCTCGATCTTACTCCAATTAATAATGAATTAAGCAAATCATCATGGCCAATAACAACATGCTTTGCAATAAAGAATTAAGCACACAAATAAGAGACAAACACCAATTAAAGCAAGAAATTAATCATAAACTTCAATCCAAATCTCTACAATGCCTTAGAACCACAAATGTTCTAGCCAATCAACAACATAATCAAATTAACAAAACCAAATGAAAATAACTAAATAAAAAGAGAGAAAAATAGAAAGCTTAGTCTAATGGATGGTGTTCTCCTCGTGAGCGGATTCTCCAAACGTATGCCTCCCTCCTTCTTCTTCTTCTTTTTTCTCCTTCCCTCAAAGTATGATTAGAGGGTTTATTTATAACTTGAAAATTAGGGCTAAAACTTCTAGAAAAAAATATTTCCAAAAATATAATTTCCTTTTCTCTCTTCAATTTCCAAATCTTCTCTCTTTCCTTTTTCTTCAAATTTCCAAATCTTCTCTCTTTCCTTTTTCTTCAAATTTCCAAATCTTCTCTCTTTCCTTTTTCTTCAAATTTCCTTTTCTTCTCTCGGTCACTGGCTTGGGGCTCAAGCTACATATTGCCCGAAATTATTTCCTTGAATAAATTTGACTCGTTTTACCCACGAACTCGGTTTCTTCCTTCATTGACTTCACTAAAAATTAGGTATGTATTTTTACCTTCCAAAATAGTCATTTTTCCTACAAAAACGACAAAACACCACCTTTCTCTTATTTTGACCAAAACATCCATAATCGACCAATAAATCAATGAAATCACAATCAAAATGAGCTTCATATGTGCATAAAAAACGTGTAAATTCCACCCGAATCACCGACCAGGGGTTGATTGCTTAGATCGACAACACTAGACACTAATCGATTAGAGGCCGTCTATTAGATTAGTGAAAGGGTGTCTCATAAACATTAGTAACCGTGTTGAACGTGTTTATGAGACACTATCTTAGGAGCTTATGGTATTGATTAGACCGTATAATTGCTAATTGATGCACGTGTTCACCTAAGCCTCACGAATGATTGGTCTACACATAAGAGTGATTGCCTTTAGCTTAATCCAAAACCATAGTTTAATTCATGCAATTGGTTCATTAACTCATTGAATTACCCACAAAAGGAAAACACCCGAGGCAATACCCTTTTCTTGCTCTTTCTATCGAAAGTTAGATAGTTCATTATTTCTTTTGTTATATTCTTGTTATCTTAGTTAATATAGTTTAATACTTTCGTTCTAATTTCTGAAAATCCAACAAATACGTTTAGTTACTACAATAGCATGAATACTCTTAACTTTAGGGATTCACTTACATTCAACTAGATCATTGGACGAACAAACTATTTGGTCGTTCTTACGTACTACAATCGGACCCATACGCTTGTGGGGATCGTATTGTTACGCGTGTAAAAAGTGTTAAAAAACGAGACAAGTCAATATACTCGCTTCCTAACATCAAAATCCTAATCATAATTCTTGTAGCCGCTGCCATGACCGCTGCCGGCGACAGATTAAAAAAAAAAACTTAGAAATCTAAAAAAAACTACATTTTTTCGACAAATCAGTGTCAATCGACACTGATTTGTCGACCATAGAGGACATCGTCGACTATAATTTGTCGACGAAAAACACACTCGCCGACAAGATTTTCTCTAAAGAAAATTAAAAAAAAAAAAAAATTTTGACAAGAAATTGTCGAAAATAAACATTATGGTCGACCACAACATGTGTCGACCGTAATGTATATTTTCGACAACTTCTTATCGACAATTTTTTTTTTTTTTTGAATAAAACCCTGTCTGAGGTCTTGTCGACGGCATGGCTGGCCGTGAGGTGTGGTCGTCGTCGGCCTGGAGGCAGAAGAAGAAAAAAAAATGAAAAAGAATGGGGCAACAACCTTGGGTGGGGAGAGGGGGGGCGACGGGGCGGAACTCGTGAGGGAAGAAAAGAAAAAAAGAGTGACGACGCTAGCGGAAAGAGGCGACAGTCGGCGGCCAGCGGAGCGATGAGATGGTGAGGAAGAAGAAGGTGGGAAAATGAGGAAAAAATTAAGATTAGAAAGGTATATGTATTTAAAAATAGGGTGGGGCTAATAACACCCCATAAAATGTTATACCCACCCCAAATGTTAAACACACCACATTAAAATTTAAAATTCAATTTTTATTACTATACACACCCCAATTATTTCCTATTTACCCTTCAACCCTCATAACTAATAAAAATTAACTAAATCTTTAAAAACATATAAAATTTTAATTTTAATTAACAAAAAAACCAATCAATAATACAATACGTGTAAACAGCCAAAAATATTTTATAAAATCATCTAAATTTTAAAAATCATTTAAAAATGGAGCAGTCAATTAAAAAATTAAGAAAATACAAAAATGAAAAAAATTACAATTAAATCTAAATAAAATCTGAAAAATAAATCAAATAAAAAAAATTAATGATTAACGAGTTTTTATAAAATTAAAGAAAATAATAAAGAAAAATCAACTCAATATTAAATTAAAAAATAAAATCTGTAAAAATAAAATCTTTAAAAATAAAATCTAAAAAATAAATCAAATAAAAAAATTTAATGATTAATGATTTTTTATAAAATTAAAGAAAATAATAAAGAAAAATAAACTCAATATTAAATTAAAAAATAAAATAAAGCTAAATAAAAATAAAAAATTTCAATTAAATTTTAAAAAATAATTAAATCAATTATATTTTTAATATTTATAATTAATTTAATCAATTCTTAATTTTTTAGATTTTATTTATCATTATTCGAATTCTTAATTTTAATTAATTTTTTTTACGATTTATTAAAATATTTACAAATTTATTTATTTTTAATTGATTTTTGAATTTTTTTATTTGAATAATTTATTTATTTTCTTTTTAAAAAATATTTAATTTTTTGGATATTATTTTTTAAAAATATTTGATTTATTTAAATTAATTATTTTTTAAGATTTTATTTATCTTTTAAAATAATTTTCAAATTTTAATTACATTTTTTAAGACTTTTTCAAAATTTTTAAAAAAATTATCTTTAATTTATATAAGGGTTACTTAGTCATTTTACAATTATCTATTTTTATTTTTAAATTGATAGGGTGTGTATAACATGTTTTGAAGTGTTATTAGTGTTACCCTTAAAAGTATAGTGATGCGTCGAAAAAGAACGCCTTGAGGTATCAGCCGTTCCTCTACGACCACTGCTAATCACGAATCAAATCACTCGTTTTATCTTCGGTAGTCTTCAAGCAAATCTCCTTGAGGATCCGAAAATGACCTACAAAGGTACGCCGGAGGGGGGCTGTTGGTCCTTGGTGGAGTATAACACAAGTGTATGGGGGGGGGGGGGAATGCACTTGTGTATGCAAATTCTTTTCTTTTTGATAAACTGGTCTTATCAGGCAAGTTGTCTCACAACTGGCCTGAGTGTGAACTTTGATAGATAGATACTTGTCCTACTGATTACTATTAAGTGATCAGTTGGCTAAATATCTAAAATAGTTGCTAAGTGCGGAATGTGGTTGGCCTTTACTCAAAGAAATACTCCAAGTTGATTTCTGAAAATACAGGTTATCAGGGACTTTGTCCAAAACAGATTTTCTTACTTACAGAGTTATGACTCTTTGAAATATGATTGAATGGAGTGAAGTTAAGAATGCAGTAAGTAAATGAGACACAAATTTATAGTGGTTCAGAGACTCAAGCTCCTACATCCACTTTCCCTGATTGAACAGGATAATTCCTTCTCAATGGAATTAACTTGTTTTATAGTGCCAAGGTGCACTGATCAACAACACTCTCTTAGTGTCTTGATCCCTAGGATAACTTGAGTCCTAGTGCTCAATCTCTCTGAGTTAAGGTTGTGTTTCACACCAACAGTCCTTAACTCCTCACTTCTACAACAAACACTCTCTTCACTAAATGAGATAAGGTTTGAGGTTTGGTTCCAACTAATAGAGATATCCTTTACAGTAAGAACAGTGTAAAGGCTTAGGATATCTCAATGCTAAGCTAGGATGTTTACAAAGATTGGCTTAGCTGACTTGAAGTGATTCAGGAAACTTGGAATTCTAATGAACAGCTTGGTTTCCTTTTGAAAGCTTGATGATAGTTTGATAGCTTGTAGTTGGATACTGAATTCCTTTGATCACTTCTGTATTTATAGGCAATTTGAACAACTAACCGTTGGAGGGATTAGCATTTCAAATATGTCTATTTGCAGCAACATTGAAACGGCTATGAAGCTTGACATCCTTTTATCCACTGTGTAAAAGAGGTCTTCAATGGTTGCTTGAATGAATGTATTGACTTCTGACAAAGGCGGCTGGGAAGACTTGTGTCAGCTTCCAATTTTGCACATTGTCCTAGGTTGATTTGTGGCAAACTTTACACACAATCAACGGTCAGATGGGACAAGCTCCCTGAACATTCCTGCTGCAGTTTAGAATGTTCCAACACTCATTCAATGCCTCACTCTTTAATGCTCTAAGTCTTTAATGCTTGGTTCAGGCATGATTGGCAATAAATGCTTCATTGAATATGTCTTCTGTAAGCTTTTGACACTTAATCCACTTGATCATTTGTACTTCAACTGTCTTGATCATTTGCATTTATGAGCACAGCTTCAGTATTCTTGAACTCTTCAGCCAGGTTGTCCATTTGATCAGTTTGTCTTGAAAAGATCAGCAACTTTGTCCTATAGACTTATCAAGCTGCCTAACATTTCAGCTTAGGACAACTATCCTGATTACTAATATCTCATAATATTTCTGAGATTTTAACTTAAGCATACTACACATTAAGTGTTCTGGGACAACTTTCCTGAACAATGACTTGAGCATATCTCAACTAACTTGTACATCATCAATCAGGGGTTTTGGTATCTTAGATCAAAATCATTTTATTCCCAACAATTTCCCCCTTTTTGATGATGCCAAAACCTATTACAAAGGGACCTTGACTTAAACTAAATATTACCTTCAGGGAGAGTGAACTGGTCAACTTGCCTGAAAGAAACTGTTAACACAATAAATCAAGTAATATATGTCAGGATAGGTTAGTTGAGATAATGAGTTGTTATCTCTTTGATAGAAACACTGTGATCCTTTTATAGATGTGATAAACCATTACAGGGCTGAAAATCAAAAGGATTCACTAATCTAGAATAGGAAAAAAAAAGGATAACAACAGAATTCATAACAGAAAATTAGGGAAAGGAATGAACTTATCCTTCATAGAGTTCCATCATCTTGAGGAGCAATGCCATACTGAGCCCAAACTCTCTTCTTTAGATCCCAGATCTCCTTGTTGGTTCCTCTAGGGCCAGGCTTTAGCTTCTCCATCTTCATGATGTTGATAAACTCTTCCAGAATCTTTCCCTCATCAATCAAGTTCCCATTGAACTTAGGAGGCATGTACATAATTGGACCAGGGGCCTTGAACTTCACTCTTGCCATCTCAGCTGCTGCAAACAGCTTTTGGTAGAGGTCCCTGTGGTTCTCAAACATGAACTGAACAAAGATTTCCTCCACACTCTCACCAAGCCACTTTCCAATGACATAGAAGTCATAAACAAAACTTCTCTTGGCCTCCTCCCATGCATCATTCAGTGAGATTGGAACCCACTTATCATGGTGAGGGTACTGAGTGTCCCATCTTTGCAGCATTTGAGGTTTGAGCCTTCTGTATGAAGCCCTCCTTCTTGGAGCTTTGAAGTTTGCCCTTCTCCCATCTCTTGCTTTGTTGGCCTCAACCAACTGATCCATTTTTTCCTTAGCTCTCAAGAGAGCTAGCTTTTCCTGAGTTTCTGGATCTTTCCCAAATCCTTCTTCAAACAATTTGGAAGGATCATCAGCAAGCTTGGGCACTACTTCTTCAGGCTCTCTGTCCTGTACTTCCTCTTCAACTTCTTCAATTGCAGGCATCAGGACTGCTTTCTTCATTCTCTTTGATTTCCTTGCTGGAGTAGATTCTTCAGATTGAAATTCTGATGGCAAAGTCAGGCTGGTTGGGAATTCATTGAAGGCTTGCAGTTCCTTCCTCTTTCTTTCAGATGACCTTGTCACCTTCCCCCTCACTTCAGCAACCTTCTCTTGAGGTTCAAGTCCTGTAGACTCACCACCTGGCCTTTGAATCTTTCTTGCCTGACTTTCCATAGCTGATACCATGGATTCTTTGACAGCTATTTGAATCTGCTCTTCCTCAGTTAAATCTTCAACATTCATTGGGCCTTTGCCTTTCCCAATGTCTTCTACTGCTTCCTCCTCAACTTCAGGGACTTTCTCCTTGCCCTTGGATTCACCAATCACCAAGGTTCCCTTTGCCCTTGCTCTCTGTCTTTCCCCCTTTTTGGCATTATCAAAACACTGGGGCTTCAATTCACTCATAGTGACAGAGAGATGTGAGTGAGAATGGGTGAGGGACTTCAATTCCTGCAGTAGATAAACATTCTCATCATGAATGTTTTGCATTTTATCATCTGCCATGCTCAAAAAGGTGTGAACAGGCTTCATCTTCTGGGAAACTATGGCATCCAATGTGGCTTTCAGTGATTGATCAAGTTTGGCCTGTAGTTGTTCAGTGAGATTGGCCACAACTTGATCAGATACTTTGGCCATGAGTTCAACAGTGAACTTTTCAGCAGCTTCCTTCACCATAGCAGCTTTCAACTCTTCTGCCTTCTTTCTCTGGGCTGCTGTCCTCTGCCTTAAAGCATCCTTGATTGTCTTTCTCAATGCCTTTACATTGTGCTTGTACAAAGTTTTGAGACCCTGCTGCTCTTTCTTCACAGATCTAGTGAATATACCCATAGCATCTTTGGCTTTTGTCACTTCAGTTGAAACTGTTTGCAGTCCAGTTTCAACTCCACAAAGTCTTGCATCAATAGTAGGTAAGATCACTTCTTCAGACCCTGTGAGCCTCATCTCCACAGAGGCTAGAGTCTTCCCTTGGCCATCTAGGGTATCAGCAGTGGTTGCATGAGCCTTCTCAACTTCCCTGACCAGTGTGTCCAACTTCCCTGACTGCTCTTCAATGATGGATGCAGTCTGAGTAGCCATTTGAAAGTGAGCCTCAGAGGTGTTGGCTTGTTCAAAGTAGATTTGGTTAAGTGTGGACACATTTGCTGATACTGCTTGAAGATCAGTGTCAGCTTCAACTGGTATATCTGTCAGGGAGGCATCTGCAAAAATCTGTTCAAGAGTAACAGCAACTGAATCTGCAAAACTAACAGTGTTAGTAAAAACTCCCTCAGCACCCTCTATTTCTTTTTCTCCCATAAGGTCTGATACATCAGCACCTTCTCTCTCATTTTCAACTTTATTCTTTTCTTCTTCATTTTCAAAAGATAGACTCACATTTACTGGAGAATCAAGCCTCCTTTCACCAAGGGATTCATCAAGTTCAGATTTGACTTGAAGAATAGCCTGACTCTCATATTGGGCTGCACCCAATATTTCTACTTCCTCACCCTCTATTTGTGGTGCACTCAAGGAACCAGTGATCACACATTCCTCACCATCACCTCCCTCTGATTTTTCAGCACTCACAGCCTTTTCAACTCCTTCAATGTTTAAACCTGACACCTCTATATCCTCAACAGGATCCACAGAGGGCAGTTGTTGGAAGATCACAGTGCTTGGGCATCCCAAGTCCACTGAGTCATCCTGAATGACTAAAGGCTGGTCAATGTCCAACTTGCCTGACATTGATGAGGCTTTAGTCAAACCAGCTTCTCCTATGGAAGTCTCAGCATTGTCAAGCTGTGCCTCAGGTTCAAAGGAACCATCCTTGGCCAATGCATCTTGGACTGAGTCACCATCTTTGGTCAACTCCTCTGAATGATCAGAGTCCTTGACAGAATGAAAGGTCAAGTAATGTACCTGAGCTGAGTTGATACCAGGGGGATTGGGATTGGTGTGATCATCATCATCATCATCATCAGATGGGCTGTCAGGATGCTTGATTCCTTGTGCTATCCTCTCTCTTTCAGCAAGCACCTTTTCATGGACAATGGTGCAAAATAGGGCCTCAGTGGTTAATACACTGGTCTTCTTTACATTTGCAAAATGTAGCAGCCTATTTTCCTCAACCTGCCACCAGTTGGCACCCTTATCCTGAATAGCCTGAGCTATTTCCACAATGGTTCTATCTTTGATCTCAACAAGTGCTCTGAGATCATAGAACTGTTGTTGCAGCCTGGGATAATCCTTCAAACCTAGATATAATTCATCCACATTGGCTCTTGCAATCTGTCTCAACATCCCCTCATAAGTATAGTCTTCACCACTATCATCTCCAGAAGAGTTGGATTCAGGAGGGTTGGAATGGGATTCAAGTAAGCTTGGCTGGGATTCAGGTAGGTTGGATTCAGAAGGGTTGGGATCAGGAGAGGTCAAAACAAGTTGAGATTCAGGTGCTTTTGAGAGCATTGTGCCTGAAGAGGTAATTGGAATGGCTGGAATGGGTGGGAAAACAACTTGATCACCTTCTTGAAGAGCAGTTTCAAGAAGTTTGGTATATGAGAGAAGTCTTGGATCAAGTGGGGAAAAGGGTCTATCTTCAAGATTGACCAAATCAGCCAGTACATCAATACCTGATCTATCAGGTGCACCTTCAGGGGAGTACACCTTTTTGGCAATGATTGGTGCATCTTCAGGAGTCTTGCACTCCTCTTCTTCTTGCCTTGGAGATATTCTTTGAGATTGAATATCAGGAGAGTTGGCTTCAGGGCTGTTGGGTTTGGATTTGGATTTAGAGTTAGACTTGCTGGCCTGTCTAATCTCCTTGAAGAACTCTTTCTTTTGCTTTTCTTCCTCCATCAACCTTTGCTTCTCAGAGGTCTTGATGATCCTTCTTTTTCTTTCATACCTTGTTGGCTGGTCAAGGTCTCTAAATTCTGTGATTGTTTCAGGTTGCAGTGGGACAACCTCTCTGACTTCCACACTTTCTTCAGGAGGGTTGACTCCTTCCTCAACAACCTTCTCTATTTCCTCAGAAGTGGCTCCTCCACTTCTTGACTGACTTTCTGGTGAAGATTCATGCAAAATCTTCTTCATCTTCTTCATCTTTGGTTGAACTTTTGGTGGCTGGGCTTTCCTCTTTCTTGGAGAGGCTCTGGTTGCTGGAACAACTGTGATGGCCTTCTTTGAAGCTGCATCCTGCTTCCTCTTCTCTGTCTTAGAAGACAGCTTCCTAAACATCACCTTTTGAGCTGGAAAAGGCTTTGGCTTAGCTTGGAGGTGGGTGTAATGTGCAAATCTTTCCAAGAGTAGGCTTGCTCTTGTGCAGAACTGGAGTTTTCCTTCAACCACCACCTTGTGGTGTTTCACCTCCTTGAACTTGAATTTTTCATTCATCATTTTGTCAAGAATGAATTTCTTCCAGTTGAACTTGACTCTTTTCTCAGCAGAGTCAATCACAGCAGCCATCACTCTCAATTTAGGCATACTGATTTGTTCAACACTCCCTGAGTGGCTCAACAGGCTCTTTACAACACAGTCAAACAAATGCCTAAACACTGGCTTTAAAGTGTTTTTGTTTTGAGCACTCACAAGTTTCTTTGGTTCTATCATCCAGGAGAAATAGAATTCCTGATCTTCCTCTTCCTTGTATACTTCTGGATTTATCCCTTCAGAAGGTAGCCCAAAGCTGGCTTCTAAATCCTCTACAGTGAAGATGACTGTGTGTTGGCTTTCTTCTTCTTCATCTTCTTCTGCATATGTGAGCTTTGTGCACACATCCCCCTTCTTGCCCTTCCACCTGAGATAGGCAAAGAATTCTGCCATAAATGGATTCAGGCAGGAATCAGGCTTGGTGCCTAGAAATTTTTCTAGCCCTGCCTCCCTCAGCCAATGGAGGACTTGTTGAACATCTGAATCTGGGCTATCAAAGGCTACCAGTTTTTCAAACCAAAGGGAATTTGGGTTGCTAAGATAAGAGAAGTCAATGTCCAGAGAGGAATCATTGAAATCCACGAGTTCTTCTCTCTTGAGTTTTGGAGCCATGGATAGTTTTTGAGAGTAAGAGAGTTTTGAAGAAAAGTTGCAGGTTTTGAGACTTTGAGACTTCAAGGAATTTTGGAAATATGAGTGCGTGAGGATGGTAGTGAAAATTTAGGAGTTTTTATATGGAAGAGATTTATTAACCGTTGGTTAACGGAATGTAACAGTGGGTAATTGGAGAAACCGTTTGAATATGGTGGGGTAATGGACTCTCAATGGTTCGATGGAGTTTTGAATGCAATTTAATGGTTTGGATGAAGGCTCAAGAATTCATGCAATCTTATTAAGATTTCTGCATTAAATGCTGATTTGCCTTTTGGGGGTTAAAAATCTTTATAGCACACTCCATCCTAAAATGGCCTACTCTTAGACCAAGAAACCTCTTAAATGTCTAATCAATGCTAATAATAGCAATAATTATCCAATTAACTAGGACAAACATCCTGAGATGTGCTTTGGTTTCTGTGTGGACCAAATTGCCTGATTGCTTTGCCTGAGTGGGTCCCAAGGTTGCTGACTGGGTCCCACTTGGACAAATCCCCTGACCAACATTGCTGAGCACTTACAGGGACAACCTTGCTGAGTTTTCCCTCTGTTGCTGACAGCTTCAGTGAGGTTGGTCAACTTTGCTGAAGTTCAACTATGATGAACTTCCCCCTTCATATGAGCTTTACTTTCCTCATTTTTCCATTTTGCCTGGATCAAGTAACCCTAATTCAGCTGACAGTTCCAAGAACCTTGCTTCAGCTAGAGGCTTGGTCAGAATATCAGCTTTTTGCTTATCAGTGTGAATTTTGACAAGCTTGATATCTTTCTTCTCCACATGATCCCTTATGAAATGATGCTTGATGTCCACATGCTTGCATCTGGTGTGGAGCACTGGATTCTGTGAGATGGCAATTGCACTATTGTTGTCACAGAATATGGGTACTTCATTTGTGATTACTTTGTAATCTCTTAATTGTTGCCTGAGCCATAGAATCTGAGCACAGCAACTTCCAGCAGCTACATACTCAGCTTCAGTTGTTGAAGTTGCAACTGTATTTTGCTTCTTGGAGAACCATGAGATAAGCTTGCTGCCCAAGAATTGACAAGTTCCTGAGGTGGATTTTCTGTCAATTCTACATCCTCCATAGTCTGCATCTGAATATCCAGTAAGCTCAATGTTATCATCAGCTGGATACCATAATCCAAGATTCTCAGATCCCTTGAGATATCTTAGAATCCTCTTGGCAGCATCAAGATGGCTCTTCTTTGGATTGGCTTGAAATCTTGCACACACTCCAACTGCAAATGTGATATCAGGCCTGCTTGCAGTGAGATATAGCAGTGATCCTATGATTCCTATGTAGTTAGTGGAGTTTGTTGACTCTCCACCTTCATCAGGATCCATCTTCCAGTTAGTATTCATAGGAATTCTGACTGGTTTGCTTGTAGCACATCCAAATTTCTTGATCATGTCCCTTGTATACTTGGCCTGATTGATGAATATTCCCTTCTTTGATTGAGTGACTTGAAGTCCTAAGAAGAAATTCATCAATCCCATCATGGACATCTCAAATTTGCTTTGCATGAGTTTAGAGAACTTCTCACATAATTTTTCATTTGGAGATCCAAATATAATGTCATCCACATAGATTTGGACTAACAAAATATCATCTCCTTCACAGATTCTGAACAAGGTTTTGTCAACAGTGCCTTTGACAAAACCATGATCTAGAAGAAACTGTGATAAGGTGTCATACCAAGCTCTTGGAGCTTGCTTTAAGCCATAGAGGGCTTTCTTTAATCTGTACACCTTGTCTCCTTCTTCAAAGCCTGGGGGCTGTTCCACATATACTTCTTCTTTGAGCACCCCATTGAGAAATGCACTCTTCACATCCATTTGATACACCTTGAATCTCATGTGAGCTGCATATGCTAGGAAGAGTCTGATTGCCTCAAGTCTGGCCACTGGAGCAAAGGTCTCATCATAATCAATCCCTTCAGATTGGCAATATCCTTTGGCTACCAGTCTTGCTTTGTTTCTTACAATGATGTCATTTTCATTTTTCTTGTTTTTGAACACCCATTTAGTTCCAATGACATCTTGATGAGTTGGCCTGTCTACCAGCTCCCAAACTTCATTTCTGGTAAACTGATTCAGCTCTTCTTGCATGGCTATGATCCAGTTGGTGTCTTGTAGTGCTTCCTCAATGTTTTTAGGTTCCTGTTCTGAAACAAAACAGAGCACTTTCTCCATGAAATCTTCTAGTTTTGATCCCTTCACTTGGATTACCAAGTATCAGGCTAGATGGGTGGTCTTGCAACCAAGTCCTTCTAGACCTGATCCTTTCAGGAGGATTGTCCTCATCTGAAGTTGGATCACTAGATTCATTAAATTCAGGAAAGTTAATTGAAGGATCAAGTTCAGGATCATATTCAGGGGTGTTGTCCTCATTGTCAGATAGATTGACATTTTCATTGGTTCCCCCTTGAATAGTGGATCCATTAACTACCTCAGCATTGCCTGCTTCTTCATTGGTAGTTGTTACCTGATTTTGAACTGGGATGGGATCAGTCAGTTCAATTTCTCCTTCAGGATGGTTGTCTACTGTTTGATTGCTATCAGGTAGGTTGTTCAGTTTTTGATTTTCATGAAGTTCAGGCTGGGCAACATCCACAAACACTGTTTCCTTGCTTTGAAGCCTTAATCTGGTTGTTCTTTGTGTCATCTCATCAATATTCAGGTTTCTATCCCTGAACTCATTAATAGATTCATCAAACACAACATGAGGTGTTTCTTCCACAATAAGAGTTTTGCAATTGTAGACTCTGTAAGCCTTGCTGATTTGTGAATATCCAACAAATATTCCTTCATCAGCTTTGCTATCAAAGGCTTTCAATTGTTCTTTCCCATTATTATGGATGAAACACTTACAACCAAATATGTGAAAATAAGCAACAATGGGCAATCTACCTTTCCATATTTGATATGGAGTCTTACCTTGTCCTTTGGTGATTAAGGACCTGTTTTGAGTGTGACATGCAGTGCTAATGGCTTCAGCCCAGAACCTTTTAGGTAGTTTGGATTCAGCAATCAAGGTTCTAGCTGCCTCCTTCAAGGTCCTGTTCCTTCTTTCAGCAACCCCATTTTGTTGAGGTGTTCTTGTTGCTGAAGTTTCATGTGTGATGCCATTCTTGCTACAGTACTCATTGATGTATGAGTTTATGAACTCAGTGCCTTTGTCAGATCTGATCTTGACAATACTTAGGCCCTTTTCATTGCTCAATCTCATCATCAATTCAGGTAGTTTGACTTAGGTCTCCTTTTTGTTCAGCAAGAATACTACCCAAGTGTACCTGGAAAAATCATCAACAACAACTAAAGCATATTTTCTTCCATTTAAACTTACTGGGATTATTGGCCCAAATAAATCCATATGTAGTAGTTGAAGGACTCTCTCGGTTGAGATGACAGGTTTTCCTTTGAATGAGGCTTTGATCTGCTTTCCTTCCTGACATGGCTGGCATATATGTTCTTTGGTGAACACTTGATTTGGCAGCCCTTTAACTAGAGAGTTTCTTGCAATCTTGTTGATGGTTTTGAAGTTCAGGTGATTCAGTCTCTTGTGCCATAGCCAGCTTTGCTCATTTGTGCTTTTGGCAACAAGACAGACTGCTTCAGGGGTTTTGCTCCAATCTGCAAAATAAACATTTCCCTTTCTCACCCCTGTTAGTAGCACCTGTTGTGTTGATTTGTTTTTGATAGTACATTCATTTGGTGCAAATTCAACACAATATCCTTTGTCACAAATTTGACTTATAGACAACAAGTTATATTTTAGGCCTAGAACATATGAGACATCAGTAATTTTAACACTACCAATGTTTAATGTACCATAGCCTCTTGTGATGCCTTGAGAGCTGTCTCCAAAAGTTACTGAAGGACCATCTTTTTCTATGAAATCTGAGAGAAGCTCCTTGTTTCCAGTCATGTGCCTTGAACATCCACTGTCCAGGTACCATGCTGTTTTCTTGTTGATGCTTCTCTTCTTTTTGGGGTCCTTGCAGTCCTGCAAAGTCAAAATTTAGGTACCCTTTGAGTGTTGGGTCCTAGAGGGTTAGCTGTACCTTTTGGAACCCAAATCTGCCTGATTACTCTGATTGATTCAAAGTGACTGACTTGGTTTCCATTTACATCTACATACACAGTTTGACCCTTAAATGCCTTGGGTGATTTCTGTGTATAAGTGTTAGCTTTGTAGAGTTCAGGAGAGTTGGTAAGTTTCTTTGGGACATTTCTCCTGAAGTTACTAAGCTTAGGTGCAGCTGGGTAAGACTTTTGAGGATAAGCTTTTGGATGGCCTTTTCCATTTGGCAAGTAAGGTCCAGGCTTCCTGAATGTTTTATACCTATCAGAGGGTATTGGCCTTAATCCATTTAGTTGAGGTTGCCTCATTTGAGTTGGCCTCTTCTGAACAGGTTTTGGACAACTCCTCTGATGATGATTCAGATAGGTTGGCCTTCCATTGGTTCTACCTTTCTGAACCTCATTCCTCCTGTAAGAAATGCCTTTAACCTTCTCCAAAGGTGTGGGTTTAGGTACATTGTTTACCTGAGTTGGTATAAAAATTCTTTTTCCCTTATCCTTGATCAGTGGTTGATTTACTTCAATTTCATTTTGTTGTGCCACTGATCTTACAAAAGTCATCTTAGAATTGCTTGATGAAGCAATACTAAGACCAGGTGAGGGTTCAAATGGATTATAGCCTAATCCATCCTTTTGAGCAAATGGTCTTTGAAACCCTTGAATTTCCTCTATTGCCTTAGCAGATTTGTTCAAGGCAGACATTTTCATTTTCAAGCTCCCCTCACTTAATTTTAGAGTATCAAATTCTCTTGAGAGATTGTCAAATTTAGCTTGTAGAGTTTTAGAGTCAAAATCCTTTTTCTTTAGAGCCTGATTTTGTTCATCAATCAGCTTTTGTTGTTCAGAGACTTTGAGAGACAGTTCTTCATGTTCTCTCACAATCTGTTGATACAACTCAGTTGATTTAATGTCAACTTCAGATTCAGGAAGATTAGACATTTTGACTTTAGACCTCAACTGTTCATTTTCTCTCAGAGCCATATTGCATACTTCTTGCATTCTGGTGAAATCTTCCAACAACTTTTCAAAGTCTAGATGGATTTCACTAGATTCATGTGTGTTAATTGACAAGTTGGAAGTTGAGCATACCTCTTCATCTTCAAGTGCCATTTGACAGTCCTCATCACTGTCACTGTTGGAGAACAGCCCATCATCAGAAGAGTAGACACTCTCCTCGCTTGCTGAATCTCCAGCTACCATAGCCTTCCTGTTGTTCAGCCTTTTATCTCTTTTGTTTTGCCTTTCCTTCCTTTCTTTTGCACTGAGGTCAGGACAGTCATACTGAAAATGACCCTTTTTCTGGCAGTTGTAACACACATCTTCATCATCATTCTTCTTGCTTGAGGACTCCTTCCTCCTTGATGATGATGGTTCTCCTTTGCTGAATTTCTTCCTATCAGCATATCTGTCTTCTTTCTTTTCATCAGAGACTTTGTCCTCTGATTTATGTTCAGGAGAACTGAATCTCCTTCTGGTTCTGTTATCTTGGTAGAACTTCTTGTATCTACCAAATCTGGAGTTGAGCTTCTCAAATCTTCTAGCCATGAGTGCCAGCTCCTCCTTTATTTCAGATTTTGAAACAGATTGAGAGGATCTTTGAGTAATCTTCTTTTCTGTTTCAGCAGCTTTGAAGGCAACACCTTTGGTTGAGGAGGATGGCTCTTCATGCACCTTCTTTCTGTTGAGATCAAACTCATATGCTTTGAGTTCAGAGAATACTTGCTGCATTGGCATGTTGTCAAGATTGCTGGTATTTTGCATCATGACAGAATATATGTCCCACTTAGATGTGAGACTTCTCAAGATCTTCAAAGCAACCTCTCTTTTGGCATAGAACTTGCCAAGAGAGTTTATTTCATTCATGATGTCAGTGAACCTGCCATCAAGAGGATCAATAGTTTCATTGGCCTCCATAGAGAATTGTTCATATTTTTGGATAGCCACTTGAAGCTTGTTCTCCTTGATCTTTTGGGTACCTTCACACATAAGTGCTAAGGTATCCCAAATCTCTTTAGCTGATGTGCAGTGGTATACTCTCCCCATCACTGCATCTGGAATTGTCTGGTACAATGTGTTCATTGCAATGTAGTTCAGGTTGTGCCTTTTTCTTTCTTCAGTTGTAAGGTCATCTTCATCTTTTGGCAGCAACTCCCTTGGATCAGCTTTTTGAGCATCAGTGAGCTTGGGATTTGCTTTAGTGAATGTGAATGGCCCTCTAGTGATGACTTTAAGCATCTCATCATGCTGGCAAGCAAGATGTGCTCTCATCCTGATCTTCCAGAAATCATAGTTCTCAATTGAGAACATTGGCAGTTTGTGATGAGAAATATGATTGACTTGGTTTGGACCCATATTGTTGATGGTGTTGACAGCATCTCCTGGAACTGCATTGTTAGCCATTTCAACAAATGTAATAGAAGATGAACACAGATAAGTTTTTCAGAAATTTGGATCAGT
This sequence comes from Galeopsis tetrahit, assembly GCA_963675135.1. Classification (NCBI taxonomy): domain Eukaryota; kingdom Viridiplantae; phylum Streptophyta; class Magnoliopsida; order Lamiales; family Lamiaceae; genus Galeopsis; species Galeopsis tetrahit. Next base: position 80,648,492 of record OY776125.1, on the reverse strand, counting down.
TCAGTGACCACAGAAAATGTGATTTTGAAAATCAGTTGGATTTTCAGAAGCAGTGGTCTTTGAACCCCTGCTCTGATACCACTTGTTGGTCCTTGGTGGAGTATAACACAAGTGTATGGGGGGGGGAATGCACTTGTGTATGCAAATTCTTTTCTTTTTGATAAACTGGTTTTATCAGGCAAGTTGTCTCACAACTGGCCTGAGTGTGAACTTTGATAGATACTTGTCCTACTGATTACTATTAAGTGATCAGTTGGCTAAATATCTAAAATAGTTGCTAAGTGCGGAATGTGGTTGGCCTTTACTCAAAGAAATACTCCAAGTTGATTTCTGAAAATACAGGTTATCAGGGACTTTGTCCAAAACAGATTTTCTTACTTACAGAGTTATGACTCTTTGAAATATGATTGAATGGAGTGAAGTTAAGAATGCAGTAAGTAAATGAGACACAAATTTATAGTGGTTCAGAGACTCAAGCTCCTACATCCACTTTCCCTGATTGAACAGGATAATTCCTTCTCAATGGAATTAACTTGTTTTATAGTGCCAAGGTGCACTGATCAACAACACTCTCTTAGTGTCTTGATCCCTAGGATAACTTGAGTCCTAGTGCTCAATCTCTCTGAGTTAAGGCTGTGTTTCACACCAACAGTCCTTAACTCCTCACTTCTACAACAAACACTCTCTTCACTAAATGAGATAAGGTTTGAGGTTTGGTTCCAACTAATAGAGATATCCTTTACAGTAAGAACAGTGTAAAGGCTTAGGATATCTCAATGCTAAGCTAGGATGTTTACAAAGATTGGCTTAGCTGACTTGAAGTGATTCAGGAAACTTGGAATTCTAATGAACAGCTTGGTTTCCTTTTGAAAGCTTGATGATAGTTTGATAGCTTGTAGTTGGATACTGAATTCCTTTGATCACTTCTGTATTTATAGGCAATTTGAACAACTAACCGTTGGAGGGATTAACATTTCAAATATGTCTATTTGCAGCAACATTGAAACGGCTATGAAGCTTGACATCCTTTTATCCACTGTGTAAAAGAGGTCTTCAATGGTTGCTTGAATGAATGTATTGACTTCTGACAAAGGCGGCTGGGAAGACTTGTGTCAGCTTCCAATTTTGCACATTGTCCTAGGTTGATTTGTGGCAAACTTTACACACAATCAACGGTCAGATGGGACAAGCTCCCTGAACATTCCTGCTGCAGTTTAGAATGTTCCAACACTCATTCAATGCCTCACTCTTTAATGCTCTAAGTCTTTAATGCTTGGTTCAGGCATGATTGGCAATAAATGCTTCATTGAATATGTCTTCTGTAAGCTTTTGACACTTAATCCACTTGATCATTTGTACTTCAACTGTCTTGATCATTTGCATTTATGAGCACATCTTCAGTATTCTTGAACTCTTCAGCCAGGTTGTCCATTTGATCAGTTTGTCTTGAAAAGATCAGCAACTTTGTCCTATAGACTTATCAAGCTGCCTAACATTTCAGCTTTGGACAACTATCCTGATTACTAATATCTCATAATATTTCTGAGATTTTAACTTAAGCATACTACACATTAAGTGTTCTGGGACAAATTTCCTGAACAATGACTTGAGCATATCTCAACTAACTTGTACATCATCAATCAGGGGTTTTGGTATCTTAGATCAAAATCATTTTATTCCCAACAGGGGCTCCGGCGTAGAAACTCCGACGCTCAAGTCAGAATCGGTTGTAGGCGAAATCGAAGAGGAATTCCCCTGTATCTCTAGGGAAATTCCGGCGAATATCTTTCTGTTTTTCTCAATTCAGTGTGTGTTTCATAAAAAATGTGTCTATTATCTCAAAAACCTCAGTAAGAATATGAAAATAACCTGTTTTTATACCTGCCCCCCCCCCTTCCGGAGGGGAAAAGACTCGTTCTCCCTATATCTTTGGCCCATTCCCTAAAGAATCAGTCTCCCTCTACTTGGAGACTTGGTTCTTCAGCATATCCGCCCCCTATCTTCGTGGGTTGACCCCCTCATTTGACTTGGCTTAGGAAGGATTAACTACTCGTCCTTTATTTGGGTCGAATCCTTCCAGGCCCAAGGGCTATTAATCTCTCCAAACATGGGCTAAAGGCCCAATCACCCTGATTTCTCTAATTTCCCTGCTTAAGCGCAGGGGTATATTAACGTTGCATCTTCGGTGTATTGACTTAATCATAATTATCATAATTTATCCCGTTTCCACGTGGCGACTTCTCAAAGAACGACATATTTATCTGCATCAACCACTCCCCCCTACTCTCATAAAATGAATAATTTTTAGGAGAGTAGGAGAACAATAACATTGAGATAAATATTAAAGATGGATTCCCTTCCTTAAGATATCCTTCGAAATATCATTGATTTGATTCCCTTCGTAATAATTACCCTCAGAAAGCTTCAGGCCTTTTACACTTCCACACGCCATCTTGCCCTCGAAATACGTAATCGCGCGTACACTCAAGGTCCAACATCAAGCCGCCCTTCTTCATTCACGCGCCTTTTGATTGGGGGGCCATTAATTCTCCTCGGTTCTCTCCTTTCTCTCTCCTTTGCCTAATTATTTCAAAACCTCTTTTTTCCCCCAAAAAAATCCCTTTTCCTTGCTCCCGAACTTATCTATTTTTCATCTTCCCTTTCATTTCTGCAATTTCAACTTCTCTACACACGTCTAGCGGCTATTCCGTCATCACTCCTAAAATCGACTTTGCTCCAGGTATCTACTCCTTCCTTTCTTTTCTCATTTACAATATCCTTATGTCATCCTCCTCAGACTCCATATCCATGGAGAGTTCCACTTCCCACTCGTTTTCCCTATTTCCCGTAACCGACCAAGCTTTGGAAGACAAAATTTCTGGTCCTTCGATCCTTACTCCTGAGCGTGTTGCCTCTTTTATCCGTTCAGGGATCTTCCCCGCCGATTATTCTGTTAGGGTTGCCCATAGGAAAGAGCGCCCTAATTTTCCAGGTCATAATACCTTAGCCTTTTGGGAGGCTCAACTGAAAGCGGGCCTCCGTTTCCCGATCCACCCCTATCTCTGTGAAATTTCCACCTATCTCCATATACCTCTGAACCAGTTCACCCCCAATGACATACGCGCAATGTTAGGCTTTTACATCCTAATGAAAGGAAACGGTGGGGATCCTTCAGCTCAACTCTTTCTAACTCAGTACGTGTGTAAGTTTGCGGACGGTTTTTTTTATGTTAGTGGTCGTACCTCCAGGACCGGCAAATTCATGGAAAAACTCCATGAAGGGGTCTAGGACTGGAAAGACTATTATTTCTTTGTTACAAACCCTCTTCCTTGGGAATTTCCTCATGAGGGGTGGATTTATGAAAATCCAGGGGTACCCCGTCCTCCTCTTTCCGTTTGTTCTACTTTAAACCTGGATGTTATGACTCATTTAAATGATAATGTCTCTGCCCACGGCTTTTTTGACGTGATGAGTATCTGTAAGAATTCTAGAGCCCTCTCTCATTTCGGTTTTGGTCGCCCCGATTATCCCCTAGGTCCCGACGATGGTAATATTATTTCCTTTTCTTGTATTGTCTTCAAAATTCACCTTGTTGTGATTGTTAACGCCTTTTTCATGTTTCCTTGTGCAGCCATGAGTTGGTTAACTCAAATCTCCCGCGATGCCACTCCCCTCTCAATGGTTGCTAAGTCTCCGGCCCCTGAAAGTTCCTCAAAGGCTCAACTTCCTCCTTCCCCAGTGAAACCTGCCACCGGGTCAGTCGCTAAACGTACCAGGTCATCTACTGAAAAGGCCTTGGTTTCCACATTACCTCCAGTCTCTGATGCTTCTAGGAAGAAGAAGTCCAAGACCAAATCATCCTTGCCTAATGTCGCTTCTGACGCTTCTGATGAGATTAATGTCGATCATCTCCTGGCGTTCATAGAGCGTCATACTCCGACCCCTGCTACCGAGGCCCTTAACGCTCTGTCCCTCGAAGAGCGAGTGGTGCATGCCGCCCACAGCTTTACTCAGGTAGACTCTTCATGCAGATATATTTCTAGGTAATTTAATAAGAAAAAAAGTATACCTGTTTTACTTTTTTAGATTGTTCATTGTGTAGTTTGGTCTCCTATTCTCCAATGTGTCTGAACGAGCTCTCCAGTCCCTTCAACTAGTGGATGATCTCCAAAGCCAGGTAGAGTTGGAGAAAGTAAAGAAGGAGATACTCGAAGCAGAGTTACGGGAGGCTAACCAGAGATGTAAGACACTTCAGGCGGAGAAGACAAGGTTGTCGGAGGAAGTTTCGTCATTGAAGAAAGAGTTTGGTAAACGGGTTGAACAACTGGAGGTTACTCTTCCTCTAGCTGGTATGAAATTATGTATAGAGTCCCTGTTTACCTCTGCCATAGGTCAAAAATTTCTAGGTACTTTGCATCGGGAGTGGTTGGAGGCCTTTCTTCAGAGTAGCAGCTTTTTAGGGGCAATGGGAGCATATATCCCCCATTTCATTGACCATGGGTTTTCTAATGCCGTAGCTGAACATTCTGCCCCAGGATTTAATGGTCAGTATACTCGTGCCCTTCGGTTGGACGAACTGGACACTCCCCCTAAGTTCCCTGGAGATGCTAAGGAGGACATCAATACCCCTTGGTGGTTACCTGGGATGAGGAAAGCAGTTTTGGAACTGAAAGATGCTACCCTGAACTTGGATGATCTTGCACCGGCAAAGGATATGGCTTTTCCTATTCATGTGGACAACCCAACTCCAGTGGCTACCGTGGCAGGAGGTGCTTTGATGGAGAAGGCGGAGGGAGGTGACTCCAGTGAGCGAGTTGAGGAGATAGGAGAAGGTCTTGGGGGGAAGAGTGACGTTCCCCTTTCTTCATAACTTTAGATCTCTGATATCACTTTGGTACTCTTAAAACTGCTTTTATTTTGTTAAGGCCACTAAGGCCCTTTTTGGTATTTTCCGGAGACTCCACACTCCGGGGTTTTTCTGTGGAGGGCCTAGGCATGGTGCCTTAGGTCTTGAATATTCCTGCTTTCCTTTTGCGAAGTCTCGTACCTGCATATTATTCTCTGGCATGCGTATACATATATTTCTATATTTCTGTTGTTTAGACACATAATGTGGTTCCTACCTTGTGTTTTTCTTATGAATTTAGTATGCCCTCAGCATTTTCTTAACGCGTAAAGGCTCTAAAGCTCACAAAGAAGTCTTAAGTGATAGTATAGGGTTTATGTTTCTATACTTACTTGATGACTTGATATTGCTTCTAGTTTCTCTTCGGAGTTGGGGTTCTTAGGGATTATACTCTCCCAAAAGTTAGGATGTTTAGGGATTATACTCTCCCAAAAGTTAGAAAATTTAGGGATTATACTCTCCCAAAAGTTAAAATGTTTAGGGATTATACTCTCCCAAAAGTTAGAACGTTTAGGGATTATACTCTCCCAAAAGTTAGAACGTTTAGGGATTATACTCTCCCAAAAGTTAAAATGTTTAGGGATTATACTCTCCCAAAAGTTAGAATATTTAGGGATTATACTCTCCCAAAAGTTAAAATGTTTAGGGATTATACTCTCCCAAAAGTTAGAATTCGTAGGGATTATACTCTCCCTTAAGTTAAGATTCGTAGGGATTATACTCTCCCTTAAGTTAAGATTCGTAGGGATTATACTCTCCCTTAAGTTAAGATTCGTAGGGATTATACTCTCCCTTAAGTTAAGATTCGTAGGGATTATACTCTCCCTTAAGTTAAGATTCGTAGGGATTATACTCTCCCTTAAGTTGAGATTCGTAGGGATTATACTCTCCCTTAAGTTAAGATTCGTAGGGATTATACTCTCCCTTAAGTTGAGATTCGTAGGGATTATACTCTCCCTTAAGTTAAGATTCATAGGGATTATACTCTCCCTTAAGTTGTTTATACTCGTAAGAGTTCTTAGGGATTATACTCTCCCTGAAGTTGAGATTTGTAGGGATTATTGGCAGGTTAATCACATCTTCCGCTACCATATCCCCTACTCCCCCTAGCTTTAGAGGCTGTCGCGTACAAAAACTTTGGGAATTATCCTTAGGTAAAATATTTATGAATCGGTGTATGTTTCTCTATTTCGCAATATATCTATCATCTTATGTTGAACGCATTTATTATCTCCACACCCATTACATGGACATTTGGCAATTATCTCAGCACAATACTCAATATATAAGAAATATTTCATCATAAAATCAACATGCATAAGGGTCATCTCATCATAGCATCAGGATATAAAAATCATCTCATCACCGCATTAAACATGCATTAAAGGAACCTGTTGAAATTTTCCAAAAACTATGCTCCATTGATTCAAAAATGTTTATCAACATAGGCAAATAAGGGGAACCTATGCCGGCCTCATTAAAAACCTCTCTGTGGTAAAACCCCAAGGGGAAACCCACGTAGAGGGAAAAAGAGTGCCGGTGAAGCAATTATTCGAATGAAAAGTAATCATAAAATTTGTTCATAAAGGGGAAGATGGTAAAGGGATAACACCTTCCTCAAACATAAAACCTCTTCAAATGGCATACGTTCCATGGCCTCAATATCTCTTTCCCTGTCATGTCCTGGAGTTTGTATGCTCCGCCTTTTAGTACCTGTACTACCTTGTAGGGACCCTCCCAATTAGCTTCCATTTTTCCTGTATTTTTCAAGGCATCTGCTCTTCGAAGTACTAAATCTCCCAGTTTAAAGGAACGAGGAATCACCCTGCAATCATAAGCTGCTTTGATCCTGCTTTTATATCTCTCCGCTTTCAGTCTTGCCATCTCTCTTTCTTCCTCTACCAGGTCCAGGGCCTCCCTCATCAGCTCTTCATTCTTCTTTTCTTCAAAATACGTAATTCTGTGGGACCCAAGCCTGGCCTCGGGAGGTATCACTGCTGCTGCTCCATACACCAAATAAAAGGGGGATTCCCCTGTGGCTGTTTTAGGACTGGTCCTATAAGACCAGAGAACATTATCTAGCTCCTTCACCCATCCTCCTCCTACTTTTTGCAATCGCGTTCGGATGCCATCTACTAGGATTCTATTTGTAACTTCCACTTGTCCATTGGCTTGTGGATGGGCCACCGAAGTGAATCTCTGTATGATATTCCATCTTTCGCACCACTTTCTCACCTTCTCCCCATTAAATTGTGTCCCGTTGTCAGAGACCAAGATTTTGGGCACTCCAAACCTGCAACAAATATGTCTAGCCAGAAATAGAATTACATTATCTTCCTCTATCTTGGCCAAGGGTACAGCCTCGACCTACTTACTAAAGTAATCCACGGCCACAATAAAAAAATTTCTTCCCCTGGTGCTAGGGGGAAGGGTCCAACCAGATCTATTTCCCATTTGGCGAAGGGACAGGGCGAGTACATGGCCCCCATCTCTTCTGTAGGTACTCGTATTAAGGGTCCGTTCTTCTGACACTTCTCGCATTTCTTCACATATTCCCTAGCGTCTCTGATTATATTGGGCCAGTAAAAACCCGCTCTATATACCTTCTTCACCATAGTCTGATAGCCTTCATGGCTAGATGCACAACCTTCATGAATATCTTTAATCACTAGCTCTGCTTCTCTTTTCGAAAGGCATTTTAAATAAGGTTGAGCGAAGGACCTCTTGTATAATTGGTCCCCTAAGATACAATATTTCCTTCTCCAAGCTTTGGCTTCTCTGGACATTGGAGTTACCTGTCCTTTCTTCAGCTCTTCCCAAATCTCTCTTCTCCAATCATTTCCTGCTGTTATTTCTCCGACCAGGGTCTCGGTGGCTAATTGGTCCGCCACTAACAGGGTTATTTTTCCGTGTCCCTCAAATTCAGTGGAACTCGCCAGCTTAGCTAGCCCATCTGCTTTCTCATTCTCTTCTCTTTGTACCTGTATTACTTCAAAGGTCTGGAATTTATTCTTTAACTTCTTTACCTGCTCTAGGTAGGCGATCATCCTTTCATCCTTGGCGAGATACTCCCCCTTGACCTGTTGTACTATTAACTGTGAATCGGAGTACAGGGTGACTTTTTGTGCCCCTAACTCTGCCGCTATGTTAGCCCCTCTGATCAGGGCTTCATACTCTGCACCGTTGTTTGAGGTTGAGAATCGGAACTTGATGGCTACCTGTACTTCTTGGCCATCAGGGTCAACCAACACTATCCCTGCTCCACATCCTACAACGGATGCGGAACCATCAACATATACCTTCCAGCCTTGTTCTTCCTCCACTCTGGTAGATTCTTGGATAAAGTCTGCTAAAGCTTGGGCTTTGATGGCCCTCCTTGGTTCATAATCAATATCGTACTCTTGTAATTCCACTTCCCATCTGACCATTCTACCTGATAAATATGCTCTCCCTAGTGTCTGCTTCAAAGGGAAATTAGTTCGCACCATAACTTTATAGGACAGGAAATAGGGGCGTAATCGCCTAGCCGTTACCACCACCGCCAGGGCTGCCTTCTCCACTTCTGAATACCTGATCTCTGCCCCTTGGATGACCTTGCTCACGTAATAAATAGGTTGCTGTGTGGAACCTTCCTCCTTCATCAGGGCAGTGCTCAGGGAGTGTTTCCCTACTGACAGGTATAAGAGCAACACATCTCCCTGAGAGGGCTTCGTCAGCTTCGGAAGTTGTTCAAGGTGAAGCTTGAGTTCCTCGAAAGCTTTCTGACACTGGTCGTTCCACTCGAACCTCGACCCCTTCCTTAAGGTTCTGAAGAAGTGGTGGCTCTTTTCTGCTGACCTTGATATAAACCTACTGAGAGCTGCGATCCTACCATTCAGAGTTTGCAATTCCTTCAAATTCCGAGGGGGCTGCATGTCGAGCACCGCCTTCACCTTGGCAGGGTTAACTTCTATCCCTCTTTGGGTCACCATATATCCCAGGAATTTCCCTGACCCTACTCCAAAAGAACATTTAGCCGGATTTAATTTAATACCATTCTCTCGGATTACCTGGAATATCTCCTTCAGGTCGCCAATATGCTCCTCTGCCTTGACACTTTTAGCCAGCATATCATCCACGTAAACCTCCATGTTCCTGCCTATCTGCCCTCGGAACACCGAGTCTACCATTCTTTGATAGGTGGCTCCTGCATTTATTAGTCCAAAAGGCATACGTACGTAACCGAAAGTACCACATGTGGCTATAAAGCATACCTTTGGTATATCAAGGGGATTCAACTGGATTTGGTGGTACCCCTGGTACGCATCCATCATGCTGAGTAATTCAAACCCAGACGTGGCATCCACCAACTGGTCGATTCGGGGCAGGGGATAGTGATCCTTTGGACATGCCTTATTCAAATCTCTAAAATCGATACACATCCTCCACTTGCCAGCTCCTTTAGATACCAGCACCGCATTTGACAGCCACTCAGGGAACTGCACCCTCTTCACATGCCCTGCACTCAACAGCTTATCGATCTCCTCTTTCACAATGAGGTTTTTCTCCTTACCGAAGTTCCTCAACTTCTGCTTCACTGGCCTAGCCTTGGGATCCACATTAAGGTAATGCATTGCTATCTCTGGAGGGACACCTGTCATATCCGTCGCTGTGAAAGCAAAAATATCCGCATTCTCCTAGAGGGCGAGTATCATCTTTCCCTGGAGCTCAGGGTTCATATGTGTACCTATCCTGGTTGTGAATCCCTCTTTTCCTGGGTAGAGCTCGATATTCATTAATTCCTCATCTGCTTTGGCTTTGGGTTGCTCTTGCACTAGTTCACCCACTTTCTGTTTTTTCAACTCAGGGTCTTCACCCTTAAATCTCTCCATCCCTCGGAATACGGCCCTGTCTGCTATCTTGATCGATTCTACGTAACACTTCCTTGCCTGGTACTGATCTCCACGTATCTCTCCCACACCCCCCGAGGCAGGGAATTTCATCTTCATGTGGAAAGTGGAAATCACAACCTGAAAAATATTCAAACTCGGTCTTCCCATCACCACATTATATGATGATGGGACATACACTATCAAAAACTCTATCACTTGCACGCGTCGGTTAGGAGCAGTTCCTAACCCTACCTGTAATAACGCTGAACCAAGGGGTTGAATGGCACCCCCTGAAAATCCATAGAGGGCTGTCTCCACTGGTCTGAGTTTTATGTTTAATTCCATCTTCTTAAAACATGCTAGGAACATGATATCAGCAGAGCTTCCTGTGTCTACAAAGATCCTAGCCACATCATATCCCGCTATATCCGTGGTAATGACGAGGGCATCATTATGTATCTTTCTGGGTTCTCCAATGTCTTCTGGTCCGAAATGGATATCAGGGGCTGTTGTCATCTTTCCTATTTCACGACATTCGATGTCCCTTCCACTCTTCAATGACCTGACGCTCTGCTTCCTTTGTCTAAATGAATCTCCGTCAGCGGGGCCACCCATAATCATATGAATAGTTCCTCTCTTTTGAGGAGGGGGTGGTTGATATTCCGTGCTCTTTCTCTGCTCCCTTTTATTCTCCTCCGGTTTGCCCTCCGGGTCTTTTCTTTTCTGCCCTCTGGGACCTTGTCGATCTCTAAAAATAAATTCCTTTAGGTGGCCTGCTTGAATCATTCTTTCTATTTCGTCCTTCAGATGCCAGCATTGGTTCGTGTCGTGACCGTAGTCATTATGGAATCTACAGAATCTATCTGACTTGGGGTTCTGGGGGCCCCTGTTTCGTGAATAGGGGAACTTCATATGGGGATGGTCCCCTGCCACTTCTAAAACCTCTGCCGGCTCGATCCTCAGAGGGGTATACCTCCTTATCCTTCCCCTGGAGTTCCAGGGCGCAGCTTCCTCTCCTTTTATATTTCCCAGCTCCCTCACGTTCCGATGTCTTTCGGGACTGGGCCTCCTCGGCACTATCTCCCTTCTTCGTTCTCCATTACCCACTATCGTCTTGGTTTTCGATCGTTCAGCCTTCCTCACCTCCTCCAGGGTGAGGTACTTCTCTGCTCTCCTTACTAATTCATCAAAGGTCCGCACTGGCTTCTTGGCTAGGGACGTAAACAAGTCTCCATCCCTCAGCCCATTAGTGAGAGCATTGATTTTGACCTCCGAAGAGGCTGTTGGTACCTCTAAGGCCGCTTGGTTGAACCGTTTCAAGAAAGCCCGAAGACTCTCATTCTCCCCTTGTCGCATGTTAAACAAGGTGAGGGTGGCTCTAGGTTGCCTCCTAGCGCTGGCAAATTGGTGCAAGAATAGCTCACTGAACTCCGACCATGAATGGATAGTATCCGGCCCTAGCTGGGTGAACCATTGCTGTGCCGCTTTAGATAGGGTAGTCAGAAATACCCTGCACTTAACGCCCTCTCCGTATCGATGCAATAGGGCGGCATTCTCGAACCTCATCAGATGCTCGTACGGGTCCGTGGTGCCATCATATTCGAAATTTAACGATTTAAAGTTAGGAGGCAGTTCATCTTGTAAAATAGTGGATGAGAATTGATAACCAGTAACGTAAGAAGGTTTACTTACGTTGTCACTCATATGCTTCTGCATGTCTTTCATTTCTTTCCGTAGAGCCTGTATTTGGTCACTAACAGCTCCGTGGTAGGTGTCATCCGTACTTTCTCCTATCCCTGCATCCAGAGTGGTATCCCCCGGGATCCTCTCGATATTTCTTCTAGGAGGGCGATCAAGGACGCTTCTTTCAGCCTGAGAAGACACTCTTTCTTCTTGATTCTGGGGGAAACCTTCATTCTTCGAAGGGACTGGAGCCGAATCGATGACATATTCCGGGGGATTCTGCTTTGTTCTTTCATTAACTGGTGGAGTAGGTCCAGGAGGGCGAAGTCCACGAGATGTAATTATTCTTTCCACTGCCTGCTCTATCATCACATCCAATTGGTCTTGAGAGACAGTGAGGAGTTCCGGTTGAGCATTGGGTTGTGGCGGGTCCTTATCTGTACCACTTCCCGAAGCTTCCAAGGTACCCACCGTGTTCCCCTCCGGGACAGGAGGAATATCTTCCGCTGTAGGGTTTACAGGCTGTTTCCCCAGATTTCTATTCGCGGGAAAACCTGGTGGGGGTGGAGGAAAGGGAAGGGGAGTGGAATCCCCCTTCTCCTTAGTCTGCTTCGTCAAATCTTGCCCTCCACCCATTTGATATGGAACTTTTCTCACGCCTTAGCTAGAAATGTTCCCACAGACGGCGCCAGTTGATGCGTCGAAAAAGAACGCCTTGAGGTATCAGCCGTTCCTCTACGAGCACTGCTAATCACGAATCAAATCACTCGTTTTATCTTCGGTAGTCTTCAAGCAAATCTCCTTGAGGATCCGAAAATGACCTGCAAAAGTACGCCGGAGGGGGGCTCCGGCGTAGAAACTCTGACGCTCAAGTCAGAATCGGTTGTAGGCGAAATCGAAGAGGAATTCCCCTGTATCTCTAGGGAAATTCCGGCGAATATCTTTCTGTTTTTCTCAATTCAGTGTGTGTTTCATAAAAAATGTGTCTATTATCTCAAAAACCTCAGTAAGAATATGGAAATAACCTGTTTTTATACCTGTCCCCCCCTTCCGGAGGGGAAAAGACTCGTTCTCCCTATATCTTTGGCCCATTCCCTAAAGAATCGGTCTCCCTCTACTTGGAGACTTGGTTCTTCAGCATATCCGCCCCCTATCTTCGTGGGTTGACCCTCTCATTTGACTTGGCTTAGGAAGGATTAACTACTCGTCCTTTATTTGGGCCGAATCCTTCCAGGCCCAAGGGCTATTAATCTCTCCAAACATGGGCTAAAGGCCCAATCACCCTAATTTCTCTAATTTCCCTGCTTAAGCCCAGGGGTATATTAACGTTGCATCTTCGGTGTATTGACTTAATCATAATTATCATAATTTATCCCGTTTCCACGTGGCGACTTCTCAAAGAACGACATATTTATCTGCATCATATAGAAAAATGGTATAATAGATAATTTGGGTGAGTACGTCTAAACCTAATTCATTTTAAGGGGAGGTGAATGTATCGGAAATATATTTGATGTGCCAAAATTTGCACGAGAGGATTATATATCCTCGGGATTAAGCGTCCTGTTCTTCGAACACGAATAATTGCTTCAAGTGTGTTGCCTTCGTTCAAAACCTTCAAGAACCTGCAAAGAACACGTCGGAGGGGAGTCCGGCGTGGACACTCCGATGCCTAAGTCAGTATAGGGCTTATTAATCTCTCCCAAGGATCTCGGGATCCTTGATATATGAAAAACAGTTCTTAAAAGATCTCCCAAAGGTATATTGTATTCAATTTAGTAAATGCGTAATGTACGAGAGTCTAACCTGGAAATCTCCTCGATTTTACCTATTTATAGAGATGTTGGCTGGAGAGGAAGTCAAGCCTTCCTCCTTTTCCGGAACTACCCGCCAGACTCGGTCCTGCGGAGTGGACGAAGCCTCCTTTCCTCCACTTCCCGAAGACTCGGCCATATCTCTTATTTTTTGACTTGGTTCCCCCAGATAATAGAGGATAAGGTCCACTTTCTATCGAGTCTAAGCCGAAAATAGCGGAACCTCCCTACATTCAAGGCTCACGAACATCCTCCAAAAGTAATTCTTCTGGAAGCTTCTCTTTGGCTGAAGCTCCCTCCAAAGGGATCTCCCGAGAGGATTTCTCCTCAGAGCATATTACATAATCTGATCCTTTCACTTTTATCTTATCCCCTATACACGTGTCGACTCCTTATTAGGTGACATTTTTAGGCCGCATCATCTACTCCCCCCTATTCTCGTAAAAGGGAGACATCTTTTGTGAGAGTAGAAAAATTTTCCTAGAACTTGTTACAAAGGTCCTCCTGGAGAAACGTGTATCTTCCCTGCTTTGGAGAGGAAGTTTCAAAAACGTCCTTCTCCAAGGGCTTTCCCGCCTCCAATTCTAGGAGACTTTTCGGCTTCCGCGCGTGGACTCCACGCGATCACCTTTCTCTCTCTTCTGTTATTCTCCCGAGGAAAACCCTCGATTTTTCCCCCTATCTTTCCTCATTTACTTCACGCAACCATCTCCTTTTTCTCTATTTGCTTTTCAAATTTCACTCCTCCCAAAGATTTCTCATCGTCTTCATCCTTCTTCTCCGGTGTTCTTCACCTCGAGTCTCTGCTGTCGTCAACCGCCTCGTCTGATTCCATAGCCCTTCTACTTCAAGGTAACCCAGCTATTCTTTTGTTCTTCTTTTATTAACATTGTAAATCGATGTCAAATCCTCCCTCTCCGCCGGAAGCTGCCAGCCAAAATTCCTCTGAAGCGACTCCCTCTCTAATGGGGAGTCCAGAGAATAGAATTTCCCCCGCTTCCCAAATCGACCATACTCACCTAGTTGACCTTGCTCACGCCTATGGCTTTCCATCGGAGTACGCCTTTCGTGCTCCTCGCTCCGATGAACGCCCAGATATTTCCCAGCCTCGGACCCTTGCTTTTTTCGAAGCCCATCTTAGGGCCGGACTACGGTTTTCGATTCATCCTTACCTGGCTGCCATATCCACCCGCATGCAGATCCCTCTTAACCAGTTTACTCCGAATGCTATCCGTACCATGATAGGTTTTTACATCTTGGTGAAGGGGAATGGGGGTGACCCATCTACCGAACTATTTCTGAGCCAACACTCATGTAAGGTGAATGATGGTTTTTTCTATGTTAGTGGGCGAAGGTCCCGTGTTTGTAAATTTCTGAAAAAACTCCATGAGGAAGACTCATCTTGGCGAGATTACTATTTCTTTGCTACCAGCCCTACCGATTGGCCATTTCCTCACGGGGATTGGTTATTCCAAAATCCCGGAGTGATTCCTCCTCCCCTGAAAGCTTACTATGTTTCCAATCTCACCATTATGAACAATCTCAACACTCATACCCGTTTGCACGACTATTTCGATGTTATTGCCATTTGCAACAATCCTCGCATCCTCTCCCACTTCGGCTTTTGCCCTCAAGATTTTCCCTTAGGTTCCCGAGAGGGTAAAAAATCTTCTATTGCTATATTTTATTTCTTGCATGTGGCTGTTTTTCTGAGTTCTGAAAATTTTCTTGATTATTTGTAGCAATGAGTTGGTTGACTCATATCTCCCGAGATGCCCCTGCTCTCAGCATAGTGAAGACCCCTGTGTTATCCGCTCCAGAAGATATTCCAAAGGCTCCTCCGTCTCCCGCTCTCGAGAGCTCTACAAAGACTTCGGCTCCAGAGGTTTCTTCGAAGATTCCTCCTCTCCCTAGTTCCTCTACTCAGGTCCCAGGCTCAGTTGCCAAGAGAACCCGTTCCTCTGCCAATGCATTTTTTTTCCGAATGTGGTACATCTAAGAAGAAGAAGGGGAAAGTTACCCGTGCTGATAAGGGAACTCCTCCTTCTACTGTTTACGAGCCTCTCCATCGCCTCATTGACCGATGTCCTGCTCCTTCTGATGCTGAGTTATCCGACCCGCCTCTTCCTGAGGATCGACTGATTCGCGGCGCTCATCTTTTCTCTGAGGTATTTTCTGGCATTTTCCCTTTTTATAATCTTTGCTTTCTTCATATCTTCAGGTGTTAATTTCTCTTCCTTTGTAGTTTGGTCTCACCTATACTAAGATACTCGACCAAGGCGTTGAGATGGTAGCTGAGCTTGAACTTCTCCGGGCTGAAGCATCCTCTTTCCAGTCAACCCTCAAGGGTATCACCACGGAGAAAGATAAGGCCCATAAGCGAGCTCAAGCTCTTTCTGAGGAGTTGTCCCTCTTACAGGCTCAAAGCAAGCAGGATGTAGCCAGGATTAAGCGCCTGGTGCTAGAGGTGGAACGGATGGAGCGCGAGCTGCCGGATGTCGGGGTGCAGGCTTGCATTAAATCCTTATTCACTTCTTCTCTGGGTCAAGAGTTCTTGGAAACTCTTCATACTCAGTGGCTATCCAGCTTCTTAAAGAGCTCGAGCTTCCTCTGTGCCATGGGGCCGCACATCCCTCATTTCATCGACCACGGCTTCAGCAACGCCGTAGCCGAGCACTCAGCCCCGGGGTTTAATGGAACTTACTCTCGCGAGTTCCACTTGGACCGGCTTGCTACTCCTCCGAAATTCTTGGGGGATCCTAAGGAGAGCCCTGATAGTCCTTGGTGGCTACCCGGAATGAGTCAGGCTATCACCAAACTGCAAGCTGTCAAGGTAGGTATGGCTGATCTAAAGCCTCTGGAGCGTCTGGTTTATCCTTATGACTCCGCTCTAATCGCGGCAACCACAATAGATGGAGGAACTGGCGTTGCAGACACCATGGGAGGTACTACGGGTCCGGAGGAGGGCGGAGGATCTAGCAATCATGCTGCTGAGGAGGGTGGCCTTGTCGAAGGAGTTGAGGTCGAGGGGGCTGTTGCTGAAGGGGATGCTGTTGAGAAAACAGTTTAAGTTTCACATTTCTATGATCACATCAAACAATTTATTTTTCTGTTGTTTTGCTACACTCTTTACTTTCTGCTCATACTACTTGCTCTCCATACTTTGTAGGGGACCCCACACTCCTGGATATGTGGGGGCTTTTTTGCAGTAGTCGTATTAGCTTGGTGTTGGATGTTTTTGTTGTATCTCTTTTTCGTGCATGAGTAACTTACAAGACCAGCAAAGAATGTGTTGGAGGTGCGGCTTTTCCTTCCCCCCTTTTGTTGGTCTTGTAGGCTACGTTGAAACCACTCCTTGACTGTACGGTTTTTTGTTTTTGATTTCGGGTGGCTTGGTTGTGGGAGGTCATCCTCCCTCTTCTCTTAACTCCCGAATCATAAAACCTGTTTTTTTTTTTTTTTTATCACATAATCTTTGTAATTCTCAAGCATGGTTAGGGCTTTCTGGAAGGCTTTCGGTTTTCTGAGCCTCTACGTATTTCTTACTCTCTTATTCCTAAAAAGATCTTAATTCACAAAATCTTTTCATTTCAGTAACCCACTTGGGTCTCAAGTAAAGTGAGAGCTCTCTGGAGCACCTCGGCCTCTAGGCCTTTGAGTGTCTCTCACTCTTATTCTTAAAAGATTTTAATTCGTAAAATCCTCTCATTTCAGTAACCCACTTGGGTCTCAAGTAAAGTGAGGGCTCTCTGGAGCACCTCGGCCTCTAGGCCTTTGAGTGTCTCTCACTCTTATTCTTAAAAGATTTTAATTCGTAAAATCCTCTCATTTCAGTAACCCACTTGGGTCTCAAGTGAAGTGAGGGCTCTCTGGAGCACCTCGGCCTCTAGGCCTTTGAGTGTCTCTCACTCTTATTCTTAAAAGATTTTAATTCGTAAAATCCTCTCATTTCAGTAACCCACTTGGGTCTCAAGTGAAGTGAGGGCTCTCTGGAGCACCTCGGCCTCTAGGCCTTTGAGTGTCTCTCACTCTTATTCTTAAAAGATTTTAATTCGTAAAATCCTCTCATTTTAGTAACCCACTTGGGTCTCAAGTGAAGTGAGGGCTCTCTGGAGCACCTCGGCCTCTAGGCCTTTGAGTGTCTCTCACTCTTATTCTTAAAAGATTTTAATTCGTAAAATCCTCTCATTTCAGTAACCCACTTGGGTCTCAAGTGAAGTGAGGGCTCTCTGGAGCACCTCGGCCTCTAGGCCTTTGAGTGTCTCTCACTCTTATTCTTAAAAGATTTTAATTCGTAAAATCCTCTCATTTCAGTAACCCACTTGGGTCTCAAGTAAAGTGAGGGCTCTCTGGAGCACCTCGGCCTCTAGGCCTTTGAGTGTTTCTCACTCTTGTTATAGTTATATTCATACGTCGCATGTTCAAATATGAGAAAGATAACCAAGACATAATAATTCTGAATAATTCTTTCTTCAAAAAAGGATAAGGCTTCATTACTTTATTGTTAATTTTCAACATAGGCCATAGATAACCTACGCCGGTCTCATTAAAAACCTCTTTACGGAAAAACCCCAAAGGGGAAACCCGTAGAGAGGGAAAAAGAGCTTCGGTGAAGCCACAAAATACACCAAGCAAAGTACGGATCAATGCAAAAAATCATAAAACAAAAATTATAGACGGTCTCAAGACCTTACACTGTCTTCAAATGAAGAATCTCTTCAAATGGCAAACGTTCCAGGGTCTAGCTATGTCAACCCCCTCCATGCTCTGCAGTCTGTATGCTCCTCCTTTCAGCACCTGTGTGATCTTATAGGGTCCCTCCCAGTTGGGCTCCAGCTTTCCTGTATTTTTCAGGGCGTCCGCTCTTCTCAGCACCAGGTCCCCTGCTCTGAAGGACCTCGGGATCACCCTTCGATCGTATGCAGCTTTAATTCTGCTTTTATATCTTTCCACACGTACCCTGACCATCTCTCTTTCTTCTTCCATCAAATCTAGAGCTTCTCTCATCAATCTTTCATTCTGATGTTCTTCAAATTGGGCAACTCGGTGCGATCGTAAAACGGCCTCTGGAGGTATCACCGCCGTCGCTCCGTAGACCAGCTGAAATGGGGACTCTCCAGTTGCTGTCTTCGGGCTGGTCCTATATGACCATAACACATTATCTAACTCGTTTACCCATCCTCCTCCTATCTTTGTCAACCTAGTTCGAATTCCATCTACTATTGTTCGATTAGTAACCTCCACATGTCCGTTAGCTTGAGGATGAACTACAGAAGTGAATCTCTGTATTATGTTCAATCTTGCACACCATCCTCGCACGTTCTCGCCATTAAACTATGTTCCATTATCGGAGACCAATATTCTGGGTACTCCGAATCTACAGCAGATTTGTTTCTTCAAGAATTTAATCACATTTTCTTCATCTATCGTAGCCAGGGAAGCAGCTTCCACCCATTTGCTAAAATAGTCCACTGCTACTATTAGAAATTTTCTCCCTCCGGAGGCTGGAGGGAAGGGTCCTACCAAGTCAATTCCCCACTTAGCGAAGGGACAGGGAGAGTGCATCGCTCCCATCTCTTCCGCAGGGGTCCTTATCAATGGAGCATTTTTCTGACACTTGACGCATTTCCTCACAAATTCTCTGGCGTCTTTTGTCATGGAGGGCCAGTATAACCCAGCCCTTAAAACTTTCTTCACCACTGCTTTGTATCCTTCATGATTGGCTGCATCACCTTCATGGATCTCTCTAAGTGTGTACATAGCTTCTCTAGTTGATATACACCTCAAATATGGGTGTGTGAACGACTTCTTGTATAAGTGCCCCCCGATAATACAATATTTGATCCGAAGGGCTCGGGTCTCTCTGGTGGTAGGGGCATCTGCTCCCTTGGTAAGTTCTATCCATATAACTCTTCTCCAATCGTCTTCCTCTTCGATGGAGCCAATGGGGTTCTCCAGAGTCTCTCTTTCCGCAACTACTAGAGTTACTGTTCCCTGTCCATCAAACTCTATGGAGCTAGCGAGTTTGGAAAGACTATCCGCCTGCATGTTCTTCTCTCGAGGTATCTGGACTACCTCGCACTCTTGTAATTTGCTCATCACCGCTTTGGCACGTTCCAAATAAGCAGCCATCCTGCTATCTTTGGCTACATATTCACCATTCACCTGCTGAACAACTAATTGGGAGTCTGAGTGTAGAGTTACCTTTGGAGCTCCCAATTCCAATGCCATCTCCATCCCTCTGATCAAAGCTTCGTACTCTGCTCCATTATTTGAGGTCATGAATTGAAACCTCACTGCGAATTGTAGGTCCTCTCCTCGAGGGCCTGTCAACACAATCCCTGCTCCACATCCGCTCAGGGTCACTGAGCCATCTACATACACCTTCCATCCCTCGACCTCTTCTGGTTTAGTCGACTCTTGGATGAAATCTGACAAAGCTTGAGCTTTTATAGACTTCCGTGGCTCGAAATCTACGTCATATTCTTGGAGCTCGATCGCCCACTTCACCATCCTTCCAGAGAGGTCTGCTCGTCCTATAACCTGTTTCAACAAGTAATTAGTGCGGACCAATATTTTGTAAGAAAGGAAATATGGGCGCAGCCTCCGGGCTGTAACTACCACAGCCAGAGCAGCCTTCTCAATCTCTAAGTAACGATTTTCGGCCCCCTGAATGACCTTACTGACATAATAAATAGGGTGTTGCAGAGATCCCTCTTCTTTGACTAAAGCAGTGCTTAGTGAGAATTCCCCTACGGAGAGATACAAGATGAGGGTATCTCCTGGAGAAGGCTTCGTCAGTTTCGGCAACTGAGACAAATGGTGCTTCAGGTCTTCAAAGGCCTTTTGGCATGTTTCGCTCCATTCAAACTTGGTCCCTTTCTTAAGAATTTTAAAGAAGGGATGGCTCTTTTCAGCAGACCTGGCTATGAACCTGCTCAACGCTGTAATCCTCCAATTGAGTGTCTGGAGCTCTTTTATGTTTCTTGGTGGCTGCATGTCCAGTACAGCCTTCACCTTGGCTGGATTCACCTCTATACCTCTTTGAGTGACCATATATCTCAGGAACTTCCCTGATTTTACTCCGAAAGAGCATTTGGCTGGGTTCAACTTGATGCCATTTTCTCGAATTACCTGGAAAATTTCTTCCAAATCCTCTATATGTTGATCTGCTTTCACACTTTTAGCCAACATATCATCTACATATATCTCCATGTTTCTCCCTAGCTGTTTTCGAAAGACAGCATCGACCATCCTCTGATAGGTTGCTCCGGCATTGATTAATCCAAATGGCATCTGAACATATCCGAACGTTCCACAGGCTGCTATGAAGCACACTTTGGGGACATCTGCAGGATTCAGTTGGATTTGGTGGTACCCTTGGTATGCGTCCATCATGCTCAGCAACTCAAAGCCTGAAGTTG
The DNA here is from genome assembly GCA_963675135.1 of Galeopsis tetrahit. Taxonomy (NCBI): domain Eukaryota; kingdom Viridiplantae; phylum Streptophyta; class Magnoliopsida; order Lamiales; family Lamiaceae; genus Galeopsis; species Galeopsis tetrahit. Next base: position 80,627,794 of record OY776125.1, on the reverse strand, counting down.
CATCTACTAGCTGGTCTATTCTTGGTAGCGGGTAATGGTCCTTAGGGCATGCCTTGTTGAGGTCCCTGAAATCTATGCACATTCTCCATTTTCCTCCCCCTTTAGGCACTAGCACGGCATTGGAGAGCCATTCTGGGAATTGGACTTCTACTACATGTCCTGCTTTCAATAGCTTCTCGATTTCTTCCTTCACAATGTTATTCTTCTCAATCCCGAAATTTTGTAGTTTTTGTTTTACGGGTCTTGCCTTTGGATCCACATTAAGGCAATGTATTGCTATCTCCGGAGGGACTCCTGTCATGTCAGTTGAAGAAAATGCAAATATATCGGAATTTCGACGTAATGTAAATATTACCTTCTCTGTGAGTTCAGGCCCCAGTTGGGTACCTATTTTGGTAACAAAGCCGAGTTTCCCTGGAAAGAGCTCCACGCTCATTAGTTCCTCGTCTGTCTTAACATTTACTTGCTCAGGTGCCACTCCCTCTACTTTCTTCCTCTTGACCTCAGGGTCATCTCCTCTAATCCGCTCCAGGCCCCTAGTTAGGGCTTTATCTGCCATCTTTACGGACTCTGCATAGCACTTCCGTGCTTGGTACTAGTCTCCTCTCACTTCTCCCACCCCTGTGGCTGTAGGGAATTTCATCTTCATATGAAATGTGGAGATGATTGCCTGAAAAAGATTCAGGCTGGGTCGTCCCATCACAACATTGTACGACGAGGGAATATCTACAATAAGGAACTCCACCACATGGACTTTCCGAGCTGGAGCGTTTCCCAATCCTACCTGTAACATCACTGACCCCAAAGGTTGGATTGCCCCTCCGGAGAAACCATACAGAGAGGTATCTACAGGGCGCAGCTTCACACTCAGCTCCATTCTCTTAAAACATTCAAAGAACATGATGTCGGCCGAACTTCCCGTATCTACGAAGATTCGAGCAACATCGAACCCCGCTATGTCCGTAGTGATCACCAGAGCATCGTTGTGATCTTCCTTAATTCCCTTCACATCTTCTGGGCCAAACTGGATATTGGGCGTCTCCGTCATGCGCCCCACCTCTCTTAACTGGCTCCCCTGCTCTGCTCTTAGAGCCCGGACATTTTGCTTTCTCTTCCGAAAAGAATCTCCATCAGCTGGCCCACCCACTATCATGTGGATTACTCCTCTCTTCGGTGGAGGAGGGGGCATATCCTCAGCTACCTCTCTGGTTTCCTTCTCTTCTGGTTTTCTTTCATGATCTTTCCGCTTCTGCCCTCGAGGGCCCTGCCTATCTCTGAATATAAATTCTTTTAGATGACCCGCTTGGATCATCCTCTCAATTTCGTCCTTCAAGTGGTAACATTGATTTGTATCATGCCCATACTCATTGTGGAATCGGCAGAATCGATCAGACTTGGGCTTCTGAGGTCCTCGATTTCTGGAATATGGGAATTTCAAGTCTGGATGGTCTCCGGCTACCTCCAGTACTTCGGCAGGCTCAATCCTCAAGGGCGTGTATTTCTCGAACCTCCCACGAGGGCCAGACCGGGGACCTCCAGAGGGATTGCTATCTCTTGTTGATCCAGAGGTCCGAGGGACCTCTGGGCTAGATCGTCTGGAGGGACCTTCCCTTCTTCTCTCTCGATCTGGTGGCCTAACCTCCAGCCTTTTGGCCTTACGGACCTCCTCTAGAGTGAGGTACTTCTCTGCCCTGTGCAGCAGCTCATCAAAATTCTTAACTGGCTTCTTAGCTAAGGAGGAAAAGAAATCTCCATCTCGTAATCCGTTAGTGAGGGCGTTGATCTTCACCTCCGGAGAGGCTGTAGGGACCTCAAGAGCTGCCTGATTAAACCTCCGGAGAAAAGCTCTTAAGCTTTCGCTCTCCCTCTGCCTCAGATTGAAGAGGGTCAAGGTGGCCCTTGGCTGTCTCCGGGCACTTGCAAATTGATGGAGAAATAACTCACTGAATTCTTCCCAGGATCGGATGGTATTAGGTTCTAACTGAGTGAACCATTGCTGCGCTGCTTTGGCCAGGGTGGTCAGGAACACCCTGCACTTAATTCCTTCTCCGTAGCGATGTAATAGCGCAGCGTTTTCAAATCTTACTAAGTGTTCGTAAGGGTCTGCCGTACCATCATATTCAAAGTTAAGGGGCTTGAAATTGAATGGTAACTCATCCTGTAATATGTTAGGGGAGAACTGGCATCCGGATGTGTGAGCGGATCTACTGGTTCGGTTGTCCATCTGTCTCCTCATATCCTTCATCTCTTTCTGCAGAGCCTGTAGCTGGTCGCTAACTGGCCCTCCGTAGGTATCATCAGTGCTTTCTTCTGTCTCAAGGGGTTCTGTCCCTCGGGGTGCCGGTTCTGCGTTCCTTCTAGTGCTTCGAAGGGGAATGCTTCTTTCCGCACGCGAGGGCACTTTATCATCCTCTTCCACTCGTATCCCCATCTCTTTGGACAACACTTGGGAGGTCCCAGGTGCTTCATCCTGGGGTCTATGGGGCGGTACCTCTGGATTCCCTGGTGCAGCCTTGGGAATCTGGTCCCTTTGATCTGCAAAAGCTTTATCTACAGCTTGTTGGATGAGGGCGTTCAATTGATCGGGAGAGATCAAGAGTGTCCCTGAGTCCGGAATATCCTCTCGCTGAGGATCTGCGGTCTGGGGCTCTGGGGTTTCAAGATTCCCGGTTATTCCCTCCCGGACCGGTAAAGGATGATTCTCGTCACCTAAATCTGGAGTGGGCGCCAATGGCTGATTTGATCCAGAAGGAGTATGGATTGGGTTTTTCCCCCGGCCTCCCATTGGTGGGGGATCAATCGGCAAAGGGGAATTCTCCCCCGGAAGATTTTTCTTTCCAGAAATAGATGTTTTGTCTCCGCCACCCATTTGCTCAAACAGGTAGAAATTCGTGAGAAAATCTTTCAACTCTTTCCCACAGACGGCGCCAGTTGATGTGCCAAAATTTGCACGAGAGGATTATATATCCTCGGGATTAAGCGTCCTGTTCTTCGAACACGAATAATTGCTTCAAGTGTGTTGCCTTCGTTCAAAACCTTCAAGAACCTGCAAAGAACACGCCGGAGGGGAGTCCGGCGTGGACACTCCGATGCCTAAGTCAGTATAGGGCTTATTAATCTCTCCCAAGGATCTCGGGATCCTTGATATATGAAAAACAGTTCTTAAAAGATCTCCCAAAGGTATATTGTATTCAATTTAGTAAATGCGTAATGTACGAGAGTCTAACCTGGAAATCTCCTCGATTTTACCTATTTATAGAGATGTTGGCTGGAGAGGAAGTCAAGCCTTCCTCCTTTTCCGGAACTACCCGCCAGACTCGGTCCTGCGGAGTGGACGAAGCCTCCTTTCCTCCACTTCCCGAAGACTCGGCCATATCTCTTCTTTTTTGACTTGGTTCCCCCAGATAATAGAGGATAAGGTCCACTTTCTATCGAGTCTAAGCCGAAAATAGCGGAACCTCCCTACATTCAAGGCTCACGAACTTCCTCCAAAAGTAATTCTTCTGGAAGCTTCTCTTTGGCTGAAGCTCCCTCCAAAGGGATCTCCCGAGAGGATTTCTCCTCAGAGCATATTACATAATCTGATCCTTTCACTTTTATCTTATCCCCTATACACGTGTCGACTCCTTATTAGGTGACATTTTTAGGCCGCATCAATATTTAACAAGTCTGAAGGGTGCGGCTAAAGGCACCCAAGGATCCTATGAGTACACCCACCAAACATTTTTTTAATTTTTCAGTACATGTAAAATGTCCAATATATCCCTAAGGTAAAATTTATGAAAGAAACGAAGATGAGTACACCCACCTATTCTATTTCACAAAATTATCTCCCCCACCACCACTTCTTCCACAACAAAAACTCCAAAATTTCAACAAAAATAAACAACCAACTGTACGAAAATCTTTCCAAAACAAACATGTTCGAAAAAAAATTCAAAACAAAATCAGTAGGTTCGAAAAAAATTCCAAAACAACTCAAATTTATCCGAAAATTTCAAAAGACTGTATTTCGGGATTTTCTTTCGGATATATCAACATTGTCCGAAAAAAAAGAGTTGTTCGAAAATTTTAACCCAACAAAGTGAATATGTTCGAAAGTTTTTCCTAAACAAACTCATTGTGTTCGAAAAAAATTCTAAAACAATTTACATTTGTGCGAACAAAAAAATCGAACACGGTGTTCGGGAAAAAAAATCGAATTAAGTACTTGGATTAGAAAGAAAATTTCGGACAAATTCAAAAACCAAAAAAAAATTCAAAACCCTAATTTTTTTTGTTTAGATCTGTAACAAAAATTTCAAAACCCTACTTACCTTCGTTTGACGGCGGCGACGGCATATGAGGGGGTGTGGGCGACGACTTTCTTGGAGGGAGGAGGTGAGGGGAGGCCGCTTGAAGGAGGAGGTGGTGCGGTCGATGGGCTTCTTCAACACGGCCGACGGGCTTCTTCAACACCGGAGGCGATGGCGAGCTTTTTTTACAGATCTGGTGCCGCCGGACGGACGGCGACAGTTGGCTTTTCTTCATGACCGCGGATTTTTTCTTCAAACGGGGCGACGGCCGCGCCTGGGAGGGAGGAGGTGGGTGGGCGGCGGCCGCGCTTGGAGGGAGAAGGTGGGTGGGCGGCAGCCGCGCCTGGAGGGAGGAGGTGGGTGGGCGGCGGCCATTGGAGTGATGGAGGAGGGAGTGGTGGCTGGGTGTACTGAAATGGAGATAGAGGAAGAGCAGAATGAATGGTTTTAATTGAGGGGAGGGTAATTTTGTATTTTACACGTGGGTGTCCTCATCCGATTTGTGGGTGTGCTCATTGCGTGGGTGTACTCATAGGATCCTTGGGTGCCTTTAGCCGCGCCCAAGTCTGAAGGGTATGCAGCGTGGCCAAAAAATAAACGTTATTGGGCCATATAAATAGAAGTCCGTACTTTTCGTGAGCCCTTTTGGCATTTCTCATGTTGGGTAATTAGTTTGTTCATATTTTGCTTTTTTTTTACCAACTTGTTCGTTGGATTCTTAGACCATGTTTGATACTTTGGATTAAATCTAAATTAACTACATCTCATTTTTATTGATTGTTTGATAATTTAGATTAAGGCTGAATTATGTTTTAAAATGTATAAAATTTAGATATCATCATAATCTTAATTTAGTCATCTTTGCTATTGAACATGGCTTTAGATGTTTGTGGTTTGCTGGGTTTTTGGGTGATCTTGTTGTGGTTTGGTTCGTAGAGTATCTTGAATAAGGTGGGATTCGCATATTATGATTGAATGCCCCTTTGATCTGGTGAGTATAGATATTGCAATCTAGATTGATCTTGGTGCTTGACGTACATGAAGTTGCACTCTGACATAGTTCATGAGACAGATGAGCTATTATATACACCATCTATTCTGAAATAACTTTTATATGTAGATGGACACGTAAATTAAGAAAATGTAATAATGAGTGGAGTTTTGAGAGATAATTTTGTAAAAGTTTTGTACAGTATAAAGTAAAGAAAGGAGTTGACTTTTGTGTATGTGTTGAGAAAAAATAATGACATTTGTGTAAAATGAGGATATTTTTAAGGGTGTAAAAATTATTGCGTAAAATCTCTGAATAAAAAAAGTGAAAATGTTATTGTGAAATGGAGAGAGGAGTATTCTCTCGAGTGTTTTTTTATTGTTATTCAATACCTGCTTGGACTCATTTTGCTTTTCATTTTTTGTGTGGGAAGTAAGACCCAAACACATTTCTGCCCATTTTTTTTTCCTTACCCATTTTTCCAGAATCAATCTCACAATCCTAAGTTCTAACTCAAATCCATTCATCTTTGCGGCCACAAAATCAATTCGCCCTAGCAGCCATGACTTTCTCTGTTTTTCTCTATCAAGAAATTAAAATAAGACTTTTTAAAGAAAAAAATATTATATCAGAAAATCAATAGAAGAATCTATAAATTTAATGAGTGGATGTTTCTCGTTTGACAAATTTCATAAATTTTAGTTTCTGGTTTGACGAGATTATTGTTAGTAGACATTATTATCTTTACAAATTGCATCAGTTTTTTAAATTTATTGCCACTTTTTATTTGAAAAAATATATCATTATTAAAAAAGTGATAAAATTTAGTTGAAAAGTTATAATATTTTTACTTAAACATTATCACATTTTACATAAATAAATACGGTCACTTTTCAAATCTGAGTTAATGGATGAGACTATATGTTGCTTGGCATGATTACTAATCTTGTGTTAGTTTTCATATCACTTTTACTTGGTATAATTATTCCTTTAAAAAGTGATAATACTTTTATCAAAAGTGACTATAATTTTTTTATTTAAAATTATCACTTTTTTTTAGTTATGAGTTAAGGAATGAGGTTATATGTTGATGGACATGAGTATCTTTGCTTATTAATTTTAATTTTTAGAGTTAATTATTATTATTTTTTATTTAATTATCAATATTTTAAAGAAGTGATATTGTCCAAATTAAAAATGATAAATATATGTAAAAAGTGATATTTAATTGATAAGATATTATTTCAACTTTGTATTAGTTAAATTAATAGTACATAAAATAATTACTCCTATAAGGCTACGCTAAATGCCCCCATTATTTTATGATTTCACTCCTCCAATGTTTTCAACCCGGCCCACTTATTTTTTAAAACTACCCCTCCCCTACTCCTCCTCACTATTGCGGCCGTCAGCCGTCCCCTCCATAGACCACCGTTGCGACTTCTCCATATGATATTATTTTGGAAATTTTCATCGAAATTTTAATTTTTTTCAAGATTTTTTTAGCAAGAATTTGCTATTTTTTAAATAAAAATTTCAAAATCATTTTTTTCTTTTTGAAATATGGGTGACTCGATGGAAGGGCCGTGATGACTCGACTATAAATTGTTATTATATAAATTAGAGTTGATTGTGTGGAGTATTTTGTATAATTAATAAAAGGGTCATATAATGTTTTTATTTGTAATTATTTTTAAAAAAATTTGAGGGTGAAGTTGTAAAAAGAGTGGGGCATTTAGCCGTGGCCCTCCTCCAATTTGTACTTTATTCAAGTGGGATGGGGCTGTGGGCTTTTGACAACCAAGTGTTAGTGTGGACCGCCGGGAACATTGAAATGTATGAATTGGTTTGTCAAAATAAGGGTCCGACTATTTACACCTCCATTTCAGTTTAGAACACTCCCCCGATTGATGCACCCCCCTAAAATTTGTCAGGATGGATGCACCCCCTCTTGAATTGTCTTAAATACCCTTATATCTCAAAAATACATTTACTAAACCCACCCCTAATTTTCCACCTTCTTCCTCTTCCTTCTCTCTCCATCGTCTCTTCCTCTTCTTCTTCCCCTTCCTTTTTTTTTTTCCTCCCCTCCCTCTCTTTCTCCCAGCTGCTGCTGCCGCCCCTCCTCTACTGCCGCCGCCACTCCTCTACCGTCGCCGCCCTCCCCTCCATCCCCCCTCCCTCAACAGCTGCGCACAGCAGCAAAAAAAAAAAATCAACTCCCCCACCCCCAGCCCACCCACCCCTCTCACCCTCCACCCATCACCCCTGCCCACGCCCAGCCTCCGGTCGCCCCACTCCGATTCCGATTTGTCGGCCGTCTCTCGTCTCTCCTCATGTTTGAATTTTAGATTTAGGGTTTTTTTGCTTTTTTTTTTTTTTTCGCTTCTTCTCCTACTGCCTTCTGCTGCAAAAGTAAGTTTTTTTTTCCTTTTCTTGACTCACCGACACACCGGGGTCGACGCTTTGCATTCTCGTCGATAAAGGGTTGTCGACGAGAATGCACATGGTCGACCAAACTGTTGTGATTTTTTTTTATGAAAAAAAATTAAATTGTTTTCGACCTTTGTAGATCGATCATATACACTCTCGTCGACAAATTGTTATCGACGAGAGTGTATTTTGGTCGATCTACAAAGGTCGAAAAAAATTTAATTTTTTTTTTAAACTTTTCGACAAACCAGTGTCGACGAGAATGAATATGGTCGACACTGGTTCGTCGAAAATTTGAAAAAAAAAATTGAAACTTTTCTAAGATCCTGACTTTTTGTTGTTTGATGGTGGTGGTGGTGATGATGGTTGTGGCGGTAATGGCAGTGGCGGTGGTGTCGGGTAAAAATTATGTTTAAAGGTGAATAAGGGGTGTATTTAGTAATAGGGGTGCATTTAGTAATGTAATATGACTTAAAGGGTATTTTTGGTTTTTTACATTATTATTATATTATTAAACTAAAAGGGAGAGTGTTCTAAACTGAAATGGAGGTGTAAATAGTCCGACCCCAAAATAAAGATTCAATCTCACGAAATGAGATTCGTGATATGGTTTCAACCAGAGTTCAAGATCTATAACAGAGTCAGAATCTAATCCAACGAGAACTCTATTATAAATAATAAATTTTGATTTATATAAGATTATGAGTATTCTTAAAACATATATATGTATATATTAATAATAATGAATCAAATTAAATTTTAATATGTTTCAATAAAAGTTTCATTCATTCCATATATCATAATTTAAATTATTATATACTTCAATCGTTTCATATTGTTTGACATTTTTTGTTTTAATTTTTACTTTTAAAAAATTATCATTTTAGCTATTTTATCACGCTGTTCCATAAATTATTCATATATAATAAATCTCTATAATTAATACTTTTTTCATCTCTCCTTTTTAATAATGGAAGCAAATTATTCCACATTTCCTCATTTTTTTCCCTCATTTTTTCCCCAGTCTTTCATGATAATAAATGGTAAATTTATACTACTTTTTTTTTTAATTTTTTTAAAAATTATACACAAAACAACATACATTATGAGATGAAAATAATAATAATTGCACTACTAATATTTTACTAATACACTTAAACATTATTATATAATTATTAAATATATATAAAGATTAATGTTAAATATTTATTTTTTAAAATTGAAAAATTAGAGGACCCCTCCTCACAAAACTACCACATAATCCCCTTATATACTAATAGGGAGTTTAAATTGATGATGTGTCATTTTGTGGTTAATTTGACTTGTGTGTCATTTTGTGGTTGATTTGGCTTATGTGTCATAATTTAATGAAGTTGTTAATTTTAAAAAGTATGATGTGAAATTAAGTTATTGGTTGAGTAAGATATGATTAATAAACTCTTTCCAAATATTATATTCTTATTATTTTAACATTGACTAATTAAATTAAATTTTATTTTATTTACTTAACTTTATTTTAGTATTCATTTTATTCTTTAGTTTAATTTATTTTAGAACTATTTAATGTTTTTCTGAGTAAAATACATTAATCTAAAATTTATTTTTATTGGGGTGTACAATTCTTTATTTAATTAGTTATTCAATTGTATTTTATAATTACTTTTATCTTATATTTCAAGTAATTTTTTCTGCAATTATTTTAAATTTATTATAAGTTTAATGCATTTAAAAAATAGAGCTCGAAAATATATATGTAAAACTTATTACATAATTTTATACATAATATTTATTATATAAATAATTATATTATTTTACAAGATTACCAAATTTGTTATATATACATAATACACTACTTCTATAGTATATAATCCCCTTATATACTAATAGGGAGTTTAAATTGATGATGTGTCATTTTGTGGTTAATTTGGCTTATGTGTCATTTTGTGGTTGATTTGGCTTATGTGTCATAATTTAATGAAGTTGTTAATTTTAAAAAGAGGTAATTGCAAATTAAATCACGACCTTTCGCTCATTTGCAATCTAATCTAAACCTTAAAAGAATTGCAAATAAAACACAAACTTTAAATATTATTGCAAATTAGACTTCTTACAAGTTTACTTTGTCCCTAAATCATAACTTTTGATATTTGGTTTGATTGAAAAACAATATTGTTTTATTAAGGTGTTGTTATGTCATTAAGAAGTCTAAATTATGTTAGATTCGAACACAATTAAAATTGTCAAAAAGACTAAATTGCAACTATATTTAAAGTTTGTGATTTATTTGCAATTACCTTAAAGTTTAGATTAGATTGCAAATGAGGAAAACATTATGATTTAATTTGCAATTAACTAAAATATTTATTTATTTAATTGTGTAATGGTTGATATGGAATGTTTACTTACAATTTATTAAGAGTTATTTTAATATTATTTAAATTATTTGTTTCCGAACTTTTATAATTTTTTTAAAAGTTATTTTCATATTTATTAAATGTAAGGTGTTGTGGTTGATATTGAAGGCTGACTTACAATTTATTAAGAGATATTTTAATATTACTTAAATTGTTTGTTTCCGAAATTTTATAATTTTTTTTTAAAGTTGTTTTCTTATTTATTAAATTTCAACGTCACATTTCGTTTGATTCTCACAAATTTTCTTAGAAATTTGCTTTATAAAATTAACTAACATAACATAAGTGTAATTATTTTGTATAATTCAAAATATTATGTTCATTAAACTTTTATATTATAATACAACGTTATAATAAATATAATTAAAAAAATGTTAAATTTTTTTAACAAAATAATTATAATTCTGCGAAATTATTTTTTTTAAAATATAATTATAAAAATATGAAAAATTAAATTAAGTAAATAAATAAAAATTTATTATTAAATATTTAAAAATATATTTAAAATTCCGTGTAATACACGAGTTCTACACTAGTATTGTATAATACTAGAGATTAATGTGGGTATACAAATATTATTTAATATATGAACTAATACGTACTATACAATAAGTGAATTAATACTAGCTATACTATATTTTAACTAGTACCATATAGCATGTGAACTAATAATATACAATATGTGAACTAATACTATATTATATTTGAACTAGTATCATAAAGTATGTACTCGAAATTCGAAATTAAAACATTAGAACTTGTACCAATATAAACTAATATTATAGTGTATATGAACTAATAATATACTATAATATTTATCAACTGTTATCATAACACTTGTAAACTAAGGGGATTTCACATATTAGGTCTTTCCACCTAGTGATTTTTTAAATAAGGACATGGTTTAAAATAGTTTCAAATTAAGGTCAAAATCCAACTTAAATGTACCATTTTACCCTCAATATTTAAAATTACGTTTTCATATAATATTAAGTCAACTAATTTTAAATTTTGAATGCAAATCGCCGTTAATTACTAAGTCTTCCCCAATTTTAGGATTTTTTCAAATCTCTGATATTCAAATCTTCCCCAAATCACCGCCCCAATTTTAGAAATTTTCCCAAAGCTTTGATATTCAAGTCTTCCCAAAATCTTTGATATTCAAATCTTCCTCAAATCTTTGATATTCAAGTCTTCCCCAAATTTCTGATATTCAATTGCATTTTCCCCAAAGCTCTGATATTCAATTTCATTTTCAAACTTGAAGACCAGCAGAAAA